>CM033790.1:26895471-27495471 GCA_019656835.1 Rhododendron ovatum | reverse complement strand
TGTATATATATGGCAAGCATAGAACAGAACATTCAAATCGGGAATAAAGTGTACCTGGACCCATTTGTCACTGAGTCCAAAGCTACGGGCCTTGGAAAGCAAAGTCGGATAAAGTTCAACCTCTAAGATCCTAACAAGTGGCATTGGCCTTTTAACACCATTTATGAGAAGATTCGGTCCATTTGCACCAGATATGATTTTGTCGAGGACTTGGCTGATTATATAAACAGGAATTCCACGGACAAATTGATGATCTTCTGATGAACTACCACTGTATTTCAGCTGTAATTGGGACTGGAAGTATCAGCACAAGTTCGCTAAAATTAAGCAGGCCACTAAAAAATTCATAATGAGAACAGGACAAACCTGAGTCGAAAAGCTTCCCCAAATAGCCTGGACCCTTCCATGCTCATCAGTTAGCACACCCGAAAATGTGCTACCAAAGTCTGAAAGTCAAGTGAGATAATATTATGACTTTTAATGGGGAAGAGGAGGAAACGAAGGACATGAAAAAAATTAAAGTAAAGATTCCAAGTTACCAGTATCAAGCTCAATGACTTCCATGTTAGTTGCTCTGTAACGTGGGCAATCAGCAGAACCAATATTCAAAGAAGCATGTGGGTTGGTGACAACAGATTTCCTTGACGTAGCTTGCAGGCTCCTGCTTAATCCCACAAGATAAACTGCATCTCCACGACGGAGTGGAGGTTCTGTCACAGAACTTACAATTAATCACTATTTCACAGAGACCTTTTTTCTAATGAACTTAAATATAACACCTCATCAGTGCACTTTGTAGCATACAATGAAAATCGTAAGCAAATTAACAGAATTAATCCAAGTTTATCTTTCTTCCTATTAGTCTATTACAATTAAAGTAGCAGAGTGAAAACTCATCACAGAACTGTTGCATCCCATTCCCCAAGGTGATCGACCAGGAGTCTATGAAGGTGGTGACTATGTCTTCATCCAAAAATGTGACAACCTCATTTTACACCTGCAGAGATGTGCTAGCTATGCTACAACTCCTAAGATTCCTGTTTACGTAAGCCTATATCCTGAAAACCCTAACCCAAGAAATGCACCCCCTCTTTCCTCAGGCTCTAGAATTCACATCAAACCCCTACCTTGACCTCCTCTCAGCTCCACCTTCCCCCTCTTATTTTCTGGCATCAAACCGCACGAGACCTTAGTTTACCTTGGACCTTCTGAGAAAACTCTGTTAAGGACTCCAGAAGCCTCTATAAAATGAAGGCAAACCAAACTCATGCCCCGTTGATAGTGTATCTTTGAACTTCCCTGGATCCCTCCACGAGCTAAACTCATACGCACACCCTTATAAAGAAATCAGAGGTCTCCTATCTGTATTGTAAAGAAAAGTCATCTCCTTTTTCATTCTCTCAATTTTTTTACAAATGCAATTGTATACATACATATCTGTGTGTTAAAGGGCGTACAACCCGTGTACCAAAACAACAGACTATATCAACTATACATCAGAATCCAATTCAAAGCCATATACAAAAACCAAACATTGGTTGAGCGACTGGTTAACCAAGGCCGAAAACCAACTGTACAGTAATTCCATAATACACTCATCAGTCTAAATTAGTCTTTCATTTCCTGAAAAAATTCTTCTACTATGCCCATGCAAACAATTCACATTGAAGCTAAATGCGCCAAACACCAAGAGGCTATATCGTAATGTCGTATCTTGAATAGGGTACCAAACACATCGTAGTTCCCAACTTCCCATTCTTGCTCAAATTATCAGGCTTTTTACGTTTGTGCCTTTCAAAACCCTTGGTCTAAATTGTTCAGGCATGTGTACTCCAAAAAAAAAAAAAAAAACAAATGGAAAAGGGCTTACCAGGAAGAAGTTCAGCAGCACGGACCACTGAAGCACCAACAGCTCCCAAAGCAGAAGGGTCATATGCAACAATAGCATAATTATGCACGGGATGAAGGAAAACCACCTGCAGTGGAAGTTAGAAGTTAAAACACAACAGCTGACAAGAGTCATTGGCATTGAACAAAATTAAATTTTTTACCTCCCCAGGGATTTCGATTGGGAAGGCAGCAAAAGAAAGCATAATGTCTGATATGGCTATCGCGACTGTGTTTTTGTCAACCACCACCAATCCCATATTGTGAGAATGATATATAATAACACCAGTTCCAAAAAAATGCTGCGAGTGCACACCATCAAGCATGCATGATGGTGGTACATGAACCTGCAAGTTTTCACATTAGGAGAACTACTACTCATGAGTCATACGAATCAGAGAAAGAATGACATCCATCCACCATAACATTGTCAATCACTCTGCTTTTGCCTTTTTGGTATGGCTGTAAGATATGTAATCATTACAAGCTAAAAAATAGAACAAAACATGGGATGAAAGCGTATCACAAAAAACACAGTAATGTTCATGCCAATTCTCGAAACCAATTGCGGAAATAGTTTATGGAAACTTCAAACAGGATACAGTAAGTTCCCGGTGTCTATTATGATCAATTCACAATATTCAAAATCCATGAAGTATATTAAAACATTGTGCAACATGACATATATTACAAAAATCTCGCGGATTTCAAAATACTTTAATGAAACCTCATTATTATTTGGTATAGTACATTTTACAAGTCCAAGCCACACCGGGCAAAATACAGTACCTGTGGAAACAAAGGAGGGTACCTAGTTTCTAGGTCCCTTTTACATACTCAATGCATGACAAAAGCAATTATTGCCAAAAACCATCATTGTCACCTCATGCAGCATGTCATGGTAGGGAAATCAAAGACTTGAGAACAAAAGAGGTCAGAAATGTGTTGCACTTCCCTAACAACATTAAAGCAGACCCTTTAGAAAATTCATAACACAGATTACTTCCTGCAAGATTGTTTGAAGCCTGCCACTTCATCTGCCTAATAACAAGTACTGCCGCAAATGCCTTCTGGACTTTAGCCTTCCTTTCATAATATTTTGATGCCCAATTTCACAGCTATATCATCCAGCCATGCTGGATATTATCCAGCAACAAAATAATTGCACTGAATTTCAGTACTATACTTTGATTATTGACAACAAGAAGTGATGATTAACGATGATTAATTCTACCGCTAAGCACTTAGATTGAATGAACAGAACAAACGGCAACAAATCAAGGTAGCAAATATGCAGATGAAGCATCATACGGATCCTCGATAACGTACCTCAAACATCACTAGAGTAGGCTCTATGACACGCTCAGCTACAGAAGAACTAGCGGCTGCAGCTGCTGCACCTTGATAATCTCTCAGAAGAGCATTTTCTGAGCTAGTCGAGTCATCCAACTTCTCTTCTCTAGGTTCATGTAAAGAACAGTTGGCAACAAGGCTATCAGCAGATGAATCCTCTTCTACTCGCCGTTTCTTAGCTCCAACATCCGAATCATCGCGAGAATTTGTTCCTTCTCCAACGCGTTCAGAGCTAGTGTCCATGCTGGAAACACCATCAACCAATCCCTGGTTGATATCTTGATGCATATCCACCATTAGACTAGTCTCGCTAGTATCTAACTGAATGTTACTGTTTGCGAAACCTTGTTCAAGATTATTCATGCAAGAGGACAAGAGTGGAGACTCAGGTGGCAAAGCAGATTTTATCGTCCATAGACCAGTACTGTCATCGCGAGTGTAAATCTGAGGAGGGGCATACCATTCATGGCGATCAATTGTGACAAGGACAGACTGCAACAAAAGAAGTAGCATAAATACATTTCCAACTCATAAGAACGATGGAGAAACACATACTGCACAAGAAAACATACCTATATATGAAGCATAAATGTGCTTACACTCGTTGCACACCAATGTTCACATTTTTATGGGCACATTCGTTCCTATATGTACACATACCCAGGGATCATATTAATACTAGTATACTACTGTTGCTTTGGCTTTATCCTGTCAGTGGCACACTACTATATATGGATCTTGGTAATACAGGCTACATAAACGAAAACGAGTATACAGCTAGAGATACAGATTTGAGACTAACATTTAAGTCAACTTGGCTACACAAAACCGAGCTCCTGCAAACTCAACGACGCGAATCAATCAAAGGTTTCTTGTACCCAAAACACACATTCCGACTATTTACTACGAATATGGCAAGAAAGGTACAAAGAATATCGTTAAAAGCACGCATCTTCAAATTCATCCCTATCTTGAAACAAAAGCTCCTGAGAGCTCACGCATTAAGATCATTTGAAGAGAAGGAACCCATTCGCTTCAGGTTATTACTGCTCCCAAGAAAATTCAAGATGTGCCACCTAGGCATACTAACAGATTACTTTTCTTTAGATGGGGTTCTAACAAAGTAATTGAACATGGAAAATTGTTTAAGTTTCGTCAGGACTACATAAATATGTACAGTTTCATCAGAGCTTTACAACTCATGAAAGTTGAATGCCTTAATGTGATGGATATCAGAAATGCGAATCCAGTGAATCCCCAGAGTCACAGCCAAGACCACACATTAAATTATGCTGTCAATCAAAACGCTCAACATTAGAGTGAGCCCCCTTGTCTTCATTAAGTACCATTAGAATGACACTGTCTAACGCTATCCCCGGTTTTGAACAGACAGACTTATCCCAAAACTGAGACTAACTTATGGCAGCAGCAGATCTCCATAGCATTTCCAGGTCCAGTGAAGTTCAACAATTTCCTTTATTGTGCAGTAGTAGGAGTGTAGGACAAAAAACTGAACATAAAACAACAATCAAGGCTCAGCATTTTGTTACCTGAAGAAGCCAGTGAAAGTCATCATGACTAAAAGAGGCAAAATATGACCACAAAGTTTTGGGGACTTAACAGACACAAGCTTCAAAAATACCATCCCTGTGTTGGCCATCTCATCAAGGTTTTACTCAAACAGGCTTGGCTGCACACCAAGGAAAAGGACATACCACATGGCTCATAAAAGGCCATATCCTCTAGGATTCTACTATAGCAAATGCATAGCATCAGCAAACAAAACAAAAAAGGAAAAGAGATGGAACATCATAAAACTAATTTACGTAACTTTTGCCCCTTTGACATACTAGCGCTGGACACCAGCTCAACATCAATCGTCATATTAGTTGAAATTAATCGTCAATAGCTTTAGAGAAAAGTATCACACACATGATTATATTATCAGATTATCATAAATTTATAATCATTTGATCACAATTATCAAGTTATCCGCAATATTATGATCATATGCATTATCTTTGTATATCAAAATTGTTACCCTCATCAAGAGAGGATTTAAAGTGCTACTCAATATAAATAGTACAAAAAAGAAAAAAAGCTTATGAAGCAAAAAACATTTCAAAACGTGATGACGGCAACTGACGATGGTAGTTGATGAGGTTAATGATTTTGAAATACAAAGATATTACTACATATCAACATAGTATTGCGAATAAATAGATAATTGTGATCACATGATTATAATCATAATCTGATAGTATAATCATGTGTGTGATACTTATTCTCTAAAACTATTGACGACTAATTTCAACTAATATGACGATTGATATTAAGCAAGTGCTTTGCGCTAGTAAGATAAAACATGAATCTGTGTGCATAATACTAAAGGGAGAGAACCATTTTCCATGGAACAGCCATAAAGCAAATTTCCACTTAAATTCATTTATAATCATAAACATAAAGATTTTTCAACTGAGCTTTTTAATAATTTTGTATCATTATTTTCCAATAGTCGCTAATAAAATTTCTAGGAGTCCGTTTTTATCATATCGTAGTGGCCCTTGAATATTATCTTCAAGGGTGGGTCCCACTTGCTCTTATTAAATGCCGCGGGTCCCACTTCTAAAATTTAGGTTTAGTATTTATTGTTGACTTGCGGGTCCCACAACAATAAATTGTGAGGTCAATGACATTTGTCATTTGGAAGTAAGCTGGTGGAGGAACTCTTTTATAATAGTAGGTAGATGATCAAGCCTCTATAGTTCAGTAATCAAGTACAAAACATGACAAACGTTCTTAGCTAAGTGATATCCTTCATTTGAACAACACACACCAGGAAGTCTGTCAAATGATTCTTACAGGAAAATAGGAAAAAATAGTACCTTTTTACGATGACGATCCATGTAGCTTACATACTCCAAAGGCACTCGAGAACCCCTAGCCAGCTTAGAGAGAACAGAAATTAGGTCTTCTAGTCCTAATATTGCCTCACCTCCAAACTTTTTAATAATGGCATGACGGGGAACTCCAGCTCTAAAAAGCATATATCTGCAATTGGTAAGTAGACTATTCCCAGTGAGATACTGTAGCAGAAAATTCGAGGTAATATATATGCTCTCAGTATCAAATAGTTTAAAACCCGAACGTTTAACTGCTACAAACACAATATAAGGCAATTTGCAAAAGAGTAACTGCAAGTTTTGACATTCACATTGTAAGAGAACAGTAAACATACCCTGGTTCTGCAACATAAACAAGGCCACAATTGAAGCGAAAATTTCTAGCCTATCACCCAAAGAAACAGAATAAAGTAAGAAGGAGAAAGAGGACAAGTAAGACAGTCATAATAATAAGAACAGCATGACAACAAATGATCTTCACGGCAAAAAAATATACCTAAAATAATAAAATCAATCAACAGCTCAGAATCAAATTAAAGTTCGTCATTTTCTAGCATCAAACAAGAAAATGTCAACATAGATAGGGGAAAATAAGATCCCAGAATGTATCATAAAATTAGTCCCCTTAGAGAAGCGGGAGGAACTTCCCACTCCCTTTGGGAATTTGGGCATACCAAAAGCTTAAGTCAATAAGTTTGCATGGGTCTTTTTGCAGAAAAAAAGAGATGGTTTTCTCGCTAAATCATTCATGCCTTGATAAATAACTGACTTAAAGCACAATATGACCCAGTTCATATTAGTAATGGCAGTTCATAAAAATGAATGGAAGGGATGAAACATATATCTTTGCAATACATGGAAAGAGAAGGAATAGGTACTTCTAAAGACTACGCAATTCTGTAAGTTAGAAAAGCATTCAAAACGATAGTCTCACAAAAGCTTAAACACCTGCGGGCATAAAAAGGAGATTTCAGGATTTATCCTAAATCGTGGCCCATGTGCCATTGACCTGTCGGAATTCAAGATCATATACACTACCACAATTTCTAAATTTTTGTTTCAGATGTCCCCACGTTTCAAGGTTTGACGGTGTCCATGAATATGTAGTATACATAATACAATATGAGTACATAAAATAGGATTAAGACTACGGTGCAAAGCAAGTCGGAAAAAACAACATTAAGAAAGTTCAGCTTCCACATTTTTCCGTTTCTCTCTGGAGCAAACTTATTTAGATTTCAGGTACACCGGATCCAACAACTTGAGGAAAAAACACCGTGGATGAATTGTAAAGTATAACTTGTTTTCTTCCACTGAACTCTTGGGTGAAAAAACACAAGTCCACGACATGTGGGCTTGCTCGTTTTGCAACCCCTTGAAAACAAGGCAGTAGTTTGTAATAATATTCAAGAGTATTTGAAGTAACAAACAATTTGTAGCTTCCTCATTTCTTAGACATGCCCATTAGGTGAGCAGCCAATAGAAAAGACAGCCAAAACCATACTCACTTCAACTTCCCAACATTTCAATAGCCTAATTCTACTCCCATATCTAAAGATTTCTGGCATAGGTTCTTAGGTATGTTTTAGATTGTGTCAAGTCAGATGAAATGCGCGACTCATACTAAAAAATGAAACTTTTGGAAATTAGAAGTAAACATTACTGATATAAAGAAGCCATCTCCAACCAACCTGTTGGTATGAAAGGGGGTGGATCACTGCACCACTTACTTCCAAGAAGTGGTCTGGAGTTATTGAGTGTAGATCCTGAACCTGAAGAGCATCAGCAGAGCAGGTTAGATAGCACCAATACCGAATGACTTGACAATCACAGCAAGGAATGTAAATATCCCAAGATACACAGGAGTTCCGGGCAGTGGCACAAAATATCGTAAATCAAGTTAGTCATCGCTTGTGTTCTAGCACTAAAATTGTACTTACACCTAAATGATAACTGGGAGATTCAGGAACCTCAGTTACAACCAAGAACTCTAGGAGTGATCAATAAGCATGCATAGAAAGGAATAGAAGTAAGTTGTGCTAATACTCATAGCCTTTAAAGATAGAAAAGGCACAAACCATACAAATGATGGCAATGAATCCCATATGTATTATCCAATTCCGTGGATATTAGTGATAAAAGAGTTGTGCATGAGGTTGAGGAAGAAACATTGAGAATTCAACCAAGCTTCTCCGGTCCATTATCTCAATATCTTAGTTACTTGATTTTTCAGCAAGTCAGACATTTCATCGAAGAGTGCAAGAGGTAGTGCAACAAAAATTCCAAGCAATTACTCAAGTAAAACCACCTCTAGCCCAAAAAACTCAACTAGAACATCTCAAAGACAAATTCTATAAAGAAAAATATTGGTGTATTACAAGTGTGTCACATTAATACCATGTCGTATATTGCCACAAAAATGTCAACCAATAGCTTAAAAATTTAGCACCGTAAAACAAATCAACCAGCACGTTGAGGTTCCATAAAAAGTGTTTTTAGAAAGGTTGAGCTTTATAGCATCTTAAATCCCTGGCAAACCTGTGAACACCTTCACATTGTCACTTGATGTCCACATACCCACAGAAACACATGTCCTGCTTTTCTGGGAATATCGTGCTATGTTTAAGGCCATTTTGCTAGCCAAATTGGTTTACCAGACAACTAGTTAACTAATCCAACAATGATAGTGCATTCATTGACAAATCAAAGACACAAACCAGAAATAGCTCAACCATCACTGGGAAAATCTCCGTGATCCAGAATTAAAAGAAAGAATGCATTTGCATTCATGACGGGATAAAAATACTGTCATCGACTGAATGGATAACCTACTGACATACAAATCTCTACAATGTCCTTCACCAACTATGTGGAGCATGCCAAACAACGGAAAGCAATTGCATATGCCTCAATCAACAGCAACTTATCACATCCGCCTAAATGAAACAACTATGGCACTCTGCCATAGAAAACCATTAACAAATACTGTACGAAAGCAAGGCATAAAATGCGCAACGGCAAATCTGACCATCAAGTCCACAGTCAATGGCGTGCCACCCCTTTCAATTTGTAATTCAATCTTCCGGCCCACACTGTCATCGAGCAATGTTTCCAATTTCAGGAACTGAGTATTAACCTGCAGTAAGGATTTTGATACATCAAAGACATCTCATGCAGATCACATTCCGGCATTTCAACATGAAAAGTACAGCCAAAATCCAAAATCCAAAATCAAGAGATCAGCATGAACTGGTTACTAGGCAATTTAAAAAGGTTACCTGAGTCTCGTCCTGGAATGACACAAATGCAAAATAAAGAAAGAAATTCACGAAATTAAATATACAAAAAGTCAGCTTCAATTCACTTCCACAAATTACTTTCACCTCATAATGACAAAGTCCAAACAAACTAGAAGTTTCAACAAAAAAATTCATGTTATAGTTTAAAATATCACTCACATCAGCGTAAGAAGTCTGACCAGGTAGACCAGGAAAATTGCAGACTCACAATTTCAGTAAACAATGGAAAGATTAACAATTTTAGTCTTTTCTTGGCAATCCTAGTGGAGAAATAAGGAAAAAAAGACAAAAGTGTTGTGCTAAAAAGTCTGAATCCCAGTAACAACATCAGACACGGAATTTTATTTTGTCATGGAAGTTTCACAACTTCCAGTCATCCTTTGGAAATCCTGCAACTATGAAGCTTAGTGTCACCGCATATTTATTGAAAAAATCTGAATCTGAATCCCAGAGCACAATTCCGACTTCAGATCTACCCAAATTAACATATATTCTATGTGCAAATAATAAGATCCCTTCAAATGAGCTAGAAAATTAAAAACGTTGAAGGAAAAAGGCATGAGAAAGGAGAATAAGTTAATATTAGTCAAAACTTTTCGCTAAAAATAGCAAAGACAACTGATGGAGAAAACAACGGTGTCGAATACACAATGAGAAGTAATATTGATAACCAAAGGGATTGGATACGTATGGACACAGAGGATGAAACGCTTACGTTCCCATTTACGCGAACAAGTACATCCCCAGGCTCCAAAAGGTTGTGAGCTGGGCCACCTGGCACCTGAAGAGGTCCAGATTGATGGCAGACATTACAGAGAAGACAAAACTCTACAATTAATTACAATATAATGAAGAAAGTGTACTCACCACAGAATCAACGACAAGCATTCCAGTTTCATCAAGTGGAGATGCATGGCGCACCATCTAATCCAGTGACAAAAAAACACTCATTAAAGGGGCAAAAAAATTTCAAATTATTATTTTGTCCCACAAAAATGCAGGCCTTTACACAGACCTTAGTACCTGTTCTGTGTCACTTTGGAGACCAAGGCGACGTGTCTCATCAAATCCTTTGTGGAGGAATGTCACCTACATCATCAATTATAAGAGCTAAAATCTACTGCACCAGATCTTGAATCCCAGATATGCCACACATGCACAAATATGCAGCAGTATGATCTTATCTGCAAGAACTCTCTCTCTATGGGCCAACAGGTGTAATGGGCTATGTCCCAATAAGTGTGATTGGGCTTTGTCCCATCTGGATGTACTTTCCAACCTTGGTTGGAATCCCCCTTTCCCTTAATAAAATGTTACTTTTGCCGATCAAAAAAAATAACTCTCTCTCTCTGTGGAGGCCGATCAAAAAAAAAAACCTCTCTATGCAGACAGATCTTATTGACAAGCTTTTGTTTGTTTTGGAAAGGGGGGAGGAGGAGGAGGATAAGTAATCCATAGCTTGAGATCAATAAGATGCGAATAAAACTCATGAACATTGCCAGCGTGGTTACATGACCTCGTGACTAAGGTAAAAACATGACAATTGAGGCCATAGACACAAGAAGCGATCACTAAATAATAGCACCCATATCCAACTAGATTATGAAACCATGCAAAAAAATGCAATTACATAATTTACACCAATCTGAGTTGAGAAATTATTGCTTTTACAGCAATAATTTGAAAAACAACGAGTTTAACATATATTGTCAGATGGAAACAAATTGCCCTCCAGAACATGCAAGATATATTTGAAAAACGAGTTTAACATAAAGAGACGACTAAGGCATTCTACAAACAAGTGAAGCCCAACCAATCCACCCAATAAGTATGGAATTCAAAGAGATGTAACACCCAAATGCAAAGAACAAATACTCACAGGCAATCAAGCCTTCATCTCCAAGTTTCCAACCATGAACTACACATTTACCATGAACTAAATACATCACAAGTGACTGCCCATAAATTAATAACAGGCAACTGATATTCAACATGAAAAGAAAACAGAATCTTTGAACCTGTAACCATTATACAAGGATATTACTCGCATAACAGCCAAGAAGATTAATGATCGACATTAAAGAAGTGACCAAGGGTACCATTACATGATATACTTTAACACAGATTAAAATCATGAAAGATGCATAAATAATAGGTTGTTTCAGTATTGTTCTGATAAAAAGAATATGAATATCTACTACAGCATATTTAATGCGAGGGGCATCAGGTTGATGTAAAGCTTCATAATCAATTTCCAGAAAGGAATAAGAGTACAATGACGTAAATAGAAAATAACAGGAAGCATGGAAATATTCCTAATTATTCACTTCTTTAAGCGGATTAGATTACGACTCACAAGTTCAGAAGTGCAAGTTGGATGATGCTCAACCAAAATTAATGCTTAAAAGAACTGAAAACAATGAGTTTATAGCTCCACAATACTCGCAAAGTCAAGGAAAACGGCATAACGAGTATGATAAAATGGAAAAATGTTGCCAAACCAAACTAGAAGCATGTAAGAATTAGATTGTTACACCAAACTACTATTGCTCGCAAGAAAACAATTTGACCAATAATAGCCTCAAGCCTAAGAGAAATAGAATTTCAGGGATATGGCTCACCGTCCACCGAAATGCATGATATGCAAATAGAAAACGTTTCCCAAAAACCTCACCAAAAGGATGTGGCGGTGGCACTTCTGGCATCATAAACTACAATGATGGGTGTTCTACTTGAAATGAAAGGACCATAAATGAGACCTCATTCTGTTTAAACATTCTGCAACTTTCTTCATTTTTTTGGGTCCAGGGGCCCGGGAATGTTTGTATAGCACTACCCAATACTTGTTATATTTTTCTTTTCGATGCAGCTTGAAGAGTAAAACAAATAGGCTATGCGTTTAAGTAAAGCTCAACGACAACAATCATAGCAATTCACAAACCTGAAGCGTACCACGGGGAATAGTAAGTGCCTCCCACTTATCACTGAAAGAATCTCGTCCTTTCTGCAAGAATTGTAAAGCCCTTACAACCTGCACAAGACATAATTGCATGATGGAAAGAACCAATCAATTGAAATTTAAGGAAATACAAAGAGGGCGGTTTCAGACATATGAGCACATATTTAGACTGATATCCCATGCTGTCAACCTTCAAAGGAAATATGGGAAACAGATTATACCCAACATCCAATAGAATAGGATATGGCATCCCTATCCATGGTCTTCTAACATGAGCAATACCAGCTTCAATGTAATTCATCTGGGAGGCAGTGAACCTTAAGGTCTTGGACAGATTATGTAATTCACTCTCCATTATGGAAATTTTCAAATCCGCATAATCATCTTCAAGTGTCTTTCTGGAAACAACTCATACTCATGTCTTACATGAGCATGGGAAGGCAGTACACATGCATTTGGGTAATCAGGTAACAGCACTTAGAAAATCGGTCGTATCTTCCAGACAACTTTCAAGTCCTGTTTCGACCCCATATTCAAAAAATCTTAACTGCTGGCCTTTCTGTTCGGTTCAGATGTTAGCTTGCCTATGTTTTGTGTCTTCTGAAAGGTTGGACTTCTAAGATTGAGACTTCAAAGACTTCTTATTACAGGATGTTATGCAATCAAAATCTATCTGAAAGGCTTCGCCAGAGAGGATAAACCCAATAGTTGAGCTGGTTACAAGCGAAAACAAAAGGCAAGGGAACCCTCAAACAATTATAACTAAGCTCATCCAAATACTATATTTTACATTGAGAAAATTATATGAGAAACAATTAAGAAGTATAAGATCAAATGTAGGGTAAAACCAGAACGGAAAATCCTCCATCATGTTGTAAAAACAAAACAACACAACGATCCTTATCGAGAGTAAACTTAAACAATAAAATAGCACATACAACCAGAAGAAAAGAAACAAATTATACAGAAGAAAGCAACACAATATTACAGGGAAAAAACAGAAATTGATTTAGATATTCAAAAGAAAGTGCATCACCTTTTGCCTAATTATTAGAACATGAAAATGCAAAGAACAAAAAATAACAGAGAGATTACTAAGAAGCTATAAATCATTTAGTAGGACTCTGAAGTGTCAATTATTCTCCAGTAACAGAAAGGTTTTTTTCAATTTCCAACAAGCAACACGCACAAAGATGGGTGTTTCTACGATGGGAAGCTATTTATCATAATCGTTATTTTGCAGTAAGATGAGTTAAAGTCAAGTAAGCAAAAGGGCTCAGCTCCCAGTTTGAATCAGGTTAATGTTGAACCAACACAGCTGAACCCGGTTGCAACCAACAAGCCAAAGAAACAGTTAAAAGTCCATACTGGACAACATCAGAAGCATCGAGTAGAAGTCACAGAAAATGACTGAAATAAACTCACTCTTTCTAAAGGTAAAAAAAATGCTGAAGCACTAGATGACTTGCTCCCCGCATTCAACGCTACGGCCCTGCCTTGCCAATCAATTACTGGGGAACCACTTGAACCCCCCTTGGTCCCAGATGCTGCCTGAAAGTAATGGGAATTACAAAGACAATAACTAAGCTTGAGAAAGAACCAGCAAGGCTTTCACAAATTGCAAAGCAACAAGTAAAGAATGTACGGAACTGAAATGTCAGCAGAAAATCAAGAGATGAGGTTCAACAAGAATGTCCGACAAAATCAGCAGGGCCCTACTTTTCATTTATATCTGACACTTCTTCAGCAACTAGAGCTCCCATGAACATTTAACAGACCACGGACACAAAAGCATGATACGAGGCTCAAGACCCTTAAATGCATATATAAGGTAAACTAGATGCATGCAATATTAATAACATAAACACCACAAATCGGCTAATCCAGCATATTTACAGCAAACGATATTGCTGGTCACAGCTATGACCAGCAATAGAGCCCTATGGCTTCAATTTTTTCTAGGTAAAGAAAAGAAAAAGAAACGAGCTTTATTTCTTAATTTGAATGATTCCCCGCTCTAATTATAGGTTAAAAATAGATTAGTGGCTGTTGCGGGAAAGGCTTTTCCCATGCGTGGGTTATTGATTTTTTTAGTGAATCCTGACTATTGTGACTCTCCATTATGGAATGGAGATGGATGTGTAGAAGCAGGCAGCAGCATATAGATAAAGAATTTTTTTTCCAAAATCAAAAGAGCGATTGGGTTGAAAAAATAAAGGATTTCTAATCGTCTTCTTATCCTATAACAAAAATAAACCGATTAAATGGAAAGCGAGAGGCTAGAGAATCTGTTGATAAGTTTACCGAGGTAGCTATTCTTTTCTTACTACCAATACCTTGTTTTGACTGTATCGCACTATGTATCATTTGATAACCCCAAAAATCCTCTACCCTTGCCTCAATTAAAATTGAAAATGGAGGAATTTAAAAGAAATTTAGAACTAGACAGATCTCAGCAACATGACTTCATATATCCGCTTATCTTTCAGGAGTATATTTATGCACTTGCTCATGATCGTGGTTTAAATAAATCGATTTTTTTAGGAAAATACGGGTTATGGCAATAAATCTAGCTTACCAATTGTGAAACATTTAATCACTCATTTTCTTTTTTATGTTAATGATTCTAACCAAAATAAATTTTTGGGGTCAAATACAAATTTGTATTCTCAAATGATATTCGAAGGATTTGCAGTCGTTGTGGAAATTCCATTTTATCTACGATTACTATCTTTCCTAGAAGGTAAAGAAAGTGTGAAATCTCATCATTTATGATCCATTCATTCAATATTTCCGGTTTTAGAGGACAAATTTTCACATTTAGTGTATGTATTACATATACTCCCATCACTTCACCATTTCCACCACAGGCATGCTACACCGCCAAACAGCACTTGTTCTAACTTCTAAACAGCCCCTCAAAAAAAATCAAGAAGTTACTTATCATATCAAGGCTTAGGGGAAGACATTTAAGTAGATTTCACACAATGAATACCAGTGCATTTCATGAAAGAAAAAGGCAACTAAGCTAGATCCCAATTGCAAAACAATCTAAACTATGTTTGCAAGCAAGCTGAGTGGTGCAATGTTATAACTGGGCTCGGTTCACGTTGGGCGTGTTGCCTACTGCCAGGCTGAAGCCAGACCAAACAAGCTCTTGCCTCGAGTTGGCCAGTCAAATATCTTAATTTTCACACCTGGCGCTGATCAATAGTGAAGGATTTGTAATACTTATCAAAAATAATAATAATAGTAATAGTAAAGGATTTGTTTTATTCAAAGGAAAAATCCCAGTCAGGTATATATCCATAAGCAGACAGCTGGTAGGACAATCAATAAAGCATAAACATAGCCATTAGAATTTGTGCGTACATCAATGTGGGCCTATCCTCTACATGATACATGGTACCCCATACCCCATTTATCCATGTTGTCCGTGCGAGAGCGAGCGGAGGCCTTTGATAGACTCCTTGCCCCCTCTATTTTGTACCTTTACTCTCCCTTAATTCATGATTTTACCGTTGCTGATAAAAAGAAAAGGTGAGTTGAGGCTATGTACACCTAGCATTCTATGCATTTTGACTTCTATTCTCTTCCATACAAACGTAGAGACCTTACACTTGGTGGGCGGAGGAAAATAAGAGGAACAAATCAGGAGAATTGCAAAAAGCTTGTCTTAAAAATGAGAATTTCATGACCTAGAGAAGACTTCATTATCATTTATTTCCACGGACTTATTTCAGACTCATCATATTTTCAACCAAGGACAACAAAGAGCCCAAAGTCATCCGGTGCCCACTTGTTGGAAATGAAGAGATTTCTGATATTAAATTCTAAGAAAGTAATGAGATGATGCAATTTATCTCCTTTAATTTTGACACTTGGCCTTTCCTGACTAGCAGGTGGCTTCGGTCATAGATGATAGACAATATCGTGGTTAATGCCATGCTGCTTCCTTGTTCTATTATGTTACTTTTATGGTAGCACCATACACATATCCTGAGGATATGACTATGGACTACGAATTCCTAGCCTTTAATTATCCAATAACTTACATCACTATTGTATTCGAGCGAGGTAAAAGAAATTCCTCCTATATTTATGAACTTTCATTCCAACAGTTAACTTTCTCTGCAACATCACTACACACAGCACATCATCGATATTCTGATTAACAGATGTGCGACTAACCGGGAGCGTCAAGGCAGCACATCAATCACAAAATTACAATTATGCTAACTCTTGGTATTGTCAAAATTAGAATTCCTAAGATGAGACTAAATAAATAAGAAATGACTAAATTCAGACACAGAAAGTGAGCCAAGCTGAACAGGTTTAAATGAATAAAAAGCGTGTGGGGGTGCATTAAGTCAAGGAAAAGCCACATGATTGTGGTCTTAGATCCCACATATAACATCATACCAGGTCTCTGCAGTAACATACTGATTGTTTGATAGACAAAGTTTCGCAAAACAAATGTTTAACATGGAAAAATTGTAGCTTTATAAACAAACTGCTCTGCTCCTCTGACATCACAAGTCCTGCCAATGTTTCTTTCTCCATTTTTATTTTTTTCAGTGAACAAGATTTGCTTCCCTCCTCTCTCTGATATTTCTCCATTTTACCAACTAATTGTAATAAACTATCAATTAGGCATATGCTATGCACATCTTCAGTCAATCATTTATGAACGAAAATAAAATTCCAGACATTCAATTAACCGTCAATCAGCAGCAACTCAAGAGGACAAGACATATGTAGTTTAGCAAATTATTAAAAAAATCCAGCAAAAGCTTGCACAATCCGTAAGTTCTAGAGTCCAACAAATCGCATCAAAGGTGGCATTGCTTACTTGCATGTAGAATGTGTTGAAGTCATTGTAGCCATCCCTGGACCAAGAAAGGAAAACATTGCAAACATTTAATAAAGGTGGCAAAGAGTAGCAATACTGCTTCTGCAAATAACAGATGTCAGAGGCAGAAAGATAAAAACACATTCAAAATACAAAATTCCATAGCATCCGCAGGAAAACAAAGTACAAAAAAAAGAAAAAGAAAAAGAAAAAGAAAAAGAAAAAGAGAGATATCAGCTCTAAATATATTACCATGTTAAGTCACGAGAGAAAAGAAAATGTTTCAGACCTCAACCATAATATAGTCATTCCCCTAACGACAATCTGTGACTGCAGAGTATTATCGAAAATACAAAAAAGCAAATTAAAAGATTCTTAACTCCAAGTTGAATGAATTCATGTGGAAGCCATTTGTTGGGAAGCTCAACAAGCTTCATAGTTGAAATTCATACACATCTTAAATGCCATAAGGTAAAGGCATTCCACATTGGAAGTTTGGAACCACATTTGATGCCTTTCAAAATAAAAATCAGGCCGCCTAATTATGCCAGAGCTCAGTTAAAGGGCCTGCCAGCCAAAAAAATAGTAAGCTCTACACTGTTCACAATAGGACATCCATTCTCAAAGGTATTCTTGAATCTTGAGAAAGAGCGGGGAAATGGAAAAGGTAAAGCTGTGAGACAGTGCTTAGTTTCAAAAGTCAGACTGAAACAAAGCTGATCCAAGTTCAGCAAAACTTACAAAGGTATCACAATCCAGAAAGCCAAACGTAATCATAACGAGCAACATGTCAGGAAAACTTCAAACATCCCATAAACCAACCAAAAAAGGACAGCTATGCACAAAGTAACAGAAATGCTAATCTATTAATCTTAACAAAGGTAGGATTGAAACAATCAACTTTGAGAGCTAAACGTCAAAATCGTGCAAGAAACCTTACTTGAGTAAGAAAAGTGTATATTCTACATACTTAAGCGAGTTGTTTCCCTCCTACGTGGCTAAAGTCGGTTAGCATTGGGCCAATATGTACGAGATAAAATACCCCCATGCCTGTCCATTTCTTCTACTGTTCAACTCCAATGAGGGTATATATCATAAAACTACATCTTGTTTCCTCATACCTAACAAATCAGCAACCCAAATCTTATCATCACTTCTGGAAAAAGGCAAACCACCTAACAACCCGAAAAAACCACCTTGCGGCAAACCACACCCATCAAAGGCTGTTAACTTCTATGACAGTCATCAAAGCCGCCTTATCTGCATGGAGAGGAAAAAAGAAGAGGCAGATTCTACATGGTGGCTGCTTTCTTGTCGCTAGAGATCTATCTTCTTTTTATGTTGATTGCTACTCATAAGCAGCAATGGATAATCGCTTTCGTAGTGCTGTTGTTGACAGAGAATAAAGTGTTCCTTTTGGTGTTACTAGAGTTGACATTTTACCTTATGTAATATTGGGTACACGACGTTGATTTCAAGTTCACCATGTTTGCTTTCTTATAGAATAATCAGATTAGTTCTTTTGTATTTACCGATGATATGCACTTAGCACGCTTGTGATGTGGGAGGCATCCTCATTGACTCAAGTGGCCACACACTAGTCCTATAACTTTCTTGTCGAACTAGCACGGTTTTCGTCTCTTGACCTTGAGTAAGACAACGAATAGGTTGGACTCTTGAAAAGATCCCTACAAATGACAAAGTCTGAGGGGGAGTTACTTTTGGCTTGAATTACAATGTTTGTTGGCTGCTTCTTTCCCAGTATCTCTCTTGGCTCCTTCCTCACAGCTACTACTCTTCTTTTTCCACTCTTCCACTTTTCCTTGTCCATGTTGTCTTACTCCTTTGTCTCTTCCCTGGTCTTGTGGCAATTGATGGTTTGAAGGCTCTGTTTTGCACTCCTTGATTAAAAGGCACCTCACGGTATTAACCGGTAAGATGCTACTGTTTTTAGTAGCTTGGTTTGCAACTACTAATTTGATCCTTTCCTTTCTTTCTCTTTTCCTCAAATCATAGGCTGGGAGATCAAAAGCTTCAAACCCTGCTCATTCAAAACCCACCCAGATTTCAAGATAATCTTGTTGATGATCTAACATTCAGCTTGTAAAGTTCTAGCAATCAAAGAGTCCAGGCTTCCTTTCTTTTCCCTGTACTCACAATCAGTAAAAAAGTTTTCTTGCCATGCGTTATTGCTTTCTGAAGACATTTGCAACTATCTTAAGCTTGTGGTAGAGTTCAGTGGGCAAGTGAAATAAGTTTTACTCATGGCCTCCGTTAACTTCCTTTCTGTTTGCCTTTCCGGGGTTTATGCCCCCTAGCTGATTCTTACAGCTAGGTATCTCAGAAAAAGGTTTGCTTTATTACAGTGCTAACCTTTCCATGTGTGTGTATGAGTGGGTGGGTGGGTGTTTTAAGAAGGGACATGCAACTTCCTAACATATTGAACACCAGATAATTAAACATCACAATACTACAATCACCAGGTGATCCAGTCTGTAACATTACAACACATATCAGATCTGACTACTATTTGCATTGTAGTTAAGCGAGAAGTCGGAAAAATAGGATGCAGCTCATGTACATGTATTAAGAATACGAAGCTAACGCATACTTTTTGTAATGAGGAGCATCTCTGTCCAAACGAGCAAGGGTGCCAGCAAGAATAGAGACCTGCAAGTTCAAAGTGCAATCAAACAAAGGACATTTAGCAGCCATCACCCTTCCTCGGAAAAATTCTCGGAAAAATTAAAACAAAAGCAGAAACCTTTAAAAGGTACCATAAAAAGCAAGTTGGCAGCCAGAAACTAATGTCATTTCCGCATGCAAGTTAGCAAATAAATCAAAAGCAATAGCAAAGAGACATCAATACCATTTAAAGACCTGGGGCAAGATGTATGCTACAGCGCTACTTCAACCCGCAACGATGAAGAATTTATGACGCCTGGGTTGAAGAAATTATCATGATCCACAATTACAATCACTCAATCCACTAAAACCAAGTGGAATTGATTGCACAACAACAAAAGCATAATTATCATGTTACACTTGCAAACCATCACGTGTAACTGCTCTACTGTACCCGTAGACGGCTATATATGTGACTCTGTGATTGGTACATGATATCATCGTTTCATTCACAACCTCCTTTCTACATCACAAGTTAACCTATTAATTCGTAGGAAAGACAAAAAACCTCAGGCCCACTTCAATCCTTGGCCTGATTTTGGACATGGCAAGACATTCCAGTGAGCTCATAAGGGTGAAATGAGAACAGAAAACTAAGTGCAAAAACTCCCACCCAAACACAATTAAAAACAACCTCACATTCCATCCTATTCCTGGAATCCATTTCTGCTATCCAAATGTCTGTAATAAACTTGTTATCGTATTATTTGCTTTAGAAAGGTTAACAAAAGTAAATAAGAAATTGTATATATGTACATTTATATTTGTTACAGAAAAAAATTTGTGCTGCCTTTGCTATGCCTATACAAAAGAATACAATTCCTATTCGATTACCCTGGCTTATGTCTCTATTTTAACACATACACCACAAAGCTCAAATACAGCAGCACTGATCTAGAAACTTCAAGGGAAATTACGATACGAAACTATCACATGCTTGTTTTTCTGGGCCCTATAAAGCACGTATACTCTATTTTGGCTTCCATATCACAAATTGTACGTGTATCGGATACGGATACGTATCCGATAATTTTTTTTTAAAGTATCCAGCTTTTAGAATTAATTTTTGGTATCCTGATACGTTTCGGTTACGCCTGGATACGTTTCGGATATGCGCGGGGTAAATATGTTATTGCTTAAAACATATGGGTTAAAACTGCAATTAGGGCTATTTTTTTCCCATGACACCAGAAAAGGCAGAAACGAAGGAAGGTGATACTCTCTCTCTCTCTTTCTCATTGTGTGTGTGTATATATATAACCATATATATACAGTTATATATATACAACTTTTATGTAAATATATATCTCTATCTCGTCTGTCATCTCTCTCTGTCTCTCGTCTGAATTTTTTTTTTACCAGTATACGAATGGATTCTGATGGTACTGGTTCTGTTTCCTCATCCTCACAGTCTAATGAAGGGGATACAAGTAATCCTCTTTGGAGTTATGTTACAAAATTAGTGGAATTTTAGGGATTAAAAATTATATATAATATATTTTTTATTTACTTTTATATTCAAAATATCCCTCAACGAATCGTATTCTACTTTTTGGAAAAACCACGTATCCGCATATCTGTATACGTGCTTCTTAGTCTGGGCCCATAGTGACTTTCCCTTTTACCCACCCGCCAAGTGACCAAACTCCCCTCCTCCTTGTGCAACGCCCCTCAGGGGCCTTTAACTTGTGATTGAATGTGTTATTGAAGTCAGCTCATGTGTCACGTTGCTTGGAAAATGGGAACTCACTTTTGTTGATTAAGATTCGGATTCTAGCAGAAGTCTACGGAGAGTTGTATGTTGTGTACGGAAGCATGACTAGGTCTGAAAAGGAAACTATTGATTCTCTGACAATTTGATCTTTTATTCTGTACTTACAGTATGGAGGAGGAGATTTAGGATGCCCATGGGGAAATGCACTTGGTGCGGTAGCTAATCGAGTAGGCTCTAGAAGCATGTGTACAAGCTCGTAACTAGGGACGTGATCTTGCTCATGAGCAACGTGATTTTATGATCTTCAACTGTCAATTACAATATGGAAATACAGCATGAAGCGAGATGATTCCTCAATTGGTTGTCAAGATCCATTACTCCTTTTGAAAAACGGATAAAATCTCCAGATTAAATGTTCCCCATTGTTAAGCACAACAATAGAAAATTGCAAAAAAGATTGAGAAGGTTTTCCGAAGCTAAATGATTGGAAAAGATTCCCAAGGAAATGTTTCATCTTGTCTGTTTTGGTTCGATTAAGAATAATATGTAGGTAAATGCTTAAGTCATTTTTCCATCAGAAAAATATAACATCATTTGTTGTCTAAGGTGGAAACAGAATTCTCCATGCTAAATGATTGGAAAAGATTCCTGGCTTGGGTGGACATCCCAAAAGGTCAAGTAATAATCATAGAATAGCAGTGAATACAATAATATGAGGAATAGTGAAACTACAAATGTGTTCAACATACCTTCTCTCCACTGTCATTACCAACAACTCTGATTTCTAGTCCAACGCAAGCAGCCTCTGGAGAAAGAGGAATTTCCTCATAGCTCAGAAATTGTATGGCACCAGGGTCATAACGAAAGAAGCCAAAATCATGAACCTGAAAGAAAGTTATGTATGTCAGTTCACTTCCACTGTTCACATACAGTTCAAGAGTGCAAAGTGCAACTACACAATCTCCAGCTGCAAGGTGCCCCAAGCATAACAAACTTAACTTAATAAAGGACTCCAACTAGGATTGATAGATGAGGTACTACCTTTGCATGATGCTCCCCGGTGTATCACTAAAGGGGTTTTTTTTTTTTTTTTTGTTATCATTTTTTAATGATATGGAAACCCTTTCTTTGCAGATAAAAAAAAACCACTACATTTTTGCTGTCCATTTTAATGGAAAGTAAGTCCAACTTCTTTTAGCTTTTTAGGGTGAAAGTATGCTCAGTTAGTCTATCCAATAACAGGGTTTCGAAGGGCTAGATTAGATACAATTTTCAAAACGTGGTTGCCCTCCTATTTGAACCCACATCCTCAAGGTTAATAGGCAGAGGTTTTACAACTGAATCAGGGGCCACTGTAATTCCTCTTCTATATAGTGGCTGTAAAAACATTAGTTAACTGATATAGCAAGATATAAAGTCACGTGATAGATTTCTGTAGTGGGCCGAATATTCTGGTTCAGTCAGACCTAATACGCTCAGCGGAAGGCCGGGCTTAGCCCTTCGATTATGTCTGATCAGATCGAGCCAAACATTGGACTCTTCGGTTCTATCGGCTAGGTTCGGCAATGTCAACACTCGCATCAGCAGCATTGGACTGCCAGTTCATATTGAGGTCAACACTCAACTCCATAAGGTTCAAACTTTTAGGTTTGCCGTACTCATGTAGGCCAGCTCATCCACGTGAGCCTAACCACCTTGCTCCCTACATCAATTGTGACGTCACCTGGAAAGGTTAGGGCGCGAGACAGGCACGTCCGCACATGGGTGACTGCTCATGCACATGCACGATAACGTCCTTATCCGGTACATCATGCATGATGTCAGCCGGAGCGGTTACGGAGCGTGGGAGTCACGCGTGTACTTGGACAGCAAGTCAGGAACTTCTATATAAAGGCAAGGATGAAATCCTTGAACGGTACACAATCGCTCTCACTCAAAACCCTAGTCCTTTCATACTTCTCCAGCACTTTTTGACTAGATCGTCGGAGGGTCATTCTGGTTTCCAACCGGTTTGGCTCTTAGTCGTGTGTTACCTGTGCAGGCACGGAAGGTAGAGCTAGGCGAACCCAGGTAAACCAAAGGCTCAAGCAAGGTTAACAGATCTTGATCAACAACCCCACAATATCCAAGTTTATGTTTGGTGGGAGGTGCATCCTTTTTATTTCTCGAGAAAAATGAAGGAAAAGGATTAGAAAAATGATTTTAAAGTCGTATGGTTGGATATTTTGTAAGGTTACTTAGCTATAAGGTAACATCCTTTAGATGTGTGTGCTTGTAAGCACCTTGTCTTGACGGGTGTGATTATAAGTTGCTGAACTAGTTTATGACAAAGGGGTTGCATATTTTGCACTCTCACTCCTTGGTTGATTTACAGTTTTTATTCTTAGGAACCCATCACTACGTAAGCATTTTAGGGGCCTTTTCGATGAATTTAACTTCAAATTCTAATGTTTTATAGTATTCTTATAATGATGCCTTTTTAAGGCTTGGTTTTGAGCCTATAGCTTGTGGGTTTCAAGCCTCATTCACTGAATTTAGCATAAATCACCCCCAAAAAAATCCGTTTTTTGCATTTTCCGACCTTGATCAAAGTCTTATTGGCACCCACTTTTGGTTGTAGTTTTCGATCCCCCAACAAACTCCTCAATCCTGCAATTTTTTTCTCTTTCTATCGTGAGACACTTCACCAAGAAGCAAGCTTTTCAGCTTTTTTTTAGCTTTTTTCGGTTTTTAGGTAATCTCGATGAGCTGCCTAAGTGTAATTTGGGTTAACATCCGTTTATAGCACTTGGAACCTCTGACCAAATTACATAAATTTACACTTCTGTCACCAAGAATAAGAGTGGATCTTCGTCACATCAATTTCAACAACTTTTCAAGGTTAAACACAACTCGGGCATCATCCACAAAGGCCAATTCAAGCATTGAATAACAAAGGTCCATGACCGGAGACAAAAGGACTGTGGACAAAGTAAACCACACCATCTGTACAGCACTTTGGCTTCCAAGCAACCATGAAACAGCCAAAATATACCAATACATTTAACATCTGTGACATTGGCCAACCTTTTGTGGAACTAAAACTGGATTTTCTAACCACCTGAATAAAGAGGAGAATTTAAGCCCAAAATAGATAGAAGAGTATTGACCATATATTAGAAGTTACTAGTTGGTTTGAACTATGTCTGAAATTCCACACATCTTTCATGGCTGTCAATTACATACACAGGTTCTGATTAATTGAAGTTCAGAGAACAATTAGCCACACCACGATAATGCAGAGAGAAAACTTAAATGAAAAAAGTGATGATTTTAAATCATCAACCACATCTGTGAAATTCCGTGTAGTGGTAGAAGAAAATAAAAAGGCCCAAATATAAACTGCTCACCGGGTCTCTGTATATAGGATATACTGGAACTTCTTCACGATTCACAAACATAGCCTCTGCAACTACGGGTCCTATAACCATACAAACAAAATTAATTAGATCTAGACAGCTGAAGATGAATATTGTGCATGTAATACTTATTGTGGATACTAATTTCGAATATGGCCCTTTAATTAAACTCAAGTCCCCCACCCTCAACCCATAGCATAAACAAAAATAAGGTGTCCATTGGAATTTTTCGTTTCCCTTCTATGATTTGTTCTCTGTAAATTCCACCAAAAACATATTTAATACCGGTTTTCGTTTCAATTCAATAATAAAAGTATCCACTCCCATCATCACAACTAGTTTTCCGAAACAAGAGGCCTTGTTCGTTTGGGAGTCTCAAAACCCTTGGACATGGTCTCCAATAAATCTTCTCTGTCTATTTCTCTCCGCTCATTACTCTCAAAAAACCTCCCTCAAAACCCAAAATGAACAGGGTCCAGCCCCCCTCCCCTGCCACACCTAGTCAGCACTTCCATCCCCTACCTCCGGACACCCCCAACCACGTCCGGAAACTCCCCACCCTCCAGCGGCTCTCTCCATATATGTGGAACAAACAAGTTTTTCTGTTTTTTCTCTTCAACAAAACAAACTAAAACTTGGTTACTGTTTTTCTGTAAACTGAAAGCTGAAAGCCATCTAGAGCAAGCGAAAACTAAATACTCTCTCCGTCCCAAAAAAGATTGCCTTGTCCGCATAATGAGAACCTTTTGCCTCCGTCCCACAAAAAGCCGGACAATCTTTTTTAGCACGGAGGGATTAATACAGAACAACTGAAAAGGCACAATCAGGAGAATCGAACTACCCGGCTTCACGACATGTCGATTCGTAAGTATAATCCCACGCCGCTTGTCGACGACGAACCCCGTGGCGTAGCTGGCACCGGCCGCTTCGGTGTCGAAGGCGCGACACGCGGTGGTACGGAGCACCACCACGGCGGGGACCACCTTGCTGAGTGCCTTCCGCCAGTCGTCGGCGGTGGCGAGGCTCTCCCTGAACGGCGGATCAATCTCCATACACAGCTCCTCCTTCATGCTCGACTCCTCCGGCCCCGCGGCCACGTCGGATCCCAGCCTCTCCAACGGATCGCCCATTCCGTAGTCGATCAGTGGAACGGAGCCCTAGTTCGGTGGAGATGGAGTGATTGGAGAGTGGAGTGGAATTAGTGGTTGTTTAGGGTTGTGGGATGGAGGATCGAGGAAGGAACGTGTGTGTGTGCGTGTGTGTAGGTGTGTTTTGTAAGGAAGCAGAAGCAGAAGCAGAAGCAGAAGCAGGGTTCCGTGGAGTGTGTGATTGGTGATTCGAGGAAGGAGAGAGAGAGAGAGAGAGAGAGAGTTGGTAGCCAATAGGAGGGGAGAGAGAAGAGTTGGGGGCGCTGACAAGTTGCACTCTCTGAAAAGATTTCTCGGTCGCTTTGAATTAGCTTTGATGGATCGTAAAATTAGCTTTGATGGATTGGTTCAAGACTTGTGTTCTTTTCTTTTTTTTTTCAAACGGAAATCCTAAGGCTGGGTTCCAGAAACAGATTAAGAACTCTTATTTTTTGTTGAATAAGAAGGGTTATTTCGGAAAATAAAAAGGGTTCTACTTATTTTGGAAGAATTTATATAGGTACCAATGGGCGCTGGGAGGGAAATCATTCCGGCGGCCGTGTCGGGCAGTCTTCGGCCACCGGACGGCCGATCCGAGCCGTCCAAAAATTCTATAAAAAAAATCGAGGGGGCCCACGCGAGAATCAACGGCATCCGAGGTGTGTAGGGTGCTTGATCGGAGCACCCCTTTTCTATGTTATCATATATACATGAAAAAGGGGTGCTCGGACCAAGCACCCTACACACCTCGGATGCCGTTGATTCCCGCATAGGCCCCCTCGATTTTTTTTTTTAGAATTTTTTGACGGCTCGGATCGGCCGTCCGGTGGCCGGAGAAGGCCCGGCACGGCCGCCGGTACGATTTCCCTCCCTCGGCACCCATTATCATAGCAACAGTTTTATTTTTGTATAAGGCAACTTCAAGCTAAAAAATCATGTGTTTGCGCAAATAATTTTCCTATCACTATGGATCTTGTTTAATAGATTTCATTGAGATCTTTAATACGGTGTAAAAAAAAATTGAATTTTTTTTTTCATTTGAGTTTGAAAATGTAAAATAAACTTTTTATTTAAATTTTGTTGAATGAGCTTCTTGTTTTTTGAATAAGAAGTGGCAAAATAAGTACTTATTTTTTAAGAAGGTTTCCGGAACGGAGCCTAAGACTTGTGTTCTGTGCACATACATTCTGCCCTAGGTCAGACACTATAAAAATTTATTGAAGGTTGTGGCCAAAAATTTTGAAATTTTAAAAACAACAAAATTTGCTCTTTTTTTTAATTTTAATCAAGCAAAAGTAGTTTCAAATTTCAATAATTACCTTTCAAGATAAATACTTTCATTTAGTGTCTGTATTGTATTTTTTTTTGCTATTAAAAATTTTGGAAACCATGAAAAACTTTTTATCGGTGGCTTGTTTTTAAAAATTTTGATGCAAAGTTTAAAATTAACAAGGAGGTTTCACAAAACACGAAGAGTTTTTTTTTTTTTGTATTTTTAAAAGTCCTATTCGTGCAAAATCAATGAATAAGTGTTTTTTTTTTTTTTTAAGCAATGAATAAGTGTTCTAAAATTCAAATATTTTCACATCCAAGACATAAACAATAAATTGAAAAAACAGAAAGTATTTTACCATTTGCAAATAGAAATTGTGGATTAAAAGGATTTGTTAAAAATTTACATTTGTGAAATCTAATTTTTCTTTCCAAAATCATACTCACAAACAAGTCTAAGATAAGAAAAGTTTGTTGGATCCAAATTTGTATTGAAAACGACGTAGTTTTATAGAGGATGACCCTCATATGTATCCAATTGAGGGATGGTGTTGTGCAGTAGTATGCTCAGTACCGTGCTGCGCACCTCCGACGGCTCGAATCTCATCTCGGCAATTAATGACTCATCCTTTTGCTCCTAATCTTTGTTTTGCAAGTTTGCTAATCGTGCGCTTGGCATTGAGTCTTGGTTGCTCTTTTTTTCTTGGATCTCCTCGCGGTGTCTATTTGGTTTGTTTAGGCTGGAGCTTTGTTGTATGTCTAATCTGCCTTGTGTTGTTTTTTATGGAGGTCTAGTGGACGTATCGGTTTAGAGCAAGTTTACCGGTTAAAAGGTAAAAATGCTAGTAAACAGTGCATTTTTCTATTTTACCTATTCATATCTCCTTCAACGCTACATAAATACTCTTTACTTTATTATCATTATTAGAATACTATTTCTTTTTTGGGAGAGAGAGAGAGAGAGAGAGAGCGAGAGGGTTGAGAGAAAAAAGAAACAATATTTTAATGGATGCATTGTGAATAGTGATTTGGTACATTTACCTAACATTTTTTGGTGTCTTAATTAGGTAAAATGGTTTCAAAGACTTATTTTGCTATGCTAATAAACTTGCTCTTATTTGATACTGTATATACTGTACATGATAAGTTCGTGTTTCCTCAAAAAATAAATAAATAAAAAATTAGAGTCCAACAACAAGTAATACAAGTCGAAGGTAAAAGAGCATACGCATCTTCGGCGGCTGATTTTGTTCAGAAAAGTATGGCAACGAAGTGAGTTTCTACCTCGTGTTTTACTTTTGAATGAGAATGACGATTTCCACAATTTTGATTGGATGAATCTCACAGCAGCGCCCCCCGCGCCGGAAACTTCTAGTACAACTTTGATTGTTCAACATTACAAACCTCCTCTAATTCAGCCTTCTTTGCAATACCGCGCCATCTTTTTTGCAGTTTCAAAAGCCATTTTTGGTGTATAGTTGAAATTCTTTTGGACAGTTATTTTCGATACTAGTTTCCGAGCATCATATTTTGACAGATGTTTTCATTTTTCTCCAAAAAAACATGCGTTCTAAGAAGCAGTAATTGTTACTAATAACGATACAATATGGGTGCTTTAGCTTTCAAGAATATCTGAAAGAGTTTGTTAAACTAACTTCTAAACAAAGGATAACTTATTATAACCTTGGAATTCAGCTCATCCTTAGATTAATAGGATGACTCCAAGAAAGTCAAAACAGAAAGTATGCAAAATTAGTACTACCAGAATAACACCACATCAAGATATGGAGAGCAGTAAGAACACCTCCACTGATTCCACAACTCTTAATAATCCAGTTAAATTTACAGGAACCGACTAGAGAACTATGGCATCTCAACCACATACAATTCCCAGTTTATTGACACACCAGTCACCCGGTACCATCACCAAGTCCTGGACTGGCATTCTTCAATAACACTCAAATTCTACCTGCTGTAGAAAATTTCGTATCGAAAACAGCTACTCCATTATTTTAAAGAAACTTCAGAAGCACAACTAGCAATTGGCAGATCGGCTGGGGTGCATACCAGAGCCCTTTGTTGTAAATGTCTCAAGCTCTGTTCCATGCTAACTTGCACCATATCGGCTAGCATCTGCTTTGCTTTTTTCACAGATTGATCCTCACCTTCCATATGACAAATAAGATTACAAACTATGTTTTCCAATGTATCGGGTTGAAGCTCAGACCTCCGATAAGGAGACTCTCTTAATAACCGCAAGAGAGTTTGTGCTTTACACCTAGATTTGGGTGTTCCTTGAACAGTGAGCTCCAGAAGCCCAGGGATTACACCTTCTTTAAGAATCGGCTCCCTATATTTACACCTATCACTCTGACACATTGTTAGAAGTGTCCCAACTGCGTGCTCCCGACTCTGTAGGGACCCACTTTCCAAAACTTCAACTACCGCAAGAACTCCACCTTCTTCAGATGTCAATGCAATTTTGCCCTCATCAAACCCCATTAATGATTCTATGAGGGCAGTACCTTTTTCAGCTGTTTTTGAGGATTTTTTACAGGTTTTAAGCAGGTTAACTATAGGAGGAATAGATTTTGCGTCAAGAATTAACGTAAGAAGGTTGGCCTGTGTTGACAGGTTGTAAAGTGTCATTACGGCATCTGCTTTTGCTTGTGAGCTCCCGTATCTTAGGATGTCCACTAGGAGAGGGATGGCACCAGAATCACCAATGATATGCTTGTTGACAGAGGAAGCAGACAATGTGAGTAGAGCAGCTGTTGAATGTTCCTGAAGAGTTGAGCTCTCCAATTGCAGAAAACTGATTATTGGTTCTAGGGCACCAGCATTTACAATATTAATCTTATTTCTGCAGAAAAACAAAAACAAAATCAGAGAGAGGATAAGAATAAGTTTAATTCTTCAAATCAACCAAGCACAGAATGAGTGACAACTGTCGTGTTCAAAATCAGCTAGTAAAGCAAAAGAATTCCATTATAATAAAGGAACAAACATTCAAATGATGATAAAACAGGAAAATGTGAAAGCCGCTAATACTGCTTGCAATTGCTTGCTAAATGACCCATGAGGTGCCCTACGCAACGTACAAGCAACAAAAAAGATCAACCTTTTGACTACTTTAAGACATGAAAAAATCTATTGTTTGTTTGAGGTGCTTGCCTATACTGAGTTTCAAACGGACAAGACACATGCTGCTACATAAAACACTATGCAGCACTAGATCATAGCGTGTCTCAGCATTCCAGACATTCAAACACATTTTACTGATTATTAACTGATATACGACAAGCCACAAAACATTGTCTCATGAACTGTAGTGCTATGCTCTGTACTCCATCCAACATTTACCCAATCCCTGGCACAAAATATTCTGCAGTTGCTAATATGCAGATGCCTGTTTCAATCAAAATGCTAAACGCATTAGGACCTCAAACTGTTAGCAACCTTTCAAAGTGCTTCATATGTTTATTCGGAAAATGGATGGAGGAGGATGGGTTCTTTGCATCTCCTTCATTTCATTTCATACATGTGTAATGAAAAAAGAAAGCAGGGTGTAGCAGCAGCTGATTCTGCAGTCAATGCAATCTAGGTTTTTCCCAAACCTGGATTGTGACAACCACCAAAAGTCTCAATTGGTTCCAGTGAATAAGAACTGACAGTAGAGTAACTAGAGTTGTCCTCTAGCAACTGCTGGAAAAGAAAAGGTCCAGTTAGCAGATAAATGCTTCGCCTTCCATCCTCCTCCAAACTGTTAGGAACTAGTAAAGCCTAAAAGCTGAACTACCTACGAAGTAATTTTATTTCAAAAGCTCAACCACGTAATCTTATCAAACAACTATTAGAGTTTCACCATAGTTATACGTTCTAGAAACCTGCAATGATAATAAACCATTTTGCACTAGCACATAAATTTCAGCATCCATTAAAGTGACGGAAAAGAATAATTTCTTCCAAAAGGAAAACAGAAAAGAGACCAGAAATTCTTTGAATCCAAGCGATTGCTTCAAAGAGAAGTTAGAATAAAGAACAAGAAAAAGAAGGCACAGAGACGAAAGAAGAGCAACTGTGTGAAGTAAAGAACAACCCCAACTTCCTAACCTAATCTACACCAAAAAGCATCCAATCCTGCAGCAGAATTGAAAAAGCATTGGGCCCAAATTATGCCTCCAAAGTTGAGGAAACTTTTACCATCTAGACTAAGATCCATTTCATGAAAAGTAATCCGCTTCTATCATCGGGTTCCTACCTTCAACAGCGCCACAACTATAGCCAATATTCCATCTTACGTCCCGTCATTTGACAAATTCAGACCGATTCGAGTCACGTGCAATACATGTCCCAGATTTTTACCAAGGGGTGAGTTTGGACTAAGTTAATTTTTTTCTTAAGGCAGTGATTACTGATGATGTTTAGCGATTTTTTGTTCAGCTTTAAAAAAAAAAAAAAAGGATTAATCATTCTTCTAAAGAAATCAAAATAGTACTTGTACGGGCCAAAATGTTTGTCCCGTCTATAAAACGAGGACTTAGGAGTCATACAATTTTTTCCAGAAAAAATATGAACTTTCTTCAACAATTTACTAAATATCAATGAGTTCTACCAATTTATGAAAAAAGGTTGAATTTTTCCTTCACAAAAACGAATTATTTTGAAGTCCACGCACACCGGACAAACATACTAAATATCAATGAGTTCTTCCAATTTATGAAAAAAGGTTGAATTTTTCCTTCACAAAAACGTATTATTTTGAAGTCTCCGCGCACCGGACAAACATTTTGAGATGGAGGTAGTATTAAAATATCGACTACAAACACTAAAAACGGTGTTCTACTGTATTTTTTGTTTAAATTTACCGTCTTTCGTTTAATTTTAGAAACTTTCCGTTAATAGTTTTCGTTTGTCAAAAACAAAAAAAAGAAGACAATAACAATAGTACAGATTAATTTCGTCCAAACTATTTCCAGTTCAGCCACAGAGAAAACAATAATACACATAAACATGTATATGTATATACACATGAATAAATAGATAGATACATATGGACATACGTTTCGTCTTTGACGGCGAGGTTGAGGAGGGCAAGGAGGGAGGCCTCGGTGGCCTCAGCTGAGTCGGAACGGAGCATACCGACGAGGGGCTTGACGGCGGCGGAGAAGTGTCTGCGACACCTGTGGGAGGTTTTGGTGAGGCGTCGGATCTCCTTCGCCGCGTGCACTTTCGAATTGAGATCGTCCGAGTGGATGAGCTGGAGCGTGCGGTGGACGGCGGAGATCACTCGCGGCGGCGCCTCCGCGTGGTGGGCGGCGCCGGCGTAGTTTGTCTCCGACTCCATGGGGCGCTCTAAATGGAATATTAGACGGAGAGAGGAAATATCTGGGTGGGGGTGTTTAAAAGGAGAGACAGAGAGAGAGAGACGTAAGGAGGGGAGGAAATGTGACGGTGGTGCCGTGGCGTTAAGCAACAGACAAAATTGAAATTTCTTGTAAAATGGATGACCAAAACTGGGATATTTTAGAGAAAGTGACGTGGTAGAGACTACAGTAATATTTTATTTAGAATAAATTCTATCCACCGAAAGTATAAAATCTTACGTTTCCACCGTCGTTTATTATGAGTTCTATAGAGTGTCTATTCTAGTAATTTGAATCATTTATATTTTAAGATCCGCAGTATAGTATTGCCATGCAAAAAATCAGCTTGATCGGAAATCAATAGATATATCAAAAATAGAAAAATAATTTTGTCACTCTTTTTTTTATTAATGTCACTCTCCTGCAAGTGTATTTTTGTATAAAAAAGACACTCAAAAAATGAAGTGACAAAATAAGTAGCCAATTTAAATTTTGATTTATAAAATGGACGATCTGATTTCTGTCAATAATAATAAAGATAAACTGTCCATTTTACAAAACAAAATTTAATTTTTGATACTCTTATCGAAATCCGATCAAGTTTGTTTTTTACATAGATATACTACTATATGAAGTCTACAAGATGAACATTCAAATTAACAATAAACATACGATAGAACCAAAAAAGGTGTTGGTGGACAAGTTTTTCACCGCCAGTGAAAAGAATTTAATCTATTTTTTTTATAATTAGATGTCGGATCCATCTTGCGTGTACCTCGACTAATTTTGAATCTTGAAAATAACGATCAGGCCCAATAGCCCCAAGATTTTGTAGTGTTATTGATGGAGACTAAAACTTCAATCATTTATTAACGGAGGCCGTTCAAAAGATGGATTAGTAAGGGAGAAAAGTATTTCAAATAAGTACTTATTTTTTAAATTAAAAGTAATATATTATGAGAGAATGATGTGTCTCGTAAAGTGAGTTGTGTTAAGGGTACTTAAATAGGGGTCCTCTCTTATATATATACTTATGTTCTAATCCTGATGGACACCTAAATAAGTCTTTTAAATAGGATATCTATTTAATTTCTACACAATTGAGAATTGGAAAAAAAGAATTCATGAGAGACGTAAATAAATTTCAAGGTAATAAGAAAAATGATTGATTGGAAGACCGATCCCAATAATTCTTGAAGAACTAGTTTCATGTATATTTTTGTGTTCGATATTTGCCTTACTTTTATGTTCTCAATTTTTTTTTGTTGGCCTTACTTCTGTGTATAATTTCCTTTTTCTATCTATGTGTTTCGTAATGAAATTGTATTAATAAAACTACAGAGCAAAAAAAAAAAAAAAAAAAGCTTCTACTCATCTAAATTCAAAGACATGCAATCAACCCACATGCGTACATATGCCTATTTAATCAACGGACTTTGAAAAGTCATTTCAACTTTTGTTCCAAACAAAAGTGTCTAAAATTACTCGAATTCACAACAATTGTCGATAAAAAAAATATTCATAACGATCATTTGTAGTCGAATGTTATTTTTTTACGAGCAGGGATTTCCAGAATCTATTCGTTAGATATGCTTATTTTTTTTATCCTCGTACGTGCACATATAAGCGTATAACATTATTGTCATTTCATACATGAATTTTTTATATGGAAATGACGGTAACGCAAAAAATAGTATGAAAACCAATTTATTTTGTACTATATTATAAAGAGTAGTGCTACTAGTACGGTAACTGCTGCTGTACAGTAGCTGCGTATAGATCCTCTTTGCGTCCACCTCGGGTCCCGCAAAAATGATCGGAGACGCTCATTAGCCTAAATTTTGAAACAAAGTTGGATGAATTGTAAACACCCTTCCCGACATCGGATTGAGGTGATTTTTTTCAGAGATCTTAAACGACGTATTTTGAACAAAATGAGCGGCTCTGATCATCTTTGCGGGACCCGGGGCGGACGCAAAAGGGATCTGTACGCAGCTGCTGTACAGCAGCTGCTGTACCAGTAGCATTTTTGTATTATAAAGGGCTCAATTTTCTTGGTACGAGCATTCGTGTGTCCTCATTTTTGTCAAACATTTTTCTTCATTCATAAGATTGTAAATGAACTGAGTCATTCGTGAATTGTTCAAGGCTCGGTTCGGCAAGAGCTCGTTTGAGTTCAATTTGTCTACTAAACGAACTGAACTTGAACCTCAATTCTAGGCTCGTTCCGAAAATGAGCCAAACCTGAGTCTAACGGTATTCTGTTCGGTTAGGCTAATTAATAATTCAATATGAGTCTATTTGTAAATATAAAAAAATTTAAGGTTGTATATATAATTCAATATTTATTTTTCTCTCAAATTCTATATGATCAATAAGAGAGTTTTGGTTCGCTTGAGTTTAGTGAGCCGAGCCAAACCAAACCCGAGTCTTGAAGAGCTCAATTCGATTTTAGATTTGGCTCGGCTCGACTCGATTAGTTTGAGTTTAATGAGCCAAACTTGAGTTAGACTAGTATCTAATGAACCCAACTGAGCCGAACCCGAGCCTTAAAAAAAATTTTAACGAGCCGAACTTGAGCCAAATTATTTAGGCTCGAATCGAACTCGAGTCGAACTAATACCTTAACGAACCCGAGCAGAACTTAACAAAATTCGCTCAATTCGATTCGTTTACCGCCGTAATTGGACATGTCTCAAGATCTTACCTGTCTCACAATTCCCAAGTAACAAACAATTAGGTACACATACGTAGGACAATGACATGTTTCCAAGAGAGATAAGAGTCACAACACACTAACACAAAAGTATTGATTCACCGATACATTCAAGGCTAATGACTGGAAAATCCATTTAAGTTGGATTAAAAGCAACAAAATAAGTTCTTTATACCGTTAAAAAAGTGTAAAGTTGGAAGCCCACTTGTTTACGAAAACTAGTACTAACCAAATTAATTCAATCTTTGGATTCTGAGCGGCTCTCGAGATTTTTTGTTTTTGGTAGAAGGGACAAATTAAAGGGATCTTTGCGCAATTGATGATTGTTTGTGAAATTTTTTTTTGCGCACTCAATAATAAGATAAAGTATATAATTTATATCCGGCAACTATTTGGTGGTTTTGTGAAAACATTCCATTTCGACGAAAAAAGAGTTCAATTATCCTCGTTAAATTAGAAAAATCATTTGCAAGTGGTGTAGAGTGCAATTGGTGCCTCACCTTATACTCTCATGCATATGGGCAGGTTCGATTTCCGTAAGCACCCATCCCTCTCTCCAAATCTCTTAGATTAGAGTAAATTAAGATTAACGAATGACAAAAAAAAAAAATCATTTTCATACCATAATTGGAAATGGGAAACAACATAAAAGTAAAATCGAAACAAAAATATAGTCATGGCATGGAAGGCATTTTAATTTGTTTTTTTTATGAAAGGAATTTTAAATTATTTTTTTATTTTTTTAAAAAAGGCATGGAAGGCATTTCAATTGAATACATTTATCCTCTATGAAGTTGAATGTTCGAATCTCACACTTTCATAGCGGTCGAATATTCCAAATCTCAGGACTACTGGAGCGTTTGTCCGGTCGTTAACTTCAAGACTCCAGAATTAGTCGAGGTGCGAGTAAGCTGACACAGACATCCGGTTACGTAAACACAGTTGAATACATTAAGCAGCTACATGATGCATCACCTAAAACGTGTCTAAATGTCAACCCCATAAATTGTCTGAAAGTACTACAATTCATGGTTCTTAATTGGCAACCCCATTGTGCAGGTGAAGGACCCATCGTGTTCACCTGATAAATGTGAATCAAATGTCTTCGGTTGGTGGAAAGAGAATGGGAAGGTGTGGGCCTTTTTTTTCCCTCACTCCAACTTTTGGCCACCCGCATATGCATTCGTGGAGTCTAAGTTTTGCTTCCATTTTACATTTAAAATGATGACACAAATGAAATAAGATATTAGTAGGACACAATAAAGGCATAACCGTTGGAATTTCCTTTCTTGCTGCGTGAATACTCCAAGGAAGCCTCCACTTCAATACTATATTAGGAGCATGAAGTTTTAAACCTCCTCCGTCCCAAATTGTTGGGCCTTTATGAAAAAATTTGCAATTTTGAGATTACAAAATAAAATACGTCTGATTTATTAAAGAGCTCGCGAAGTACTTTAATTTGGTGTAAAGAATTAAAATTTAAAAATGATGCTCAGAGGTATTTTATTTTTTTATCCGAAAATTGCATGGCTTTTTGTAAGGGCGCGAGCAATTTGAGACGGAGGGAGTATACAAAGTAACATATGGTTTTGGCTAAATGGACATAAGAAAACAAATACTAATAAGTGTTTGTCTTATATAAGGTTGTACCCTGATAAGAAAAAGAGAGAGGTCGCATGTTCAAATTTTGTTAAGGCCAAGTATTCTAAGCTTTGAGATCACTTGAGGATTTGTCCGATGGTTAGCTTCGGAATTAGTTGAAATTTGCGCAAACTCGCCTGGACAACAGGTTATGAAAAGAAGTTTATGTTTAAACTCTATCATCATCATTGTCATTGTCATTTTTGTCTCTATCATCATCATTGACATGTTTGTCTCCTGTTTGTTTATGTTTTGGTGGGGTTGGGTTGTCTACCACAACCAATTTAAATTGGGTTATACTATGGCCGGCTGGGTTAGGGCACGAACAAATACCATACGAAAAGTTCAGATTGGGAAGTGTTTTCTTCTGGCCCAATAATTGTACTAGTCCATTAGCCCACGGATCCATAGGCCTTTATTGGCCTGAAGTACTTGCCTCTGGACTTTGGCAAAGAAGATCGCAAAGGAGAATGTGGGGCTATTAAGTTTGATTGAGAGATAGAGAAGTGCATTTACACTTGGTCTGAGTATCTTCATCATAGATAATCTTGTTTTTTTCATCGAGGTACAATAAGTTATCTTGATAGGTTATAAATCTCCAAGGAGTTCATTTTCGGTGGTTTGAGTATTAAAAAAAAAATGAACACCATATCATAGACGAGTCAGATACTTGTTCAATACTTTCAGAGTACCATGCATGTCCGTACGGTATGTTTACATGATACTCTCAAACAATACCATTGGTAAGCATTTGAGATTGAATAAGGAATCGCTTTGTTAGTTGAGCGAGGGGTAAGTGGTGACCCACATAGGATGTCTTGCGGTTTGTGATCAATGGACGCAAGCAATGGCGGATCCAGAAAATTCAGATAGATGGATCACTTTTCGAGCATAAATTAATAAAAATACTCATAATACAATACAAAGAGAACATTTGTTCAGAAAAATATAACCAGAAAAAAAAATGAATGTTAGTGTTTATGTATTTTTTCTAGATCATTTATTAAATTTTTATTGGTGTTATTAGTAGAATTGTGTAGGTTGGCTTCGTGGTAGTCCAACTATCTAAGTCTAGAATTGATGTGGTTCAACTCTTGGTAGGATCAAGTTTTGAAGAATTGTTTTTCCACTAGGGCAACCTTGTTTAGAAAAAGATAAAAACTTAAGGGTGGTGGCAAGTTTTGAACTTGCACCGACCAAGTGAAAGACCAAACACTTTACCAACTGAAATAGACGATAAACTTACTAAATTTTCGATAGTTTACTATATATTACTTTCTCTTTTGATTCACACAAAAAAAATTTCAATATTTTCAGCTGGGTCACGTGACCCGCCTGTGCCTACATTGGATCTATCCCTGAATGCAAGTATTTCAGATATATATATATATATATATATATATATATATATATATATAAAGAGAGAGAGAGAGAGAGAGAGAGAGAGAGAGAGAGAGAGAGAGAGCCATCGCTATTGAACTACTTAATATGGTAATTATCTTTACCTTATACACACTTGGGGCCTGTTTGGATGGGGTGTTGTGAAAGGGTGTTGTGATATACCCCTCTTAGTACCTAGGCCCCACCCCAAGATCCCGTTTGGCAAGTTAATTTGGAGGGGGTATTCTCTTTCGGCCCTCTTCCACTACACCTCCCAATACCCCCTGAGGGGGTGTTAGCCATGGGTAGGGTTTGACCTGTTATTGTGGAATCCCTCCTAAACCCCCTCCATTTCGGAAGATTGTACCCCTTCTAATCCCCCTTCCCAACCCAAGGTATCCATTTCTTGAGCAAAAACAAAAAAAATTAAGGCTCCGTTTCAGAAACCTTCTTAAAAAATAAATACGTATTTTAGAACTTCTCAAAGAAAAATAAGAAGTGTTGTTCCAGAAAACTCAAATAAGCAGCTTATTTCACATTTTCAAACTCAAAAATAACGTAAATGAAAAATAATTTTTCAATTTTTTTTGCACCGTATTAAAAATCTCAATGAGATCTATCAAATAAGATCCATATTGATAGAAAAATTATTTGCGTAAACACATGATTTTTGAGCTTAAAGTTGCCTTAACCAAAAAATAAGTACTTACTTCTTATTTTGTGGAACAAGTCTTATTATTGAACAAAAAATAAGAACTTATTCAAGTTCTGGAACGGGGCCTAAGTGTTCCAAATTTCAATCCATTTGAATGGGTGGGAAGATTTTATTTTTCTGATCATTTAATTTTAAATTGTCATAATTAAATTTTGACTATAGGACTCTCGTTGATTAGCCCTAAGAAAGTCGTAGAATTAAATATCTCTTAGGGCTAACCAACGAGAGCCCTAGAGTCAAAATTTAATTATGACCATTTAGGATAAAATGATCAAAAAACTAAAATCTTTCCACCGGTTCAAACAGATTGAAATTTGGAACACTTAATTTTTCAACCTGCAGTTTATATATTAAAAAATATGGTTAAAAAATTAAGTGCTCCAATTTTCAATCCGTTTGAACCAGTACGAAGATCCTATTTCTCTGATCATTTTATTCTAAAGGGTCATAATTAATTTTTGGTTCTAGGACTCTCGTTAGTTAGCCCTAAAAAACATTTGATTCTACGACTTTTTTAGGACTAATCAACAAGAGCCTTATAGTCAAAATTTAATTATGACCCTTTAGAATTAAATGATCAGAAAAATAAAATCTTTACATTTATTCAAACGGATTGAAATTTAGAACACTTAATTTTTTTTGCTAATTCTAATTATAGTGAAACTAACAAATTTTGTAAAAAAAACACTGCATAAGGGCAAAAAAGTCATTTAACAGCTTTTTACATCAATCCCCCTTTCTTATACCCCAAATTAATCCTTCATCTAAACCAAGTACTATTTAATACCTCCTCCATAAACATCACATCAACGTGGGTCATCCCTTATTAACCAATATCCCCTACTATCCAATTCCCCTATTCTTACATAATACCTTCAAATCTAATCCTGCATCCAAACGGGCCCTTGGTTTAGACTCTTTTGGAATTGGCATTAAGGCAAATGCTAGAGGTTGCCCGTGGGGCACAAATTTAAGTACATTTTACACAATTAAATAATTGTAAATGCTGGATTCAATTGTCTAATTTTTCTTCTTTTTTGCTATCTCACCTGACTTCTATTCGGTTGTAATGCATTTGTAATATTTTCTCTCTCCTTTAGACGTTGCAAATTGAGAGTCATGGGTTGTTATGTTATGAAAATATTGTTTCTGTTCGTGGTAGTACTACCAAATTGTTAATTTGATTTTCAATATCATGAAAATATTGTTCCTGTTTCTTAGTTTTTTTTTTTTTTTTTTCCGATTCATTATAATTGTTCATTTGGCCATAAATGATACTGTTGAGATAGTGGTGTCATTTCAATTTGTTGTCCATTGCAACTTTCAAGTGTTCATTGGATTGTACCAGTGCATCTGTGAATATATATATATTGAGATCTGATGAGGGTTTAAATGATCAAAGCTCAAACTCCATGTATTGCGTTGTCTATCAGAAACTCCAGACTTCAGACTCCATTGCAAACTCATCCCAAGTACTTATGGTGAATGTTATCGGTTCTGGAGGAGCTCATTTCCATACTCCCATCTTTCGAAGCTCTTCTCTTCTAAATCTCGTTTTTTTGAGTTCCAACGGAGTCACAAAACATTCACTAAAACGTTCATTATTCGTGGACGTCATAATAAAGAAGAACTTTCTGTAATGAATCGATCAACTTGATTTGACCCACGGAAACAAATAGTGTTCTCATTAAACGAACAATATTAACTGATTTTTTTTTTATCGAATTGTTGGGCGTTTACTAGATGAGCGTGTTGAATCCTTATTTTACGACATGGGGTATGAAGATGAGATGAGCTTGTCCCTATTAGTTCCCCATACCAGTCTGTTTACCACGTTCCAAGTTGAGACAAAGACTCTCTCTCTATATATAGTCATTCTCTCTTAAGGATCACATCATTTTAGTTAAAATGCAGACCTCCTCATTTCTCTCATTTTTCGATCGAATTTCGATGATCCAAGTCGCTCAATGTAATCAAAAATTGATTTTAATGGTATCATCTAGAACTCAGCAAAAAAAATGACCAGGAAGGGCTTAATCCAAATAGTTTTTTATTGAACAGTTAAAAAAATAGCTCCAATCAAGCCATTCCCGGTCATTTTTTTTGTCGATTTCTCGTGGGTACCATTTTTTTTTTGGAAACTTAAATATAGTACTCCATATTCCATATACATACATATAAGTCGGACTCCGGGATGCTGTCAAGCACCTCCTACTAAGCGGGTGCTGAGCGGCATCCAGCCGTTCATTTCGGCACCGTCGGCTCGGATTGAGTTTTAGCGTATACATATCTAAACCGTTCATTACTCGGTTAAGATCTAAGCCGTCGATTGGCGAGATGAACAATCGGATACTGCTCGGCAGCATCCCCATTTGAGAGAGATCTCTCTACGTCAGCACTTAATCTGACCATCGATTAATTTAAAAAAAAAAAAATCACGGTAAAGTGAGAATGGAAAAAAAATACCTTATTGTCCTTCATGAGGTTGCATATTGGAATCCCATGAGGCCAAATATTTCATATTTTGGGACTATTAAAGTGTTCTCCTGGTCGTTAACTTGAGGACCTTAGAATTAATCGAGATGGGCACTGTTGACAAACGACACAAACCGATCTAGACATTCAATTATAAAAAAAACAAAAAACAATTGATTGATTATTTCACCTATTGTAGACTTGTGGTCCGATCGGGCACGTGCGCATGGGATGCTACCGTTGTGTGAGTAGCTAGGATATATATCCACTCTGGAAATCCCTAGTCATTGGACTCATGGCATATGCTGAGGTCAAGTGTGTGCACCAAGTGCGTGCACCATTTCATGTGCAACTACCAGCTGCTTAACAGCTAGCATGTCTTTTCCCCACTTGTTTCTTAGTATTTTTCCCCCATCGGTAATTGGATGTCTCGATCAGTTTTACGTGTACCTCAACTAATTTTGAGATCCTGAAATTATCGACCAGACAAACCCTCGATCCAGTGGCCTTTGTTTGTGATGTTTGGACTTTGTGAGATTCCAACATACGACCTTCATTCTCATGAAGGATAAACACACATACTCTATTGTTTTCTTATGCCTACTTGGCAAATCCCTCTCTGAGTTTTCTTAGTATTACTCTCATGCATTTCCAATTTCTTTTTTATTTGCCAAAAAAAAAAAAAACTAGAATAAATCAGACATTCACAAACTGTTGTCGGATATAGAAGCACTCCAGCGTTTAAACAATGCACCGGCCGGATTCATTTCACCCCATTAGTTTTTTCACCTTGTATTTATGTTTACAGTGCGCCCAATGTGTTACATATGAGAAACAAATAGGTAAATATTCAAATATAATAAAACCTTTAATGCCACATATGGAGCCATGTAGGAGTAGGAGTTTAAGGGGGCTCAAATACAAATCTGAATTGTCCATTGCTCGATTGGTTAAGATTCGAGCCCTCAATTGTCTAGATGAACAGCTGGATCGGCAACATCGCCAAGCATCTCCCATTCCTTTTTGTATAGATTCTATGATTTTGTTACATATATGTATGTCAAAAAGACGTAACTTTTAGTCATTTAACTATAAATAAATGTAAGACACGAATAATTTTTCACTTGGACCACAATAATAATACCGTTGAATGATACTACGGGTCATCGAATAATACGACAATAAAAATTCTTGAGATCAACTCTTTAATATATTTGAATCGTTCGATAAAAACTCGAATGAATGAATTTAATATTCAAAAATTACCCATCGAAATTTTGTCTTTCATATATAGTTTGGCCTCATCTCGAGTTCGATTCCTAGCTCTGAGGTGAAAATTTTATGACATTCTTTTTGGTAAAGGTCAATTTAATTACTAAAGCAAAACACGAGAGACACCAGGACTATAGCTCGATCCTGAAATTGCTACATATATATAACTAGAGTATGATAAAATTTAAGGAACCAATTCTCGTTCACTGAATGCATGCACATCGAAAGAACCCGGCCGGCTTCTCTGCAGTCAACTGTAGAGAATGGCGTGCGGTTCTATTTAAAGCGTTCATCTTAAAAATCAATGGTTCACATTTGTCGAATTTATTATCGGTCATAATCGTTTATTACCGACCTTTAAAAACTTCATCCGACAGCTACGATCACTTGGACCGCACCTCTACAGTCCAAAACTGAATTGCAGACAAGCCAAATTCCATCGAAATCTAATGAACCGCGTTGGAATATTTCGTAGAAACGATCAAGAGCTCTATATATACTTAAAATATCGATCGAGCAATGCCGCGTACAAATTATGTACGCGTCTCGATATAATGGTGTGGCCTACGTACAACCGTCGGTACATCGGTGCATGTAGATACTTAATAGTATACTGCACCGCGCACAAGAAATTCTTCGTACTCATAATGTGGGGATTTTTTCGGGGCAGAATTAAGCGACCGGAAGGGAAACTAGCTACGCAGCGCAAACCGTGCTGCTCTGCATGGGAATTTGGTAGTATTTTTATAAAATAATAAAATGACAGCAAATGGCAATTAACCGTTGAAAATTTGTAAGTACCCCCCAATCATTAAGCATAAATTAATTGAGGATTATGGAATAATTATTTGCGAGAATCAAGAGAATTTGAAACATATCCCTATTGTTAATGACTGCATGGAATTCTAAACAGATGCATGCAACAGAGCGAAATTAATTAATTAACATACAAAAAAGACTTCAGGACTTGTATTATTATTAATTGTAATCAAAATTCAACTTAAAGTTTATTTTTTTAATACTATATATACTGCAGCTAGCATATAGATCTAAACTAAAGAATTATACCAATTTAAGGTCTCAACTGAGGGATGTTTGGCTTGCAATTAAATAATTTTTCCATCTGTTGACAATGTTAATGATTATCTAGCTGTTTTAATTAGCCAATCTGAATTCAGCTCATGATGAAATTACTGCCATGCTTCACGTTAATTTACGGCTGCGATCGATCGAGGTCTTCTTCGATCTCTTTTTTCCTTTTCGATGGGCATGCCGAACCAAATTATGATTTTATACACTCAGTATGATGACTCAAACTCAAAAAGATGGATGAAGAAATCCGCCATCGGATTAGAAATGGAAAAGTCTTTTTAAATCTTTGGGACCATTACCTGCAGTATATGTAATGGAATAATAGGACCACAGTTGGAAAGTGTTTTTTACTAATGGGTTTGCCCAGAAATCTCTCTCTCTCTCTCTCTCTCTCTCTCTCTCTCTAGATCTGTAGGATTAGTATGTTAAGTTAACGAATGTTCAATTTGGTAGACTTATCTGATATACCTACTGCTTGACTTTATGGGGAAATGTTATTAACATTCCCTTCGTCTTCTCATGGCCTCTGAGAGACCCAGAGACAAAAAAAAATGAATACAAATAATCTGTGACAAATGTAATTTTACGGTGTGAATATCGCTTTGTTTTTCCTTTTTTGCCCTTCGGAGAAAGGAACCGATCGATCAGTTTTGTTAATTTGAGTAGATCAAAAAATTTGTATGATGTTCCCATTTTGTTTGAGGATATCGTTCATACCCTCTTTGATTTTTACCACAATATGACACAACAACATTACAAGAGGAAGCTAGACGTTTGACAAAACGACTGAGGATATATACAAATTGCCACCGCATAATAGTCTTATCACTGCGATGATGCCTAACCAAAACAAAATCACGCAGTGATCCCCTCCTCCCGCTATATTCACCATAAAATCACAAAAACATTCACAAAAGAGAATGACATTACTATTTTGGTCTCTAAAAAAACATGGGACACCTTGGAATTTCCCAACAGATATATCCTAGCCCAAATTTCTAATTTCTTCAAGTTGAACCAAAAAAAAATTCGCTAAAGAAGTTGAATAATTTATCTTCAACATGTAATTGTTTCTATGGTTCAAGATATGATAAACATTGCCAAATTGAATAAATTGTAGCATATCTTTTTGGTGCATTGGTTCACACTAAATTAAATTTTCCCCTAGCCATTCAACAGCATAAATTAATCCAAGACTGAAAAAACCAAAAGCATCCTAACAAAAAAAAATCACAAATACATATAAACAAAGGACTTCAATTATTTGGTCAGAGCTAATCCATGGATACAACCTTTCTTACCCTTCCATAACATGAATTACAAAATTCCAGAAAAAATAAATAGAAAGAATAATAATGTTACAAAGAAGATCGACATTAGATAATTAATTAATGAAAAATGAGACAAGGTTGCTCTACTAGCTTCCAAAGGATAGCTTTTCTTCAAACTTTGTCTCTTGGAGTATTTCTTTTTTAGTTACTTCTATCATTCTCTCACTACAACAAAACATGTAATAGGTGACGAATTATTTTCGTCGCGAAAAGATTAGATTTCGTCTCTATTTTTCGTCGCCTATTACATGGATTCTTGTAGTGTCTGATCTTCTTCTTCCTCCTGGGTTTCGTGAATCACTCTGAGCTTGAGTTTTTGTCTTTTTGGGATGAAAGGATTGCATCAATGGCTTCTTTTACCTGGGAAATATCAGGAGCTTTTCCGCCTTGCACGGGCCAAAATTCATCCGTCGCCAACACCTAAAGAAATACCCATAAATTTTGAGTTAAATTCTCCACGGGAAAAAAAGTGCAAAAACAAAAGTTACTCTCCTGTCCTTTATTGTTTGTTATTTAAAAAAATTATGCCATTTTTTGGATAAAAATAGAAAGAGCTTTCGTGCATATCTTTTTTACTATTTTTTCCCCCTCCAATTTGAAGATCTCAATCAATTCCTTCAATTGGTGTAGTATTTCAAAAAATTATGCATGGTGGTACTTTATTAATTACAAAAATGACCTATTTAAAAAAAAAATGAGTCGAAAGGAATATGTAGTAAAAATCAATGGTAGTCCATGTCCAAGTAATTGATCTTATTAGGCCCCGTTCCGCTAAAATTCTTATTTTTAAGTACTTATTTTCTCCTCTACGAGACAGATTATTCTTTCATAATACATTACCTTTAACTCAAAAAATAAATATTTATTTGAAAAATAAGTACTTATTTCCCTTAGTGGAAGTTTCACATCATTTTTGTTCACATTCTTGTAAATTATTTTATGTGTAAGTTTTCTTCAATGATTCAAACCCAGGCTAGCTAGCTCTTGAGAAATTGAGAGCTTTTAAAGAAAAGTACTAACCTTCACTTGTAATTGAAGAAACTTGACATAGCTAATAGCTTTCTCTAACATGGTAACCAAATCAACCTGCAAATTAACAATGTTAAGAAGAAAATTAGTACAAAAACGTCATTAATTAATTTACACTTTTACAGCTTAAGAAGCTGAGTAAGAGGACTGATAATTTATGATAATTACGGTGGAATTTACCTTAGAACCATTTGGAACAAGGTCCTGCAATACCTTTAGCCTCTCGCTAATCCGTTCGCGTCGATTCTGTAACACACACACACACACAAAATATTCCTTCATTAATTATTAGTAAATTCAGATGTTGATCCTGCTTAATTAATTCGAAATTTAAGTTAATTTATTTTGAAAATAATTAAGTTTAAATTCAAGAAAAAGGAATTAAATTAAACCTTGGCTGCAACACTTTGTGGGTCCTTGGATGGAGTAGTTGACTTTTGCTTGGCTTTCTTGGCTGCATTTGTGCACTGTTTTTTGATAGCTTGGTTGCTCTCTCCCTGTAATAGTACATTCCAATGGATATAATCAAGAAATTAATGTAAGTAAATTTTTTGTGTGAAAATTTTCGTGTTTTTTTATCGAGTGAAGCTATTAGGCACACCAATGGGATTTCGTGTAGATTTTTCGTGCAGAGTAACGTAATTTTTTTTGCGGCCGTTACATTTCATTTCAAATTAAAACATCCATCCGTCACTACGCCTCACGATTTCAAAAATGTCACTGTCGCCTCATTTTGGGTAGGCGAGATTTCCATATAAAAACTCTTTGTTCTTTCCGAAACAACAAGGTACTAGGCTAGGCTAGCTCATCGATTTTTGAAGCATTTGGGAGGAGGTAAATTACCTTATGAGGGCGCTTATTGAAGCCTTCCTCTTGTTTTCCAAACTCCTCATGAAAATTGTATCCACAATTGGGATTTTCTTCGGAATTGTGCCACCCAAATGGCTGATCAGCCCCATAAGAGCTGGTAGATTGAACGCGAGTAGTGCTGAAATCCTGGATCAGATTATCCTCCCAAATCGAGTAATCGTCGTCTAATTGCTGATCGTCACTGATCTTGTTAGGGTTAGTATTTTGATGATGATGATGATCAGGATTCTGGTCAAAGCTAAGAAAAGATGATCCATTGCTATGCATTATGTTGTTGTACCCTGCAGTACTACTTTTGAAGTTAATCACTGATTGAGCTCCCCCCTCATCTGGCTGATAAGATTGATCAGAATTAACTTGAGCTGATGACCCTCCAAAAACGTTTCCATAGTACGCGTAGGCTTGGACCAAGCCCATTTGTGTGTTGTTTGGGATTCGGTCCTTGGTGAGGGCCATATGAGAGAGAGAGAGAGAGAGAGAGAGAGAGAGAGAGAGAGAGAAGAATTAATCTTTATGGAGAAAAGCAACTGCTGATGAAGGCCTATTTGTAGAGTTCAAACTTAAACCATATGTAGTGCTTATTGGTGATGGGTTGGTTTGTTGCAAGGTTTTAAATGACAGCGGTAAGTATGTTATTGACCGGGGTTTATGATAGTATTACCAATCAAAAATTGCATCCGTGATGGTAGCCGGTACAGAAAATTACATTTGTATCCATCAGTATTCAAATTCAATAGCGTGTTATTGTGTTCAGAATTAAATGATGCCTGCTTAATCCATTGTCAATGATCGACCAATGAGGCTGATTCAACTACGACGAATGTATTTTTTGGCCATCAAACAATTTTGAAAATTTGAAGACAGAAACAACTAGCATTTCCAGATAATATATATACATGGCTAAATAAATCGATATTTTCAACAGTGCTACTGCATCGTCATCGTCACCGTCACATACATGTATATAGATACTGCACTTGGAACTATATGGAGTATTTGTACAATGTCGCATGCACATCATTCTAGTCAAGTATCAGAATATATACTAGTAGGGAGTACTATTTTTGCTAAAACGAGTGTTATGGGAACAAAGAAATGTGTTTAATATATATATATGAGTATTATATATATATATATATATATATATATATATATACATACAGTAAGCTTCTAATGCGGATCTCCGCATCCAAGCAAAGTGCAGACCACCATATTTCTTCCTTTTTCCAATTGAATTCTGATGATCCGAGCCGTTCAATATGTTCAGAACGTGATTTTAAGGGCACTCGCTTGAAATCGGAAAAAAAAATGACCGCGAAGGGCTTGATTTGAGCAGTTTTTATTTGAATCGTTCAATAAAAAATAAACAAAAACTGCTCGGATGAAGCTCTTTCCGATTTTTTTTTTCCTGATTTCTAATAGGTAGCCGTAAAATCACGTTCTGAACACATTGAGCGGCTTGGATCATCGAAATTCGATCAGGAAGGGGGAGGTCCCCACTTTGCTTGGATGCGAAGGTCTGCATTAGAAGCTTACTATATATATATATATATATTTGCACTTGAAATATATATTCAGTGTATGGGAGTTGATAGCTGGCAGAAGAAGAAGAAGCAGCCAAAGCAGCAAAACCCTCGCCGGATCTTTCGCCTATGGCACGATTTAGATTCCCAATCTAATACTAGTAATACTCTCTCTCTCTCTCTCTCTCTCTCTCTCCTCAAATTGTGATGAATGTGAGGGAGTTTCGTAGCTAGCTCCCTTTATTCCATAACTTGTCACTACTTGAGAGCCATAAGCACGTGGAGTCGTACACTTGTTTATGTCTGAGTATAGTAGTTTGGTAAGATTTATTTGAAGCTATACAGGTTCTTCTTCGGCTAACTTGCAGAACTCACAATAGTACACCGGATATGCAATTTATATGTATCGTTTTATAGGGAGTAATTAAGAAATGCATCGAAATCCAAAAATAACTGTATAGGGTATTCATGAATATGGATAGATATATGCGAGATGGGTATTAAGATTATCGGTTATGCTATTGACAGTCCATTAGATTGTCAATGCGGTAAGAAGCATAAAAAAATCACAATTTTCGATACACTTTTAACACTTTTCAAAGATGCAATACATAGAAAATTAACTGTGTTTGTTTGTCATTTTCCTGTCTTAAAGACAGCCCATCGGTCTGTGATTAGCCTTTTTCAATTTTGAATCATTTTAGCTAATTAACATATATACATCTCAGAGAGCAATCGATCGTTGTGTGTGGAGTCAAGATGAGCCAAGTCAGCGTCATGCTGGGCAGAGGCTGGTTTAAGGAAGTCTCAATTGACCCGTGGGCCTTGGAGTTGCTATGTAGTATGAAGGAAGAGAAATGCTAAGTACAAAGAAAATTGACAAAGAATTGATTCTTAAAGTGTACATGAACGGTTCAGATGTACTGCACACTGAATCTGAACCGTTCATGTACACTTTAAGGGTCAATTCTTTGCTTATTTTTTTTATCCATAGCACTCCTCATAAAAGAAACTAGTAATTATCCGTGTCTTAAGGCACGGCGTAATGCTTTCTAAATATAGTCTAAATGACGTATCAAACCCTACTTTTTTTATTTTTATTTTGGATACAACTGTTATTTTTAATGCTATCTTACATGAGGTGAGTCCCGGATATGCTTATGATCCTACCTCATGCGAGAGGAGCGTTATAAATAACCGTGAATCAAATTTTTTTTCCTTCTCCCTACAAAATCTACTTTTTGAAAATTTTCATTTTAAGAATAATCTTCAAACATAGCCAGTCCATCTAACCAAGTTTATAAAATAATTTAACACAACAAATGTTACCAAATCTGTGAAATTCAAATTAGTTGCATTCAGGGATAGCATCATAGATATTAAGAATGTATAATTATACGAGATTTCAACTCAAATTTAATTTTTTGAACGTCACTCACTCAAAATTGACACCCTTATTGCATTTGTTTTTTTAACTGACCTAGAAAAATAGAAAAGCAAAATAATTCCAAGATTACATATAATTGACCAAGTAAGGAGTAGAGTTTGAAACTCCGCCTACCCAAAAGGATTTAACAAAAAATCTACAATCTTCAATTCTAGACAGGTCATGAAATTTCAAATCATCTAAACCAACAACTCAAGTTGTATTGAACAACAATTTTGTTCTCTTGAAAAATTACTATTGGCTGCAAAGAATTACTCTTGGCTGTAAAAAATTACTCTTGGCCATGATGAATTACTCTTGCCTGCAAAGAATTACTTCTGGCCGCATAGAATTACTCTTGGCCGCAAAGAATTACTTGTGGCTATATAGAATTACTCTTGGTCGCCAAGAATGACTTATGGTCTTGTAATTTTGTGCGGCCAAGAGTAATTCTCCGCGGCAATGAGTAATTCTTTGCGGCCAAGAATAATTCTTCGCAGTCGGGAGTAATTCTTTGTGAACTTCTAATCTCAGTCATTGGCTTCAATGGTTGAGATGTAGTGTCTTTTTTTATGTCCCCAAAACGCTCCCCTCTATAGATATACTCTTCAAATTAGCACATAATCTGAAAATTTTTGATAAGTGCTTAATCCAAACCGTAAGTAATAATTATCACCGTTGCTTGTTGTGAGAAGAAAAATAGTTACTACTTTGCATGGTCCGCCGTTATCAATTAAGTAACATCTTTCACAGACCCGATGAAGATTGATCTACAACCACAGACTAGTTTTTGTATTCCAAAAAAAAACAAGGTTGGAAATTGAGAAGATCAAGGCTGGCATTGGAAGAAGAGAAAATTCCTTGTCTCAAGGAGAAGAGATTATGTTGTTTCTTGCCATGCATAAACAAACCCTTTTAATCAGAAAACACAGATCATAATCTCACAAACCCCATGTTCATTTAATATGCCAGGTTAGTATAGTCTTATTTTCCCATGTAAGTTGTCCCTAATGGCACATGATAATTAACCTTCAAGAGAGTTGGTCGAGTAGAAACATGACGACAAATAAGGTGCTTACTCAGCTTTTGAGTTTACAGTTTTCAAATTGATCTCACCGTTAACAAAAAAATATTTTGAAGCTTCGGAGGTTTGTCTAGTTGTATAGTTCAGGATCTCGAGATTAGTCAAGGTGCAAGTTAAACTAGCTCGAACACCCGATTATTGAAAAAGATGACATACAAAAATTTCTGACTTTTATACGGGTTTTTTTTTTGGTCTGTCGATAGGATAGATCATTTACATCATGAATGATTATAAAGTACAAACCACATGACACTGCATCAATTGTGAAAAGTTAATGAGATAACTGAGCCCAATAAGCTCATTATAAGAAAGAAAAGAAGAGCCCCTCTAAAGAAAGAACTCTTACAAAAAAAGAACCCCTCTAAAGGAAGAACATCTACACGCGGATGGAAAGCTTCGAACTCCTAACCTCTTCCATAGATACAAGAGTCTTGACCAACTGAACTAGCTCTAATTAGTTAAACTTTTATGCGTTACTAATGACTAATGAACCATGTTGTTAGAACTTGTGGCTCATATGTTAATATGAAGACATACTAAAAAGTTCTAGAAAGAGACCAGATGCCGGATCGAAGCCAAATACTGGATTAGGGTTAGAATATAGTAGGTATAAATACTCTATATTGTAAACCCTCTTTCAGTTGATTGAATAAGAAACGATTGCCACTCTCGCTTTCGTGGAGGTACCCAGTATTGGAGAACCACGTATATTCTATGTGTAAATACTCTATATTGTAAACCCTCTTTTAGTTGATTGAATAAGAAACGATTGCCACTCTCGCTCCCGTGGATGTACCCGGTATTAGAGAACCACGTATATTCTATGTGTTGATTTCTTTATTATTTTCTATTCGCATATCTTGTGTGTGTTTCGGTCCTACACATGTGATAAGTTCAAGTTCTATAAGACCGTCTATTTAAAAAAGAAATTGAAAAAAAAAAAAAAAAACCTTCACCTAATAAACCTCTCTCTGGAGCACATGGGAAGGGATGTCTGAGTTTCAAGACAATTGAGCCTTGGCCACGCTATTCGTAAAATAAAACCTCAAGAGAAAGTTGACCTTGGTAATTCCTTCTTCTATTTCTTACTACACTAATTAACTAGGGATGAGGGCTAAAACCAAACAAATTAAATAAAGTAGTTTTCTTTAAGGAATTTTATGTGCTTTGCACACAGTGATGCTAAAATACACAGATCAAGTAACAACACGGAATCGAGACGACACGTAGGGGCGGCCCAATCTCATTGAAGGCAAAAGCGAAATATGAGAGTGACGCCTCTAAGAGTTTAAATATCAATCTCTTTCAATCTATTTTACAAGCTTTTACCTCTCTTAAATCTTCCAGCCTCTCTCTCAGAATCCCACTCAAATTCGAACCCTCGAATTTGTCCAGCCCATAGATCCAATAGCTCTCCCTATTTTACATCATTTGCTTTCCATGCCTATGTAATTGTGAAGAGCCAGTTTTGGATATTTTTTGTGCCCATGCTTATAATGTGCAGCTGAAAAAATCTGGAGCAGGCATGTCCTTCAAGGTTCATTCCAGGCTTGTGGGCTCTCTCCTCAGAAGCTCTTCCTCTCCTAAGGATAGCATTTCTATTATCCCTTTAATTGAGGCAGTGAGTTGGACTTTAAAAAGACATTATTTGCATATTAACATCCACACTAATGATGCTTCTCCTTTCCACCAGTTGAGAAGCGCTAAAGAGTTCCCAGCTGTAGTAGCACCGTTGTTTTTTTGATTTCTGCTTCCTTGTACAGTTAGTTCATTCCTGCAGTATATCCCTTTGCGATCGTGACAGGATTCATCAAGCATATTTTTTGGCAAAATTTGCTTTCAGAATCCATTCTGAAGCTAATACATCTTATCCATTTGACAATGGATGAGTTCTCAAGAATTCTTTTGCTTTGAAAGTTTTGTATCTCTTAAACATGCTTGATGTTTTTACCTCTTGTATTTTTTGTTGGACTTTGAGATGTACGTAACAACTCTTTATTTATCTATGAAGTTTTTCTTTGTTGTAAAAAAAAAAAAAATTAGTCTACTACATTTTAATTTTTATTGAAATTACAGTGCATTATGAGAAGTAAAATTATTACCGAAGAATCCTAGTCTCTAGCGTTTAGAATTCTCGTACAGAGTAGTTTTTTACGATTGATAGAGCTCAACGGAATAAACAAATTCAAGACTCTGTTCAGTTTGGTAATCCGGGAAACATGAGATAGCATATTAACATGAGCCAACAAAACCAACAAACTGCAAAAATATATTACACCACGACGACAGTACCGGTAAGGTCGGAGGTTCAAAACTTACCCCACTCGATCTTCTTTGTACAGACGATGTTCTACTTATCATACATACCACTCAGATAAACAGTTAGGTTTGAGATACACCAAACCAATAAGAACAAAGGTGGCATTTGTTACTTATTGGACTAATGAACGAGGATGAGCTTGATTCAAGGCAGCACAGCATTCAACCCGAAACCTGCATTTTCCCACAGAGAATGTACATAAGTAGAGCACACCAAATATGACACAGGAAAGCTTATTGAAAGAGAATATGCAAAATCAATATCCTAGTACATCTATGTGTTAGAAAATTAGGGGAAAACTTAATTATCAAAAACGATGAGAGCGCACGTTTCAATACAACATTTGCTATAAGAACTCCAGGAACATACACGAGGTTGGTTCCCTAAACAACAACAAACAGGATTTTGAGCTACTTGTTGGGCAACACATGAACAGGCAACCTGCATAATCAGAAGCAACGAATCCCGATTAAACTAAATTCTCTCTTCAAAAAAGACAAAATAATCTTGACAAAACTACTTAAGAAGGCTTGCAAGGGTTCAGAGATAGCCAACAAAATCGGGGAAACTTCATCATACAGTTTGGTAAACCAATATCTATGGCCTATGAGTATGAGATATTAAACACCAGCACAGAGAGATGCAGAAGTAGCAACCATCACATCCTAGGGTGGTAAACCTTAGAAGCATGGATACGGACATGGGATATGGACAGGTATACACATCTAAAAATTAAGATCACATAATCACATTGGGAACACAAGGACTATGTAAGCCTACATATCTTATACAGTACTTAAAATTGTATCCTTATAATTTCATATAAAGATAAAAAACATGCACTCTGTCAAATTGAAGATAATAGTAAAGACAAATAACAGTAACAGTATGAAATGTAAATCAATCGCCAATAAACAAGTCTTTATGACTAAGCATATGACAATTTTGACTTTGGCTAAACTTAAAATATTGTATCATGACATCCAATTGTGTTACTACCAAGTCAACAAACATGTCCTAGCGTGTCTGACCATAAAACATACAAAGTCTGACACAAATTTACGCGTCTGACACGTGTCCAGACTCCAGAGCATATAGTGTATGTGTCTGACACATGTAAAACACGGGGTACCTGAGGCTGGTGAACGAGTCAATGCTTCTCAGCCCTTAACCCGAATATTTACCACATGAATAGAAATTTCTGATGAACGGACAATTAGAGATGTTACTAAACTCACTGTGCATCAACCTGGAGCTTCTTCCTTTTCTTCCTGCTCTTACGGTTTCGCTTTTTTGCAGAACTTGGACCAACACCTAGAGGCTGTTCCATGGCTGGAGGCACAAATGCAGTAGGAGTAAATGCCACCGGTGATGGTTCCCATTTAGGTTTCTTGCATTGATGGAGAGGCTTTTGCATTGCTAGGATATTGCTGAGTTTAGCAAAAGCCTCTGAAATCACATTGCTTGTAACATTATTGACACCCTGAGTAATTCCAACCTCCTTCCCATTGCCGAAAGGAATTCCTGTGTTTACCATCAACAGTGCATTGCCATTCCCAGTGCTTTCAACCTCTTTCTCATTGCGAAAAGGGAAGACAAAATCAGTCCCCGTGCTTGGTGCCAAAGGTGTACTAGTGTCCTGGAAAGGCTTTTGCATTGCTGGGATATTAGTGAGTTGGCTAGCATAAGCCTCTGAAATTACAGTGCTCGTAATGCTCGTACCATTATTGGTTCCCTGAGTAATTCCAACCTCCTTACCATTGCCAAAAGGAACTCCTGTTTTTACCACCAACGGTGCATTGCCATTCCCAATACTTTCAACCTCTTTCTCATTGCGAAAAGGGAAGACAAAATCAATCCCCGTGTTTGGTGCCAAAGGTGTATTACTGTCCTGGAAAGGCTTTTGCAGTGCTGGGATATTTCTGAGTTGGCTACCACAAGCCTCTGAAATTACAGTGCTCGTAATGCTCGTACCATTATTTGGACCCCAAGTAATTCCAACCTCCTTCCCATTGCCAAAAGGAATTCCCGTATTTACAACCAACGGTGCATTGCCATTCCCAGTACTTTCAAACTCTTTCTCATTGCGAAAAGGGAAGACAAAATTCCCCGTGTTTAGTGCCAAAGGTATACTGTCCTGGGAAGACTGTGAGGCCTTAAGTTTATGCAATGCAGCATAAAGCCTGAATTTGGACTTTATGATCTCCAAGATAGAGGTTCCTGACTCAGAATTACCTGGATGACAGTGTAAAGGAAAAACAAATCACACCACTCATGCCATATCAACTTGCATTATAGGAAAAAGAGAACATGTCGCAAACTCCATGGACTAACAAACATTTAAGCAACGTGACAAACTTTCAGATACCCTTGCCTTCTTACAAAGATGGAATTGCACCATTCACCTCAAACATCTCATTAAGTATAACATGACTACATGAGAGAACCAATTTTCCCCGAATAATAGGGACAAGGCTTTATTGAGAACACTGATCAGTATATAAGCAGTTTTTTCCGCATCTGGAGAAAAGCAGAATTGTTGACTTCCCTTGAAATTCAAGATCGGGTAACTAGGCCCCCCCTTGTGTAAAAATGCCAAGACTGGTGAACATAGGATCTAGAACATATTTATTGCACTGACTGTAAAAACAAAGGGAGAATAAATTACCATGAAATAGAGAGCCATCTCCAAAGTACTCCCAAAGCCCAGCTCTTATATCATATTGAAAGCAAGTGACAAAAAGAAAAGAATAAGCTAAAAAGAGTGTCTGAGGCCGAATGGGAGAGAATAAAAGTTTAGGGGTTGCTGCCTCAGTCACTAGCATTTGTACTAGCTTACATCAAAAAGTATGAAAACAATTTAATCAACATGGATAATGACAAACATATGTTACCTGTACCATCAAAGATGCCCTTTCTATTTAGACAAAGGACCTGAACTCAGCTCTCCATCGATAATTTTGGGAAAGAGGTTATATATTGTTTCTGTCACAAAGCTTAGGAGTTGGTGGATTTCCCAATATTTCACTATCAGGTGGCAAGAGAATTTGGAGAATTGGGGTCTGTTGCTTACCATGGGGTCCTTGTTTATCAAGGCAACCCACTATGAGGTGGCAAGAGAATTTGGAGAATTGGGGTTTGTTGCTTTCCATGGGGTCCTTGTTCATCAATCATAAGCAAGCATATGTGCCTCCACTAAATTCAAGGCAACCCTCTTACACCTGTCTATGGCGGGAGTAAAACTACAGTATGTCTGGAGAGATAAGAGTTGTCAATACAGCTACTGAAAGGCAAATCAAGCACACTCTTTCCATTTTGGAGAAAGGGAATTTTTTGTGAACCATGCCTTAGTATTAACGCTCGTAGATATTATGGAGCGCTCTCTTTGGGAAAGGATTTGCAGCTTCTTTGCGTGTAACCCACGCAGAAATCAGGCTCCTTTTAACATTTTTCCCAATACAGATATTTAAGTTGTAGTATAAATGGCAACCAATTTTTTCCCTCAAAATTTTTTATTCTTATTTTCCTAGATTTGCACTATGATGTCATCTGCCATTGACATTTTCCTTCATCCTCACTTGATAAATATTTTGAGACCATTTTATGCTTACAAATCTGCTAATGCATTCGTTCAATGAATTTGATTGGGTGACGTAGCCAAATGATAGGCAAAGGATGCACATAGGTTTTCTACCACAATATGCCACGAAGATACAAAGTTCAGGGAAACACAAGCTGTAGGTGACTACATATTTATGTGGTGGTGGTAAACACTTCTGGATTTCTTATTGCTTATGATTGGGCCATCTATGATCTACCGGCTGCAATTTAAACAATTTATTGTTAGAAAAAGTGGAAATAGGAGAGCAATGGAAAAAGATTCAAATGCTCTTGCTGCGATTGTACACAAGTAAAGATAAAGAAGTGAAGACAATGATACATAAACAAATAGTACACATCAGTTTAAACTTATGAAGAGAAATACAAGCACAAAAAGATTCTCTAGCTATTTTTGGATGATTGGTCAATAAACTTGCAAATAAGAATTAAGAAATGATTACCAAAAATTGATAGGATAACAGCACGTGCTGCCAATTGCTCAGCTTCTTTCTTGCTTCTTCCTACTTCACCCGTATAATTAACACCATTGAATACCAAAGAAGATATAAAAACTGGAAGCAACCCCTTTGGCTGAATCGTGGACCTCGTGGTATAAGTAGGCTTCTCTAGATTCATCTTCGTTGCATATTCATTGAGGATAGACTTGCAAAAGACTGTATCCTGGATGATCGGAAAAGGAAAAAGACTCTGAAGATGGCCAAAAAAGGAAAGAATTTGAATGTCACAGAAATGGATAACTAAGAGAAAAACATGAGTCTACTTAACACCAAAAAGTAAAATTAAATTTACTCGTACCTCCATTTCATTCTTCCTTACTATTACAAATTTAAAACAACAAAATCAAAGAACATAAGATATAAAAGGGTTTAAATACAACATGGGAACTCATATTGAAGTTGTCAACGAAGAAAAAAGCAGGAGCAAGCTTATGTTGTAAGCACCAGGATTTACTAACAGATTCCTAAGTTGATTGTAAATTTCCAACCAGACATTGACCTCAACACTATAAATAAGTAGCATGCGTCATAAGTAAAGTAGGAAAATTGATATGCACTTAACTTAATATTGGAAGCAGGCTTACGACAACATGGGTTCATCATTATCTCCCGTTCTCCCTACAAGTTTCACCATGTGACTGCGCCCACCCAAAAAAAAAAACCCACTAAAGATATCTACAAAGCATTGAACCGCACAAGCATGACTCTTAAATGCCTGATAGGAACAGTGAAATGGGCAAATGGCAACAACAACAATGAGCTAAATCATGAAATTCAGCGCCATAGACAAACATTCAAGGTGCTCAAAAACACAATATGATCATAATATTAAGGACATCACTAGTAAGGGCCATGCAGTGGGCTATGTTCCAAGTTTAAACAGACTCAAGCCAGAATGTCGAGAAGAGGTATGTGTCAATGTGTCGGATTCATCTACTTTCGCAGTAAAGGACACAGCAAAACTGCAATAATATTCATACTTTCAGTCCAGATACTTCATCAAATTTCTAATGTAATTAAGTGTACAAGGTGCAAAGACCATTTCATGCATAAAATGAGTTTCTTTCTTTCTTTTCTTTTCTTTTCTTTCTTTTTTTGATCCCCATACCATGAGTTTCATGCACAAGTCTGTGGCAAACTGGAGTACTTTATATGCTTTCTAGGTAAGCGACTAAGCGCCCAGCTAAAAATATTGGACATGTATGTCAAACATTTATCCAAGTGTTGAGTGTCTGATGGGGTACTTTTCCAACATTTTGTGGAGTCCATATAACCTGGCTATGATCCGGTTTGACTAAGGGTCCAGCACCTGTTTGCATTTTCAAAAGGGTTTCTGACATGTAGGTTTCTCCAATCTTATCACATAATCGTTGTAAATGCTAGAAGAAAGAACATCATAATAAGTCAAGTAAACTATAATCCACAAGATATAAAATCCTCAAGCCACCAAATCAATAACTTAACTTCTGAATTGAACTGTATAAGTACATCTTGCAACAAAAATCCAATTGGTACACCAGTATGTTAAAGTAAAATCCAACTTAGTAAGTTGGAAGTAAGAATCATGCATGCCACATACCTCACGAATAATAGGATATCCTTCTTCTTTTATCTTTTGAGTTAAACTAGCCAATGCGACGCTGGCAACATCTTGCTCTGCGGCTTTGCGATTGGAAAAAGTGTTCGGAGATGTAATGTATGTTCCATCCACAAAGACAGTAGACCTAAACATAGGTGGACGTTGAGCACCTTCATTAATTGTTTGATATATTGGGATGGGTAAGCCGGATCTTTGAGCATACTCTTGCAAACGGTTCTTCCATAGAAAGTGTTCAGGGACATCTAGTGAAATAAAGGCAAATATGTTAGCACACAATCCCATTTGGGAGTTCCTAATGCAAACATGCAATTCGGTAATTAATATCAGATACCGTTGTCAAACATGAAAGTATAACTTGAAAAGGAAAGCGAGTAAAAGTAATCAAAGTCTAATACATCTATACAACAAAAAGGAGCAGTTTCTCAAAATGTAAGAGATAATTGTCCTTGTTAAGTTACCCTTCTCTGGTACCAAGCTCTGCTTTCTAATCCAGCAGTTTCCCAAAATGCAAGAGATAATTGTCCTTGTTAAGTTACCCATCTCTGGTACCCAGTTCTGCTATCTAATTTTTTTTTTTTAATCCTCATATCTAACAGTCATATGGGTCGTTTTCAAGGAAACATGTCAAGCATTGTTAAGTAGTGAATTATTAAAGGCAAAACATCAAGCATTGAGCAGTTTCAAAATGGCATTACCTTGCAGACAAGATAGCTCAGTTTTTAATGGCACTCATGGTTAACTCTAGCCTTCAAAAAGTCCACTATCAACACATTTATAACTTCTTGGAAGGTATAAGGCCAGGCAAACATGAGGGATTTTTTTGCCCTCCCCAAATAGAAACTTGTAGTAAACCCACCTAGCCAACACCTAGGTTTGTTTGAACACATGAAATTAAAAAGAAAAGAATATTCAAGAAATAGTTTTGTTCATTGTGGGAGCTCTTATGGAGGTTATAATTGTTCCATCTTAAGACCAGTCTCTGTATATCAAACCGCTGGTTAAGAGCTTTCACAGATTATATATTAGGTTACTTGAGAACTAGTAGAAATTGGAGACCATTAGTAATGAGTGCTTTCATTTGTATTCATTAGGTTGTCACAGAGTGAATCGAATCGTGAATCGGAATGGCCTCCTTTGGATCGTGAATAGTAAAAGATTCAACCATAATAGGAACATATATAAGTGTACATAGATATCACAGATTCATCATAAAAATGAAATCTTAACCTTAATACAATAAGAAGTATGTTTTTAACAATGACTATATAGCCTAGTAGGTTAGAAACTTGCTTATATGGCAACATGGGTGGGTTGGTTTGAGGGAGCCCTAACGCTAACTATGATTTAGAGGATACAAGAATGAAGGAGATCGATTTGTCAAACTTTGAGCTCATGTGGGAGATTATACACAATCATATTCACAAATTAAAATAACAACATTTTAGAGACATTGAGCCCATTTATTGACTCATATGATAATTAACTATAGAAATCTCACCAAACTAATAGTAGTTAATTCATGAGAACAAGGTACCTTAGCCTTAAACACATCTCATAAGATTATTATAATCTTTGAGAAAAACACAAAATGAAAAGGGTTAACAACATGCTCCGGGTAAGAAGAAACATTCTAATCACCAATGATCAGTAAATTTTGTATGGAATATATAACTTTTCCGAACTTAACACTCTATGAAGTTATATTCTTGTTTTTCTAGGAAAAAATGAAGGTAAAAGTGGTTTCATATACGCGAGTGCAACTGTTATATTTGCACGAATCGAATCATGAATCATCCGGATCACCATCAATTCTAACTATACTATGTTTTACCTGTAGATTCGAATCGTTTTTGCATGAATTGTGGATCGAGTTGGGAACCACGCGATTCTCTTAATTTTTTAGGCCACTTGAGGACTCTCTAAATTTAAGATCATCGACATAGACTCTCATTCATTTACTTTCCTTATTTGGGATATAGATGAAGAAAAACGGCTTTTATGCTCCTTATTACTTTCAAGAGATTCCTCGTTCTTCGTGCATTAAACCAACTAAACTACACGAGTTGCAAACGAGAGAAAAAGTAAAAGCTAAAGAACCCACACGGAGACAATGTCTTCAAATTTAAATTTTATGTTCATTCTTTTAGATCTAATTCCTCCAAACAAGGAGAAGAAAAAAAAAGCCATAGCTATTGGAGGACCTAGCAAGCCCTCTTGAATTACCGTAACCCACCCAATTAAAAAGTTATTCACCTTATGCCAGGCGATTAAACTTTTTCCCTCATTGCTCCACAAACTGAAACATCATACCTATCATTTCCCAGTAAGCTTATATATACTATAGCATTATACATCTACTGACTTTATGACAAACAAATATTTTTTGTACAAACCAAAAAATTAAGCTATCATTTGGAGTGCGATAAGCGGGCCTATAGGAGACAATATAAATATATCTACACAGTTGAAGATATATTGCCCTGTCATGTGGTATGGTCCATCCCCTTGGCGCCCCCAATGGTGGAACTTGTTTTACCATAGTAAATGAGATTATATGCAAATCCTAATCCTGGAAATTAAATAGACCTAGAATGCTATCTCTTCCCTCCACAAAAACGGATAGTAAAACCTAGTTAACATCTAAAAGGTGAATGCACGGGTGAGATGTTTTAGCCATCATAAGGCAGGTGGAAGCCTCAAGGCATAAGCATTATAGAACTTAAAGTCATATAAAACTATCTCGAAATTTTGAAAAATAGAACCATAACTTTGTTTGGTTGTTACTTGTTAGTTTTGATATAATATTTTTGAGATAAAAAAGTATTATAGGTTTGTCTATTTTTTCGTCTTCAGTCAATTTTTTTTTCATATTTTAACAACCTCTTTTACTTTTGATTTTTGAATAGAGGTACACTATATACATCCAAAAAGTAAAAAAAATAAAAAATTAATCTAATAAAAAAAAACTGAAGACGAAAAAACACAAATGACGAAACAGTCAAAAGATTTGTTCGGAGAGAATATTTCCGAGAGGAGAACCAAACAAAAAATTCTAAATAAAATATATACAGAAACTCCTCTAAGCCTAGTAATACATGTTTAACACATGTAAGCTAAAGATATACGAGTATCTATCATTTAGCTCCTAGTAAAACATACATGTATTTGTATGACGCCAGTCACTCTTCCCTCTTGTATCTCTCTAAACTTCTTTCTGAATTTATTTCTATAAAGTATCGAGTAGATCCTACATCATTTCAACGAGAGGGGGTAGAAAGGGAGTGAAGAACTATAGCTCATTTTGTTCCAAAGAAGCCTACCCCTCACCCGAAATGCATGAAAGTGTGCAAAAGCCGCGCCTTAGACCCCTACAGACAATGCCCACACATTTGGGAGGTGAAGCACAAATTCAATGCCTCGATGCGTTTAGTGGTGGCCTTGCCTTTAAACATGCACTAACAAAAGCATTTTAAAAACCAAAAAAGACACAGAAATAAACAAACCACAGCAAATATATAACTCAAAACCAGAATGAAACAGCCCAAATTAGACTTACTTTCCTAAAAAAAAAAAAAAAAACTCTACTAATGTTTTGGCTGAATAAGCCACTTGGCTTATTTTTTTGTCTTTACGTAAAAAAATTGTGATCCAAACTCTCTTTTTTTTTTTTAATAAAGCCTTCTTTTTTTTTTGGCTTTTTGGCTGATTTTTGTTTTTATTTAAAAAATGTGAAGTTTTGAGCATAACTTTTGTTTTTACTTTTCCGATTAACAACAATAAGGTACCAAAATCTACCCAGTCAACCTGTTCCACTTAGTTTTTTGAGTTTTTTTTATCCTAATTCAAATGTTTTTTGCGTTTGCTAGTTTTACGTCAAAGTTTTGTACATTATTGATTTGTCTCGCCAGAGGAATAAAAAATAAATAATTAAATAATTACTTTAATCCAAAAAAATTTAGAAATTACCAAGCTAAAACCTTAAAAGCCCAACTTTTTTGAGCTTTTGGGGGCTATATCTTGAATATTTTAAAAATATTTGGATAAAAGTTATAGTTTGCAAAAGTTTGACACAAGACTAAGAAACGCGAAATTATTTTTAAAGATAAAACTCAAAAAACTCACAAAAAAGCCAAGGCCCCGTTTCGCTAAGGAAATAAGTAATTATTTTTTAAATTAAATATGATGTATTATAAGAGAATGACATGTCTCGTAAGACGAAAAATAAATACTCCTCCCGTCCCATATTCTTTGGATTTTTTTTATATTTGTGTCGTTCTATAAACTCTTATATCTTTTAATATGAATCTTAAAAAATATATAATATGTAATATAAATCTTGTTTGATAGTTCTCAATTAGATTTATAATACAAAATTTTTAAAATTATGAAAAATATTATAAATTATGAGACATAAGAGTTTAAAGAATGACACGAATATTGAAAAAATCAAAGAAAATGCGACAGAGAGACTAATTAAAAAATAAGAACCTTAGTTAGACGGGGCTTAAGAAGAAGCGACGGAGCTTAGTAGGAAGAAGACCAAACCAACCGAAAACAGCCTAAGACATTAGATTCGCGATAAAATCCCTTTTCGCCCCTGCATTTTGTGAACAACCAAACAAATCGATCAAATAACATAGAAAAGTTGAAGCAGAGTCTTACTGGTTGAGGACTGAGGTGGTTGCTCCGTCGGAGCGAGTTCAGAAACACAAGCGGCGATGCTAAGCGACTGGCGACTAGTTTGTTCCGCCATGGTCGGAAGAGAGAGGAAGAGAACCAGAGTGAATGAATTCACTCTATCTCTATGCCAGTCAGAACTAGGGTTTTCAACTTTCAACACTCCCCCTGTGCGAGTAGATATGGACACAGAAGTATTCGGAGTATCCGTCCGTACGTTTGGTACTCCCTCCGTCTCAATTACCCATCGGTCTCACTTTAAATATTTTCATAGGAAAATTCCTATATTTCCAAACTCTACAAAAATATATTTTCTATATGTTACTTTTACACCAAATTAAAATTTTTTTTTCAAGGCCAAATTAATTTGGTGTAAAAAATAATATATATATATATATAGTTTTTTTTTTTAAGGCTTGAAAATGTACGAATTCCACAGGGGACATTTACCATTTGAAATGGGATGAATGAAGTAGAGTACTTAATTACTATAGATAATCATGCATTTTGCACGCAAAAACTAATGCTCTCTCCGTGCTCATTTTTTGGTCTCTTGACTCTCTTTTAGGATTCCAACTTAATAAACACAATTATCAGTGGTGGTTTCAGAATTTATCTCACGTAGGGCACATTTAACTACTCCTTCCGTTTAATTGTTTCCAGTTCTATTCTAACCGGCTAAAAAATGAGTTATATTTTTGAATCCGTAATGAATTTCATATCGAATAACGAACTTGTTTGATAGATTTCGATTAGTTCTATAATACAAAGTTTTTGAAATCTCGTAAAGCATTATAAATTGAAAGATATAATCGATTGAAAAATGGCACGAACTCCAAAAAGGACCATTAAATCCGGACAGAAGGAGTATAATAGTCTTAAGCAAAAATCAAAATTAAGAGCAAAATCACAAAATATGGAGAATTAAATTGTAAATTTCAATTATTGAGTAAAAATCAAGTAAATAAATGAAGGCCTAATTTTTCCAAACAATCAAAATGTATACAACGAACATTAAAAGGAAAGAATAAAATGGGGATGGAGGGGGGTATATTTATGAATTTTTTCCCAGCTTACCCTCCGATTATCATCTTTTATTACTACTTTGTTTGTACTGCTAATATTAAAGGATGGATAAATAAGGAAATTTATTGAATATTGCTCATTTATTTTAAAAGTGGAATAAGTTTTTTGGCATGTCAAGAAGTGATAATTGGAACTAATAGATGTGGATGGAGGGGAGTATATTTATGAAATTTTTTGAGGAGTGATTTTCATACCCTTTAAAAGAGGAGTGCGGTTAACAATTTAAGGAGTGCGAATATCAATTCTATTTTTGCTAATATCAGTTCCTTTTTTTCTTGAAAATATTTTGCACCGATATTTTCTCCTCAACGACATCTTTATACTAATAGGTATAAAAAAAAATTGAAAAAATTTGTGCTGAATACATTATTTTCCATTGAAAAGTTACTTGGACAGAGGACTTCCTTGTTAGGCAAAACAGACAGATTTATTTCTTGGGTCCATGGCACTCCCCAAATTGATTTGGAGAGCGCTAAAATCACTTCCCATATTTCTTTTGCCAAAAAGTATATTTTAGCGCCTTAGCGGGAGTTAAAGGATCGTTAGTTTAAAGACTGTTCATAATCTTAAACCACAAATGTCCTAGACAAAGCTCGAGTCTTAAGCCATGTTTTCACTAACAAAAAATACTACTCCAACTTAACGCATTTTAACATATTGTTTTTACTAATAAAAAAGTTTAAGTATTATACCATATCGTTTTCACTAACAAAAAAATTGCTAATTTTTTTTTGCTACAATAATTCTACTCATAAATCTATCAATAACTTATTCACTTCCGGAAATAACTTGACATTTTTCAACAATTTATTTACTACCGAAAACATCTAATCACTCCTCAACTGCAAATAAAAATCTATTGGTACAATTTTTTCGCTGCCGAAACCAAAAACACCCCTTAACCTCCCACAAGAAACGGAAAACCTCCCACAAGAAACGGAAAACAGTAATGATTCCCACACAGATTTTTGTGCACATATCATGCACATACATTTTTGTGAGACCCATATCGTAGTTCTACAAAAATGACCCAAACCGCTCATTTTTTTAAAAATATTTTTTGGAGGGTTCCCGTAAAAAATCAATTCCAACGGATATAAGTAAAGGCTTTCTCAGAAATTATTAGGCGAATCATTTTGTTTTGCTCTACGATTTTTGAGAAAGCTCTAACCGATATCCGTTGAAGATGAATTTTTATAGGAACCCTCTAAAAAATATTTTAAAAAAGATAAACAGTTCAGATCATTTTATGGGACCCCGATATGGGCCCCACAAAAATATATGTGCATGATATGTACATAAAATACGTGCAAGTAGCACTGTTGACCAGAAAATACCCATGCAAAAAAGCTACTGGTACAGCATTTGTTGCACAGCAGCCATGCACAGATCCGTTTTGCGCTCGTCTCGGGTTCCAAAAAGATGATCGGAGCCGCTCATTTTGTTCCAAATGCGTCGTTTATGGTCCCTGTAAAAAATCACCTCAATCCGATATCGGGAAGGGTGTTTACGAATCATCCAACTTTACTTCAAAATTTAGGCTGAGCGGCTCCGATCATCTTTGTGGAACCCGAGATGAGCGCAAAACGGATCTATGCATGGCTGCTGTGCAGCAAGTGCTGTACCTGTAGCAGAGTTCATACCCATGGGTGGCAAGCACTTTTGTCTTTTGGCAAGTGGACAGACTTTTAAAAGAGAGATGCTACACACAGCAATATGTGCAAAGATTGTGTATAGATTTCATTGTAGGGCCCACCATAGGTCTCACACAAATCATCCGATCCGTTAATTAAATGTAAAATATTTTTTTCAAGGGTGTCCGTAAAAAATAAGCTCAATCCAATACTTATAGGTTCTTAATCCAACCATCTAACTTTTCTTTTAGATTTCCAGATAATGAAAAATTGTTTGATTGGATTGAAATTATTTTTTACAAATATCATTGAAAAAATATTTTACATTTAATGAACGGCTTGGATGATTTATATGAAATCCGTGATGGATTCTACAATAAAATCTGTGCAAAATCTGTGCACAAATGGTATATGTGTATGCTTTCTGCTTTTAAAAGTACAGTAGTCTTTCTGAGTGCACTTGCGGTGGCGACTAGTTAATTAATGCATCGGGTATCGCGATGATGCAGGGCCGAATTTACTTTAAGCGGTTGGGAGATTTTTTCCATCCCTTTATTTTATTTGCCTTTGATTGATATCTCACGTTTCTGGACTAAACTTTTGGACATTTTTGCTAACCAAAAAGTTATAGACTACAATTTACTGTATTTTATTTTATTTTATTTTAAGTTTTTTCGCGTTTGTTATTTTTGATCCAAATTTTTATGTATTATTGATTTGTTTCGACAAAAAGAATCAAAAAAATAAAAAAATTACGCAAATATTGTGGAAAATATCAAAGAAAAAAAAGATCTAAACTGACAAACGTGAAAAAAAATTAAAATTGAGAACAAAATAAAAAAGTCGTGGCCTACAACTTTTTTGTTAGCGAAAACTCTCGTAAGTAATACCCCCTCCGTTTATAAATGAGAGTCCACTTTCGCTTTTTTCAGTTATTTTTATCTTGTTTATATATTTTAATTTAAAATTTATCAAATAAGATACATATCGAATATTTTTAATATTATAGATTGAAAGGTATAAATAATATTTTGAGGTGTCCGGAATATTAACATGGAACTCTCATTTTAGAATGGGAGGAGTACTTAATTGGTAAAGTAAAGAATCTAAAATGAAACTGCAAAAGGCTTTCCTCGTATTTACTTGAAATAGTATACAGGTAAAAATGCGGAATACAAACTTTAGTGAACAATAAATAGATTAAATGGCTTGAATACGACACTTTATTTTTACCTATAAATGGACTGGTTTATGTTACTCTGGCAGTCTATCCTTGTGTCTTAAGTACTATTTTGTTTGTTTGTTTTTTTAAGAAATGTTTGGGTCAGTTTACTTGCACTTCAATTAATTTTGGCCAATCCTATCCACTTGCGTGAGTCTCTGAGTCCCAATCGAAGCCAAAGCAAAGTTCTTTATAGACGGACTCAAAAGAAGTTGATAGTACCTGAGAACTTTTGACCCTTAGACATGTAAAAATAGAGAAAACTCTTAAGTCTCGGGCCTAGATTACTGGACCAACTCCTCTCATTTTGTCTGTTTGATATCCTATTTTGGGTATCTCAATTGACTGCTCATTTTGAAAAAACAACGAAAATAATTTACAAAGTTCTGCAGACTAAATCTCTTAAATAATTAAAATTACTTTTAATGGTAGATAATAAGGGGTAATATTGAAGATCTCACAAAATGTTACAGGGAGATATGCATTAGCTGTACATCCCCTTATAACGTTTGAATTTTTTATACAAAACAAATAAATTGAGATGGACGGACTAATATATTGTACTGATAAAAATATAAATTAGCAAAGCGTAATAGTCTCATCAATCATATAGTGAGATCAATTGTATAGAAAACCAGTCCAAAAAAATTTGTATGGAAAGCAAAATTTTGCCATTCATCAATTCCTTTCCAAAAAAAAAAAAAAATGTCAATAAATAAATATCCATACTACAAACTTAGGTTTTTAAGAAGATGTATTTTATTTGTTAAAGAATTTATTTTTTATTTTTTACAAATTAATAGATATGTTCTTTCAAATTGTGAAAAAATTTCATCTTTTTAAAGGCTAGTTTTGCGATTTTCGAATATTTATTTACGAACGGAGGGAGAATGAACAATAAAGAAAGAGATTAAATTATTTACACAGATGGTGTCAAATATTCGTTTCCTCCAAATCAATTATATTGTGCCACACTATCATGTTTTAACGATTGGAATCACTATTTTACATCGTGACACAATATAATTGATTTGAAGAAAATAAATGTTTAGAATTTATTGTCGTAAAGAAAACAATTACTAAATGGAGTATTCAAAAATTTCGTTATTTTCCTCCCCCTTTCTCAGGCCTGGCAGTGTGTAACTTCCCGACCTAGGGTTTCCTCATACTTCTCCTCCCAATCTCTCTACTCCAATGCTTTCAAACCCTAATTTCTTCTAAACTGATCAAAAAAAAAACCATGAGGAAAGACCGAAAGCGATCGCAACGCGAGGACTCCTCCTCCTCCTCCACCACCATTATCGACCGCAACAACCACCACAAGAAGCACCACCACAACAACAGCTCCCCCCCAATTCCGCCAACTGGTAAGCCGTCGTCTTCCGCCTTCGTTTCGTACCTCGAAATCCCCAACTTAAACCCTAAGTTGAAACTCCTCTGCGAAATCATCGCCAACACCCCCTCCCTCTCCGTCGAGAAGGTTCTCGACGATACGGGCATTAGGGTTTCCCAGGAGGACGTCGAGGAAGTCCTCAAGCTCTCCTACGGGTTCCCCGGCCCCGCCGTGAAGTTCTTCCGGTGGTCCGGGATCCAGTTACGCGACAGACACAGCCCTTACGCTTGGAATTTAGTTGTGGATTTGTTAGGCAAGAATAAGCTGTTTGATGCGATGTGGGACGCGATTAAGTCCATGAGGAAAGAAGGGTTGCTTTCGCTGGCGACTTTCGCGTCGGTTTTTAGCAGTTACGTTGGTGCTGATCGAGTTGATGAAGCGATCATGACGTTTGAGGTGATGGATCAGTACGGGTGTAGGAGGGATACGGTGGCGTTGAATTCACTCATTAGTGCCGTTTGTAGGGAGGGGAAGATGGTGAAGGCGAGGGAGTTTTTGCGCGTGGCCAGGGAGCTGGTTAGGCCGGATGCTGATACGTATGCGATTTTGCTCGAGGGGTGGGAGAATGAAGGGGATGCGGCTAGTGCTAGGCAGACTTTTGCACAGATGATAAGTGATATAGGTTGGGACCCAAAGAATGTGCCTGCGTACGATTCGTTCTTGACCACTTTGGTTAAGGCTCCGGATGGGATGGTGGAGGTGTTGAGGTTTTTGGAAACGATGAAGGATAGGGGATGTCATCCGGGGGTGAAGTTTTTCAAGGTTGCGCTTGAAGAGTGTGTGAGGACAGGTGACGGGAGGAGTGCTAAGTTACTTTGGGAGACAATGATTAGAATAAATGGGTTTAGACCTGATACCCAGATGTATAATTCGGTGATTGCTTTGCATGGTTATCTTAATGATTCTGACTTAGCTATAGGGCTTTTGGACGAAATGGTATTTAATGGTGCTTTCCCTGACTCTCAGTCATATAGTATATTGTTGAGATTCTTGATTAAGAAAAAGAGGGTACGGGATGCTTCGCCGGTTTTTGCTGAAATGGTTAAGAATGAGTTTGTTCCTGACCATGAAATCTGTAGTTCAGCTGTTAAGATGTATATGGATCATGGGGACACTTACATGGCCATCAAGGTTTGGAAATTCATGATTGAGAATTACAAGTCTGATTTGGAAGAAACTGGGAATACGCTGGTGATGGGGCTTCGCGAGATTAATAGGGTCCCCGAAGCTGTCAAGTATGCTGAGGATATGATTGATCGAGGGATCAAGTTGAGATCTTCTACATTGTCACTGTTGAAACAGAGCCTTTCCAAAGTGGGGAAGGGGTTTCTTTATGACGAGCTTCTGAGGAAATGGAAAACTCGATAGGTCAGCTTTGGAGCTTGTCTAACTTGTATGTTAACAACTTAACATATGCAATTAGTTTACTATTCACTAAACTTGAAATTTTTTGCCCTCTCGTGTCTGACTTGTCACTTATTCTCTTTAGAGGAAACAAGTGTATTGCACATGGTATAACGTCTGCGTTGGCTGCACCTTTGATGTTCTTTATGGCCTTTAATATATTCACAATTATAGAAACCTGTATTTTTTTTTTTTCATTCACGAGAAGCTTAGAAACCAATATTGTCATGGTTACACGCTTGGCAACCCGAGATCTCACCTACCTACACCCCGTTTGTTGATGTCCATTTATCTGTCTTTCATATGTATAGCTTGTTTTCCCATCTCCTTCACACGTTCATTTTGTTTCACCAAAACCACTATTGTGCCATTACTCAGCTTTCGTTGTGGAGTTTATATGCAGAAGAGATCTATCGATTTTGTTAGAAGTTGGCAGAAAAACAGCTGTTTGTCCTAGTGTTCGGTGATTGGTCCTCATATTATGGGAACCTTGTGTATTGCACTTCACATGGTATGTTGATATTGATGAGATATACTGCTTGCACACACGAAGGAAAGCGTTCAAACACAGGGAAAGGAAGCACAATCTGGCCTGTGTTACCCAAACAGTGAGCAATAAGGAAGTTGAGTTTATAATGAACAGTCTTGAGGTGAATGAAGAAGAGGTAACTTGAAGCTTGCACGCCCGTAGGAAAGCGTTCTAACACAGAGAGGAAGGAAGCACAATCTGGCCCGTGTTACCCAAACAGTGAGCAATAAGGAAGTTGAGTTTATAATGAACATTTTTGAGGTGAATGAAGAAGAGGTAACTTGAAGCTTGCGCACCCGAAGGAAACCGTTCAAACACAGAGAGGAAGGAAGCACAATCTGGCCCGTGTTACCCAAACAGTGAGCAATAAGGAAGTTGAGTTCATAATTAACAGTCTTGAGGTGAATGAAGAAGAGGTAACTTGAAGCTTGTATATGGGTGTGTTTTCCACAATTACTCGGAACGATTAATTTATCTATCTCCTCGTTTGATGCTTCTAGTTTCAAGAATAGCGCAAATGGTTAGGAGTTCTTTGTAGAATCGTAAGGTAATGACTGTTAGTTGTATGGACACTCTGTCAAATTACTGTTAGTTGTACTATTTGCCCGTTAAAATACTCTGAGTCTAATGCAGAAAAGGTAATGTCTTGTAGACTAATCGAAGTTAAATCTAATCTGGATTTTGTGCTCATCAAAATTCTTATATCTTCGGTTCTTTCTTGGTCGCTTCTTAGTTCTTGCAGTTTCTTTAGCCTCCTGATATTGAGTGCTTTCGGTGGAATCGTGGTTATGCTTGTGGAGGGTTTCATGTCTTGTGATTTTGAGGAGTTACTTTGTTTCGTCCCCGTCAAAAATATTGGACGATTAGTTTCCTAGATGATTAGGGAAATGTTTACTCAGTTTGCTTGCTAATTTCGTACCAGCATGCCTACTCCGCTATATCCAAATTGGGTTCAAAAGAAGCATGCCCCCATGGCCATCTATCCTGTCCCAACTCAAATTCATCTCTCCACCACGCAATTATCCGTCCAGAGTCGAGAAACTCATCCTGTTGAATGGTGAAAGGTGGGATGGAAAGAGGAGCGTCAAATATAACATGAAATGAATAACGTTATGGCAGTTTTTTTTTTTTTTTTTTCGGGATTTGGGCCTCATACAGTTCAAATCTATAAATCAAAATAAACACAACAAATTTTATCCTTTTTTTTTTATTTTATATAATTGAATGAATGGGTCAATTTACACACACTTTGACTAATTTTTGTCGTTAAATAGCATACGGCATTCCACCGTTTCTATTGAACAAATACTGCATTATAAGGTTACTAGGGTTTGCCCGTACCTGAAAGCACGGCGCAATGCATTTTGAACACAACTAAAATAAATTACGAAACTATTGATCATCCCCGCTAACGAAACTAATTCATACGGGAAGATTTTTTTCTTAAATTAGGTTCAAACAAAGTTTCTTCTAGGGCTGGGAATTTAAAGGCCCCGCTTTGTATGAAAATTACAAACACAAAGAAGATGAAGGTGTAGCTTAAAGATGATCCACAATTTGGTATTCAAGTCCCGTTAATTTTTTCTCAGCTCTACAAAGCTACCAAAAGAAAGCTAGAAGATACCCATGAATTTTCCTTTTCTGCCTACATGTGTTGTCTTTCCTTTCCTAGCCATTGTTTAATTTCCGATTAAGAAATACGTAAAATTTATTAAGGGTACTAAATACGGTTTGCAATTGGAACTTTTTTATTAGTATGGAGTCATACTTCTTGCATATGGATGACATTGTGGTCCCGCTCATCACGGATTACAATTCCGATATTTCTATCTCGGAGTGGTTGAATCTGCACGTACAAAGCCAGTTGAGAAATATCCAAAAAAAAAAAACATGGTTCGAAGACTATAAACATTATTTTTTTAAAAATATAAGGTTTATGCATGTGCATTCTCGTTTCTCATGGGATAGGTTGCCTTTTCTTTCATTTTGAGCTAGACTTTAGATGTCAACAAAAAACGGGAGAGACAATACATAAAACCATCCTAGAATTTATAAACCCAACAAAACCAACCCACTCGACGAAGCCTCTCAATTCCTAGCAAGACCAACCCACACGCTACAATGCCTCTCAATTTATCAAAACCAATATATTATGTCAAAGATAGAATAATTTAAATGCAATGCAAAGAAAAGAGAGCAACTTGGATTAAGCATTCTTACAAACACCCTGAGTGCAATATACAATTCTCACAGTTCCTATTCCTGAATGCCTAAAAAATTACAAGGTACAATTCTTGAAATAAAAAATAACTAAAAGAAAGAAAAAAAAAATTGACATGGGGAGAATACCTAGAATAAAAAAAAGAATGAAAAAAAAAGTTCGGTAAAAGGCTTTCTTCCACTTTTGGACTACCGATTAGGGTGGTAGTTATGTGCTGCAGGCGAGAGGGCGACGGAGAAGGGAGAGAGATGGAAACCAAAAGGCGAGGGTGGGAAGGAGAGAGGCCGTCCTTTGGATTTTGGGTGAGGTAGAAATATGTTTGAGAGAGAGAGGACTGCTTTAGAGAGAAGATGTAAAGAGAGGAGACCAAAAGTAGGTTTCGTTTCACATTATCTGACGTTCAAAAAAAAAAAACATGGGTTTCACATTTTGAAAACCAAATCTAAATTTTACCAAAATGACATTTGACCAAACTCTACAAAATTACCCTAAATCAGTTTGAGATTTGCTGAATTGATAGGATTTAAATACTGAGCTAATTTATTACATAAATGATCTGGGAGAAAATTGAGTTACACAACAAGATTTTGGAATCCCTCGCACAAGCCTTGATGAACTTTGGATACAGGCTTGTTTAATTGAGCTAAACGTTTACAGTATTTCCAACTCTTTTTTTTCTCTTTCTATTGAACTAATATTGGGGACATCACTTCAAAGACCAAGGGGTGTTTTGGCCGAATTTTTTTCTTTATTGAAAATTTCCCCCCTTTTTAAAGTTTTGCATCAAATTTTTCACCCCCAATAGAGTATTGGTTCGTCTCAAAAAAATAAATCGAGAAAGTAAAAAAAATAACTGTAGCAAATTAAACTAGAGATAAAAATAATTATCGATCTTTGTCTTAGATGAATTAATATTTTTACAAAAAATCAATGCAAAATTAACAAATGTGAAATAATTTGAATAAATAATAGGGGAGTGATTTTGCCACTCCCCTTTGTGAGAGAAGGGGAGTGGCAAAATCAATTTCCTAATATAAAGATTACATGATTCAGAAGGATTAGTAGGCCAAATCAAAGAAGAAATCTGACCAACAGAGATGGTGAGAGGAAATAGTTTAATTCTCAAATAACAGAGTATCACAACAAGTGCTGGAATAGCTCAGTTGGCTAGAGCGTGTGGCTGTTAACCACAAGGTCGGAGGTTCAAGCCCTCCTTCTAGCGCCTCTCTTGTGCCTTTTTCTTTTTCATATTCTCCATTCTTTTTGAATGGGTTTTTCATATTTTCTTGTTGATAAACAAGTTAGATTAGCATGTGCATTTGTGACATTGAATGCATCCTACGGTTTTGTACATTCGAACTTCGAGTCTTTCCCTTGTTTTTAAGAGGTACTATCACTTGAACCGAGCTCAAGTTATGATTGAAGCATAATTGGGCGAATCTATATATTATGAACTAGGGTTTGCCCATGCCTGAAGGCACGATACAACGTGAGATCTAATTAGTGGTAATTATGCAATTAGTATTGTTTGAGAGAGAGGGAGAGCCGTAGGATTTATGGAGCAAATTAACAGTTAGGATTTATAAAAAGATAAGATTTAAAAACCGTTCTCTCTTATTAGAGCATGTACCCCAAGGATTAGGTAAACTAACCATAAACAGTGCAAAATTGTATTTTTGCTAGCCCTTTTTAGCTTTCACGTTATACCAATCCTCTCCATAAATTTCTTTATCCCATTAAAATATCATAAATTATACACACATAGGTGGTCGATTATCCCCGTTGGTTTTGTTCCCATTTCGTCGGTGACCGTTCAAGGCCACCTGTTCCGTTGGTTTTGTTCCCATTTTATCGGCGACCGTTCAAGGCCACCTGGGTTGTGCCTTTTTGCCTAAGGTGGGAAACTGGATAGGTGGTGTTCGATTTGGGTGTACAAAAATGGCAAGAAAGTTGTTGGGTTTTGTGTGGGGTGAAATTGATGTGCTTGATTAAGAGACTTGGGCAGAAAAAAAAAAAAAAAGGGGTTTCAGATGGGTCTAGCCCAAAACCTTGATCCGCAATGCTAGAGATGCCGTTGAATTCGAAATCCGCTGCCGTCGCCGGTGGAACACCGTGGCTCTGTAGCAACTTATTTAGATCCATTGAGGGGTGGAAGGTTGGATTTGGGAAGGACGGGATCCATCAAATGTGGAGTATGTACCTGCCGGTAACGCATCAGCGTTGGCGACAGAGAAGGAGATGGCTCGGAGTAGGAGGAGATGACCGGAGTGTTAGTTGTAATATTGGATACAAGAGAAGAGAGAGAAAGACAGTTGTGAGATAAATAATAAAGTATATAATTGGTGATGAACAGTTCCTTTGGAAATTAAGCAAGATTTTGTGGCCAAAGGTAAAGTACCGAAGCTTTACCGAGGCTGGTGCAGTGCATCTTTTTGGGTTTGCCTCTCTAAAATACCTAAATGTTTCCATTTACCTAATCTTGTGCACATGCTCTTATGAGATATCATGTTTCCATTGTTGAGTTTCATAAATATTCTGCCATGTTATACTCAATTTAGATACGATTGGCTTGTAAAGTGAGTCAATTACTTTCGTGTTGTGTTTTTACTGAAAACAATAGTGTGTATATATACACACAATCCGTTTTCACATGAGAGAGTTCTCATTTTAGTTAAAATGTGAACCTCTCTATTTCTTCCCTTTTCTGATCGAATTTCGATGATCTGACCCACTCAATGTGATAAAAACATGATTTTAAAGAGTATCAGCGAGAAATTAGCAAAAAAAATGACCAGGAAGAGGGGAAGAGGCTTATGGGGATCGAAACCTGCCTATGTGTATGGCAGTACGTAATGGAGCCCAACTGTAGTCCATTCCACTTGCCCAATATTCTGGTTTGGTGGCAAAAATATTCAGATTTTTTTTTTTTGTAAAACCTATAAAAAGTGAAGATATTTCTTTTGGTTGGAAATTTATTGGGCTGGGTTCACTTTGTTTTATAGAGCTATATTATTTATTTACTCACAAATTTAAATGAATTTTTATTTACTTTAACTATGTACAAATAATTCATACAGACAATGTTAAAGAAAATTACAATTGTATGTTCAAATTATTAAAAAAATTAGTGCATTTTTTGAATCTAGGGTTATGCTTGAACCCTAACAGCTTGTTTGGATTGAGCGATTTCGGGAGAAAAGAAAGGAGAAGGAGGGAGAACTCAATCTCTCCTCCGTTTGGATGATCCACAAGGCGAGAGAGGGTGAGGAAGGGTGGGAGACGAGAGTCTCATCGTTGTCCGTTTTTGTTTCTCGCCACTCTTGGCTCGATTCCGTGAGAAAGGAGAAGAGAGAGGCGACTAGGGAGTGTGGGTGAGAGTAGATCTCACTTGCTCAACTTCCGGCAGCGCATGTCAGCTACGAAGGCATCTTTTCGTCGTCGGACCAATGGCTGTGCGATCGCTGGAGAAGAGAGAGGAGAGTTCCAGGTCGCCGGAGAGTCGTCGGAGAAGAGACCAGTCGCCAGAGATGGGAGTGAGAGTTTGATTTCTCACGTGTATTTGAAAGAATTGGTAAGAAACCACACCCCTTTCTTTTTTTATTTCACTAATAAGGGAGACCATTTCCCTTTCTTTCCTTTTTTCACCTGGGCTGCCAAAGGGGCTGTAAAAGAGTAGCAGAGCTGCCATTGGATAAGATAAAGGTCGTTAGAGTTTAAAAATACCTAGCAAACTTTATTATTTTTGTCAGATTATAATTTTTTCGTTTGACCTCGTTTATAAAAGATAGCGACGTTAATAAAAATTGTAACCGAAAACTCATCAACAAGTAATCAGAACTCTATTTAATTATTTTTCTAAAAGGAGAGGATAAAACTAGAAATTCAAACAATTAATATATGAAAAAAAAGCTTTTTTTTTTGGTTATATAGGAACACAAGCATAATTAAGAAAAAGCTTTTGTATATGAATGAGGTAGGGAGTCAACTTTCAACCAAGTAATAGTGTCGAATATCACTATCGCAATCAATTTTCTATAAACAAAACCGACACCATCTTATCAAAATGGACCGCCAGAAGGATAGTTTTCCTAATATATACGGTATAAAATTCCAAACATGTTTGGATATTAATACATTTTCATAATTATTAATATGTTTTTTTTCAGATATTAATATATTTTTAACTTATTATCTTCTATTTTTAAAGTCTTTAGAGCATCCACAATGTAATAATCAAAATCAAAAGATTGCTAAAATTAGTAATATTTGCTCAAAAAAGTGTTCATATTGTAATAACCAAACTTAGCAACCTCTTAGCAACTCATCAATTTTTGGTCTTTGAATAATCAAAACTAGCAACCTTTTTGCCAATAATCAAATTTAATGGTCTTCACATTTTCTCAATCAAGTACAACCATTATTACATAAAAACCTTCTCTCTCAACAATGTTTCCAGAAAATTATTTTAAAAAACTGTTTTTTTTCCAGAAACTTTTAAAAAAAATTATAAGTGTTTTTACAAAAAAAAAAAAAAGGATTCTAACAGTTTTTAAAAAAAAAAAACTGTTTTTTTAAAACTGTTTTCTTTTTGAAAAAAACTATTTTCAATTTTTTTTTCACTAAACTATTTTTTTTAAAAAAAATTGTTATTTTTTTTCAAAAAGAGTATTCAAAGGCAAAAAATTTAGCTTTTAGAATTTTATAGTTTAAAAAGGTGATGTGGCAAATTTTGATTATTACATTGTGGACATTTATATTGCTAACTTTAACAATGTCTTAAATAGATAATCAAAAGATGATGTGGCAAATTTTGGTTATCCAATTTTAATTATTACATTACGGATGCTCTTAGAATTGGTTTATAAGGATTTACAAACAGTTAATGTATAACTCAAGATTAATCTTTTAAGTCACGTGTTTTGATCAACAGTACAGAAGTCAATTGATGCGGGCCATGACACATGAATTGTACCCATCCTCATACAGTACTACTCTATTCCCACAGGCCACAGGAGGAGTAAAGTGGAGTAAATAGCCACAGGTGGTCTAGCCATAGGCCCATCTGGCCGAATTCCCAGCCATTAACTTATGCTGCTTTATTTTTTTAAATTTAAATCATTAATTGTAGAGATGGACCCCGAATTCTTGACGGGTATTAATTATCAAAACACGTTATTCACCGTCATTTTTCCTACCTCGAAGGAAAAATGACGGCCCAGGACGTGTTTTGATAATTAATACTCGCCAAGGACATTAATACTGAAAATATCCTTAGCGGGTATTAATTATCAAAACACCTCATTGACTGTTATTTTCCCCAGCTCGAATTACTTATTACTCGTCTGCCATGCAAGGGTGCACTACAGTATACCCGAGGTGTATCGAAAGGTGGATGGGATTTAAAAATGAATGCTACTACAGGTACAGAGCTTTCTGCACAGACAGCGCGTACAGCGCTCGTTTGGGCCCGTCTCGGATTCAACAAAGATAATCGGAGCTATTCATTTTGTTCAATATATTTTGCTTAAGGTCCCTGCCAAAAATCAGCTCCATCCGACATCGATAAGAGCGTTTGCGAAGCGTCCAAAATTGCTTTGAAAAATTTCTAAAGCAATTTTGAATGCTTCGCAAACACTCTTAACGATGTCGAGTGGAGCTGATTTTTTGCAGGAACCTTAAGAAAAATATATTCAACAAAATGAGCGACTCCGATTATCTTTGTTGGACCCGAGATGAGCCCAAATGGGCGCTGTACGTGCTGTCTGTACAGAAGTGCTGTCTGTACAGAAAGCTGCTGTACCAGCAGCATTTTGGTTTAAAAATACATGACGAATGTTTCTGTTTGACGTCGTTTTCAACCGACAACAGCGATGTTTATAAATATTGTAACTGAAACCTCATCAACAACTGGTCTATTATTTGGTATTTTTCTAAAAACAGAGAGGATAAAACCTGAAACACTAACAATTTTACTAGGAAGAAGAACAAGCTTTCTAGTTTTTGTATATGAATGAGGTAGTGAGTCAGCTAGCTTTCTACAAAATACCAGTGTCGAGTATCACTATCTAAATCTAGTACAGTACTATTTCTAAAACCAACGGAACCGACACCGGCCATTTTGTCTCAAAGGACGGGCCCAACAAGCGAATTTTACTCCTTTTATTATATTCCACCACGCTTGCCATGCTTTCATGACCAGTACTACCACGTTTCTCACCTAACGTATGTCATGCGCGTGCATGTGCATGTATGTATGTATGTAGTTTACATCTGGACCCGGGGCTTATTTGTTGGGAGGATAAGGGAGGCGATGAGAGAGGGATCGTGGGATAAGGGAGGGATGGGGAGAAGATCGAAAGAAATGTGTTTGTTTTGTGGGAGAAGGAAGGGGGAGATCGACCTTAACCCCCTCCAATTAAGGGTGTTAGCTAATGACAACTCTCACCCTAAGATTAGTTTCTCTGAGTAGGGAAAAAGATCGAATTACCCCTTAAATCATTTTGTATTCTCGATGAAAGGATTAAATGAGGGCAACCATGCAAATAACTTATCACATTATCCACTCTTATCCATCCATATCAACTACTACCCAAATCCAGTATTAGATAATCCCCCTACTTAAATAATCCCCTTTATAATATATCCACTATTCTTCCTTATACACCCAAAACCTTATCCGTCCAACAATCAGGCCGTTGGTTAGGCTCGAGACTTAGAGGGTTATTGCCTCCTATGTTTCAGGTTCAAAATCGGTTTTTTGGTTTTATCAACCCTTGTGAGTCCAGTCTATACATAATAAACTTAAATTTGAGTTCAAATGGACCTCCTCGTGGTTGCTGGTAGGACAGTGGGATTGGTTGTCAGAGAGATTAGTTGCGTCGCTCATAATTAGCTGGTTTGGACACTTGGAGTTGTGAAAAAGAGAGAGTTAAACATGTGAATATACTAAGGTCTAATATATCTAGTTTGTGATATATAGTTAATTTTGTACATGTCACTGATATTCTTCTTCCTTGTGTTCAAAAAATGGGCACAGATTCAGAACCAATTATTATTATTTTGTTTTCCAGGAGTTAAAACCCGAGTCAGAACCATGATTTGTTTTTAGCGTGCTTATCCAACGCCATGTTGTACCATTACCCAGGGGACCCCTCTTATCACTCTCGGTGAATCCCCCTTCCTCTCATCGCATGACCCCCGCCATAACGTACACACCAGCATACGAACACACCTCGGGTTCTAGAACTAGAAGTGAGGCGCGTGTATGCTGACCTGAACATCCGATCATAATTAAAAATAATAATAATAATAATAATCACAAGGACACACATGCATCTCTCCCTCGATTTGGACTTTCAAAATAATATGAATTGCGAATTAGAACATATGCCACGTTTAATAATCATAATAATATGGACAAAACAGAAAGTGAATGTTATGTGAGGGCAAGAGAAAGAACATTGCTATCTTCTTCCTTTTTTTCTCATTTTGCAACCGTTGTGTGTTTCAAAATGGAAATAAGGATAGTGTGATCTTTTTTGCAATGAAAGATTATACCGCATCAACAAGAGAAAAACAAAGACAAATGTTGTACTTTTGCGTAATTTTACAGGGGAACAAAACTGTTTATCTCCATTGACTCTTGGAAACTATGCTTAGACAAAAGTGCAATTGATTAGATCTTTGGTGAAAAAGGAGAGTTTAAATGAGAAGAGAAACTTATTCACTGCAAAACTGTAAATAAGGTATTCACGGTTTCGCATAATTCCAGTTGTTTGAAAATATTTTAGACGGTCGAGATTGAGCGTTATAAATCTTATTCACGGCTCTTCCGTGAATAAGATCTTCTTTTAAAGGAGTAACTCACAACCAATGAAAAGACCTCACAACTAATGATGCAAACTGATTGCTACAATGCCACACTTCCATCATGATACATTGTACTTCTCTCGATAAACTAACTTTGTAACCTCATTTTTATTGCCAATAATCAACTTTTCAAATCATCCCCTAATCTTAGGTGGTCTGTCGCACGTGTAAGGGCCACAACCACAATTATTGAATTCGAAGGCCTTTTTTCCTGTCCAATTAAAATAAAACCTACTTTACCAGAATCTTAGGAGTACCTGTTATGGGGCCCATTGACAGCACAAACTCTTGTGCTTGGGGTCCTAATCTTTATTATGTCCTGTTCAAATATTTTATTATGTCCCATTTGATTGTTTAGTTTATCGTGGCCATTGTATTCTTGAGTTAATTCAAGCTCTTATATAGGACTGTAAATGAATTGAGCTGTTCGTGAGCTTAGTTCGGTTCAGTTTGACTCGGTTCGACTGATTCTGAGACTTTGTAAAGTTCTATTCTTGCTAATTCTTGAATTGAACAAGTTTGATAAAATTGAAGTGCAAACGTATAAATTCTATTATTCTTAGTTGTGGCTTTGCAAATCATATAAGATTCTTGTTCCACCAAAGTGGGATTAAAGATGAAAACACTTTGCTTTATGGATGCAAAAAATGTCTTTTCGATTCTTACTTTGTCAAGGTGAAATACACATAACTTTATTATTTTCTTCCTCAATCAAAAAAGAGTTAAATTTTCAGAAGGGTCAAAAACAAAAGAAATAAGGAAAAAATTGAGAAAAACTAAAACTGATGTTAGGAGAAATTAATGTTCATAATAAAAATTAGTGGTGGGAAATCAATATTGTGAAGAATCGGTAAAATCATAAACAAACATCCAAATTTTAACAATTCAACGGATCTCACTTGTCCTAACAAACATCCAAACTTTAACAATTCAATGGATCTCACTTGTTCTTACATAACTCTTCTTGCTCATCGAAATTGTCTTTCCCTTTTGAATCGGACAATATCTGTCCACGATCAAGACCAATACCAATGGCTTTCTGATGAACCTAGTGATGTTAATGTAATTCTACTCTCGTCTTTGGAAGAAGTATCGGAATTGAATCGAACCTCAACTGACGAGCATGCGCATGCTCTGACCGCCGAAAACTTTGATAGATGTCACACGCATCGCTAAAAAAACAAGGAAGGATGATAGCAAACAAACAAACAAACAAGAGTAAAAGCCCAACAAACAAAACCACAACCACCGCATTAATAGGCATGCACACGATCAAACCATCAAGTCCAGCCAGCCAAAACTAGTTCGTCCTTCAATCAAATCTAGTTCGTTAAAACTTGAATTTGTCATTCCTAGACAAGCCAGCCAAAACTAGTTCGTCCTTCAATCAAATCTCACCAAAAGACCTGATTTACTTGAGATGGGGACGAGGTTAGGCGATTGGGTTTGGTCCATTAGGTGTTTTACGGGCTTTGTCCTTTGGGTGTATGATTTTTTCTCCTTTCGGTGTTTCCTCAAATCTTTTATTGGACGCTCGATGTACTTTTTATCGAGTTTTAATACAAATAATTTTTTCTGATCGAAAAAAATTTTCCAAACACCAACATTGAAAAACAGTAAGTCTATTGGTACAGCATATTGGTATAGATTTTGTGCACAAATCTATTGTGGAGCCCACTACGGATCCCACACAAATGATCTGAGTCGTTCATTAAATGTAAAATATTTTTTCAACGCCCCCTACAAATATTCAGCTCAATCCGATACCTATAGATATTCGATCCAATCATCTAACTTTTCATATCTTGAAATCTAAATGAAAAATTAGATGATTGGATCGAATACATATAGGTATCAGATTGAGCTGAATTTTTACAAGAACCCTTGAAAAAATGTTTTATATTTAATGAACGGCTCGAATCATTTGTATGGGACCCGTAATGAGTCCCACGACATATCTGTGTATAAAATCTGTACCAATAGACTTGATTGAAAAATATACAGACAAATATAAGTTGTCATGGTAATGGAGCCACCCGCCCACTCCGCATCTAGAGGAAATAAGTAATTCATTATTTTCGCGTAACCGGGAATATGTCCCTTACCCGGATTTGGAGGGATTGTAGTGCACCCTTGCACTGCACCATGTAGGACAACTATTCCAACCGTCCATCTTGACATAGACAACTCGGATTTAATCCGAATTTCTACTAATTCAAGCCGTCGATTGTTCAAATTACAATCCGAGTCATGCATTACCCAAATAAACGACTGAATCAACCACACTACATGTTCAGTGCGGGGATCCCCTACTCGATCTCGCAATGCTCCGGGAACTACTATTGCCCTAGGACCACTACAATGACATGACACACTCCTACTCAAATACTACTCCACTTATTAATTTCATTCCCAAGCTCTGCTTTTGTCAAGGGTAAGGGTGGTGGTTGGCTGTGGGGGATGGCTTTGATTGGTCACCAAACCACGGATATCCTCCTCCTCTCTTTTTGCTTAACTGGTTTATCGGTTCTTGATTACTTTATATGATTACCCAACAAGTTACTCTCATTTTCCTTAAAACATGGAGTCTTCGTCTTTTTTCTTCCATCATAGGTTTCAGATTCGAGACCGTTTAAGTTGATATCAACTGTTTTGAAATCAATCCATATAAAGTTTTATTTTGACTTTAATTAAAACCCCGGCAAGTGGACGTTGGAATTGATTTTCTAAGATTAATTGAGATGCGCAAAAATTGATTCGAAGTTATGAAAAAAAATGCAGTCGACACCTTCCCCCTCTCTCTCTATATCTCACGTGGGTTGAATTGCAGTCATATTTTAGTACTCGTGAAACCAGTGAGCCATAAGCATCCCACCCTTTTCCTTGATCAGTTTATTCACCTAGCCCCTCTCTCTCTCTCTCTCTCTCTCTCTCTGTGTGTTACAATTGTAGGTTCTGGTTGCCTTTCAGCACCAAGAATCTCCCATTCTCTCTCCATCAGTTCACGCTTTCCACCCTCCATATATTACAACATATTCCTCCATTTATTAAAAGTTTTCTCTGCATCATATTCCTACACCTTCTCCCATTAACGACGTATACAATCTACCACACTTGCCCACCTACGCATATATATTGTACACAAAAACCCCAATTAACAATCTCCCGAAACAGTTTCAGATCAAGAAATAGAAAACATCAATTTACCCCCTTTTCCCTTTCTCTTTTGTGACATTCTCTCCCTTACTACAAGCAAAGCAACTCCCCACCTCTCTCTCTCTCTCTCTCTCTCTCCACCTTTTATTATTCCCTTCACTATCTGTCAAACTTTTTTGGTTTCTGGGTTTCTGTGATCTCATAGAGATCTGCTTCAAAATGGGGGCTTCCCGAGGCAGTTACCCAATTAACTTTGCGTACCCTCATCTTCACAACCAAATCGCTCCTACTACTTCCTCTGTAGCCACTGATAGTAGCAGAAGTAGTAGTGACTGTGACTATAGTAATGAGCTAAAGATTAAATCTTTGTTGTATAAGATGATTTGGGAATTTGGGTTGGGCTGTATTCTTCCTCAATCTCGCTCCAAAAATCAGAGGGAGAAGAGAGAGGAGAAGAGTAGCAGCAATTCAGAGCACAACAAGGCGTGGTTGCTTGCTGAATCTGGCCCAGATTTGACTAGTGCTGACCCACAATCAGTGCACTCCTCTTTCAGGTTTCTGTTTTTTTCTTTGGGGTAAAAATTTCCTTTTTTTTTTAGGGGTAATCACATGTTAGGTATGTCAAAAACACAATGTACTATTTTTTTTTTTTTAATTCGATACGTAGTTACACAACTGGAGAATCACGTAAAAATTTCTGTGTCGTTTCTTTGTGTTCTTTCTTGATTTTTTTGCAGCCGATGTACTTCTTTTCCGTTTCTTTCATTTGATTTGATACATAGTTACACAACAAGAATATCAAGTTCAAATCTCTGTGTCGTTTCTTTGCGTTCTTGCTTGTTTTTTCTTCTTTCTTGATTGATTCTTGGTGCGTGATTGTGCGGGTTGGGTCGAATTTGCACAGAGAGATATGAGGCCTTCTGCCAATCCTTACTCATTTGTTACTGAAATTTTTCAGTAAAAAGATTTGGTATGAAAGAATCGCGTAGACCTCTCACTCCAGGTAGAAGGTCTAACTTGGAGGTGTCCTTTTTCAGGTTCAGTTTCTGCTCCCAAGTTGAACTCGAATCGATGAATGTGGCTAATCTCAATCCCTCTTCTGCGACTGTCTTGATGGTGAATTTGGACAATGGATTGACTGACTCTCGTTCTCGTGAGCTAAAATGGAAAAGAATTGAGTCACTTGAGAGGAGTATCTCTCCTGTGGCTCACACCTTGATTAGGTTTTCCTATGGTGAAATCCTATATGCTACTCGCAATTTTTCTAAAGGTATTGAATCGGGTTTGTTTGTTTTTTGAATTATTTTCATTCTTGCTTATGGGTTTGTTGTTGTTGATTGTGATTGATTTTGTTGTTGTCGGTAGGCAGGGTTTTGGGCAGAGGAGCATTGAGCTGTGTTTTCAAAGGGAGAGTTGGGTTTTTGAGGGCCACCGTAGCGATTAAGCGGTTGGATAAGGAAGATAAGGAATGTTCAAAGGCATTTTGTAGAGAACTGATGATTTCTAGTTCACTCCATAACCCAAACATCGTTCCTCTTTTGGGGTTTTGCATTGATCCTGATGAGGGTTTGTTTTTGGTCTACAAATATGTATCCGGTGGAAGCTTAGAGCGGTATTTGCATGGTATTATGAATAATCGCTTGTCTTATAAGTGGACAATTGGCTTCATTTTTGTTGAAGTTACATGACTCTGGGTATACCCCGTTTGCAGACAAGAAGAGGGGAGTGAAGGGCGGTCCATCACTTCCATTTTCCGTGAGGTATAAGGTTGCCATCGGAATAGCTGAGGCCATCGGTTATCTGCACAACGGAGCAGAGAGATGTGTGGTTCACAGGGACATTAAACCCTCGAATATCCTTCTATCTTCTAAGAAAATGCCAAAGGTAACGATGGATCATTAGAATTCAGTTTATTTTTGTTGGTGTTCTGGTAATATGCTAACAGTATCATTGGTATTTCTAGTTATGTGACTTTGGATTAGCTACATGGACTACTGCACCTTCGGTGCCTTTCCTTTGTAAAACTGTGAAGGGAACATTTGGGTATGATCTCATTCTCAAGAAGACTTACAAATTAGAATGAAGCAAAATTACTATCCCATTTTTTGTTTCTTGTTTGACGGTCATTTGTTTTCTTCCATCTCCTGAAATTTTTAGTTAATTTTACAGTTACTTGGCCCCTGAATATTTCCAGCATGGGAAGGTATCTGATAAAACTGATGTCTATGCCTTTGGGGTGGTCCTTTTGGAACTTATAAGTGGGCGGAAGCCGATCGGTCCAGGGGAAGAAAACTTGGTCGTGTGGGTATGTCACCTTTCTGGTTTCTGCTTAATCACATTCAGTCAACTTTCTGACAGTTGAATCTGTGGTTCTTATTACCTTCCAATACTCAGTTATAAGGTCTGGAAACTTTTTTCCGGTTTCTGCTTAATCACATTCATTCGATCGTTTTATGTGGCAATATGGTTCCATCACTATGCTACGATATTTTTTTCCCTTTTTTTTCGTGAAAGTGACCTTTGTTATGATTCAGTTATTTGAGTTTTGTGGGTATATATCGCTTCATGTGTATCAGAAGCGATAATTGTTGTTGATTAACGTACTACAAGATGTTGGATTCTTCTTCCTTTGCAGGCAAAGCCATTGTTAGAGCAAGGCGCCATCGAACGTTTAGTTGATCCACAGCTCAAATTCACTCCTAAAAACTCAAAAGAAATAGCCCGGATGGTAGAAGCCGCAGCTGCCTGCATAAACAGCGAAGAATCCCGGAGACCTGACATCGATCAGATTATCACAATAATAAGAGGAGAACAATCACTTAATACCTCTACCCTGAAGAAGTCCTGCTTTCCAAGTAGCGGTAGCATTATTGGTAACCCTCTGTTTCAACGGACGAAAAGCGAGATGAACAGTCATTTAGCGTTGGCGATGGTAGGAGTTTCAGAGTTTGAAGACGATGATCTTGTTTATTGCCGGTGAACTTAGTCAAATAATCCTTCCAAATGCTCTCTGCTCCCGCTCTCAATCCCCACTCTTGCGGATTTTAGTATTCTGGGTTGTGTTTCAAAAACGCTTTCACCCTCACTCGCACACCCGCACGCGAATGATGTGACTTAGCCGGTGAACATAAACACACAGAGCAATCTTTTTTTTTCTTTGTTCTTTTGATTTTTTTTCGCCTCTGGTTTTATTCTGTTGGTTGCGCACTTTGCGCGCAAAGTGTTGATATGAAAATAGCTTCGATGTTGTATATAGGAATGGTTGTGTAGTGAGGGATTTCTAGCTTGTTTACAAGTCTTCTTGCTTTCAGATGGAAGAGATGATCAAATAGTTTTTACTTTTCAAGTTACTTTTTTTATAAAAATAATCTCCCTCTCGTGTCGCAATTTTCTCTTTAAAAAATATATTTAATTTTTTTCGGACTTTTGCATTTCGTGTGGTGGTCAGCATGGGGTGCGTATGCATGGGAAACTTGAGGTGAATAAAGAATGGAAGAATGTGTGTCTGTCTATTTAGGGTTCGACTTCTCGTCGGTCCCTTCGGACCGTCTAGTTTCGGTATTTGGGCCTCTTTCGGGCCACTTTGATGGTCAGAATCGTTTCCCTCGTAGAGAACATGAACCTTGCCGAAGCTCAGGTGATCGAAGTAAGGTAAGTATGATTTTGAAACACATTTATCTTGAGCGAAATAGACTGTCGCATTGGGTAAGAATCTATTTATCTCAAGATAAATATGTTGATCATGTATAGGCTGATATTCAGTAGCTATTTTGATCATGATTGATGTATTCGATGAATTCTAATAAGCGAACGGTTTGGCTCATTGAAGGCTAAAATAAACTCCACCCAAACCATTCTTAAAACCGCCAAGCCCTCTGGAATCATCATTTTTAACGCCAGAGTAGTTGACACACAACTAAAAAATTAAGGAAATTATCAACGGCAAAGAGTCCCCCGAGCCTGTGAATTTGAAATTGGGCAGTTAGAGATTGGAGACAATCCAACCTCTAAGGAAATTATCAATTGCACATTTTTTTCTCTCTTTCATTTGTTTTCTCTTTACTGCAAAAAGAAGGGCTGTTTGTCAAACGTGAAGTTATAAAAAAAAAAAAAAAAAAAAGGAGGTAAGTAAACGGTCCAAAGAACAACCATATGTAAATAAGATTAAAAAATAATTGGGTCAACCATATTCGTGAAAATAAACTTAACTAAGATGTCATATGGAGCACAAGTACATATAAAATACCAATCTGTTGTGTAATAAAAGCGACAGGTAAACCTATGAAATGAAAGCCACAAGACAACATTGACGGTTGAAGTAATGATACTACCTCCGTTCCAAAAAGATTGTCCGGTCTGCAAAATAAGAACTTAAAAATAATAGTACTTTTTTTTTGAAAAAATTTCGAACTTTTTTTTCGCTAGTTGCTTAATAGTACGGAGTATCAATGATTTCTTTTAGTTTATCAAAAAAAAAAAGTTAAAATTTTTCTTGAAAATAAATGTGTTTTTTTTTTTTTTAAACTTCTTGTTTTGCAGACTAAACAATCTTTTTTGGCTTTCAAAGGCATAGGGCAGAGATGAAGTTTGGAACCGGCTTTCATACGGTTGCGATAGAAAACGTGCACATAACACATCACCTCATGTTAATTTTCGGTCTAGTTTTCTTAACTTTTCTAGGACGTGTTATCTGTGTACCCTACTATTTGGTCAATCTCAAAATATTTTGGCGACATCTTTCACGAGGCCCTTGTTGGCTCTGGCGAAACTAATGAATTCCTCGAACGAAATGAACCCGTCGCCGTCAGTATCGATCTCCACCATCATTCTCTTGACTTCGTCTGCCGTGACGGAGCCCAACGCCTTCAAGGCCTCCCCAAGCTCCGTGGAAGAGATTTTGCCGTCCCTGTTGGCATCGAAATGCTTGAAGATCCGCTCGCGCTCCGCCTTGTCCTGTTGAGTATCCTCAGCCATTGTTTGGTTGTGGCTGCGTTAGGAGGTGTTTTGTTTTGGAAATTAGGTTTCGGAATTTCTGTTCAGGGTTTGGGAGATGGAGTGATTTATTAGAGTTTTATAGAGGAGGGTGTGGTTATCCTCTGGCCTCGGGGAGGCAATGTCGGATCGCCTGAGGAATGAAGCTAATTTTAGATGTTTTTTCCTTCACTATAAGCTGTGGATTAGATTTCAACTACTGTTGGAAGGAGGAAATAAGTTTGCAGCGGACATTGAAATAAGGATTCGCTTGAATGATGTTCTCATATATCCCATCCTCTCACGATGCAGCTATGGATCATACCATACCACAATTCGACTTTTCTGATCCGATCGGTCCATTTGGAACCCTGAATGTGTCAAACATTAAAGAAAGGGCTTCTTCCAAGCCAGCCCCATAGGGTAACGATCACTACGATTGACAGATAGTAAAAGTGATTTTTAACGCATAGATAATTTAAAAATTGGGGCCTAAAAGTAGCACACATTAGATCACCAATAAGAGACTTGTGAAACATAAAGGGGAGAAAATAAGCAGAGAAATCATAAAAGAAGAAAAGTATGTGACACTGTTCACCAGAAATTCATGGATACAAAATTCTGCTTATTGGAGTAGTAGAAAAAGAGGATCGAAGTAATTACAAGAGGAGGTTCTCAAAAATCCCAGACAATGCACATGAAACTAGGATAAATGCATGCCGTTTTATTGGATCTGCTCGAATGTGAAGTTCTTTGCCCAATATCATCAAAACGAAACAAGAAAAATGCTTACAGAGTAGAATAATTACAGAGCAGTTGATCAGAACGTATTTCCTGAGCCAAGTATGGCAGCAAACACGTCTTCTTTAGTTGGCAAAGCTGGAATTGCACCTCTCTCCTTGACAGTCAATGCACCACAACCATTCGCAAACCATAGAGCACCTCTTAGTCGCTTCTCGTCCTGAAAGATAATCAGATTTTCCAGTAATGTTGGGCAGAATGAAATGAGAAAGAGACCTGAATCGATTTGCCAAAGAAAAACTTTCCGTGCATACTGGCAAATCCAAATTTACAATGCACAGTTTGCACCAACAAGAATACCATGAATAATACACACGGGAAATGGATACAGGCAAACGTATTCTACAATTGAGTATTTTCACCTGATAAAGAAAAACCCAAAGGGGAATGCCTAATAAAAGACTGAATAGAACTCTCAGTAATCATATTTTGCTTACCGACCCTTGTGCTAGGACATTCTCATTTATGATTACCACAAGAAGTTTCTGACATCTGTCAATATGGAAAAACTATCCAAAACATGTAGTTGCTGTATGTATCAGTACTGCTCTCTAGGCAGCTAGGTGTATGTTTTCTGCACGCGTCCGAGTGAGAAAGAGGAGATATTGAACAAAATGCAACTTTTCTAAAAGCGGTATCATTTTAGCAGGCTTTTAGGGTAGAGGTGGATTTCCTAAAGATCTACCATTTTCCAGGTGAATGCTAGTAGCAGGCTCTAACATCGTCTATTTTTGTTTCCCCTTCTCAAAGATGATCCTCACCATTTTTTATCCATGTTATGTCGGATAGAAAAGGCTAACCAGCAAATGCTTTCTTGCTGAGCCTGACCAGTACACATGTTTAAAACATGGTGCTGAGCATTATTAAGTACAATTACTCGGAGTGACGACCATATGCTCATGCTAGTTGTTTCTTTCGTGTGATATAAAGTAGTGTGGTGTGATATAAAGTAGTATGGTGTGATATAAAGTAGAGTGGTGAAATAAAGTAGCTTACTACTTTTAGGAAGTGGTGAAATATGCAGTGTCCGTATGTGAAATTATTAGTCTAGCTTTTCAAGATGCCATCATGATGTATCCCATGTGTAATAGTACTAGTCATGATGTATCTAGGAACCTTCCAGGCCTCTCTTCATTATAAAAGAGGAGGCTTTCACCAATGTATCCTCAGACTTAAGCAATAATATATTCCTTGTGTTGTGTTCGCTCTATTCGTGATCCTAACCTACTTTGTGTTTATATCCACTTCATGTCTGATTAATTACTTCAATGAAAACAGTACCTCTAGCCATGTGTCATCCTCAGCCAGTTGTGCTAACACTCCAGCCACAAAAGCATCTCCGGCTCCTGTAGAGTCCACTGCGTCCACCTTTAAACTCGTAACTCTGCCAGTGAACTTCTGAAAGAACACATAACTCCAGCCAGCTTCAGACGCACAGTTATAAGTGATGACAGTTTAAAAAAATGGAGCCGAGCAATGCAAAAATGAATTGGTAGATAACTAGTGCCACCAGCAAAAACATATGTACGAGAAAGAGAGCCAGCGGCGGCTCTAGGATTTTAATTTAGTGGTAACAAAAATGTAAAGAATTTTTTTGTATACAAAGCCCTATATCAAACAAACATATTTATTTTGCTTTTTTTTATTGGGTCTGGTTTATTTTGTTTCGTTGAGTTATATTGTCTACTTATTCACAAATTTAAGTGAATTTTTATTTCCTTTAGCTACATATGAATGATCAAGTGTTGACAATATATTCCAAGAAAAATCAAATATATGTGAACCTCCTTGGGACAATGAGATATAGTGGAGCTGCCCTGAAGAGAGCCACCGCCCATACGCCCTCCACCCCAAGATAATATCTCTAGTGGTTTCTGAGGTCATTTCACTATCTTTTCCTTGTGGAGAGCGGACAGGCGGTTGGGAAGAGAGTCTACGTTCTATCTTTGGCAGGTGGAAGGGATAGGCGCGTGTGAATAAAATCTTTCTTGTGCGGGTATCGGATATGGAGCAGAGAGCAGAGGAAAGACCAGAGAAAGGGCAACCTTTAAGCATACAAACTAAGATTCTAGAGAATGGTTGATGTTCAACAAGGTCGAGTGTAGGTCCCTTGGTGACAACACCAGTCTAGGTGAGTTCAGCTCTCAAGCTTTACAATCCTATCTTCTCTTCAAGAATGAGGCAAACATGATATGATACAGTAAAATGACTTTTCCCATATTTGCTTAGTTGTCAATGTCAAAGACTCAAAGTACGATTGTTTATGCCGACAAACATAATGACTGCCTGATATTCTCTTCAAAAGGAGAATCTTTTAGTTTTGTGTAGAAAAGAAGAAACCTTCTTAGTTTCATTTCCAAAGCAAGGACATTATGCCAAAATGCAAGCTGAGTGCACCTATCTTCATAACAATATGACAGGTTTCTCATTTCCACTAATCAAAGGAAATAGAGGAAACCAAACAAGCACAAGTGCACCTATCTTCAAACAATAGGACAGGTTTCTCATTTCCACTTATCAAAGGAAATAGATGAAACCAAACAGACAGGTAAAACACCAAAAAGAGCTTTTCAGCATTTGTTCAATCTAACAAATAATAACTATTTGGAGGGCTTACCTTTGTGAAGTACCGGCAACCCTCTGGGCCTTGAGTGACAACAAGCAATTTAAGCTTTGGATGAAACAATTTACGAACAACAACATCATAAGATGGATCGTCCCCTTTAGTCAAGAAAGAAACCTCTTCTTCACTTACCTGGTTAGTAAAATTAACAAAATCAGCAGAAATGGAGCTTCGGAGAACATTTTGCTTATTGTGATTTATTCGTACATATGACAAAGGATTGCAAAAAAGCCAGATAGACAAAATGTCAGGATGATGGTTTTAAAGGGAAGACTACCTTAATTATATCAGCCATCTCCCATATGCTCAAAATCCCTTCTCGGGCACTCTCTTCAGATTCCCACAGAGGAAGCCTCAAATTAGGATCGTAAGACAAAATCACACCAGCATCTTTGGCAGCTTTCGCTGCAGCAATATGAGCAGACTTGCATGGTTCTGTTATCAAACTTATGGAACCATAGTGAAAAATTTTTGCCTGCCAGAGTATATAACATATTACCAGATATTTCTAAACAAACTGGACATTAAGAAAGAATGCATATGTGTATATGTGTGTGTGTGTGTGTAAACTATATTGTATTCATTTGTAGATAGAGGTTTGCTGTAGTGCACATGCATAATAAATATGTCTGAACATATTTATCAGAAAGAAGACATTCATATGAATATCAAGAAACACAAAAAACTTTTTATGTGACAATGTTTCGATTTCGATATGCGCAACCTGTCCAGAAATACCATTGACAATGCTGTGGCTGTACGAAAAATGGGGCACACAAAGTTATTCTACGATTTTTAGTGCTTTATTGAAGAACATCTAATGGCCTTTAAAAGGGGAGAAAGTAGAACTGTGCAAAGACGAAAGCTCAAAGAAAGCCATAGCATTTAGATGATGAGTAGAATGAACGGGGAATATGATAAGCCTGTTAAAAGGATGGAGGTACGTGGTGAGTCAAGAGACAAATGGCCCATTGACCCTTCAGTAAAGATAAACAGGGGCGGCTTGTGGATAATGAATATGTAGCAAGGAAAGGGGCGTGCTATAAAGCACAGCAAAAGACTAGAACTGAGGAAAGTTTTGAAGGCCAAAAACCATATATATGGAAGTTCGGAAAGAAACAAAAAGAAAAGACACAAAAAAAAGCCCGTTAGAGATATTATAAAACATTACATACAAACATGCTAAGTTACGGGAGAGGAAAACTGGAATTGGAATCACATTAGATGTACAAAAAATGAAGATTCACGAGAATTGGCGAAAGAAGAGGAAATCAAAGAGAGGTGGAGAGCTAATTTTGAGAGGTCAATGAATGAAATTGTATGGGAACTGAGTTTTACACGAAAGTGCTAATAGTACAAGGAGATTAGGAGTTTTTTTTCCCTGTAACATAGAGAAATAAAAAAAAGGTAGAATTGAATCAATTGACTCAAAAACTTCTTACAGGCTAAGAACCCCACAAGCATTACCTCCTAGCAAGCTACCCAAGACAAGCTCATTCGGAGAACAGTGCCAAAAAAAATGACAATTAAAACACAAGTAACTGAAAGGTCCAATTCTATCAATTGCTCCACATCTCAAGAAATAAATCACTTGTTCAGCGGAAGCAAATTTAAAGAATCTAGGCATTGAAGTGTTTTGTTATTCATTATCTGACAAAAGTTGGTAACTGTTTCCATGAAATATCGACATGGTTATAAGGATAAGATGGGTAGGCATTGAAGTTAGTTTTTTGTTTTTCTTTCCAATTTTTATGCAGCACAGCATGAGTAATTCTAAATAATTCCTGACTCCTGTTTATCAGAAATATCCTCATCATATAGTTAACAACTTTATGTGTGTGAAAGTTAAACTCATATAGCAAAATATCCACATAAAATTGCATTTGATATCACGTAATCATACTAGAAAACTACTTATGGTTTTCTTTCACGCCATGCTTTGCCTCTTGCTTTAAGTGTCCAAGTACTCCTCACATACCTTCCTAATTAAGTCATAATCAAGTTCGGATTCTTGAAGCAGCATATCGGCACTAGGATTCCGATAAAACATAAACTCACGTTCCCCATCACTTCTCAGTGTGACAAATGCTAAAGCAGTTCGGGCACCAGGGTCAAAGCGTATCCCTTCACTGTTTACCTTATTCTCCTTCAAAATTTCAGCAAGCATGTAGCCAAACTCATCTTCCCCCACCTGTGCACATCGTATACACATGAACCATCTCAGTAACATGAGAAACTATTGTCTTTTTCCAATTATGTGCATTGACAAGCACATGACAAGCTGTTCTTGGAAAACCAATTTGAGATACAATTTAGGTTAAAGCTCTGAAGAAGTTGATAGATACTGTGTTCAACTGGAGCTAGATTTTCAAAGTACAGTTTAGAAACGAGTTCGCAGCTTGGAAGATCAACGGGTGTGAATAGTATTTCACATTCATATTAAATAGGAATCATGGTCAATGACTTCTGTCACGCAAGAAACAAATATTTTCGGTTTGTTTTAAACTACCTCTATTGACAACAACATGACAAACTATTCCTGGAAAACCAATTTTGAGATACAACTGAGGTTGAAGCTGAAGAAGCAAGTAGATACGAAGTTTCAATTGTACGGAGAATAGATTCTCATAATACAGTTCAGAAAACAGTTCACCGCCTAAAAGATCACCAAGGTAAATTGCATTTCAGATTCACGAACAAAGAAAAATAAGACGTTGATCACTCTAGATGACTTCTTCACAGCCATAATAGGGATGGTACAGACTGTAGATAAGTGTATCCACGAAATATCCAGAGAACCTATTTCTTCAATAGAAAAACAAATACCAGAAACAGTAGGAGTGCTCAAATAAAAATGATTCGAAAGTGTCGAAAGGACAGACCAACTAGGGTAATCAGATACAGTGTTATCCAATTTAGGTGCACAAAACTCCATATAACTGAGTTAGTAGGCTCGAACTACATTGGCACAACAGAGGCTGCAATTGGATTCCATTACACCTAATATATGCATGCATATGTGAAGACTTGGAAAAGGTTGAAGAAGAATCAGATCAACATATAAAGAAACATGGACAAGCTCATAATTTTTCTCCAATTTTTTTTTTCCCTAGAGGCTACGGAGAACAAATTTCAAATAGGCTGAGATACTACAGAAAGACATGTTAACTTGCAGTTCAACTGAAATAACACTAGTTGGATAAGGCCACACAAGGAACACGATAATGGTAATAGGCTGAGATATACCGGCCATTGTACAAACATTTTGGACTAATGAAGGGGGAATAACTTCACAGTAGTTCTGCAGATCAGGAACAAAGTACTCAATCTTAATATGTTCCAAACAATACCTTGCCAATAAAAGCAGATGAACCACCAAGACGAGCAATACCGACAGCAACATTAGCAGGTGCCCCTCCAGGAGCTTTCTTAAATGCAGGTGCTTCAGCTAATGAGAGCCCACTTGTTGTTGGAACAAAATCGATTAGCATCTCTCCAAAGCAAACCACAAGGGGGGATTCATTTCCTTGAGGTACCCCCTCAGTGCTCGGAAATGCCTTTCCTAAAATAGAAAAACAAAGTTGTCAGAGTTTCATGAAAAAAGAAGAAGAGCCAAACTGAAAATTTGGTACCGCAGTCTGTACCAAATAGGTTTTTTTTTTTTTTTTAATGTTCTACATCTCCATGAGTAATTATCTTTCCTGAAAATCAGCCATTTCAGTCCATGGCTAATTTAGTTACAGCCCCCCGCCCTCCTTTTAAATTTGTATTTTCCCCTTTTCTTTCCAACCCTTTTGTCTATTGCATTTTTCATATTCAAACACAGAACTAAGATTCCCGATATAGAACTCTGGACATTGAGCCCAACACCTTAGCGTTCTGCAACTATCCAAATGCATCTATGTACTTATGATTCAATAAGTTCACCAACCCCAAGGGGCAGCTCAAATGGGCAACATGGATAAGATGTAAACCCAGACATCCTGAGTTCGAAACTTGGCAATCTCCTTGGGCCAAGTAGCAAGAGAGAAATCTATTGTGAATCCCCTAGTCCCGGCATGGTGGGTCTGCCTTTGACCGGACTGGGAAAGGGAATAGTAGGGGTGCATGTAAGGTGGCCCGGACACCCCTAACTGTCGAACCAAAAAATAATAATAATAAGTTCACCGTGGAATGTGGATCCATAGCCTTTCCAAACGTGCCCGCTTATATAATTTGAAGGATTCACATCACCTCTCAAAGTCCAATTATGAACTCACTTGCAACCTAACGAGGAGATTATATGAATATCCAAAATTCAATTATTGCGTCGAGCTTATTAACTGAAGCATAAAAATCATCCATAGACGTTGACAACTGAAAAACCAAACAGTAGCAAATTGATGGAACCACAAGATTCAAGTAATTTTATCTCGGAAGTTAAAAAATACATGAATACAGCCACAGGCTCTAGATAATCAAAATAATTTTCTCTCGGAAGTTAAAAAAATAAACAATTACCTTTCAGTTGACATCTCGCATGCGCAGTGGGAGGCGGAGAAGAAAAGGCCGATACGTTGACTAAACATCGCCTGAAAATAGGCGAACACGAAGAAGAAGAAGAAGAGGAAGAAGGCCAAGTGTTCGAAGGCACGCCGCTGAAGCACAGGGAGAATGAATGCAGGGCCATAAAACCAGACTATCAGTAGATGCGAAGACAATTGATCGAACACAAAGAGTTCGTTTTGATATTCAACGCCTAATCGGATGAGCTTTGGTTAGAGGTGTTGTGTTGGCACTGGAGTGGAAGTTCAGGTTGAGAGGAACAAACCCTAGATTTGAGCTGGGGTACAGTGGTAGCTCTTTTGGAGAGAGAGGAGAGAGAGGCGGAGAAAGCGAAGAGAGAAGAGTAGTAGCAGCAGTTTGCAGTCTGTCGGAGTTTTTGGACCGTCCTGCCGGCCAACGACCTTTCAGTCTGTTAGCAGAGGGAGCTCTTGACTGTTGACTCTCGGGGATTTCAGGACTCAGGAGTCCTCTGTTTACTTTCATTCGTGTAACTAAAATCAAGATTTGGCGGTATTGACGAATTGGCCTGACACGCTGACACTTAGGTGTTGCTTCAAAGGTTTTAGGTTTAATTCTTCTTATCAATAATTTTTGGGGTCACTTTATTTCTATGCATAAACGAGTGAAATGATTGTGGAAGAGACTGTAGAGATTAGTTTAAGATGCGCGTACCCTGCATTACCAAACGGTTGTGGGATGGACTATAGAGATTAGTCTGAGATGTGCGTAAGCTGATCCGAGACACCATATATTACCAAAACAAAAAAAACAAAAAACTTAATTGAGATCGATAGCTCCATATATGAAACAACTGTGTTTTAAAAGAAACGAATTCTTTTTTTTTTTCCGGGAATGTAACTACTCCCCGTCTCAAAATAAGTATCTCCTATGCAAATACGTGTAATTTATGAACAAAACAATAAAGTAATTCCGTGTTTTTTTGCACCAAATTACTTATGTGCATAGTTTTTTCAATTTATTTGTACTGAATTAAAAATCAAATTGAGTTCTTTAATTTGATGAGAAAAAACACGGAAGTACTTTATTTTTTATTCAAAAATTACATGTCTTTTCGTAAGAACACTTTAATTCTGGGACGAAGAGAGTGTAAAACTATGTAGTGTATGTAGGATGTTATTATGCATGTCATGATAATATTTCTCCGATCAGTTTTATATTTCATATTGTTACTTTTGATTTATGCCGAAATTTTGTTATAAAGAAACGAATCAGATTATTGAAGTGAAATCTATCCCAATTTGAACTGAATAATTTTTTTTGAAAAGATCAATTTTATAAAGCACTAAAGGCGATTTACATCAGCAGAAAGCAAAACTTCTATCTCAGGCGGATTACAACCTGAATGAAAAACATAAGATCTACCGAGGCAAAAAGAAGCAAGGCAGTGAGCAACATGGTTCCTTTCCCTATTACACCATAAAAAAGGACCATCTTCTCGACTGAGCCCAAGCTTTGATATCATCCACCACTGCATTAATTTCCCAAGGGCAAGAAGATGTGTCATCCTTGAAACAGTTAATGAGCTCACAACAATCAAATTCAAAAATAACTTCAAAGTAATTCATCTCCATGGCAGTGATGCAAGCTATTCTAAGTGCCCAAGCTTCAATAACCACTGCAGAGGAAACCACAACTCTACCCATACGCCAAACCTGAGCTGTTCCACCACAATCTCTCGCGATAACGCCAAAGGCAGCTAGGCTGCGGGAGGAATTAAAAGCTGCATCACAATTAAACTTGATAATAGAAAGGAGAGGGAGGGGGGGTGGGACCAGTTAGATACTCTACCAACTTGCTTAGGAGTAACCTTGGGCTTTTTAAACATAGTGGAGAGATAATCACAGAATGCCACTTTCGCTTTCTCAATAGTATCGACCGGATTAGGAATTTTACTTGAGAACACAAAGGCATTCCTACCTTTCCATATGGCCCAACAAATCTGGAAAATAGCTGCAGTATCCTTAGGTGACGTTTCTTTAGCCAGGTTGCCACAAAGTAGTTCTTCCATCCATTTGGCAGCAGAGTGAATTGGGGAATCCGAAATCCAGGAATGCCTTGCCACTCCCAAACCAAACTGCTCTTGTCCAAGGACAGTGAAATAGAATATGTTCAATGGTTTCCTTCTCAGAATTACAAATTGGGTAGATGGGGTTAGGAGAGCATTTACATCTGAATAGATTCACCTTGCTAGAAACCCAATTTTTGACCACCCTCCACATGAAATGGCAAACTTTGGGGTTAGTAGGAGTACCCCACAGTTTGGTCCACATTGATTTCGGTGGGGAAAAGGAAGAAGAAGCCTTGGAAGGTTTAGAGGAAGCAACCTTTTTGAAGGCTTAGTAGTACCCCAACTTCACAGAATATTTCCCAGACTTGTTATGGACCCATATACGTTTATCTTCAGCCTTAGTGAGACTAATGGGAATTGAGGAGATGGCAAGAGTTTCAGCTTCCAAAATACAGGTCCTGAGCTTACCCAAGTCCCATGATTGGTTACTTTGATCAATAAAGTCTACCATTTTGTCCCAGCAACAATTGGGTGGAGGTTGGCTTGCCACTTTATTATCAATCAGACTATGAATCCATTTATCCTCCCAAAATTTTATAGATTCCCCATTTCCAACACGCCATTGTAGTCCTTCCTGAATTACATTCCTTCCAGTAAGCTAAACCAAATCCGAGAAGGAGAGGATCCTCTACAAGCTTCCCAACAATTTTTACCAGGAAAATAGATCCCTTTAAGCACTTTAGCCCACAGAGTCGAAGGGTTTTCACTGATTCTCCAGAACTGTTTTGCAAGAAGGGCATCATTAAAGGTTGCAAAGTCCTTGAACCCGAAACCCCCTTCCTCTTTTGGTGCATTCAAATTGTTCCAAGTACTCCAATGGATGCCTTGACCTGTTTCATTCCTTCTCCACCAGAACTTACTAATTGCAGCATTCAGTCTTGAACAAAGAAAGATATGGGCCTTGAAACACATGACGGGGTAAATAGGAATGGTTTGAATTATTGACTTGAGTAAGACCTCTTTTCCAGCATGATTAAGTTGAGAATCCCCCCATCCTTGAATTTTCCCAGAGATGCGATCTTCAATAAAGCTCATTGATTCCATCTTTGATGTCCCCCAAACTGTAGGAAGGCCTAGATACTTGGCCTTGGGTTCCATTTCAACCATTTCCAGAATTCCTTTAATCTCTTTTTTCAATACAGGAGAGCTATTAGCCGAGAAGTGGAAGTTAGATTTTTGCACATTAATGGCTAAACCTGAGGCATCACTGAAGCAAGCAACTAAGGTCTTGAAATTAGAACAAACCAAAGGGTTTGCTTCAAGAAAGATCATAGAATCATCAGCAAAAAGCAAATGGGAGACAGTTGGGCAATTACGCTTCATCCTAATACCTCTTAAAGATTTATTTTGGATGGCTTTTTGAATAAGCGAAGAGAACACATCCGCCACAATCAAAAAGAGGTATGGGGATAAAGGGTCTCCTTGACGCAGCCCACGCTTCGGCATCACATTACAGACCTGCCCTCCATTAACATAAACAGAATACTTAACAGTGCAGACACACTGTTTAATCCAATGGATCCAAACATTATCAAAGCCCAATTTTTCCATCACCTGAAAGAGGAAATCCCAGCATACTTGGTCGTAAGCTTTGTTCAAATTGAGTTTAATAGCAACTGAGGCTTTCGGCCCTTCTTTTTTATGCCTCAAGTAGTGGAAAACCTCATGAGCGACAATGATATTATCCTGTATTTGACGACTTGGGATGAAGGCAGATGTTGTTCCGAAATCAAGCCATTTATAAAAAGTTGGAGGCGGTTTGTTAAAATCTTGGAAATCATTTTGCACACAAAGTGGCACAAGCTGGTAGGACGAAATTGGCTCATAGAAACAGGAAATCTCACTTTGGGGATGAGAGTGATGTTAGTATGACTCAGCTCCTTTGTCAAAAAGCTGTGTTGAAAGAAAGAATTAACTGCCTCAAAGATATCATTCCCAACCACATCCTAGTAATTTTGAAAAAACAAACTAGGGAAACCATCCGAACCCGGAGCTTTTAAAGGCCCCAGTTGAAAAACAGCTAGATAAGTCTTTTCACGAGTAATCGGCTTAGGGGGTGTTCCAACTAAAGAAAAAGAAGGTTTTGGAAAAAGGAAGGTAATTTCAAGCTCAAAAATCACGTGTTTACGCAAATAATTTTTCTACCAATATGGATCTTATTTGATAGATTTCATTAAGATCTTTTATACGGTGCAAGAAAAATCAAAAAATTATTTTTCATTTTCATTATATTTGAGTTTGAAAATTGAAGAAAAAGAACTTTTAAAAAAGGAACCTTACCTGGAATACCCCCTTAACCACGGAGCAATTAATATCAGGCGTAATCATTGGATCAATGAGGCTAAGTATATCATCAAACTCTCTAACAGGTGGGGGACTGTAAAGAGCTTGGAAATAAGAATCAATGATACCTGAGATCTCTTTGGTTTCAGTTCTCCAAGTTCTAGTTGCATCCTGTAGCTTAACAATTTGGTTCCTCTGTCGTCTATGAATAGTACTAAGATGAAAGAACCGAGAATTCTTGTCGCCCAATTGTAGCCATTTGATCCTAGAACGTTGGTGCCAATACATGACATCTTTTTGCCACAAGTCCTCCAGCTTAAGCTTTATCATTTTCTCTGCTGCTAGAGCCTCAGGGTTGATATCCAGATCCAACTTTTTCTACACCTCCACCAATTGATCTTTGAGGATGGCAATTTGGAGTCTTAAATCTCCAAAATTTAGTCGATGCCATTCCTGTAATTTCACTTTACAACCCTTCAATTTTTTACACACCCTTTCCATATGAGAGCCCGCAAAGATTTGTGCCCAGGCCTCCTCAATGACTGGTTTACCTCTTTCCTCCGTCGTCCAAAAGGATTCAAATCTAAAAGGTTTCCCCACCCTATTCAATGGGAAGGAAGTATTTAGAATGAGAAGATTATGATATGAGCCTACAACAGCATCCACAAAGACCATAGCTTGATCAAATTCTTCTCTCCATTTGGCGTTGGCAAAGGCCAAGTCTATTCTCTCCATAATGAGATTATCTGTAGATCTGTTATTTCTCCAAGTAAACGTAGGCCCCTTGAACTCCAAGTTCACAAGCCCACACTCATTCAACATATCACGAAAAGAAACCCAACCTCCTTTGATTGGGGATGTTCCCACACCTTTTATCGCTGGAACAAAGGACTTCGTTGAAATCACCCATACAAAGCCATAGTAATTTCTCAGATTTTCCTAGCATCCTCAACTCATCCCAAACCTACAATTTTCCATCCCTACTTGGGCAGCCATAAACAAAAGAAGCAGCCCACACCAGAGAATTACCTTTATCAGAAATAATAGTATGAACTATATTTTTTGTTGCGATTTCAATATCAATATCCAACTTTGAATTCAACCAAAGGGCTAAACCCCCAGCAGAGCCAAAAGTATCAACATAACTAGCAAAATCAAACTTAAAACTACGGCGGATGATCTCTAAAAAGACCTTATTATTTTTTGTCTCCATCAGGAACACGATGGAGGGGCGATTTCTATGAACAATATCACCTAAAGCCTGGCTTGTCACGGTACGCCCAATTCCTTGATAGTTCCAGGTTAGGATTAGCATTGAGGCGGTGACTGTTCCGGGTCAGCCACATGCCCTTTTTCAAAATTGAACACCAATTGCTATTCCATAATTTGTAGGTTGCCCTCCAATCTATCAAAGGCTTGATGAACCGGGACATCACACAAGCAATAATCCATCTCCGATGCACCTTGAGAGACATCCAAGCATTTTTTTGCCTCAGAGCTTGCACCCCCCATTTTGAAATGTCTCTTAACACATAAAGGTTTTGAGTTTGAGCCGGATGGTAGAGGATTAGGAACATGAGAGCAGAGGCGTAGGATTTTAGACCTACCAGATTCCTCTAATGCATCAGAAGCTTTCCTTTTAATGAGGAGCTTGTTAAAAGAGGAAGCCAAAGACTCCCCGGAAGAAGAAGAATTGGTACTGGTTAAGAGGTTGGAACTGGGGTTAGGGTTGACGTTGGGGGAGAAATGAGAAGAAAGGATTGGGGTTTCTTTCATGGGGGAGAGGTTTGGGCTAATTTCAACAATGAGGGGCATATTTGGGTTTTTATCAACGGGCTCATTAAAAGAAGATAATGGGCTTTCAAAGGCTCAGTAACAAAGTATTGGGTTTGTAAGTTGGTAGAACAAGACAAGTTTGGGATTGGGCTAACAATAGCATTTGGGCTTGAGGAGGGGGGGGGGGGGAAGGACAAACTGGTAAAATGATCCAAATTCAGCCCCTTATTTTGAAATTGAACGTTCATATTCAATGGATAAGGACTGAATATACCTCGGGAAATATTAGGCCCCATTTCGAAACGTAAAATAAGTTCTTATTTTTTAAGAAGGCAATTTCAAGCTAAAAAATAATGAGCTTATTGAAATCTAAAAATATGCAATATGGATCTTATTTGAAAGATCTCGATGAGTTCTTTTATATGGTGCAAAAAAAAATCAAAAAATTATTTTTTATTTACACTATTTTTGAGTTTGAAAATATGAAATAAGTACTTATTTTTTAAGAAGGTGTTCTGAAACGGAGCCTTAGTAGGATTCGTACACAGGGGGGTACCTTCTTGCTCTGAGCTTTTGACACCTATCCCATGCTGTGCCAAAACCACGTCATGGGAGTGTAGAGGTCTTGCTCCCATAGACGTACGGTTAGGCTATCCATCCTTGGTCACCATGTGTTCCACCAACACGTTAAGATTACGCGCTCCCAAGTCAGCCCTCTCCATCTCCGGTTGATGGCGGAGTAGCTGGTTTACACGAATTTCTGCCTCATCCACTTCATGACGAATCTCCTCAATCGGAATTCGCAATCTCGCTGCGTTACCAGCTCTCAACTCATGGCCATAACCAGAATTCAGCTCCGTATTTCGAGGGGTCAATTTGCAAGCTCTGTTATCATGTCCAATCCTCCCACACCCATAACAAAAATCTGAAAGCCTCTCATATTTGTAAGATATCCAAAGATCTTTCATCAGCACCGATGATTTCCTAAGCTAGAATCCCTTAGGCAGAGGGTTGTTAAGATTAATCTCAACTTTTACCCTTAAGAAGCTTCTATCAAGGAGAATACCATCTGATGAGCCCTCTAGAGCCAATAGCCTCTGAAAACGCTTGCCTATGGTTTTCGCATTTGCTTTGTTCATTTTCTCAACTGGTAGACCATGGATTTGGACCCAGAAAGGATAGGTATAGAACTCATGGTCTGGGATGGTCACTCCATTGACCAAGGGTTGGAGAACCATCAAGCTGTTCATGAACAACCATGGTCTGTTCTGGAGGACCTTAGATCTGTCCTCAGGATCTTCAAACCGAAACAGAAAGATGTTGTTATTCCAAGGGGTTATAGAGAAAGAACCTCTTATTTTCCAAGCCATCGTAAAACAATTAGTAATGGCCTGGGAATTAAGGGGTTTAGGGTTTAGAATTTTTCCTACCAAGCAGAGATTTCCCACTTCCCCTGTTTCTTCAGAGCCCTCTTCGAGATCCAAAAACTCTACCTCTTCCATCGACAGATGGTAAGTGAAGTAGATGGAGAGAAACGGGGGGAACAAAGAGGAGAAAAAAAGATGGAAGGCTAACCGAAGAAAAGACGAAGACTTGGAAGAAGAAAGGAGGGGGATGTGGGGCAGGAAGAGGGGATTAATGGAGAGACAGGGTTAAGAGGAAAAGAAATTTTCAAAAGTCGACGGTCGACAGTGGAAAAGCTAAGGATACCACTAGGGGTAAGGGACTCCCATTCTAGTGAGAGAGGCTCTCATTTTTAGAGAGAGGAATTCAATGAACTGAACTGAATAATTGAACCTCTCCAATTCCTTGTTTTTGGCCCAAAGAAGGAGTAGTTGGGCGCATTTGGGAAAATGACGGCCCCGAACTGTTTTCATAATTAATACCTGTCAAGGACATGCTGAGAATATTTGTTAATACTGAAAATGTTTTTGGTGGATATTAATTATCAAAACACATAATTTCCCGTCATTTTCGCGGCGCATTTTGGTGGGATAGCCTGGAATTGTATTGGGCCAGGGGTTGGCAAAGAAAATGGAGGAACTCGTGGACCAAATCCATTCCACTTTCATGGGTTGGGTTGGGTTGGGTTGCTTTTGTTTTTTCTTTTCGGCACATCACATGGGCCTCCCATGAGGATTTTCATAAAGGAAAATATCCCATTGAAATGGATGAACAGTGTGTAAAAGTGTTTTGAAAAGGGTTTAAAGTGCACAAGAGTGTGTTTTTTTTTTTGGGAGTCTTTTATTTGCTTATCCTGGTTCCAGTAAGCCTTTTTTTTTTTTTTATAACTGAGAAACAGCCCTACAGCTGAGCCATAATTGGACCTGACTGCGCAACCTAAACCTCGGGGGAACTAGCGCGGCCACACCAGTCATGGCTCCACACTTACTATCAGGGCACTCATCCGGTGGGAAATCGAACCCTTGACCTAGGCCTGTCAATGGGCCGGATCCGATAAGACACAATCCGATCCGGATCCGATAAGACTTAAATTCGATAGTGGTAATCCGGATTCGGAAAATTCGGATCCGATCTGAAAATCCAAATCCGAATCCGATCCGGAAACTTTTTTTACTTCAAAAATTCTAGCAAAAAAAAAAAAAAATTTTTTTTCAAAAAAAAATTATTTTCCGAAAAAAAATTTAAAAAAATTAAAATTAAAAATTAAAATACAACTTCTTAAACATTTTTTTTTTCAAAATAAAAATTTTACTATTTTTTTAAAAAAATTAAAATTTTAAAAAAATAAAGTTCGGATCCAGATTGATAACGGATTTAATTCGATCCGATTCGGATCCATATTGAATTACCGAATTCGGATTATCGAATCGATGTTATTGGATTCGGATCCGGATCCGGATCGGATTTGGATCGAATCCGGTCCATTGACAGGCCTACCTTGACCAAGGAGAGTTCTCCCAAAGTCCGTCATTCACTCTTACCACTAGGACAACCTCTGAGTGTGTCAGTGTCACAAAGCCTCCTTATTCAATAAGTACTTATTTTGCAACTTTGGGAGGGAAAATAAGAATCCTTATTCCACTAAGAGTTTTTAATAAATACTTATTATTGATTGCTTAAATATTTCAATATGGATGATTTTGTTTGATACTCCTAGATCTCAATTAGTTCTACTATACAAAATTTGTAAAATCATGAATTTCATTATAGATTGAAAGATATAAGCAATCAAAAAATGACATAGATTTTGAAATGTAAAAATAAGAAGGTAAAAAGTTAGCGGAACATGAGTTCTTATTGGATAAGAAATAAGTACTCCGTACTTATTTTGTTAGTGGAATGGAAAATTCATCGCCTGCAATCTATCTATCTATCAATCAATCAATCAATATACTATAGGAATGTAGTTGAAGCCACAAGCCACTCAATCCTAAATTTCTAAAATTTTGAGTTTTTAAAAAAAAATGAGAGAGAGAGAGAGAGAGAGAGTGTGTGTGTGTGTGTGTGTGTGTGTGTGTGTGTGTGTGTGGGGAGGGGGGGGGGGGGGGGGGGGGGGGGTGTGTGTGGGCTCGGGGGTGGGGGTGTAGAGCAATGTTATTTTGCATCTCATGCATTGAACGAGTACAATGTTTGTTTTTTGTTTTTTTACAAATTAATTTGGTTTAATTTTTTTAAAAGTAACTTAATTTGATTTAATATTTGTTCAATGCACGGAATCAAAAAAAATCACATTGATATTTTTTTTCTTGAACTATCTTTTCTTGGGTGTCTGCTAAAGGGACAACATGTGTGTTGGGCCGATCTGGACCGTCATACTCGGCAATGGAAGGCTCAGATTGCATCTCGATCAAACAGATGCAACACACATGTTGTTACAGAGGGAAAACAAGCACCCCGGGTTACTTTTCTATCGACTAGCGTCGTTTCCGTTCGATGCACAAGACAAAATATTTGTGTGGTTACACTATAAAATATCGAGCTCGCACAAAATTTATTATTTGTCTCGTGCATCGAACATAAACGACGGTACTAATAATGCATGATAGAGGGTCTAACCTAAATAATCTAACATAAATGCCATTCATGACGAGATAATGCCATTTGATATTTTATTTATTGAAAATTACTCTAAGAATCCTGACTACTTAAAATCATTATCTATCAGACGTACCTTCTCATAATTTTGCCTCCTCGTGGAGCCCTCTCATAATTTTGCCTCCTCGTGGAGCATGCTGCGATAATGTTAATACAATCATAGTATTACAAACACAATACGCAAATATTTACACACTCTTTTGGAGGGTCAAACTTTACAAAGTGCTTTTCGGGCATAGGTATTTTTACAAAGTACAATGTTTGATCTAAATTATTGATTTTATTCGGTTTGTCGAGTTTGGCTGGTCTACAGAAAATCATACCACGTACATATAACTATAGACAAGTTTATCTTGAAGTATACTTCCAAAATCATAACAGCCGTGAACTTTTTTTTTAAGATGAATATGCTTCGCCCATGGCTTTACCAATATACATTCGAGTAATATTTAGCGTAGACGACAAACTACACGGAGTGTGCAACATGAATGGTACAGATCATATTTTTGAACTTCAAAAAGGGCTAAATATTAAGGTCTCGTTCTTGTAAGTTTATAAATTTGAAATTTATTTCGATTTTTTTTACTTTTCGTAACTTTTAATGGACGAATTCTAAAAAAATTCAAATAATATGACACTTTAGACAAATATAATAGAGAAATTAATATTCGCATTCCACTTTTGTACTCATAGCCAGCCCATTGTGCATGCAATAATGAGTGAGGAAAGCAGTCCACTCGTTTTTGGTTCACACAAGTCACAAACCAACCTTTCATTGGAGACCAATCTGCCGTTGGGACGGGTAACAGTCATTATCATAAAGCAGCGCCTCAACACCTCTCCTTTACGCCAACAGTCCAGTACATCTGGAAAAACACACACACTACTCGCTTTGCTTTGCAATCACGTGATCCCCATTCCTCCCCCCTCCATCACGCGTAACGTGTCCAACACCTACTGGCTCCCACCATCATACCCACTCCGAAATACGCATGCCACCGCACGAGCCACGACACGCTGTGTGAGGCCTATTCCGGATCCTATAAAAATAAAATAAAAATTCATAAATTTTATTATTATTTTTTGTTTATGGGGTCTTGCAAAAAATGAGCTCCAACGGATATCAATAGGTATGTTTTCTGAATGGGTAGGAGAAACTCGAAATTTTCTCTTACGAATTCAAAAAACATATCTATCGGTATCCGTTGAATTTAATTTTTTACAAGATCTCATAAATAATTATTTTAAAATTTATAAATTTTTTTTTTATATTTTTGCAGAGTCCGAAATGAGCTGTACATGATGTGCGGTGGTCCATGCCGTGGCCTACGTGCGGTGATATTAGACTTTTTGCCAAAAATTAATGCGTTCCTTCTCACGCCACGCCAAAAGTTATAACTTCGGCCACCCTCTTTATCATGCCCGAGAAATTATTCGTTGCGCTTGGGTCAACATGTCATTTTTGACAGATGGTATCTCAGACCAATCAAAACTTGTCTTTTGAACTTTTTGTCATAACTTCTGCCACATCAACAAGTCCCAATGGCCATACACCCAAACAACACAAACGGCAAAACAACGGCGTTATGATCTACCTACTCCTGTCTTTTCAACCCTGACGTCCTTTGCTATTCTCTCTTACCTTCTTTTTTTTTCAATAATTCTAATGACACTTTCAAACACATACTCACACTCACATGAGTGGTGGGTGTGTGTTTGGGTGTGAATTTGGGTGTAGTAATATAATTGCCTAACAGTTCAATCTTGATTTTTCGATTCGCATAATATTTTTTAGATTGATTATCTGTCTCGATGAAAGGAATTTAAAAAGTATAAAATTATGATAGGAATTGCTAACATTTCTATTTATTTATAAACGAAATGTAAATGAAGTTTTGCTTTTTTTTTTGTTTTTTGCAATCTTTTGAACTGCTAACAAAATTATTTATAGAGAACCTATTGTTATTTTACGGAACTGCTAACGTTTTTACAGTGGCTCAGTTCATCCGGCGAGTCACTTTTCACTAGGTAGACAATGTCTACGCAATTTCATAGAACTTTCGAAACGGTATGTTTTAATTGATTAGCATACACTGATTACAAAACTAAATGCTCTGAACCAGTTATTCTGTAGGGCTTGTTATAATGCTTTGTTCCCTTCACAACTTAAAAAGCATTTTTTAAAAAATACCCCCTAGATTCTCCCTAGATTCCCCCTACTTTCAACATTTCTCTCTCTATCTCTCTCCACTTATTACCCCTACTATTTTTCAAAATTTTTTTCAAATCTCAATCCAAACAAAGCAGGCATTAAAATTTTATCTCCAATCAAAATGAAATTTTCTTGAATGATATTATCGACGACACCGACTATATCCGCAATTGGGATTAACCGTTTGTCCACTATTTTTTCGGTGTTTGTTATTTTTTGCAATTTTTTTTGTTTGCTTTTCATTGTGATTTTTAGAATTACTCATTAGTCTCAACTGAGGTACTTTAGAAAAGTATAACTTTGGATTGAAATTCAAAAAAAAAGTTCATATAATGCCTAGAACAATAGCAATTGCTTTGTACTCCCTCCGTCCCTATTTAATTGTCCACTATGATTTTGCGGGAATTTTCAACTGCTTAAATTTCTCAACGTATATTGTTAAAAAATATGTAATATGGATATTTTTTTTTGGTAAGTAGGCAATATGGATTTTGTTTGATAAAGCTCATTTTTTTTCTATCAGACAATGATTTCAAAAACATAAAACACAATATACGTCGAGAGATATAAGCCGTTTAAAATGCACGCAAAACCGTAGTGGATAATTAAATAGGGATGGAGGGAGTAATTTTTTGTATCAAGTAAACTTTTTTCTTTTGCGGTGGATCAAAATATTTATTTTGTAGACACAAGAAATAGATGATTAATTCAAAAAATATTTTAATTCAAAAAATATGGCACGATTAATAAAAATATCAAAAATAAAAAAATACCAGAATTTTGGGAGATTGGGTATTTTTACGTTATTTTTTCGTCATTTTGGGAGATTGGCTTATTTAGCCAAACGGGTAAGAATATTCGTCTCTGAACCTGAAAAAAAAAAAAAGGATTTCAAATCTTACGCGCCCATTTTAAGGAGTGAGAAAGAAATTAAGATTGGAACTTGGAAGACTGTGTGCTAGACTGCCAGTGGAGAGAGAAGACTGTCAATAATAATTATTGCTCAAATGGCGGTGGACTTCCGTTCGAGTTGTTTTGGGTGGACTGGTGACTGGCATCTCATCCATAAGGCATTCTATGATTGGTTTGAGGCACCACGTGTCAAGAATGACGTGTTGCCCCAAGGGCAACGAATAATTTCTCATCATGCCTTGTTCCCGGATCAGATTATTCGGGTTGCCGGAGCGACATGGGATCAATTCCACTCCCAAGCCAATATAGAGGATCGAAACTGTTCATCTTGTAGAATCTGTTATTTAATCAACGTCGATGAAAAAAATCAAATTCATTGAATATTAATAAAAGTTTAAACAAATCATACTTTGTTTCACAAAATGGAAAGATAGGTGACTACATCTGTCCATGAAACAAAATATGATTTGTTTAAATGTTTATAAATGTCCTATAAATTTGATTTCTTTTCCTAATGTAGCTAAGCCCGTGTTTCACATAGTTTTTTTTTTTTTTTTATGAGACTTCAATTTTTTTTCGTATTTGTTAGTTTTGTGTCAAACTTTTGTGAATTATTAGTTCGTCTCGAAAAAAGAAATCGAAAAAGTAAAAAATTATGACTTTTATCCAAATAGTTTCGAAATTATTCAAGATAAAGCCATAAAGCCCCAAATTATCTTGGATATTTTTTTTCAAAATATTTGGGTAAAAGTTATAAATTTTTTTTTTTAATCCTCCCTGCGAGACGAACCAATAATTAGTAAAAATTTGACAAAAAACTAACAATTACGAATTTTTGTAAAGAAAGACAAAAAATAACAAAAATCCCAAAAAAGTTGTACGAAACCGGGGCTAACTGTGTGTTCTACCAGATGGACAATTTCGATTTTTTGCCCAAAAGTTTTGGAGTGAGTTTCACACAAACGAGCGATAAGGTAGGAGTACCTTAGAAGATCAGGCAAATAATTTCTCTCTTCCTACTCCACAAAGGGACGCTAGGACTATAGTTTGCGTTGAAGAGGCACATCAGAGTACCCATAACAATACGGATCGTAGTTCAATCGAGGAATTTATTACTGTATCAAAATTCAAGTTAATAGCAACACATTTGTTAGCACATGATCCGTATAGATTTGTTTTATAATTCATTTTCTCTCAATCATACTAACCGATATTTCATATTTGTTAAGAAACATGTATGTGTTTTTTTGTTTAACTATTGATATCTGATCGCCATAATTTTTATTTAATAGTTTTTTTAACAAATCTAAATAAATAAAAATGGAGAAGTCGCCAAGCACTTCCTGTCAAGCGGGGTGCCGAGCGGCATCCAGCCATTTCATCTCGACACAGATGATTCAGATTAAATCTGATCAACGCACATAGATCTGAACCATCCATTACTCAATCAAGATTCAAGCCATCAATTTACGAGATAAACTACCGGATCCAGCGCTAGGCACCTCTGCTTGGCTGAGTATCTCAAAAGGTCGTGCAATAATTCCATAGCGTGTTAGTGTACTCAAGGACCCCAAGTACGGAAAAACTACACCACACTCCAACGCGTTAACGCGTTTATAACCTTCAAAACCGCGTGATACCCCACCACTCTCTATATATAATGTACACTGTACACCAGCAGAAAACCCTACGCCCGCAGAAACTCTGCCTGACTTTACTCCCTCTCTACAATGGCGAAAAGTTATGGCAACGGTTACGTAACGTCGCTGGGCGGCGCAAGCGAAGTGGAGCAGGTATTCAGAAAATTCGACTCGAACGGCGACGGCAAGATCTCCGCCTCGGAGTTCGCGGCGGTGCTCAGGGCGCTCGGCACCGAAACCTCGGAGGAGGAGGTCGGCCGCGTGATGGCGGAGATCGACAAGGACGGCGACGGCTTCATTGACCTCCGCGAGTTCACCGAGTTCCACGGAAACGGAGCTACGTCGTCGCCGGACGCGAACAAGGAGCTGCGCGACGCGTTCGACCTGTACGACAAGGACCGGAACGGGCTGATATCGGCAAAGGAGCTGCACGCGGTGATGAAGAGCCTGGGGGAGAAGTGCTCGCTGGCCGACTGCTCGCGGATGATCGGCTCTGTGGACGTCGACGGCGACGGGTGTGTTAACTTTGAGGAGTTTAAGAAGATGATGAAGGTTTGATTTAATGAGTATTAGTTTAATAATTACTGGTGCTTAAAAAAAATTTGAAGCCAATTAGTAGTATATTAGATTAGGGCGCAAATCCGCAAAGGGGGATGGTTGCTAACGGTACGCTTTTGTTTTTTTGAGCTCTTCGGAAGAAAAGCTTTGAAATATTCCATCCGTCCGGATTTAATTATTTTTAGATATATTCTAACCGGCTAATATTTCCTCCGTCCAAATTTAATTGTCCTTGATAGGGCGCAGTAGTAAAGTTTCAATTATGTCTGTGGCTATGATTGACTGGAACTAATATGTGGAAATTTACAGTAGTTCTGATTCTTCACTATTGAGAGTTCAGTAGAGTTGTCTATCTTTTCTGCGGGATTTCTCTCCAAATTTTTTGTTTCTATTTTTTACTTTTTGACAAATTTTTTTAATTTTACACCTTAATTTTTTAAATTAATCATTCGTCTTTGCAAGAAGAATCTAAAAAGTATTTCTTTCGTCCCAATTTGCTTGTTTTAGTTCTATTCTAAATCCAGTTTTATTATAACTGGATAAAAAACTAGTTATATCTTTAAATTTATAATGAATTTTATATTCAATATGGATCTTGTTTGATAGATCTCGATTTGTTCTATAATACAATATTTTTAAAATCACCTAAAATATTATAAATTACAAGATATAATTAATTGAAAAGTGACACGAACTCTCAAAAATTACAATTAAATTGGGACGGAGGTAGAATTAATAATTGGATTGAAGTTTAAAAAAATTCATATAAGAGACATGAAGGACAAAAATAAGTTTGATATATTTTTAGACAGTGTTCCACTAACAATTTTTCATTTTTTTCGTTTTGTCCTTATTTGAATTTTTTTCTCGATTGATAGTTTTGGGTCAATTTTTTTTGACTGTTAGATTCGTCTCGACAAAACGAATTAAAAAAGTAAAAAAAAATTTTACTTTTATGAAAATATTTTGAATAATAACCATTTTTAAGAGCAAAAGAAAAAAAGTAAAACAAGTTGTTAGTGGAACACCACCTTAAATTTGATATATTTTTGTCTTTAGTGTTTTTTTTTCCTCCTGATTTTGGTCCTTTAAATATCCTGTGCTATGCAGTGCATTTAAGTTTAGTTTTGTGGGGGGAATAATCGAACTATACGCTGAATCTTGATACACACAAAACTCTCGGGGCTTGGACAATATGAAGTACAGAATTTAACCAAGAGGGAGGGAAAGAAAGATGGACCTTACCTGCTAATTGGAAGCCACACAAATTTACTATTTCATCTATCTCAATTTGTTTGTCCAATTTGGAGAATACAATTTTTTTAGGGAACACAATCATTGCATCTATAAATCCTCAACTTTTCAAAAGTTGCCTTTCTAACTTTTTGAAAAATATTACTTTAGTTCAACAATCATTCTACTACCACAAACAAATACACACCCAAACACACACCCACTCTCACAATAAGGGTGGAGCCCGCATACACTACACATTGTGTGCGGGCCCCACCCTTATTGTGACGGTGGGTGTGTGTTTGTTTATGGTAGTAGAATTTTGGCAAAGACAAAAAGAGAATTTTATAGTTTTTGGTCCCTTAATCTTTCAAAGTGGGGAAAACATTTGGGGACGAGTAAAAGTCAAAAAGTAAAAAAACAAATTGGAACGGAGTATAATCAATTGAGGAAACCCTCACAGTCTCTCTCTATACAAATTACAACATCTTTCTCATTATTCTAAAGCTTTTGTTTTGTTCTAGCCCGGGATACTTAAAGAATCGTCCTCAGAACCCACTCTCTTTAAGTTTTCATTTGGACACTTATGTTTTCATTCTCACTCTTTTTTAATTCCGAAAGTGCCCTTACATATATGCACCGAAAATTGGGATTGGAAAATAATGTCTCTCATCCCCGCGAAAAAATCGGTGATCAGTGGTCATTTAATTCCTAAAATTTTGACAAATTTTTAGGATTTTCTTATGTGGTGCAACTATTCCTATAGGGGATGAAGCCCCTTTCCATTATCACCAAATTCAAAACAGATCTGTCTTACAAACTGTCTCCCATCCCTCCGATGGCCATCCCCGTCGCAAATTCGTCCCCTATCCCCATCGCACATCCCCATCGACGTCCTCCACATCCCTGTCCTCGTCGCTGGGATCCTTGTCCCTGTACGCTGCATCCATGTCGGCGGAGTAGCAATGTTGGCAGCAACAGCAGCGGGAGGAAGATGGAGACGCCAACGGGAAAGCCACCGTCGATTCCGTCGCCTTTGCCGCCACTACTGGTCGCACGTTTATTGATGACCGGCAGCAATAACTAGGTGTTTCGAGAGGGTTCACGAAACGAGAAAGAAAAAGTTTTGGTCTTTGAAATCAACCATGACAGGCTATTTCAAACCAAAACGGTACCTTGTCTGCTGGTTTTTTTCCCCGAAGTTATTGAACCATAATGATCAATTTGGTTCGTGGTTTAAGTTAAAACCTCATCTAACCAAAACCCTCTAGCTGACGACCGGCAGCGATAATCGGGTGTTTCGAGAGGGTTTGGTTGCTTTAATATTCCATGTGTCTAAATTATGTAATAGCATGTGTCTAAATTATGTAATGGTTACGTAGTAAAGAAGAAATTGAATTTTTTGGTTGTGTTGTTAGATTCCATGAATTCTTACGTTTTCATGGATAAGAATTGTATTACGTGCTTCTGTGTTGGAGATAAAGTGGGATGCTGGGAGCGTGCTGCATAGCTACGTGTTGTGCAGCGTGCTGCGCGGCTGCCCGTGCCGCCTTGCCGGCATCGGCCCGACGATCAGAGACGTCCACTGCGTAGAGCTCGTCGAGTATTACAAGTATACCAAAAATCAACCCGATCAAATGTCGTTAAATACTTCATCGGAATACATATAACTTGGAAAAAAATGAATCCTAATGGATACGAAACACTGGATCAAAACCGCTGAATCCATTCTTTTCGAATTATGTGTTCCGATGAGGTATTTAACGATATTTGATCGGATTGATTTTTGATACACTTGTAGTACTCGATGAGCTCTGCGCAGTGGATGTCTCCGATCATCGGGCCGATGCCGGCAATGCGGCACCGGCGGCCACGCAGCATGCTGCACAACACGTAGCTGTGTAGCACGCTCCTAGCATCCGATGAAGTGATCATGTTTTATGAAAATACCATGATAAGTTGACCACATTTTAACTTTGTGAATTATAGGTATTGGCCAACCAGACATGATAAAGTGGCCATATTTTATGAAATTAACATGTTAAGTTGACCATATTTTTGCATATATTGATCATGTTAAAATGCTCATCTATTAACCAAAAAGGATAGTATATTTTTAATTGATCTTATTTCATGAAATATGATTAAATTACCATCAAAATAAGTGTTATCATGATCAGCGTTTCATGGTTAAATTACCATATCTATTTCAACGTTTTATGACCATTCGTAATCTAGCTTGAAACCGATTTAATAAACATGATATAATCAATCATATTAAAATTATCAAAAAATCATGATATATGATTGTTTCGATGCGATTTAATTTGAAATATAAAAGTAATAGGATAAAAAAATAAAAGTAATCAATCATATTTAAATTACCAAATCCCACTGAATTAGGAAAACAATCCAACCAATTCAATCCAATCCAATCTCACTAAATTAAGAAAATAATCCAATTCTATCCGACTAAATTAGGAAAGCAATAAACATAATATATTTATATCATAATGAAAATGGTAAGAAAAATAATTCACACACTAAGAGGATGAAAACATAAGAATAAAAAAATGGCGGGATGAATTCTTAAATGACATGAATAATGAGGATGGATATTTAAATATACAATAGTTAGCATTAAAAGCAAAAAAAAAAAAAATGGAAGGAAAAAAAAATTATTTATTTGGGAAAGTATCCGTGCGATGCACGGTTTGAAAAATTTGTATTAGTCTTTCTTGTACTACAAGTTGTATTAGGCTAAGCTGAACACGTTAAAGGGAATTTATTCAAAGCTTAGAATTCTCATACAAAAAAATAATTTAGAGGGGCCATAGGTTAACTTTAATCTGGGTCTAAGCATGTTGTTCCAAGATTACGTGTTTGAACAGAAAACAGAAAGAAAAAAAAAAGTGATAAGCAATGTACCTCTTGGAATTATTTTCTTTCCTATTTTCTTTATGCTTTTTTTTAAGGGGTAAGAGGGTAATTTCACTTGACCAACCACCTAAGCAATTGCTGCCTAGGAAGGGCTAAGATGAACCCTGTAAACACACACATAAACACACAAACTCAAACTCCAGCTGTGAGTGCTAGCCCCACAGACACAAACCCAAAGAGCCTCACCCATTTGAAGATGTCAAGGGTTTGGCCCAATTCCACTAGGAGTGGGCCCGTTGTCAAGGGTCAGCCCCTCACCCATCTTCATGCTTCTTCGAGAAACCGAGAGCGACTGCCACGCATTATTTTCTTTTGGGACCGGTGATCCTGCAAGATACTCTCTGCTTCAACAGCTGCATTTACGACTGTAGCAAAAACGGATCCCATGTAGTGCACCAACAGGATAGACTCGGACCGTCCATCTTGATAATTCATGGTTTAGATATGTTTGTTATCTTTTACCGATAATAATTAATTCTGATTGGTAAAAGATAACAAACATATATAAATTATTGATTTTCGAGATGGATTGTTTAGATTTGCCCTGTAGGGTGGACTATGGGGGCGTGCACCACGGGATTTTCAATTCCGATTTTTTTACTCTGTGTATCACACTAGATAATGTTTTCATTAATTGTCCTTAACATCATTCCCTTTATTCCTTTCCAAGTTCTTTAGGCTTTTAATGATAACTGGAGTTAAATATGGTGGGTCTTACAAGTTAAAAAGTATCTGTAAAGATAGTAAGAGTAATGTTTACTCTCGTTTAGTGAGGGTGAATAAAATCGGACTAAAGTTAGTAAGGGTAATGTAACACATTAAGACTTTATTACGATTCTATTTCGCATACGACCATATGGATGCAAGCTCTGACTGTCGGGACAGCTCGTTGGAGGACTGCTCGCGGATGATCGGGTCCTTTGAAAGTCGACGGCAACGGGTGTTTTAACTTTGAAGAGTTTAAGAAGATAAGGTTTGATTTAGTGTATTTTGTAGTGCTAAAAAAAAATAAATAGCGAAAATTGAAAATCGAAAGTCGATTAGTATATTTGTGTTTTTAGACTTCGTAAATAAAAAAGAGCTGTGAAAAGTCCGTAGTAGGAGGAGTAGTTAAAGCTTGAATTTTGTCTTTTGGCTGTAATTGACGGGAACTAATATGTGGAAATTAGTCCTGACTCTTGACTATTGAGAGTCGTCGATCTTTTCTGCTGCACTCGTCCATTTTTTTGACTGAAGTAGTATGTGTTGTGAAATCAGAGAAATCATAAACCCACGACCAAGGTTTTAGATATGGCGGTAGCGGGAGTGTCGAATGCTATGAAGCACCGATAGTTCTAGAGGTCGGCGTGTTTCAGTGTCCGACACTAGGACATGTTGGAGACACGGCAAAATACGTATAGGACATGTCAATTAAAATGAATTTACTGAAGTAAATTTTTTACGAAAATGGGAGGTACACGCGAGGGACACATGAGGGTCTCAACAAGGGTTAATATAAGAGAATAATGAGGAACGAACCAATTATTGCATCAAATTGGTGTACCATAGGAAGATCATCACATCAAAATATCTTGATTTATAATGCACGCTATGCATGAGGATATATGAAAACAGATATGAAAAATCGCAAAAGCCAAAATACTAAGGGGACATCAAATCCCATAAATATGATACAATTTCTGTTTTCTTTTGAGGAAACGGAAACCTAGATTGTAAGTATCATGTAAGGTTTTGAATACCGTACCAGTAAAGGTACCGATTTTTCTATTGATACGGTATGTACCGGTACCGATTACGTACCGGATACGATTTCGGATTTAGCGCTACTACTTACATATAATTATGAGTGCTGCTATATACACCGACCGGCCGGGGAGGGAAATCGTATCGACGGTGGCGCCGGGCCGTCTCCAGCCACCGGACGGCCGATTCGAACCGTCCAAAAATTTTATAAAAAAACCAAGGGATCCCGCGCGGGAATCAACGGCATCCGAGGTGTATAAGGTGCTTGATCCGTGCACCCATTTTTCGTGTATATAGACAGCCCGGCGCGGCCGTCGGTACGATTTCCCTCCCGGCCGGTCGGTACCTATATCTTTAGCGTATAATTATATATCAATAATTTTTCCTAGAGAATACAATCCATCCTACTAATTTCTAAATCTGAAATATGACACATGCGATCATAGCCATTTAAAGAATTTTAAAAACCCAATATCAGACTAATTTCTCACGATCACTTCCATTTCGATCACGATCAGTCCGGATTCTGGCCGTGAAGCTCCGGCAACACCAGATCGGCGGCGGCAGCCAAGTCGTTGTTGCTTCAGCAGGAGTTGTTTCAGTCCAGAGGCTGTTAAAATTAATACTTTATTGTAATTTTGTATTTTGGGCTAAAGTGAAATGCTTATGTATGTGGGCCATGTATGTTGGTAAGTGGGCCATGTTATGTTTATGTTGGGCCATGATAATTCTTTATTTGTGGATGGGCCATGTGTAATGTTAAGCCCAATGTGTCTAGTATATATAACAAATGTAAGAAGTTTCTAGACTTTTTAGTGAATGAAAAAAATCTCAGTGCTTCCCCTAAGTTCTCTGTTTTCGTGTTCTTCTCCGGGAGTTCCAACGGTATATCAATTGCTTTCTTTGCCCACTAATTCTCTCATACTCAATAAAGGTTCACGGCTAATCTCAGCCAACAGAGGTGAGATTTCCGGTGGCGAATCCGGTTTGATGGCTTAGAATCTAGGTGGAAGCGGCGACGACATCATGGACGGTTCCTCCTTCAAATCTCCCCATTCGGTTAGTCGTCTTCGAAGGAGTTGAAGAAGTCGGCGTCGGCGAGCTTGTTGTCTGAGACGAGTGGGCCTTCGCCAAAAAACTCCAAATTACCCTAGTCCTCTTTCGCTGTTGGTTGTGATCTACAAAATACCGGACGAAATTTCTGGTAACTACATCTCGGCCGAGATTTGCCGGTACGCCGGAATCGTCCGAAAACAGCCGGAAAGCTGGACGAGACGGAAATGGAGGTCAAGGTTATCGGATTTGTGCTAAAACGGAACGAACCGACCGGTACAGAACGGTATCTACAACCCTGGTATCATGCAAGTATCACCGCTGTGTTAATTTTGTGAATCTGCCAAGGTGGGTAACTCTGGATCCGCCACAGTGTGTAGCGTCATCGCCATATCGCCATAAGTTGCTCAAGATTTTGGATTTTTGATCGGAAGCAAAGAATTACATTCATGAAAAAGCCGTCCGGCACTTACGATAATATCCATCCTCCTAAAACAGTGAAAAAAATCCACAACCAAGCCCAAACAAACTAAGGATCACACAATGAAATACAAAGAGGCGAGCTAGCTAGCGTTAAAATCCTAAATGTGAGTAAACACCCAAGGATCGATAAAGTGGGGTTAGCGATCAAAACGCTTAGCCGCCTCGGGCAGTGGCGGCTCTAGGAATTTGTAGTAGGGTGTTCAGAAATTATCTTAACTCTACTATTTGACCGATAATATATGTAAAAAATCTAAAATATTAGTATAAATAGTTCGGTAAACAACATAACTTATATTCTAAAAAAATTAACTACGAGGCGAAATGAAAACTTAAAAATATATACTATATTTCTTAATAGATTTTTTCTTTTTTTGAAAGTTGTCGTATTGTGTAGTAGATATTATTTCGAGAATAGAGGGGGTAAAATTTTACCGTTGTTCTAGACAAGTTCTCATATTTTGTGCCAACGTTTAACAGGCATATTAATCTACTCAAATCATTTTGAAAGAGATTGTAGTGAGTATGTTCGGGCTGACCTTCTCGAAAACATGTATTTTGTTCTTTAGAATGACAATATGATGAGATTTTCTATCCTAGTTTTAAATTCGAAGGAATATTATTTAAATTAACGGGGTTTTGCAATGTAGTTGAATTTTTTAAGAGCCTTGTTTGTAATTCTATAAGCTAACTAGACCAAAAAAAGAGAGTAGTTATTGGCATGAATGCAAAATTAACACATGTAGACCATTGACAATAAAGATGGAGAGAGAACATAGAGCATAATACTTACACTAATATATATTTTTTGATCAGCAATATTCTTTATAAATATTTGAAAATGAGTACAAAGATTTAATAGATCACGGGCACAACGGCGAACGCCACCCAAGCATATTCTTGTTTTTCTCTTACTTTTTTTCAATTTTTTTCATTATGCTTGTGAGCTTTATTTTAGCTAATGTGGTAGGTGTTAAATATGAATTACTTGGATTGATGGGCTGTAATTAAGTATTCAATTGGTATTGGTTTTGGGTGCTCAATTCGTTTTGGGTTAGGTGTTTAAGACTATTAAAATTAGGTACGTGTTCATTGACATTTGAATTGGGTGTTCAAAATATGGGCTATCCTAAAATTTTTACATGTATTCTAACAAATTTTGTTTTGGGAGCGGTCATGTGATCACGGTGACATGGCTGTGGAGCCGCCACTGGCCTCGGGATGGTCGAGCTCCAAATTTTGCACCAATTATTGACTGAGGTGTGAATGTGATGGTTGTTTATATCTCTGTTGGTCATTTTTCTCTTCGTTTCAAACTGACATTTTGGGTTTCCATTTTTGCTGTTTATTCAAAGTGCGTTTGATTTCGGTGAAAAGAGAGAGTGTCAAACAGTATGTGTATGGTCCCCGGTTTTGATTTGGGAAAATGACGGCCAATGACTTGTTTTGATAATTAATACATGTTAAGGACATTTTCAGCCTTATCAAATGTTCTTAGCATGTTCTTGACGGATATTAATTATCAAAACACGTCCTAGGCCGTCATTTGATGGGCAAATGACGGCCTAGGACATGTTTTGATAATTAATACCTGTCAAGGACATTTTTAGCATTAACAAATGTTCTTAGCATATTCTTGAAAGGTATTAATTATCAAAACATGTCATGGGCCGTTATTTTCCCTTCTTATTGAATTTGTGTGGGTTAACCTTCTCTAATGGGCCAAAATTTTGTGGGATTGGGCTACTTTATCATTTCATGGGAACAAGTTTTGTAAGCCACATTTACATAACCCAAGTCAAGCCCAAACTAAGTATTTACATCATTCCATTTCCAACATACGTGTACTAGCTAGCTAATACCCTGTTTGGTGCAGGAGAAGCTGTTTCGGGGCATTCCCCTATTCCGTTTAAGGGTTGTCACCTATTAGTGAACTTGCTCCTAAAAGTGCAAAACAATAAAGCAAAAATTGCTCCTACGGTGGTGCAATAGAGGAGCTTGTAGACACCAAAACTTGTGCACAACACCACATGATAGAAATACAGATATGTAATCTACACAAGACATTATAAAAACACGTGGACTGATTTTAGTTACTCTCCCCTAGTAGACGGTGGGATTGAGTCTCTAGAAATTAGTCATAATGTGTGTAAGTTGGCACGGAAATGCTGAGTTGTAAAAATAAATAGATACATGATCTTGTCATAGTTACTCCAAAAATTTGGCTAGAATTTGACCATCAACTCCTCTTTCAGTACCATTAATTGCTATTTATGAAGCACTGACACTCCATTCATGCATTGGATACGGGACTGGCCAAGTATGGGATACGCCACGTGGTCTATCCCTAAAATTAAGTTAACTTTTGGAGGGGAACACAACATGGACACGTGGGCGACACGGTTGAAACACGTTTGGGGACGTAGCGGGGGTAAAAGTGTACTATTTTTTAATTTTTTTGGGAGTAAACATGATATTAATCAAATGTTTGGGTTTTTATGTAATCAAACATCTATATAATAAGGGAGAACGGTTTTTGAATCTTATCTCTCTATAAATCCCAACCATTGATTTGCTCTATAAATCCTACGGCTCTCCCTCTCTCTCTCAAACAATATTAATTGCTTAATTGCTACTAATTAGATCTCATGTTGCGCCGTACTTGAAATCCTAGTATATAAACAATCTTAAATGATTGACAAAACACATGTTGATTGAAGGAGTCTCTTTCAATTAATGGAAGCAGGAGACCCTAAAAATTTAGATCGACATCAATTGAACCCCACCATTTTTAAAGCTGAACCCCATCATCCTTGAAGCAGTTTCTCTCTGTGTGTGTATACATTTACGTATATGTATGTATGTACTACTTGTTAAATGGACAATGATGGGGAGGTTTCGGTGTTGGAAATGCTAAGCAACATTCAGGGGTTAAACGAATGAAAATAAGATCGATCGTCCAATTCGGAAATTAAGCATCTTCATCAGATGGTTTATTTTCAGTTGAATCAGTGTATCTGCTAGTGGAGAGTGATATTGGCAGCAAGATGTGTTGTGTTCCACATTCTTCGGAAGAATGTATGTGGTGCCTCCGAGAGTTTGCTATTTTGGCTGGCTTGCTCGGAAGGGAAGAATCAAATCCAATGACAGACTCGTAAGGCAGGGCATCGTCGAGAATCATGCTGCAAGTTCGCGCAAATTTTGCCGCAGAGAGGTGGAAACAGTGGATCACGTCTTACTTCTACGCCCGAAAGTTTGGAGAATTTGGTCCCGTTTGCTTACAGTGGTGGAATTACAATGGGTTTGTCCGTCGTCTTTTCGGACACTGATAGAATGGTGTAGAGGCTGGCCAGTCTAAGAGAAGATTAAAGAAACTCATCTGGGAAGTTTATCTTTTGCTATTGTATGGTCCGTTTGGAAGAAGACTAGGAATGAATATTTTAGGATAAGGAACCTATTTTTTTTTTTTTTTTTGATAACAGACAATTTCATTGCTCATGAAAGAGTAGAAAATTGTCCGCGTGAGGCTACAGACTCCCAAGCACCAGAGCCCGTCGATGGGTACACAGACCTCAATGACCGGGTTATCCAAGGACGAATCCCCAAGGCGAAGGAAAGACACTCACAAAAGCACATGAAAAAAAGCTCCACACAGGGATAATATGCTAAAGGTAACAAGGACGGCAGCGGTAAATTGACCAGCCTCACCATCCTCCCCGTCGCACAACTCACTGAGGGAATAGAAACACCCACAGAGGGTGGAGAAGGTTCCACACAGGGAACAGACCGCTCCGAAACCGGAGGGAAACCGAAAATAACAGAAAATAAAGACAGAAAATAAAAGCTCCGGTCACCAACTCTGTCACCGGAAATGCCGCCACGGGTCCAGCAACTTATTCGCCGGAGGAGCCAAGCCACCACAGCTACTTCACAACACCCCAACCAACCCAGCCCTAACCCGCAGCAGAGAAAAAGGAAGGGCAGAGTGGGGGGGTTGAGAGAGGGAGACGGAAAGGGATCTGAGAGGAGCGGCGATAGGGAGTGCTTAGCCTCCAACCTCGCCTTCAAATAAGGTTGAGAAAACCCCCAAGCGTATGGCTAGATCGTCGATTGCATAATAAACCGGTACGACCGGGATCGTATCACAGGGAATTCGAATATAACTTAATCGGATTATAGGTTAAAATGGTAGAATGTAGCGTTCAAGACGGCCAACTTGGTGATGCTTTGAAACGGTGAAAATTGCCAAGGCAAAAGACTAGGAAAAAGCTTGATTAACTTAAAAGAGGTAAGTCTAGGGATTTTCTAACCCTTGACAAAGGATGTTACCGGTTCTCAATTTAACTCAGGCAAGAGTCACGACAGCGTGCTCACGCCCGGAAGATTTAGCTTTAAAGACTACGTTTATTGAAAGATGTGATTAAACGGAGGCGACCCAACTTGTTTTTAACATTTATCGAACACATAGGAGGCCACGAGTCCTCGATAAGCTGCTTGCCAAGACCGCTTGACTAAACGTCTTACCAAGGAGTTAACACCCCTTGTTTAGACCAAAAATGCAAGTTAAGCTCCATTTCGAGAATCATGATTTTGAACCCGGTGGTTTGAGAATCGAATAACGACCCTAGTTCTTGGGAAAGAGTATCCCGAGACTCAGCCTAACGACTACTCACACATACGTAAAGCGTAGAAGAGAGTATAAAAACGAGACATGAAGTTTAACCGACGGAAATGAAAATAAACTTGATATTAAAGAGAATCTAGTCCGTAGCTACAGCTTTAATGAACGACAAATTAACAAACGAGAGTTACTTACTTGAGTTCTAGGTAAAATACACTTGAAAAGCTTAAGAAAACATTAATGGAGGAGAGACTAAACTTCTAATGAATTAGATGATAAGAAAGAGAGAGAGTGATGGCTATTTATACAAAAATGCATTCTCTCTCTTCAAAAATTTCAGAAAATATCTAAAAAGTGGAAACATGCCACAAATGAAAAGTTAAAATCTGCCAAAAAGCATGTCGGTGAGTTACCCGTATCCATACTCTAATACCATATCGATACCGTGCAACCTTGCTTGAATTCCAAAATTCCCCGTAAAGGAACCGTATCGATACGCTGTCTCCGTATCGATACCGTGCTGTTTGACCAGAAATCCAGAATTTCACAAAGAGGAACCGTATCAATACTCCGAAAACCGTATCGATACGCTGAGAGTTGGATTTCCTTCTGTTCTAATGAAGTATCGATACTCCAAGAATCGTATCGATACCGTACTGTTTACTGGCAAAATCAAGCCCCTCGTGCCCCGACTTAACACCCGATGGCCCTTGACTTTTCCCGACCTTCCGTTTGTTCATTCCCATAGGTCGACGGCTACGCTCCATAAGGCATCGCCACTCGGTTCCTCTCAAAGATTGTTCAACACATCAAAACATGCCCCTTTAATGCGTATTGCCTGAAACGCTCAACAGAAAACCTTACGCGCAAAATCACTTAAAACAGTAAATAAACATAAGTTAAATGACGTAAAACGGGACTAGGTGCACCAAATATCTACACAATTGGGTGCTTATCAGGGAGTGGCAGAAGAAGGCCGTGGAGGAGGAGCGGCAGAGGGTTTAGAGCAAGGTGGGAAAGGATAGTATATCTGTGGCGGAGAGGGGTAGAGGGAAGGGATAGAGGAGGCGACATGGAGTAGGAGAGAGGTCGGTTGGAGGAGAGAGGGGGAGGTGGAGATGGGAGGCAGCAACCCCACGCCCCAGCAGAAACCCTAGGAAGAGAAAAGATAGAAAGAGAAAGTAGAGAGAAGGCAGTGCAAAAAGAGAGGAATTGTTGATAAATAGTGAACGATAAGGAACCCATTTGGTTTTGAGACATGTGAAGAAATTTGATTCTGAGTTGCGTTTTTGGGTGAGTTGGAAAGCAGGAAAATCAGCATATTAATTCTTGGAGTTAAGCTACAAGAAAGTAAATTTTCTGGCGTGAGTGACTTGTTTTTGACCCGACCGGAAAGGGTATTAGTTAAAATGCACGTAAATTGGCCTGAACACCTTCGACCCCTTAACCCAAAAAAGGGAAAAAAAAAATCAGCAGGGAAATGATTTTCACACTCTCATTTTTACAATTCACACTCTCTTTTTTGTCTTTATTCACATGAATTTACAATGTTCCCGCATGTGAAAATATATTAGAAAAAGAACAAGAGAAGAAATTCAAATGGATAAAAATAAGAAAAGAAAAGTGAATAGTAAAAAGGAAAATGTGAAAATCACTTTACAATCAGCATATCTGTTAATGATTTTGTATTCTGGTTGCAAGGCATCTTGGGCCTGTCTGTCTGGATGGAGGTTGTTGATGGAGATTTGGTGTCCAAGTAGCTAGTCGCTGGTTTGGGTGCCCATCTAGTGGTATTTCACCAACATAGTTCGGTAATTTTTTTTTGCTCTTTTTGTTTTTAGCTTAAGGGTGTTTTGGTATTTGTATTTAGGTTAAGGGTGTTTTGGTAGATGCACTATCACTATTGGGTAGGTGCTAACATAGTAGTTCTACGATTATGGTGCGTTTGTTGTTTACTATCTTACGGTTTGTGTGTATCGATTGTTTACTATATTTTGTATATATTTGTTTTCTGCGATACTCCTTTTTTGAACATTAATAAATTCTCTTTTTCTTTGTTCAAAAGAAAAAAGTTAACAAACCAGACATTTTTTTTTCACTTTTCAAAATTTAGATTTCCATCTACACCTGTTTATATTTGGAATTTCAACAGAACTGAATGAGCAATATGATATAATTTGGAGAATGCTAAGTCTATTACACATGCCCAAGGTTTTAAATAGCGGTCGTGGTTTGCGTAATGGTCGGGGTCGCGGGTAACAAGTATCAGGAGTATTGGTCAATGTGTAACGGAAATTGGAGACTGCAGTCGTGAATTTTTTTAAAGTACTAGCAAATGATACACATGTTCTAACCTTATTTTTGAAAACTTGAATGTTTTTATCGTTATATGACCAATATTTGACCTTTAGAAGTAATTTTGTGAGTAAGATTAGATCAAAAGTCGCGTTTTGACGCAATAAATGCTAAAATTTTCGTAAGGCTTCAGTGTCTAATAAACTAGGATTGGTACTATCATAGATGATTTATATGGATACCAGTATTATTCATACAAGTAAATTAATTAGCTTTTAAAATATCACCACTTATTTAGGTTTTATTATTTCAAACACAAATATTAAATATAGAATAGGGTAAAGATATATTTTTATGGCCCATTAGTTAAGGAAAAAGCCTTTATAACCCGTTAGTTGAGAAATGCAAACTTTAGGACAAGTGGAAAGATGTTGGCCCAACAAGCCCACAAGTGGCCCAAACCAAAAATAGACTAAAACCCTAAAAACAAAAGTTCTCGTCTATAAACTGATCACTCTCAGCAGCAGCAGCTGTTGGTCGCTGCTTCAGATTCGTCATCTCCGACTTCGACTTCGACTTCGACGGTCAGTACTCTCTCTCTCTCTCTCTCCTCCTCCGTCTTCTTCTTCTTCTTCCTCCTCCTCCTCCCACTCCTAGTCTTGACAGATACTTCGCCCAAAATGGTAGATCGACGGGCTAGAACAGTGTTTTGGGGTGTAACAGATGTTACACACCCGATTCACCTTACGTAACGGCCGTTACCCCTGTGAATTCCCGTAACACCGTTTTTCGTGGCCGTAACAGTATCGGCCCTTCCAAATTCCGTTACGTAATGGTCATTTTTTAAAACCATGCACATGCCATATTTAGGACTGTATAATACACGCTACACACCCCACTCTTGAATATAAATTTTAGGGTAATGATTTTTGCACTTTCATTTTTACCATCTCACCATTTGTTAGTAGTATTTAAATTCACCCCTGGGGCACTGCCCCTTCATTGATGGGGTCCCCCCGATCTGTACACATAACATAACGAATTTAACATCATCATCATATAATAAGGCGAGTGCGGATGTTAAAAAAGGGTAAAAGTCAATTACTCCACCTTTTATGTAAATTCCAAACATTTGGCTTGACGGTGGCTCTGGTTTGTTTGTAGTCCAGTTTTGGACTGCGGAGATATGGTTCAAATGATTGCAACCGTCAGATGATATTCTTAATGGTCTGGATTTGTTTTTCAATTCTCACCAGAAAGAATATACTTTTATCGATAAAAGTTTCAACAAATCGAATTATTAAATATCAAGATGAATGATTGAAATTGAACAAGCAGACAAGCCGAATCCGTTTCTAATTTAAACTTTGAGGTGATTGACGTTGTGGGCCCAATTCAAAAAGTATTTACAACCTCAAGTACTTAGGTGATAATTTAAGAGTACGGGTTACGGTTGGAGGGTAGGACACAGCCCAGCTCTGAAATTAAAATTGCCTAAATTGGCCAAAACATGTGGGGTCTTTGATGATTGAGGACGGTCGGCCACGGAATTTCTTTTCTACGGGCGAGGTTCACGTGGTACATTACTCCTTTGGAGGAGGAACCGGAACGACGGCCGGGTCAATAAAGTGACTTGACGTGGTTGTTATCGTAATCCATCATTCTATCTTTACACCTACTTATATGCCCAATTATATATTTCTATTCACAATAGCGGTAGAGTTAACACACATTACACACACAGTGTGTGAAATCCACCGCTATTATGAGTATGAATGTGTAAATGAGAGTGAAGTTAAATTTTTTGTATCGCAATCGGCTACTGAGTGAATAATGGGAGTACATTATTATGGACGAGCGATTGGAACTACGGCCCGGGGTCAGTAAAGTGACGTGATAGCGCAAGTATATTTTTTTTGATGAGAAAATGCACTTTTTTATTGTTGTAAAACATTACATTTAGAAGGGATGGAGCGAGTATCGTCTCCTCTAATGTTTTTTTGGGGTAACTACCGGGTAAGTAAGGAATTCACTTGCTGCAAGAGTCGAACCGTGTCACAAAGCTTCTTGTTATATGCTTAACCTCTAATATTTTATTAAAGTCTCTCTTAATTTGGTCGATAAAAACAAATACTAAGATCATAATAAAAGACAAAACTCGATCGATACTAAATATTTCAAAGAAAAATAAAATGTCACAGTACTATTTGATAATCTCCTAAAATATCCTGAAGGTCTATATTGTCCATAAAAAGGTCACTCCAATCACTCTGGTCATCTTGTTGAATACAGTTGAAAGGATTCTTACCAGCTCCTTGCATACCTGATTTTTCCTTTTCGCCCCCGCCTTCCATAATCACTTCTTCATTGGTCCATTTTATCATTCCTTTGTTAATATCAGGATCAGTCAACATGTTATCCCACCACAATATTCCGTCATCATCCCCTGGTGAAGGAGTTTGGAATGGGTTGGAGAAATTCTCTTTTGTCTGAGTTTTATCCGTAATGACAGTTTTACCCATCTGCCAAGGTAGATTCTTCGAGAAGGTCCGAGGTCGAGGCCGTATGACTTTGATTTTTTCCATCGTGCTCTGGGTCATTTTCGATTTCTGTACATCTTTCTGAATTTGATCATTCGATTTCTTGTGCAAATGGGTATTCCAGTAATTCTTGACATCATTTGATGTTCTTCCTGGAAGTCTACCCGCAATTAGCGACCATCTGTTTAAAGTAAAGAACCAATTAATGTGGTGAGGGCATATAATTAAAGTTGCAGGATTAAACTATGATCAGCATTAATTATGGACGTATACATCACAAAAAATTAATGATAATTATGGAAAGGTATAGTCTGAAATTTCAAAATATATTTTAAAAATTGACATTAATCATAAAATCCTCACTCATATCGAGATAAAACAGTTAATGCAGTATAAAAATGATTTAGGCTAGTTTTGAACCAATAAGTCACACATATTAGGATAAAACAGTTAACGCAATCGCACGCTGGTTTGTCTTTATTTAAAAAAATTCGCATTTGTGTGTTTGTGTTAATTTTTTATGGATTATTGATTTGTCTCGACGAGAGGAATCGAAAAAATAAAAAATTATGATCGATACTCATAATTTTTTGAATAGACTTATTTTCGTTTTTATTCAAAAAATTTCAAAATTATGATCATAATTTTTTTTACCTTTTCAATTCCTCTAGCCGAAAACAATCAATAATCCACAAAAATTTGACACAAAACTAACAAATGCAATTTTTTTAAGTGACTTAATCGTCCAAAACCAGCCTAATACATGAAAAGTTGAACCAATATAAACATTTTATCTTTGATATTTTTGATTTTTTAATAGCCCTTTTCATAGCTTTTCAAAATGTAAAAACTTCTTTCCCAAAATTGCAACATCATAAGGGAAACGTGTAACTAAGGGCATCTCCAAGAGAGAGAACAAAAAAAAATGTGGATCAAAATGTTTAACTTTGTTGATACATGCAGTTGGCAAGTTGAAGAATCAGTACTCTTACAATCGCATCTAAATTACTCATATATAATTTTTATATCTATTCAGTGTTCACTAGCATTTTTCTTTAACAAGAATAATCATTAAAACAAATTTAAAATTTAAAAGCAAGGCCGCCGATGAACAAGAGTACTGGGAATATTGGTTTAGCTAGGTTATATCAAGCCAAAGGCAAAGACAAGAAGTAAGGGGGTGTTCGATCCACTTCCTTTGAAAAAGAATTTTTTAAAAAAGAAGGTAATTTTAAGTTCAAAAATCATGTGTTTACGCAAATAATTTTTCTACCAATATGGATCTTGTTTGATAGATCTAATTGAGATCTTTTATACAGTTCAAAAAAAAATCAAAAATTTATTTTTTATTTTCGTTATATTTAAATTTAAAATTACCTTTTAAAGAAAGCCGAACGGGCCTTAAGATCATTACTACAAAGAGTTTGGTCTTGGAATGGGATTTGAAAACGGAACACACACGCATAGAGAGAGAGAGAGAGAGAGAGAGAGAGAGAGATTGCCTGTTGCCAAGCAGCTTATGAAGCCTGATAATGAGATCAACTTCATCCACAGTAAAATTCCCTCTCTTAATATTTGGCCTCAAGTAATTCAACCACCTCAGCCTACAACTTTTTCTGCATCTATTTAATCCTGTAATACAAAGAAGAAAGAAAAGAATGCTACTACACAATTTTTTCTCTCGAAGAATTACTATCACATATGAAGTCTGTCTTTAGCAGTTGCTTACATTAATTATTTTAGATTTTTTGAGTTTTTTTTTGGAACTTTCATACGCTTTGCATTCAATTTTTTTTGTAATAAGCTAGTATTCATCTTGACGATAAAAGTAATAAAATTATCACAAAATTTTTGAAAAAATTAATTTGAAATAATGCAAAACTAACATCAAATCTTTCCGTAACTTTTTCCAAAACTCATCCATCTTTTTTCTTCTCCTGTTATTTCTAATTCCGAAAAAAAAGAAGAGATTTACAAAGCAACCAAGATAAATACAAGAACCCTGAAATAATCTGAATCAGACCAAACTCTCACGAACCGTTGGTACTTGGTACCGTCAAGCAACCTCCATCTTCCCTCCTCTCTCTCTCTCTCTCTCTCTCTCTCTCTCTCTCTAAAAAGAGGAAAAAAAAAAACTAACCTGCTTTGCGAGGGACTTGGTGCCAGTTCCCCTCTCCATGTTTCTCAACGCACTTCTTCAGAAGACAGTCTTCTTCCTCGGTCCAACCACCCTTTCTCACTCCTAATGGAACCTGGATGTCCATTTCTTTCCTTTATTCTGCAATGTCCTAAAAAAACCAATAATCAATAAGCATGTGAAAAGGTTTCGAGTAAAGCTGCTCAAAAATAAAGCGTAGTCTCTGGATTTTATACACATGCAAAGCAAGCGTAGTCTCAGTTCTAAATTCTGAGGCTCCAAAGATAAGTTGCTGACGTGCATGTCCTCCCACCACAAAACCTGAAAACCAGGAATTCTAAACCACAGAGAGTAGCAATAGGATGAGCTGGATATCCTTAATGCGAAATTTGATAATTTCTTAGGCCCAGGTCACAAAAAATAAAATATCTTGCGAATTTTCTAGTTCCGGTATAGATAACTTATTTTAAACCCGATCAGGAAGATAAATAATTGAATTTTGCATAAACTGACCTGGACACCTTGACCATCAAACCCAACCCAAAAAAGAAAGAAAGAGAGATAGCTGATCTTTTCTCTACGGAGTAATAAATCAACTAACAGTCCACGTCGATTTTAAACCGCTAAATGTGATGTTGTTACACCGTGTACACTTTAATTTCATGGTTGTACTGCTTTTCAACACTGTAGAATCAAGTGGAATTCTTAAGAAGTTTTTTTTTTTCCAGAAAGTCTGCTGGCACAGCAGCCTAAATTTTGAAGCAAAGTTAAATTATTCGTAAACTCCCTTTCTGATATCGGATTGAGGTGATTTTTTACAGGGACCATAAACGAAATATTTTGAACAAAATGAGCGGTTCCGATCATCTTTGCGAGATCCGATACGAGCGCAAAACTGATCTGTGCACGACTGCTGTGCAGCCTTTGCTGTGCAAGTAGCAGCGTTGTTTTTTTTCAATGTGGGCCAGTAGTGGTTGACGTTATGGCATTCTCCTTTCCAATCAATCAAGTACTCGGATCAGTTTACGTACAAATCGATTAATATTTGGCGTCTAATCTCACTGCTTACTTATAAGGAGCCCAATTAAAATCAGTAAACTCCGTGTGAGGAGTTGGTAAATCTAGAGAGTTTTTGAATATAAAATCTTAAGATGGAACCTTATTTTTTTTTTTTCCACAATGATAACATGTGATATTATAGATCCAAGAAATAGTACATCAAGAGGAAACTCTATCCCTAAACAAAAGATCAAGAAATCAAATAGGAGGGGACTTGATGAGAGTGTAAATGTTCACATACGCGCCCCTAATTTATCCTTACTAAGTCCATTTTATATTATTATTTGGAATTTTATACTTTATTTCTGTATTGTAGGTACGTGGAGTAACATTCGAATGAACTTTATTTGTGCAAAGATATATTGATCCGAGAGTTTGGGGATTATTTTGCAAGGGATGGCCTACCACCTAAATTAACTGGCAGGCCCATTGATAGGTTATGGGGTTAAGGCCCCGTTCCGAAACTCAAAATAAGTACTTATTTTTTAAGAAGGTAATTTCAAGCTTAAAAATAATGTGTTTACACAAATAATTTTCTTAGCAATATGAATCTTATTTGATAGATCTTATCGAGATCTTTTATACGGTGCAAAAAAAATTAAAAAAGAATTTTTTATTTACATTATTTTTTAGTTTAAAAATATGAAATAAATACTTATTTTTTAAGAAGGTGTTCTGGAACGGAGCCTAATTCCTTGAAGAAATTGATTCTATTTGACTGTGCTTAATTACCTAAGCAAATAAGGTGGGCCCAATTATACACAATTACAAAAATAGTGGGCCAAGGTAATATGGAGGACGGCTGGAACAAGGAAAAGAAAAGAGCAGTGCTAGAGGTACAGCAAAACAGGTACAAATAGCTTGCACAGATCCGTTTTGGACCCGTTTTGGATCCCGCAAAGATGATCGGAGCCGCTCATTTTGTTCAAAATTTAATTGTTAGGGTCCCTATAAAAAATCATCTCAATCCGATATCGGTAAGGGCGTTTACGAATCACCCAACTTTGCTTCAGAATTTGGGAGCAAAGTTGGGTGATTCGTAAACGCCCTTACCGATATCGGATTGAGATGATTTTTTACAGGGACCCTAACAATTAAATTTTGAACAAAATGAGCGGTTTCGATCATTTTTGCGGGACCCAAAACGGATCCAAAACAGATCTGTGCAAGCTGTTTGTACCAATTCTGCTGTACTCATATCATTTCTGAAAAGAAAATAGGGATTTTTGGAGGTATCAACAGCTGCTTATAAAAAGGGAGATTGGGGGCTGCCGAGAGGGCTCTCCCACGCACGCATAACAGAGGCAGCCATCAGGAGCTTTGATCGGGCAATATCACAGAATACGAAAAACGAGGCTGTCGTTCTTTAGGTTTGAACATTGTTTAGTTTCTTTTGAGTTTTTCTTTCCTTCAAGTTATTTAAAATTTTGTTCAACTACTCGCATTTCGATAATTCGTTTTAATTTCTGTTCTTAATAAAAGTTATTCGCTTGTATTTGATTAGTTTATATTTCTTATTTGTTTTTTATCTCGCAGTATTAGAAACATATTTCAATTTAGGGTTTCTTTTGTTTTTTGCTTAATGATGAGTAAGTAGTCGTATGAGTAAGGTCGCGGGATGATTAGCACAGCGTGGCCAGTTTGGGCACTGCTTATATTTTCAAATAATGAAAAAGATAATTTTAGATTGGTAAAAATACTTCCCATCGACGAATCCGGGCATTGTCGGAGCTCATGTAAACGGGAGAATGGGGGTCCAAAACTCATTATCCGCTGCGCATGGGTAAACGGCGACCATTAGGATTTGCATCTTTCGGGGTATCTTTTCCTCACTAAAATCGAACGTTTTAAGAATACTGAATGGAGCAGATTAATCCGGACTGGTTGCGAGCGCTATGAATCCGACGACCGTACATTCCTTTTAATTTTCTGAAAAGCACAATCAATTTCTAGGTTTTAGTTAATCTCTTAATCAAAACGACAGGGGGTGGCTACGTAAGAGCCCGTTAAATTAGTAACAACCTGAGTTTTTAGTCAGCACACATCATCGTCTTTGTGGATTTGACTCCGGTCTTACCGGATATTGTGCTACATCGGTTTCAGCACTACGCTTGGGGCAACCCATTATTTTAGGTCTAGGAATCGGTCAAGCAGGACTCGGTTCAAAAACTACACCCAACTCATTGCTCCAAACAAACAGAGCCTTTTAGAAAATAACCACAAACACTCACACATGGGGTGATAGAAGCCCCACAAATATGAAGAAATCCCACACAGAGGACACCAAAGAAAATAACCAGAAAAAAGAGAAAAATTGATAACGGAACCGGACGGAATCTGCCGTAGCAGACTTCATCCACCCACCTAGATCTCCCACTTCGGCGAGAGGAGGACGCCTCCGGCAACTACAATCTGCAAAGCACTACATCCAAAAGCCGTCAAACTACACGACGGAAAAGGCGAAGGATGGGCGACAGATGGTGGTTTGGAGAGGAGGAGGATGGGGGTGAAGAGGGAAAGAGAGAGAGAGAAAACTTCCGAGATCTAGAATTGGGATATTGAAAAGTCTTATGAGAGGGAGAAATTCCTCCCCTCCCATCACCCACTGGGGCATAAAACCCTGTGGGGAGGGGAAGGAGAGAGATGGGGGGCGTCAGCTTCTTTAGGGTGGATGAGAGAGAGAGAGAGAGAGAGAGAGAGAGAGAGTATGGATGTTTAAGATGGAACTTGGAAGCTTTAGAACTGAGTTTTAGGGTATGTTTTACGGGGTTCCTAGAACACTATACTGTCCTGTTTCACTTTCTAACTAAATATTCTGATTTATTTTGAGCCTTCTATTAGGACTTCCCAGCAATGCTATATAGGAGTACAGAAATACTAAAAATTTCTCACAAAAAAGCCTTTTTCCAAAACCTAACAGTGAATACTCCACAACTGCGTACCATTTTTATCTCCTAGGACTAATCCTGAAACTATTTTTTTTCATGAAGAAATTTGAAGAGGTACAATGGAGGAAAATTGGTATGGTAAGTATTAATTGGTGCATATTGTTCTCTGCCACTCATAGGGATAATATGGTAATTTTCATGTACATGGGTATTTTAGTCATTTAAATGTACCAGGATAATATGGTCATTTCAATATACATGGGTATGTTAACGTGCGGGTCGATTTTAATTTTAAATAAATAGTTCGGATTGAATATGAATAATTGAGTTCATAACTAATAGGTTTTAAATAGACTAATGATCCATTATAGACCCAACTCATTTACAACTTACTTAATTCGACTACTTGAAAATGGAAATTTTCTTTTATTTCTTTCCCTGAAATTTTGTAAGTTGGTAGTCATTAATAATGACACATATATCATCATGTGGTGTTGTTTTTATGAAATCATTTTCAGTTTTGGAAACAGTACGTTCCTCTAGATCTTCTCTATTTAAATGCTTGACTGCCCCGTCTTAATTAGAGATTGCAATTTTGTACACCTACAAGAATTGGGATCAAGTGAACATGCACTTAGCTTAATTGAGGCTGGCTCAATTGGTCAGAATTATTGCATATCATGTGGATTGTTTTGTATCTCTAATGGAGGTAATAGTTGGGTTAAACTTATAGTAATTGTGGAGTTATTTTCCAGTTTAATGTAATAATTTTTATACTTTTATTCTCCTATCGTTTGACAAAACACAAAAACATACATTAGACTTGACAATTAATCGTAATTCAAATCATCATAAGCCAGCATGATTTTGAAATTGTAACGAAGCATCGCAACTCTGGACCGTTGATCTCGGCAATCAACGGTTTGGATTGCCGAAGGATTGGACGGTTGAGATTATGCACAACACCATGCAATCTGAACCGTTAATTACGTAGATCAAAGGTCCGAATGTGCAAAATCTGGTGCGTGCAATACCATCCCCGGGTTCGGTGGGTATATGAAAGGATTAGTTTTGCGAAAATACTTGGTACACAACTATTCAAAAACCAGCTGTATGAGAGTATTTTTGTTTTGCTTTCGGTCATATTTTTACATCAAATCTAACAAAAGTTTGAAAAATACTACAAATATACTCCCTCCGTTCGGATTTAATTTTCCTTAATTCTATTCTAACCGGCTAAAAAACGGGTTATATCTTTGAATCTGTAATGAATTTCGTATCGGATATGGATTTTGTTAGATAGATCTCGATTAATTCTATAATTCAATATTTTCGAAATCACGTAAAACATTAGAGCATCCACAATGTAATAATCAAAATTAAAAGGTTGTTAAAGTTAGTAATGTTTGTTCAAAAAAGTGCTCACATTGTAATAACCAAACTTAGCAATTTCTTAGCAACTCATCAAATTTTGACTTTTGAATAATCAAACTTAACAATTTTTACCAATAACCAAAACTCAATAACCAAATCCAATAACCAAATTCAAAACTAAAAATTTAAAAAACACCTCACATTAGAATCGTCTCATCGAGATGAATAATTTGGTGTGGTCGGGTGTATGATTGGAACTCATTTTCAATTGGACATAAATGCATTGCATATTGTGGGGTTTTTTTTTATAGGGATACAAAAATAACTAATGTAGAGATTAAGTTTGTTAGGTTTGATTATGAACTAAATGAATAATCAAATGGTGATATGGCACAATTTGATTATCGATTTTGATTATCCCCATGGCGAATGCTCTTATAAATTGAAAGATATAATCAATTAAAAAATAACACAAACTCGTAACTGTTAAATCCGGACAGGTTGTAGTATGCAGTAAAATAAAACTTTCCAACGGCTGAAATATGTGACGCTTTCTCGAAAAGATACACGAAGAGTGTTCCGTTGCCACATGCTCATGTATATTATAAACAATTAGTATTATACAACCGCAAACATACAATGCCCACATACACTTTGTATATACTCACATTTTTTTGGATTCCACACACATCGGAGATATAATATATTTGGATTGCAATGTGAATATGAATAGGTTTGTGTAAATAATTGGATAAGAATTAATGTTAAGGATAAAGAAAAATTACCCTAAAAGTATCACAAAAAGAGTAATTAGTGGTTGAGATTTACTTGATGTGTTGGACCTAATCATCAAAATAAATCTCAACAACTAATTGCTCTTTTCGACACTTTTCGGATAAGTTTTACGAGTCCTGCTATAGGGATTGACGGGTCCCCTACCGAAATTGTAGCGACGGTCACGCTGGGCCATCTCCGGTCACTGGACAGCCGATCCGAGCCGTCCAAAAATTAAAAAAAAAAATGAGGGGACCTCACTAGAGAATCAACGACATCCAATACGCATAGAATATTTGATCCAAATATTCATACATAAAAAATAAGATATTTAGATCAAACACTTTACATACCGGTCGGTCTCTAATTTTTTACCTAGAATTACTGGTAAGCAATGTCACATGACTGTAGCATAAATGACGGACATGACACTTTAATTCTAGCACAACGTACCAGACTTTACGGGGCTTTCAATGAAGCTTTGATTACCCGTTGTACCTCCTAGGTGCAAAAAGGTGTTTTGGAGGATGCATTAGCTTGATAGCTTCCATCGATCTTTCATGTCTCAATATCTAGAAAGGTGTTTTGAAAGAGTACAGTATGAAAATACGTAGAAATGAAAGAGCATCTCTAACCCAATATCCTCAAAAACTTTATTTTAGAGGACCAAAATACTATTTTATAATCAAAAAGTAGATTTAGGCTCCGTTCTAAAACACCTTCTTAAAAAATAAGTACTTATTTTACATTTTTAAAATCAAAAATAACGTAAATGAAAAATAATTTTTCATTTTTTTTGCACCGTATTAAAGATCTCAATGAGATCTATCAAACAAAATCCATATTGATAGAAAAATTATTTGCATAAGCATATGATTTTTGAGCTTGAAATTGCCTTCTTAAAAAATAAATACTTATTTATCGTTTTAGAACGTGGCCTTAGATTGGTTTACTTTGGCCTGATTTATTATAAATATCTTTTGATTAGTACTAATTTTATGAAAGTTAAATGTACCAAAACCCATTTGATGATCAAAATGTGATATGAAAAAGAGGAATACTGAAATGAAGGAGATCCACCATAATTTTTTGGTATTCCAAATATGGAGGATGAAAATCAAATGGCAATAAATATGGAGGATGGGTTGAATTGCATAATTCCTCCAAAATGGAGGAATGAATGAAGATTTGGAGTTATGGGAAGCATCTCTAATCTATCCCTAAAACTCCAAAATAGAGAACATGTTGAGGAATTTTTTTTATAATTTATCTTTTTTTTCTTTATTTTTTGTACTTTTTGGAAAATCTTGGAGGCACTCATCGTTTTCTTTTAGAGATTTGGTCTAAAAAATGAGAGTATAGTATTCAAATTTGAAGATCCAAAAGTAAATTTGGAGACCAAATCTCTAAAAAGACTTTGAGTCCCTCAAAGATTCTCCCAAAAATACATAAAGTGAAGAAAAGATTTATAAATTACAAAGAGAAGTGATTTTGCCATTCCTATTTTCTCTAACGGCACTCTTTTTCTCTCGTAAAACAAATTACCTAATAGAGACACAAAGGGGAGTACCGTTACAGAAAATAGGAGTGGCAAAATCACTTCCCATTACAAAACCTCTCCTCCATATAGACTAGAGGTCGGGTACACGCGATGTATATGCGTGCAAGTCAAATTTGTAAAATTATACTACAAATTAATCAATTTTTTTTTGGAAAGTAACTACAAATTTTTTTTTGGGTAAATGATGCATTTTATAACCAACCAACCAAAAACCACGGGAATAACCCCACTACACAGGAAAAAAACTGTAGAAAGAAAAACCTATTACAAACTACAAAAGAATCAAACCACTCTTAACAAGTGGTAATACCCAGAATTCAAGGAGAGATATTCCAAAGATGACAAAATCTTTGATTTTCCATTGAATTAGGAACATGTTTCCAAGAGCTGACTCGAAGTCTCAAATTGTCTTCTATGCGAGCAAAAATCACATCGGAATTCATTGGCCTTCCCCCAAACACCCTAGAGTTTCTCTCAAGCCAAATATAATACACCCCTGCAGCTAAAGACAGCTTGAAGAGGAGTCCTCGAAAGGAATTATCTTTACAGTAACCCATAGCCCATATAAGTTCGTCATCCCAATTTCCTGGCCTTCTGTGAACTTCAAATCGGCTTAGAACTGAATGCCAAACATGTCTTGAGAAATTACATTGAAAGAATAGATGATTGGCTGATTCATTATGCTGAGAACAAAGACTACAGAGGGGGTCAATAAGCAGTCCCCACCTTCTAAGTCTATCTTTAGTGGCAAGCTTCCTTAAGCAAGCAATCCACAAAATAAATGCCCACTTGGGGACATTTTTTGAGAACCAAACAAGTGAAGACCAATACACCTTGGGTCTCCCATTTCTCAGAGCTTCCCAAGTGTGCTTAGATGAATAACTGCCAGTAGGGGAGATAATCCAAGTAATCACATCCTCCCTATCGTCATGTGGGATGAAAGAGTTAGGAAAAGAGTGCAGAAAACCGTAATTGATCAATAGTAAACCGCCTTCTCCCTCGATCACTCTCTTTTCCATTCCAATGTTTCGAAAAAGATAAACGTTGTCCTAATATGCATATGGAACCACAAATTTAATTTTGAGTCAAATAAACAAGTCGCACACCAAAGAGGAACCAAACTCATTGTACGCAAGTAAAAAGGTAAAAAAAAAAAAAAAACATTCAAACAATTGTGGGAGAATTATGTAGTGATGGTAGTACTCGTCGATCTCACGTCTTTAATAAGAAAAAAAAAAAAACAGAGAGAGTCCTTAATAGAAAACATGAGAAAGTAAAAAAAAAAAAATTTACACTACAAGAAAAATTGCATTGGGTAACGAATGAAAATCGTCGCAAATTATATGTTTTTCGTCACAAATAATATAGGTGACGAAAAAAAATTTGTCGACTAAAGGTTGTCGAGGATTCCTACCTGGTGACGAAATCTATTTTTCGTCACCTATAGTGCCTTTTGGTGACGAAAGATTTCGTTACGGAAAAATGACTTGGTGACGAAATTTTCTTCATCACCTATTGTGTTTTTTTGATGACAAAAAATTTCGTCACAAATTATTCCCTTTGGCTCGTCAAAGGTGACCCATCGGTGACGAAATTTTTCGTCGCGAAAGACATTCTTATATGTGAAAAAAATCTCACTTTCTTGCTCCTGCGGGGTTTCGAACCCGAGTCTCCTAAGTTTTGCACGCAAGCTTTAACCAACTACACCACACAAACTTTTCAGCATATGTTTGAAATATCTAATATATAACACATACATTGAACATTAAAATATATTTGAACGGCATTTTGAACTATTAAACATTAAAATTAGCAATTTTAATAAACATGAAAGTCGTAGCTCTTTATGTTATTGTTCAAACCCAATTTAAATTATCTCAATCGGAGTTCTAAGCAAAGAGTTATACCCGAAATATATTTGGTGACAAAGCATAATTCATAAATTTCGTCACCAAAGGATAAATTTTTCGTCACTGAAAACGTAAAAAGAAGACGAAAATATTTTTCGTCGCCAAATTGGTTCATTTGGCGACAAAATATTTTTTCCGTCACCGAATAGTTATCTTTGGCGACAAAAAATAATTTCGTCTCCTTTTTTACTCTTTTGGCGACGAAAATTTTATTTCGTCGCCAAATAGGATCATTTGGTGACAAAAATATCTTTTTCGTCGCTAAATAGTTATAATTGGTGACAAAATAATTTCGTCAAGGAAGTTATCAAAACAGTGACGAATTTATTTTTTTGTCGCCAAATATACTCATTTAGAGACGAAATTAAATTTTGTCGCCACTTTTTCGTCACTAAACATACTTTTTCTTGTAGTGTTATTTGATAGGCAAGTAAAAAATTCTTAAACTCAAGGATTTGTACGTAGTAGGGGTGAGCTGAAAATCAGTCAAGCCGCGAATCCAGTCTAAATCAATTGAAACCGAATGGCTAAGCCTTATAGGCAATTAATTTTTCAATCTCCATTCCACAAGAGGTTATTAAGTACTCAATCTAAACCGAATGACTTAAGCCTTACATGAAGACTCCATTCTTGTAAGCTAATAATACCCTGTTTGGTGCAGGAGAAGCTATTTCAGGTCATTGGCCTATTCCGTTTAAGAGCTGTCACCTATTAGTCTGTCTTCCCATTTAGTTGCTCCTAAAAGTGCAAAACAATTGCAAAAACTGCTCCGATCCTATGGTAGCGCGCGCAATAGAGGAGTTTTTTTTTTTAATCCGAAGAACAATCATATCATTTAAAAGAAGTCATATGACATCTCTACAGATATTCATCCGAAAATAATGATAAGGGAAACAACCAAATCCATCCAACTAAGAATGAACAAGAAACTCAAAATAAAGAAGATAAATGTCTAAGACCAGGAATGACTTTACACCACCAATGAAAGTCGGGATACATGGAATATGGATTCCAAACAGTCAATCCCCAAAGGATTGATGAAATCCCAAGCCAAAGATAGCAATAATCTTCGATGGCTATCGAACAGCAGGTGCACAATCAATTGCCTTGGACTGCTATACAAAAAGTACGCCAGCTGTCTTAAAGCGAGAACGCGTACGAGTTCTCACACCGAAGCAGTGGAGGGAATCTCCGAGGCAAACCTATGCTGGCATGACAGGTTCTGAGCAAGAAAACCGAAACCAAAATCCGTGTTGACTTGTGGTTCGATCCCACGATCGCGGCGGCCAACAACTGACCTTGCCCTACCGCTAAAACTTGTTAACCACAACACCATAACCAGGCCAAAGCCCATGTGCTTTATTTCGAGACGGAACCGCCATGGAGGAGCTTTTAAACACCAAAACATGTACATAACTCAAGATAGGTATATTCATATGTAGATACGTAATCTACACAAGACATTATAAAAATACATGGACTAGCTCTAATTACTCTTGGCTAGTGAACGGTGAGATTGAGTCTTCAGGAATTATTCATATTGTGAGTAAGCTGGCATGAAAACGTTGAGTTGTAAAAATAAATGGATACATGGTCATGTCATAGCTAGTTACTCCAAAAATTTGGCTGGAATTTGGCCACCAACAATTCTTTTAGTACTATTAATTACTATTTATGAAGCACAAACACTCCTATCCATGCATTAGACATGGGACCAGACACGTATGAGACACGCCACGTGGCTTGACCCTTAAATTAATTTTTGAAGGGCATGTAGGGAGACGGTTGGGACACGTTCGGGGAGACAACTAGAGTAGAAGTCTACTACTCCCTCCGTCCCACTTTAAATGCCTCCTTCGAAGATTCGTGCATTTTTAAACTCAAAAAATATATATATATATATATATATATATATTTTTTTTTCTTACACCAAATTAAGTGTAAAAAATTAAAAAATATATATATAGACATATGATTTTTTTAGTTTGAAATTGCACAGATTCGCTTGCGGAACATTGAAAGTGGGATGGGGGAGTATTTTCCGGAGGTAAGCATGTTATTAATCAAGGAGGCGGGGGGCTGCTGCCCCAAGGGGGCAGCAGGGTGCTGCTGTCACAGCTTTTCGGGCACGTTCCGGTCTCGCTCCGATAATCTTAAACGTTTATTTTGTAGAGCTTGTCGAGTAGAATAACTATGCAAAAAATTAGCTTAATTGGATATCATTAACTGCCTGATCAGAGCCCATATAACTCTCGGTCCATGGGTTAAAATGGATTTGAATCAGTGTTTCGGATTCATTCTTTTTAAGATAAAAAGATTCCAATCAGGCATTTAATGATATCCAATTAAGATGATTTTTTGCAAAGTTATTCTACTCGATGAGCTCTACAAAGTGAACGTTTCAGATCATCGGAGCGAGACCGGAGCGGGCCTGAAAAGCCGGGACAGCAGCACGCTGCTGCCCCCCCGCCTCCATTAATCAAAGAGAGGCTCTTTTCGCACCCCCTGCAACCCCCTCCTCCGGGCCCCACCACCTTTTCCCCCATCCCTTTTTCCGCCCTGCCCCCGGTTTTATGTTTTTTTTAGTTTCTTTTTAGTTTTACTTTTAAAAGACTTTAAATACTTTTTTTTTTACTTTCCCTATTTTTTTTACTAAGATTTTAATTACTGTTTTACTTTTTTTACTTTAATTATTTTTTTAAATTTCAATTCGTTTGAAACGGTAGAAAGATTTTAATTGTTTGATCATTTTATTCTAAATGGTCATAATTAAATTAACTCTAAGACTCTCGTTGATTAGCCTTAAAAAATATTTGATTTTATAATTTTCTTAGGGCTAATAAAGAGTCCTAAGAAAGAAAAAAAAAGGACATAAATGTTACTAATGGAGTACATTACTGTAGATATTTATAGGTGATAATTTAAGACACGGGGACAGAGCAAGTGGGGCCCTGATAATTGAGGACGGTTCACGACAGAAGTTTGTCCAGGCAGTCTATACATGTATAGACTGTGCACAGATATTTTTGTGAAGTTTACTATTTGTTCAATATAAATGATTTGAACTATTCATTAAATATAGAATATTTTTTTGAAAGTTTTCACAAAAATCAGCTCAATTCAATTTCTATAGATATTCGATCAAATCATCTAATTTTTTTTTATCCTGAAAGAAGCTTATGTAGGTATTGGATTGAGCTGATTGTTACCGTGGAACCCTCAAAAAGGTATTTTACATTTAATTAAAGGTTCAAATCATTTATATGGGATCAGTGGTGGATCTCATAAAAAAATCTGTGCACAATTTATACGTATATAGTATGTGTGGAGCAGGGTTCCTCATTTCTTCCGGACACATACCCGTAGGTGTACGAATTCCACAATAATACATTATGGAGGAGGGACTGGACATCACGTGACGTTTGCTAGAGCTATTATTGAATGATTCTCGTCCAAAAGTTTCTTGGGGCACGATTTTAGCGTTGGGGACAATTAATTCGAAGGGCTTAACTGAAGGATCGGAAAGTGACTCGTCCTCACGACCATATCTATTCCATATACTCTCTTTCCTACATGTAATTTTTTATTCATCATACCGTACTTTTTAAAAATACTATATATATATATATATATATATATATATATTAATTCGCTTAAAAATGAAACTAAGGTTAATCAATAAAATAATAAATACTCATTGAAACCGATTTATTTTCTTCAATTTATTTTGTTTATTTATTGTTGGGAAGTTTCCCTAATTATTTTGCGAGAAAAGAGAGTAAATTCTAAAAGGTATACGCGCCGATCCACTAAAACATAGGAGGACAAAAAAAAAAAGAGTTCTCACTAATGTTTTTTTTTTTTTTTTTGTTCCCGTGCATCGAACAAGCAAAGCGCTAGTATGCTCTAAGCACAAGAATGATGATGATTGTTCTTTTTTTACTTTTTATTTAAAAAAAAAGTCTTTTGAGGGTTTTTGGCCGATGATGCATTTATGCATCATGTAAGTTTTATTTTTATTTGGAAAAATGCTAGCGCAGATATATTTTTGTGAACGAGAAAATGCAATATTTGTGTGTGTAAAATATAACATTTAAAATGGAATGGAGAGATCTTTTTCTTTTAGTCTTTTATTTGTGAGTATCGTCTCTTTTTTTTTATTAAGTCTTTCTTAATTTGATCGATAAAAACAAACACTAAAATCATAAAAGATGAAACTCCATTGATACTAAATATTTCAAAGAAAAATAAAACGTCACGGTACTACTTGAGATCAGCTCCCAAAATATCCCAAAGGTCCATATTGTCCGTTAAAAAGTCATTCCAACCACTCTGATTTTCTTGAACACAGCTGAAAGGATCCCTACCAGCTCCCTGCATACCTGATTTTTCCTTTTCGCCCCCACCCTCCGTATTCGCTTCTTCATCGGTCCATGCTATCAATCCTCTGTTAAAATAAGGATCACACAACATGTTATTCTACCACAATATTCCGTCATCATCATCTGGTGAAGGCATTTGGAATGGCTCGGAGGAATTCTCTTTCGTCTGAGTTTTATCCGTAATGACAGTTTTACCCCTCAGCCAAGTTAGATTCTTTGAGAAGGTTCGAGGTCGAGGTCGTATGACTTTGGTTTTCTCCACCGTGCTTTGGGTCATTTTCGATTTCTGAACATCTTCCCGAATTTGATCATTCGGTTTCTTGTGCAAATTGGTATACCAGTAATTCTTGACATCATTCGATGTTCTTCCTGGAAGTCTACCCTCAATAAGCGACCATCTGTTTAAAGAGAAGGACCAATTAATGTGGTGAATATGAAACCGGAAAATGGCATATAATGTTGTAGGATTAAATTATGATCAGCATTAAATTATGATCACAAAAAATAACGATAATTATGATCACAAAAAAATAACGATAATTATGGAAAGGTATAGTCAGACATTTCAAAACATATTTTGAAATTTTACATTTCTATCGTAAAATCCTCACACATATCGGGAAAAAACAATTAACACAGTCTCACAAATGATTATTGTTTGTTTTTGTATCAAACTTTTATGGATTATTAATTCGTCTCGATGAGAAGAATCAAAAAAGTAAAAAATATGATCGAAACTCATAATTTTTAATAGACTTATTTTTGTCTTTATTCAAAAAATTTACAAATTTTTTATCATAATTTTTTACTTTTCTGATTTCTCTCGCCCAGAAGGATCAATAATCAACAAAAATTTGACACAAATCTAACAAATGCGACTTTTATTGAATAAAGATAAATAAGTCAAAGAGACTTTTTTTTTTGACTCGAGTTAAAGTGCCTTATTGGTCTAATTTCCAAAACCAGCCTAATACATGAAAAATTGAACCAATATAAACTTTTTGCCTTTGCTATTTTCACTTTTTTAATAGCCAGTTTCATTGCTTTTCGAAATGAAAAAACGTCTTTCCCAAAATTGGAACATGGTAAGGGAAACTTGTAACTAAGAACATCTTCAAATCATGGAATGGTCAAGCGGCGTGCGTTGAAAGATTTGTATGGTTATGTTGCTATGGAATCCCTCTCAATGGATGGAGCGATACTTCCTTCAAATCTATTGACGAAATATGGGTTTCTTTCATATCTACGGATGAATCGACATTGAAGATGTCATCTTTTGCAGAGGTTGAGATTCTAATCGCCACTAATATTTTCAAGGAAATTGATGAGTGGATTATTGTTGCGGTTGAAGGTAAGAGTTACAGAGTAAAGGCGTTGGAAGATCCCATGTGATCAACCTCATGAAGCGGAGAAACAAATTCCTAGAGTAAATTTGAATTCGAATTCGGAAGATGAATCCACGGAAGAGGAGGAAAATGAGGATGATGAGGTGGACGTTCCGGTGTCAGAGAGTGATACTAATGGGTCCTCTTCGGATGCGGAGCGGATTGCAAGACAAGGGAGTGGAATCCACTGTGATTTAGGGAGTGGTGGGGCTATTATTTTTGGGACGCGGGGGGGCTGCTGTCCCAATTTTGGGATCCACCCCGGTCTCGCTCCGATAATCTGAATCGTTCACTTTGTAGAGCTCGTCGAGTAGAACAACTATGCAAAAAAATCAGCTTAATTGGATATCATTAAGTACTTGATCGGAGCCCATATAACTTTCAGTCCATGGGTTAGAGTGGATTTGATCCAGTGTTTCGGATGCATTCTTTTTAAGATAAAAAGGTTCCGATCAGGTACTTAATGATATCCAATTAAGCTGATTTTTTTGCATAATCATTCTATTCGACGAGCTCTACAAAATAAACAATTTAGATCATCGAAACGAGATCAGAGTGGACCCCAAAATGGGGTGCAGCAGCAAGCTGCTGCTCCCCCCCCCCCCCCCCCGGATTTTTGATGGGGCTAATCGGTTAGTGGCCAACACTAAATCTGATGATATCGAAATTCATGCTAAGGATTCAACCAAAGCCTTGGCTGATGCTGGAGCAAATACTGCAGGGTAAGGATGGCAAACGGACGAGTTTGGGTCAAATTGGGTAAGTTGTTAGTGGGTTGGGTCTTTAATGGGTCATTGACCCATTTAGACCCATTAGCTATGAGTCTAATTACCCATATCCAACCCGACTCATTTATTTTAAAGCAAATCTGACCCGCCCATTAACCCAATTACATATATACTAAAAATTATGATCGAAAAATTAGAAAAGTAAAAAAAAATTATGGTCGAAACTCATAAATTTTTTTCAAAAAGACGAGAATAAGTAATTTTTTTTGTCTTATTGATTTTTTTTTTGTCTTTATTCAAAAATTATAAGTTTCGATCAAATTTTTTTACTTTTCCGATTCCTCTTATCAAAATAAATTAATAAGTCACAAAAATATGACACAAAACAAAAAAAATGCAAAAAAAATTTGAATAAGGACAAAAAAATAAGTCAATTTTTTTAATTCAAACCCTTTGCAGGACTGCCATGAGAGAAATTTATTCCCGGCGGAACACAATTTCACGAGTCCATTCGCGCAATTAATGGATGAGATGTGTTTTCAATTTTAACTAGTCAAAATAATTGTTACCGGTCACAATATATTGATTTTTAATTCGGACCATTCAAAATATTTTTGGACGCGTGTGGTTTAACACAAAATAATTGAATAAAAGAAAGAGAGAAGGCCATGCTCTTGGGGGTTTTTTTTTTTTTGGGGGGGGGGGGGGGGGGGGGTGTATTCTTCCACTTTCCAATTGCAAAAAAGACCAATTAAGATATGGAATTTGGTGGGTTATTTTCATTGCTCATTAGGTCATTTAAATTGACCCAATTGATGCCCAATTATGACCCAACTAATAATGGGTTAGCTGGGTTTGAACCCATTCTTACCCAACTAATAAATGAGTTAGATTGGGTCTATTTTCTAGTTGATGGGTCTGAATTTGTTTATGAGTCTGGGTTCAATTTGTCACCCCACTGCAGGGGTTAATTAATTATCCCAGACTCAGAGGTTGTGGAATATGATGTAGGCTTTGACTCATGTATAATTCTTATATTTGTTCCGTGTTCATTACTTCGATAGCATTTTTCTTTAACAGGAATAATCCTTAGAACAAATTTAAAAGCAAGGCCGTCAATCAACAAGAGTGGGAATATTGGTTTAGCTAGGTTATTATAACAAGACAAAGGCAAAAAGCCTTGCCGAAAAAGTAGAAGAAGACAAATACAGGCAAAAAGCCTTACCAAAAAACACCTTACCAAAAAGGAAGAAGAAGACAAATACAGGCAAAAAGCCTTACCAAAAAAGAAGAAGAAGACAAAGGCATAAAAATGGAGAGAGAGAGAGAGAGAGAGAGAGAGAGAGAGAGATTGCCTGTTGCCATTGTAATGATCCGGATTTTCGATCCAATTTTTTTTAAATATAATATTATTAGAATTATTTTCGTTAATGTAATTCTTTTTTTTAAATACAATTATGCATGCAATATATACATGCATTTTTTTAAAATTTTTTTTCTACACACACATGTGTGCATGCATACTTCTTCTCCTTCCTCACCTCAAACTTCTTCTGTCTCTCCGTCTCCTACTTAGTCTTTACTTCCTCCCTAACCCTAAAATCAAGCACAATTCGTCCATTTCAAATCTCATGAACCCAACCACATTAAATTCACTCTTATCCTCTTCCACCAAAATTCTCCTATAAATACCTCACCCCATTAACCCATGAAAATACCACAATATTTTCCACGTCCCACCAGTCCAGAACAGAGAGAAAAGTCAGAGAAAACGAAGTTTTAATCCATGGAGTTTTAGAGAGAGAAAGAAAGAGAGAGAAAACATGGAGTTTTAGAGAGAGAAAGAAAGAGAGAGAAAACTGAATTTCATAATTACGCCCAACCGAAACTCAATTCAACCATCCCGATCACCTCCTACAACCCAGAGCATCCCCAAACAAGCCTCAATCTGATTCCAAAGTCTTCCGATCAAAGAACCCGAAGTCTTCTTCTCCAAAATTTAGGATTCGTTTTTTTAAATCAATCCGATCCAATTCAAGGTATTATAATCCATTCCAATCCCTTCTCCAAGTATGATAAGTGTTTATATGTTTAACCATATGTCCCGAATGAAAAAAATATAGTTCAATTTTCTGCTGTATTCACCAATATGATATTATTTTTGATCCCGATACTTTATTTGTAATTATTTACAAATAAGATGACCCTTATTATATTTATTTTACAACCGTTATGATATTAATATTATAAAAACTACTAAGTTGATATTATTTTCTTACGATATAATATCATCGTAGTATAAAAAGTATTAATTATATCAGTTTAATTTATCTGATAGATTAAGTTGGTCTTAAATGTTTTGAAACAACTTTGCGACCTTCCAAACCTCATTTTTGATGCCCGGACTATTTTTCCTAGACTTTTCACACCTGAAAGATCATAACTTGTTAAGATCATATTTTTTATTTAATTATCTATTTATTGAATTATTTATTAGTTATCTATCAAGTTTACAAATGAAAAATCTTTGCGACCTTCCAAACAACGTTTTAACATCCAAACTAATTTTTCCTAGACTCCTTACTTCTCAAAGATGATATCTTGTTAAATTAATATTTTTTTATTTAATTTACCATTTATTGTTATTTCTATAGCGTTTCCAAATAAAATTACCTTACGATCATAAACCCTATTATAAATCCCCAAGTAATTTTATTTGGACTTTTTACCTTCCAAAGACGAAACGTTGTTAATCTCGACCTATCTTATTTATTAAATAATTTATTATCCATTTATTTTACTTTCGATAACTTTTATTAATCTTTTTATTTAAAATAATCTCGCAGCCCTCCAAACACAACTTTTGACATTCAACTGGTTGCATAGGACCTTTAAGACTCTTATTAAGGTCATGATAAATATTCTAATATTTATATCTAATTAATGTATTTAATTATTTTTTAATTAATCTATTATCTTAGAATTAATTAATAAGAGTCCAGAAAATTTTTCTTTTAATTTCTTTTAAAACTCTTACTTTATTATTGACATTGTGACCATACAAGATTAAGGGCAACGGCCCGTTCATAATAAATTGCGTGATTACATTGTTTATTAATTGTTTTAATTATTATTGATTTGTTATATATTGCACCGATATTTGATTTGAATGCTAGATTGGACCCTAGAGACATGTGGTGGTATTGCGAAATAGAACTCATCTAGACGATGGTAGATAATGGAAAAATTAGAAAGTTTTATTTTTAGATTGCCTGCAGGCGGGATTTTGAGATGTGATGAGTTGGATGTGATGGTTTGAAACTGGCAAAATAAGCCCAGTGATGATTATGATGATTGTGAAGTGGTGCATAAGATAAACGAACTCTAGTCATGATTCGGGGATAATAAGCTTCCTTTTGTTGTAATGAGAGGGATACACACTGGGTACATAACTTAGGTGCAATCCGCGACAGCAAAAGAAAGTGAGCTCATGGGACATGGCATAATTAGCAGTTGGGAATGAAAGATCCCGCAGAGGAGATATTAGATTGCACGTCAAGTTAATGGATAGTAATAAACTGTTTATGTGAAACAAACTCTGTTTTACTTTTTCGCACTACTATTATCCTGCTGCTTGCTAACTGTAAAGTAAAGGGGTAGTTGGGTTGGATTATTCTACTGGGTGATTTATCACTCACGGATACGTCTGTATCCTGGCAAATCGTTTGCTTAGGCGATCAATTTGCCAGTGGGCACAGGATTCAATGGAGAGGATTCAAAGATGTTGCAGTTCAACACGAAAAGAATATCAAGAATGAAGATCGAATATGTTTCGGATTTGTATCAAACCTAGAGTCAGCTCTGAAATTAATGTATTTTGAATCAATAAATTTATCTTGTGACTGTAATAGCTAAACTTTATTTTGAAAAATTATATTTATTTAGCAAATCTTCTTAAAATTTTATTTTATATTACTTCCGGAAAGTCGGGGCGTTACAGCCATTCTCTCTCTTAATATTTGGGCTCAAATAATTCAACCATCTCAGCCTATAATTTTTCCTGCATCTCTTTAATCCTGTAATACAAAGCCTGAAAATAATGCTCTTGCATATTTCTTTTTCCACATAGAATTACTATCACGTGTGAAGTCTGTCTTTAGCTTAAATTAATTATTGAGTTTTTTTTTTTTGAACTTTCGTTAGCTTTGCATGGCATTCGTCTTGACGGTAAAAGTATAATACAATAAAATTATCACTAAAATCTTAACAAAAGTTAATTAGAAATAATGCAAAACTAACGGCTTTTTTGATGCCAGCTCCCGTCTCCTTGATTCTCAACGCACTTCTTCAGAAGACAGTCTTCTTCCTCAGTCCAACTACCCATTCTCACTCCTAATGGAACCTGCATGTCCATTTCTTTCCTTTATTCTGCAAAGTCCTTAAAAAAAACCAATAATCAATAAGCATGTGAAAAAGGTTTCAAGTAAAGCTGCTAAAAAGTACTAAAGCGTACCCTCTGGAAAAGTAAGCAAAAGAAAGGTCATTGACGTGCATTTTCGCAAACACATTTCTTTCTGAATGTTTTAAAATTCTGAGGCTCCAAAAGAAAAGTCATTGACGTGCATTTTCGCCCACCACTAAACCTGAAAACGAGAATTCGAATCTAGTGGACTTGGCTTGTCGGCAGTCCTGGACTGCACCGGGCTGTTGGCCGGATTTCAAACTTGTACCGAGTTTGTTCTCATGATTGGAACCGTTGATGTCGTCGAGCTCGTCGAAAACTTCAAACATGTCAAAAATTATATTGTCTAAACACTGTTTAATTCCTGATCGGATCACATTTATGTTTCTGAAAAGAGATATGGCAATCAACCCATCAACACCAGTTTAATAGAGCAAAAAGTCACTCCGATTAGGTATTAATAAGTATCCGATTAACATGAGTTTCGACGTGATTAAAGTTTTCGACGAGTTCTACGTACAACATGAAAGATTCTGATTAATGAAAATAACCTCAGTACAAGCCGATATCCGGCCAACTGCACGGTGGGGACTACCAACAAGCCAGACCGCGAATCTAAACCACGCAAAGTAGCAACGGGATGAGCCGTAAACGAGATATTCTTAATTCGAAACTTGACAACTTCATAGGCCAAGGTTACAAGAGAAAATTTTCTTGTGAATTTTCTCGTGCCGGCATAGATTACATATTTTTGACCGGATCGAAAAAGAGAGCAATTGAGTTACGCAAAAACTAGCTTGAACACCTTGACCCTCAAACCCAACCAAAAAATGAAAGAGAGTACTATAGTTGTCGATCTTTTCTCTATTATTATAGTATTTAATAAATCAACTAACAGTCCACATCGATCATGTGGTCCACGTCGCCCTTCAAAACAAAAAAAACAAAAAGTAGTCCAATGCTTTTTACAAGTGTCGGGTTGGTTGCCCGTTCTGAGATTTTGGAGGCCTAAGACGGTCTTCGAAAGTGAGGTCCTTAATAATTATAAACGAAAATCAAATAAAAAGTCAATCACACTGAATAATTTTGATTCGGATATAGTATTAATTTGTTTGTAATGAGAAGTACAGGAGTAGTAGCATTTAAGAGGGCAAAAAGATGCATCCATACATCCACCACACTGAATAATTTTGAAGAGCCCCATAGATTTTTGGCGATCCCGTGACCTTTTATTCCTTCTTTTTGTTTTTTTTCTTTTGTTTTTTCCTGCATTCTGTATTTCATTTTTCTGGGCTATTGGGGTTTAATTATAAAATGTCTTATTGGGTTTAAAATTGGTCCCTAAAATAACACATATATATTAGGTTCTAAAAATAAGTGGGGCCCTATTTTTTTGACATTTTTGAGAGGTTTAAGGCCCACGCCTCTTGGGCCTTAGCCCAAAACCGGCAGTGGGTTTATACACATAACGATTAATCCTTAGAGTCTAATCTCACCATGTACTTTAAGGAAGTTTAATTAGAATCAGAGCAAAAATCCGTATGAAATAGCTCCAAAGAAATTGATAAATCCTGAAAGGTTTCGAATATAAAATCTTAAGATGGAGAAATCCCCTACGTCCTATCCCTTGTCGTCAACCTATTTTCGGGACCCCAGTTTCTTTGGAATACTTGTGAAAGGAAATTCCTCCTTTTTTTTTCCCTGAAATTTTGCAAGTTAGGCTCCGTTTCAGAACTCAAAATAAGTATTTATTTTTTAAAAAGACAAGTTTAAGCTAAAAAATAAAGTATTTAAATAAATAATTTTCTAGCAATATGAATATTTTTTTATAGATTTTATTCAGATCTTTTTTTTTTTTTGGAGAGAGAGCAAGAGGGTAATTTTATTGAGATCTTTTGAACAATACAAAAAATCAAAAAAAATATTTTTTGTTTACATTATTTTTTAAATTTAAAAATATAAAATAAATACTTATTTTTTAAGAAAATATCATTGAAACGTGAAATAAGTAGTCATCAATAATGTGGAAATGTAAAAATGTGAAAATAAGTAGCCATCAATAATGACACATGATCAAGTGTTGTCGTTGTCATGAAATCATTTTCAGTTTTGGAAACAGTTCCTCTAAATCTTCTCTCTTTAATTAGAGATTGCAATTTTGGAAACAGTTCCTCTAGATCTTTTTTAATTAATGCTTGACCGACCCGTCTGAGTTAGAGTATTTGACAACACGTTGTACACACACCTACAAAAATAGGGAGGGAGGGGGGCAGCTGTGCCGGCCAAAATAACATTGTCCCGAGTCCGAAAACTTGATCTGAAATGTTCACTTGAAAGATCTCATCTCTTACTATAGCTCTGCAAAAAATCAAGTCGATCGAGCATCCATAACCTAGTGAAAGAATCACTCTTTTTGCTTATTTTTGGCTTAATATTTTGGACATTGATAATAACATTGTAAACAGCTGATTCGTTCACTAAGTTATCGATACTCGACCGACTTGATTTTACGCAAGGCCATAGTAAGCGATGAGATCTTTCAAGTGAACATTTCGGATCAAGTTTTTGGGCTCGGGACAATATTATTTGGACCGGCACAGGACAACAACAGCCTCCCTTCCTCCCAAGAGTAGGTTAGCTCATAAAACGTGATCTTTCTGGATGAGATCATAAGTCTTCTACTTTAGTTCACGGTTATAAATTGTGATTGAAAGTTAAAAATGATCATGACCTAAACTGAGATAGAAAATCATTGCGCGTAATCTTTTCTTTGCATCTACTAGACCATCTAGTCTTGGCATTGCCGAGTTTCGAACCCACGCACCATTGGTTGATTTTCCAAGCACTTAGAAACTAGCCAAGAACTTCTGTTGCATTACGAAAACAAAAAAAAAATCTATACTTCTTAAAGTAGGAAAATTTTTCTTTTTCTTAAAATTTGTTGAATTATTGAAATGCAATTAAATATAAAAAAATATATATATATACATTGTTTAAATTTTTTTAAAAAAAATATGACAACAGATCTTTTGCCAATCAAAACTAGTTGTTGGTCACCAAAGAATTTTCTTGTGGAGAAAAAATTAGTTTTGGTCGGTAAATTTAGTCAACAATAGTGTTTTTTGTTGTAGTGTGTGATTTATGTTTTCATGAAAATTATCACAACCTGCAGATTGTAACATTATGAACAAACTTTAGATTTTTCTGTAAACTAACCATTTAACATGGATTTTGTGTTTATATTGAATTTCAATTTTAGTGGTGGCTTCTTGGCCAATTGAATTTTAATCCTTTTTAGACAAGGCTAAGCCAAAATAACATGATTGCTCTTTTCCTTAATGTGTCAAACACTTGGAAGGCATCCAAAATAACTTAGTTTCTAGCATACACAACAAAAATTTCTACCATCTAAACACGTAATTCAATATCTAAAATTAGGTTTCAACTTAAACCCCCAATTTTAAACAAGTGTTACTTGTGTACAATCATTCAAATATCCCAAGCAGATGGGGACACACAAGTTTTTCCAAGAAACTTAAAAGATGAGTAAAACAATAGACATATAGGTTCATCGTAGCTTTATATCGCTTAGACTAGTGGTTAAAAAAATTAGGAACTTCAAAGAATCTAAAATTTAGACTTAAATATTTTATCTCGTTGCAAGAGTCAGTCTTTTATCACGCTGCAAGTGTGAGGTCATTTTTAGGCTTTAGTATTTTATCTCACTGCAAGAGTCAGCTTTTTATCACGCATCAAGAGTGAGGTATTTTTTAGGCTTCAGTCTTTTATGTTGCTGCCAGAGTGAGGTCTTTTATCTCGCTTTTTTCCATATGCCAGTGTTTTATCACGCTGCGAGAGTGGTTTTTTTAGGTTTCAGTCTTTTATCTCGCCTAAAGACCGAGGTCTTTTATCTACAATTACAGTTTTTAAAGAACTAAGATAAAATATATTAAACGTCACTTTTTATCTCAGCTTTTGACTTAAATTGAGATTAAAAATTTAGCCTACAATTTTTTTTATCACGCTTTAATTAAAACCGTGATCTTTGTGAACCTTCTTGGTGTGACCTTTATTTATTACAGTATTGTAGTAGTGTAATTCAGTATGATTTTGAAATTGTAACAAAGCATCGCGCATGTGTGTACACCCGATTCATAAAAAGAAAGTCTCTGGTCTAATTGTACAACCTTTGGTATACGAAAGGATTAATTTAATTTTTTGTGGGACCCTGCTTAGAAAAAATGTACTAGTAATTTTTTTTGTCAAAATGATAGAAGTTTCATTTTCAATCATAGTAGAAAGTAACCGAATATATCAAAAGGACATTTATCACTTTCAAAAGGAGTTAATAACCAAATAGTAGGCCTAGCTCCCTATAATGCCAGAAGCTCACAATTTCAATCTTGCGAATGGACACTGGATGCACTTCGGTGAACCAGCCAACACCAGCACCTAACTCACGAACCAACAACGAAAACATTATTCTAGGGGACTTGGGGGGGTGGTTTCCCAATTTTGCCCATGTGCATAGAAGTATGTAAAGGTGGCCAACTGTATTCCCCTCTACTTGCGATAAAAAAGCCTTCATGGAGGCTAATTTTGTCATTTGCTTCTAAAGGAATATGTCATTGAGGAGAAACTGTCAACTAGGACCCGTGACACTTCAGTGACAGTATAATTATCATGTGATGCGCGTGTGTTGCACTAGTAATGTGCACCGACAGGTCTAAGTCTAACCTTAGCATTCTCCATTTGGTTCATGCATGTAGATAATTTCCGACAGAAATGATTCGTGCACAGACTGCTGTGCACAGCAGCCTTTTCCTCCCGCCCCGGGTCGTACAAAGATGATCGGAGCCGCTCATTTTGTTCAAAATATGTCGTTTAAGGTCTCTGTAAAAAATGAGTTTCGTTCGATATTGTTAGAGGTGTTAACAAAACACCCAAAATCACTTCAGAATTTAGCCTAAATTCTGAAGTGATTTTGGGTGTTTTGTTAACACCTCTAACAATATCGAACGAAACTCATTTTTTACAGAGACCTTAAACGACATATTTTGAACAAAATGAACGGCTCCGATCATCTTTGTGCAACCCGGGACGGGAGGAAAAGACTGTTGTGCACGGCTGCTGTGCACAGCAGTCTGTGCAGGTAGCACAGCTCTAATTTCCGAACTCTAAAAAGGGCAGCAAGTTTAAATGCTGTAGAGTACGGGTTAAGAGTACTGTTCCTGGAGAGTTAACACAAAGCCCAGCTCTGAAATTGCCTAAATTGGCCCAACCAAGTGGGGTCGGTCTTTGGATGGACTGAGGATGTTCACGTGGTGCACAGCAATAATAGGAGTGCATTATTATGGAGGGGGGGGACCGTAACAACGTTAAGCGATGTAACTGAAAGGACCACAATGGGTTAAGCGATGCTGTTTGTCCTCATGGCCATGCTCCATGCAGAGAATTACGATGACTAGTGTTAATTTAAAAAAAAAAAAAAATCTTTTGAGGGTTTTTGGCCAACGCATTTATGCATCATTTAAGCATATTTTTTTAGAAAAATGATAGCGCGAATATATTTTTTTGGATGAGAACATGCGCTTTTTTGTTGTAAAATATGACATTTAAAAATGGATGGATAGAGTATCGTCTCCTCTATTGTACTAAAGTCTTTATTAATTTGGTAGATAAAAATAAATATTAAAATCATAAAAGACGTAACTCGATCAATACTAGATATTTCAAAGAAAAATAAAACGTCACGGTACTACTTAGGGGCAAGCAAAAAATCAGTCAAACCGCGAATTCAGTCCAAACCGAATGGTTTGGTTAGGTTTTTCAATAGTGTGGTTTGGTTCCGGTTTTAAAAATTTAGAAACCGCGTTAAATGGTTTGGTTTGTAGATTTACGCTAATAGTTTCGGTTCCAAATCGATCCGAACCGTATATAGATATAATATATATACATATAACTCATTTAATTTACAAACACCAAGTATACATGAAAGTTATAGTCAACTAATTTTCTAAATTAATAATTTATTCAATCCACCGTCTTTTTCATTATTTATTTACTACCAAAATTATTTAGTATAAACTTCTATATATCACAACCCATTCTTAAAATCTCAAAAGCACATTGTATATAGATATGTAATGCTCCATTTAGTGAATATTGATTCCTCGGCTCAATTAATTCCTAAATTTTTTTATAAATAAAAATCAATTCTTAGTTTATCTCCGCAATTTTGAGTACTTTAAATAGTTTACGAAGATGATATCTCAATTTCAAATAAACCATGGTTCCAAATCGAAACCGAACCGTAGTACTCTAATGGTTTGGATTGGTTTGGTTCTACACTTTTTATGGGTAGTTTGGTTCTCCAAATACATAATCCGTATTTAATGGTTTGGTTTTTGGTTTACGATAAAACCGAACCAATCTGGTCTATGCTCACCCCTAGTACTACTTGATCATCTCCTCAAATATCCCAAATTAAAGGTCCATATTGTCCATAAAAATGTCACTCCAATCATACTCCAAAGAAACTGGGCCCCGAAAATGAGTTGAAGTGAATGGGTGGAATGTAGGGGTTTTAAGGATTTATCAATTTCTAAGGAGCTATTTCATATGGAGTTTTGCTCTGATTTTAATTGGGCTCTCTTTTAGTATGTGTGCGGTGAGATTTAGACTCTAAGAATTAATCGTTATTTGCATAAATTAGTCCATACGCTTAAATTATGAGCGGAGATAAGGGCAAGAAGCAAAGTGGCTGCGCGGTTCTTGTGAAGCTTCAGGAACCATCCCACATATAATAAGAAGCACAGGACCACTTGATCGACGTGGACTGTTAGTTGATGTATTAAGTACTATAATAATAGAGAAACGATCAGCTACTATAGTGCTGTCTCTTTCTTCTTCTTCTTCTTTTTGGTTGGGTTTATTTTGTAAGGGTCAGGGTGTTCAGGCCAGCTTACATGCAATTCAACTATTCTTCTCCCCGATCTGGTAAAAAACATGTCATCCATACCGGCACTAGAAAATTCACAAGTGATTTTTCTCTTGTGACCTAGGCCTAAAAAGTTGTCGAGTTTTGAATTAAGAATATCTAATTTACGGCTCATCCTATTGCTACTCTGCGTGGTTTAGAATTCCTGGTTTTCAGGTTTTGTGGTGGGCGAAAATGGACGTCAGAAACTTATCTTTGGAGCCTCAGAATTTAGAACAGAAAGAGATGTGTGCGCTTATTTTGCATGTGTATAAATTCGATCCAGAGGCTACGCTTTATTTTTGACCAACTTTGCATGAAAATTTTCACGTGCTTATTGATTATTGGTTTTTTAAGGACTTTGCACAATTAAGGAAAGAAATGGACATGCAGGTTCCATTAGGAGTGAGAAAGGGTGCTTGGACTGAGGAAGAAGACTTTCTTCTGAAGAAGTGCGTTGAGAAACATGGAGAGGGGAGCTGGCACCAAGTCCCCCACAAAGCAGGTACATTTTGGTTTCTTCTAGTAGTATTTATCTTGGTTGTTGGAGAAAATTTTTTTTTCTGTGGAATAACAAGAGTAGAAAAAAGTTAGATGAGTTTTGGAAAAAGTTACGGTAAGATAAATGAATCTCAAAAAAAGTTGTTATTTTTGCATTATTTCTAATTAACTTTTGTTAAGCTTAGTGATAATTTTATTATATTATACTTTTATCAACAAGACAAATACTTATTACGAAAAACTGAATGCAAAGCTTATGAAAGTTCAAAAAAACTCAAAAAAAAAAAAATAATTTAAGGTAAAGACAGTTCATATGTGACAAGTAACTCTACGAGGAAAAAAAATGTGCAAAAACATTTGTTTTTTTTGTTTTACAGGATTATATAGATGCAGGAAAAGTTGTAGGCTGAGGTGGTTAAATTACTTGAGGCCAAATATTAAGAGAGGGAAATTTTACTGTGGATGAAATTGATCTCATTATCAGGCTTCATAAGTTGCTTGGCAACAGGCAATCTCTCTCTCTTTCTCTCTCTCTCATTGATGGCCTTGGTCTTCAACTTGCCCCGTATATAACTAAAGTTAAAATTTTGATATACAATTTTCTTTGTTCCTGTATCTCTTTTGAAGATGCTCTTGGTTACACATTTCCCCTATTATGTTTCAATTTTGTGAAAGACATTTTTCCATTTCGAAAAGCAATGAAAAGGGCTATTAAAAAAACAAAAATAGCAAAGACAAAAGTTTATATTGGTTCAATTTTTCACATATTAGGTTGGTTTTGGATCAATAAGTCACTTTGACTTATTTGTCTTTTTACAAAAAAAAAAATCGCATTTGTTAGTTTTGTGTCAAACTTTTATGGATTTTCGATTCCTTTCATCAAGACGAATCAATAATTCATAAAAGTTTGAGGCAAAAACAAAACAAATGTGAATTTTTTTAAATAAAGACAAACTAGCTTGCGACTGCATTATTTGTTTTATAACGATATGTGTGACTTATTGGTTTGACTTATTTGTTCAAAACTAGCCTAAATCATTCGTGAGACTGCGTTAACTATTTTATCCCAATATGTGTGAAGATTTTATGATAAAAATGTCAAATTTTAAAATATATTTTGGAATTTCAGACTATACCTTTCCATAATAATCATTAACTTTTTGTGATGTATACATCCATAATTAATGATGATCCTAATTTAATCTATATGCCATTTTCCAGTTTCATATTCATCTCATTAATTGGTTCTTCTCTTTAAAAAGATGTCCGCTAATTGCAGGTAAACTTCCGGGAAGAACATCGAATGATGTTAAAAATTACTGGAATACCCATTTGCACAAGAAACCGAATGATCAAATTAAGGAAGATGTACATAAATCGAAAATGACCCAGAGTACGATGGAAAAAACCAAAGTCATACGCCCTCGACCTCGAACCTTCGCGAAGAATCTACCTTGACTAATGGGTAAAACTGTCATTACGGATAAAACTGATCAGACGAAAGAGAATTTCTCCGAGCCAATTCAAACTCCTTCACAACGAGATGATAACGGAATATTGTGGTGGGATAACATGTTGTCTGATCCTAATATTAACAGAGGAATGATAACATGGACCAATGAAGAAGTGATTACGGAGGGTGGGGGTGAACAGGAAAAATCAGGTATGCAAGGAGCTGGTAGGCAGGGTCGGCTCTGAGATTTTGAGGTCTAAGACGGACGTAGACAATGAGGCCCTCAATAAAATTTACGACAATAAAATAACAAGTAGTTAAATGATTTTTTCAAAGCCAAATGCATGTATTCGACAAGAAAAAAACCCATACAAATACTAATTTCTGATCCTATTTTCTCTTCTTTGATCTCTAATTCATCTTCTTCCATTTTATTGTGTGTTCAGGAGATTAGAGCTGTTAAGGGTAGAATATGCATAAACTTATTATATAGGAACCATCACATGTGATCATTTTCCAAGGGGCTCTACATGAAGACAGCAGCCCGTGATTTGCATTTTCTTTTTCCTTTGATTGAGCAAGTCAAGTTGGGCCCAACCATTGGGTCTGTGTCTCTTAAGTGAAAAATAGGTGGTTTGGGTATTAAAATGGGCCTCTGTGTTGCTATACCCAAAAAGATTGGGCATATATAATAGGTACCCAAAATAATAGAAGGCCCTAATTTTTACACATTCTTGGGGGGCTTAAGGCATCAGCCTCTTGGGCCTTAGCCTAGAGCCGGCCCTGTTGGTAGGGATCCTTTCAGATGTGTTCAAGACGATCACAATGGTTGGAGTGACTTTTTTATGGACAATATGGACCTTTGGGATATTTTGGGAGATGATCTCAAGTAGTACCATGACACTTTATTTTTCTCTGAAATAGTTAGTATTGATTGAGTTTCGTCTTTTATGATTTTAGTATTTGTTTTTATCGATCGAATTAAGAGAGACTTAATAAAATAGAGGAGACGATACTCCTTCCATTCCTTTTTAAATTTTATATTTTACACACGCAAAAAAGTGCATTTTCTCGTCCACAAAATTATATCTGTGCTAGAATTTTTTCAAACAAAATTGATTAAAACTTACATGGTGCATAAATGCATTAGCCAAAAACCCTCAAAATATTTTTAAAAAAAAAGAAAAAGAAAAAGAAAAATCATCGTCATTCTTGTGCATAGAGCATACTAGCATTTTGCCCATTCGATACGCGGGTACAAAAAAAACAGTTGTGGGAACTTTTTTTCTGTTTTCAGTCAGCGCATATAGCTCTTGGAATTTACTTCATTTTCTCACAAAATAATATGGAAAATTTCACAACAATAAATGAACAAAAAAATGGAGATATCAGATCGGTTTCAAGGACTATTTATTACTACTATGTCAATAATTGACCTTAGTTTCATTTTCAAGCAAAATAAAATAGATATTTTGTATTTTGTAAAAAGTGTAGAATACGACGACTAAAAAGATGAATTTTTTTTTAGAAAATTACATGTACGAGAGAGTTAAGGCAACAACTTGTTTTATTTTAAGTAACTACATTCTTATAGTATATGGTATAGATAAATATGGTCGTGAGGACGCTTTCCGATTGTGGTCCTTTCAATTAAGCCCTTCCAATTAATTGCCACCAAAACTGAAACCGTTACCCCGAGAGACTCTTGGATGAGAGATTATTGACCTTGTTCGGTTTAGGGTTTTGGATATTGAATTCTAATTATTATCCTATTTCGCTTTCTACTCATTACCTTATCTCAAATAATTACTCACATTTTTCTCTATCTCTCTCAATTCCTTACTCATATTTTCAATTATTGTTCTATTTCTCTATACAAATCCAAATCCAAAATCCCATAACGAACGGGGTCTCAATGACCCTGAGCCGTCGTTAAGTGGTGTTGGTACCTCCTCCATAATATATTAATGTGGAATTCGTACACTTACGTTGACCACGACGTAAACACCGCATGTCAAAAAGAAATTCTGTCGTTGATTGTTCTCAATCATCCGGGCCCCATTTGCTTTGGCCCTTTGGGCTCGATTGGATGAAGGATTGGCAAGGGGGATAACTTATCACCCTTGCTAAGACCGTACGTGCCCCGTTGTTATCCATGGTTTGGGAAGCTCAAAAGGCGAAGGTTTTCATTAATCCCGGTCCATGCTTATACCGGCGAAGAGGGGCTGCGGGGTATAATTTTCAGCTGGGTTTTGAGGTGTTATTAAGTTATCCCCTAATCCCCTGGAAATTGGATGATTTCACCCCTCCTTATCCCCAGGGCAGGCTCATAAGTTTTGGAGACTGGAAGCAAACTTCTTGAATGAGGCCACGTTATACTTTTCATATATAAGTGGTCTACAAAGAGTCATAAAAAACAAAAAAAACCAATACAAAAAATTTACCATACCTCAAAATCCATTATTTGAAAATTATTTTTCTCGCACTTTTTGCTGCAAACGCATTGATTAAGTCTCCATAGTCAAGCTTCTTCTCCAATTCCTTCTCGATAGACAACATAGCCAATCTATTTAATCTTTCTTGAGACATGGTTGACCGAAGATAATTTTTGATCAATTTGAACTTTGAAAAGCTTCTATCCCCTGATACAATTGTAATTGGTATAGTCCACAATTTGGGCCTATTTTGTAGGTCTTAAATTTCAATTGGACCTATTTTGTATAAAGGAGGCTAGTGTAATTTTTTTTTGGGACCATACATATATATATAGGAATCTTAAAAATTTGGGGGCCCTCGTTTTTAATTTTTTTCGGAGGCCAGAAGCGCCCGCTTCCCTCGCTTTGGCTATAAGCCGGCTTTGCTTATCCCCCTTCCCCCACTCCTAACTCGCCTGGGTTTTTTTGATTCAGACAATGGAACCAGAAGAAGAAGAAGAATAACAGTAGATTGGAGAGGGGGAGGATGAACCTGTGACGTTCAACGGGGATCGAAGAGATGGAGTGTCGTAGCTTTTCTTCTTCTTCTCTGCCTTTTCATCTTCTTCTCCCGCTCTCTCTCTCTCTTAAACGCTGGAGAAGCGATGAGAACGAAGGCAAGGAGAAAGAAAAATTATTATGTGCATGTGTGACATGTGCTCTCATATACCCAACCCATAATCTCAATTACTAATTTCCCACTAAAAAAACACTTTAAAAAAACGAATTTAATTTTTTTGTGCTTATTAAATTAATTAATTTATTAATAAATTAAATTATTCCCAAAAAAACCCCTAATTTTTTTAAAAAAACCAAAATTTGTCAAATTAAAACTTTTTTTATTTTGTAATATTATTAATTTAGTAAATTTATTTTTTAGAAAAATTAAATACTACGGCTTAAAGTGTAAAAGATTAATTATATTTGCAATTATAATTAAGTTTGGAATTGCACAAGGGCAAAACGGTCATTAGACAGCTTTTTACATTATCCACCATTTTTTAACCAATACCCCCTACTCTAATATTACCTCATCCAAATAAACTATTATTTAATTTTCATTCCATAAAAGTCACATCAATATGGGCCCATCATTTTTAACCAATATACCCTACTATCTTATTATTATTCTTAACTAATACCGCAAATTCTTTCCTTGCATCCAAACGGACCCTTAGGCAATTCCAGAGAGGGGCTTCCGCATCTTAAATTATTACCTAAATATCTAAAGTACTTACTACTCACATATATAGGGGAGTAAATTTTTTGAAAAAATAACCTCTAAGAATAGAAAAGTGCATGTTAATTCTCATTAAAGATGAGCTTAGTTTTTATTTTACCTCTAAGGACAATCACATTATGAAGATTATCCTTTTGTCCTTCAATAAATACAATTTTATACTTTATTATTTTTTCCTATTATAGGGTAGGGTAGTCGTCGATCGTTCTCAATCATCCAGACCCCACTTGCTTTGGCCCTTTAGGCAATTCCAGAGAGTACTTACTAATCACATATATAGTGGAGTAAAAAAAACTCAATGTAAATGTAGGTACCGATTGAACCAGTAAAGGAAATATATGTTCAGCTCACAGGACAGAGTCTTTGGATGATCTATGTAACAAATTCTGATGTGGTGGCAATGAATTACAAAAGAAGATTCATTTCGTAAAATGGCACAAGCTAGTCTTCAATGGGCAAGGATAGGGGAGGTTCGAGTGTTGGAAATGCTAAGCAGCATTCAAGGGTCAAACGAAATAAAAATAAGATCGATCGTCCAATTTGGAAAGCATCTTCAGATGGTATATTTTCAGTTGAATCTGTGAATCTGCTAGTGGAGAGCGACATTGGTAGCACGATACACAGATTCAACATTTGGAAGAATCAAATCCAAAGTAAGGCTGGGCATCATCGAGAATCATGCTGCAAGTTCGAGCAAATTTTGTGGCAGAGAATTTGGTCCACTTGATTAATACAGTGGTCGAGTTATACAATGGGTTTGTCTATCGTCTTTTCGGACACTGATAGAATGGTGGAGAGGCTGGCCAGTTTAAGAGAAGATTAAAGAAACTCATATGGGAAGTTTTATCTTTTGCTATTGTTTGGTCCATTTGAAACACTAGGAATGAGAGTACATTTGAGGATAAGGAACCTATTTGGTTTTGAGACTTGTGAAGAAATATGATTCAGAGTTGAGTTTTTGGGTGAGTTGGAGAGCAGAAAAATCAGCATATTGATTTTTGGGATTAAGCCGCAAGAAAGCAAATTTCTGGTGCGAGTGGCTTGTTTTTACCAGACCGGAAAAGGTTTTAGTCAAAATGCGCGTAAATTGGTCTGAACACCTCCGACCGCTTAACCCAAAAAAGGAAAAAGTAAAATCAGCATATTGTGTTAATGATTTTGTATCAGGTTGCAAGGCATCTTGGGCCTGTCTGTCTGCGTGGATGATTGTTGTTGAGGGAGATTTGGTGTGTCCAAGTTGCTAGTGGTATCTCACCTACATAGTTCGGGGAAATTTTCTGCACTAAATTATTATTATTATTATTATTATTATTATAGCTTCAGGGTGTTTTGGTGGATGCATGATCACTATAGACTAGGGTAGATGTTAACATAGTTGGAATGAGTTACAGTTGGTGTGTATCAATTGTTTAGCATCTTGCGGTTGGTGTGTATCAACGGTTTATTATCTTTCATCTATATTTATATTTTATGTTACTTTGAACGTAAATTTTTTTTTATCAACAAAAATAAATTTATTAACTCATAACACGAAATACAGAGATAGTAGAGACTTGGCCGGGTACACCGGTTTGACCACCCAAGACCCTTTTTTCCTAACTACACGGGGGAAACTGATTTAGGCCCTACTTTGAACATTAATAAAAAAAAAATCTTTGTTTCTTTCTTTTTCGTTGCTTATATTTGTTTTTGGAATATCAAAAAAACTGAATGAATAATATGATAATTTGGCGAATGCTAAGTCAATTACACCTGCTATGTGTTTAGGAGTGTATAATACACCCCAATCTTGAATATAAATTTTAGAATAATGATTTTTGCACTTTCGTTTTTAGCATCTCACTCTTTGTTACTCTCTCCGTCCCTTTACTAGAGTATAGTATTCTATTTTGGGCTGTTCTTTAATAAATGTCTATTTTGTAAAGTTAGTGAAAAAAAATAGGTACTTTTTCTATTTTACCTCAAAAAGTAGATTCATTTTTGAAAAGTTATTTAATAAAAGTGTAATAACGATGTCTCCGTGGAAGGCAATTATGGAAAATAGAGATAAAAATTGATGTGAAAAGTATAATGATAGTGTCTCTATAATAAATTGAAGTTACGGAACTGTATACTTAATTAAAAATGGACGGAAGGAATATGTAAATTAAACACTGTGACATTGCCCCTTCATTAATTATTATTTTTTGGATATGAAGAAATAACATAATGGATTAACATCATATAATAAAGCGAGTGCGAATGATAAAAATAGAAAGTGCAAAAGTCAATAGTGTATAAAAATTTAATGTAAAGCTGTTTATCATTACAATAGGTGTAAAGTGGATGATGGCCTTCAAAAAAAAAAAGAGTGTAAGGTGGCAATAATGTACGCAGTTGAGGCATCCTAATAGATCGGGAGACTTGAACATTGTTCCTAAATGACTTGATCAATGCAATCAGAAACTTGATAGGCGCGTAAATATTTACACAAGCAACTTTAATTTATCTTTGTTAAGTCCATTTATATTGTTACTCAAAGCTTAATACGTGATCTGTGTGTTGTAGGTATTTTGAGATTATAACGAGTTAATGGGCGACATTGGTTACGGAGTGATCAAATCAGAAGGAATATCAAGATAAGTAGCATAATATCAAATGTACTGGATTGGGCTTTTTAATATTGGCCATTAGTACAACGTGATATTGAAAGTCGGATTAGTAGAAACCAATGCAATTAAGGTGGGCCCAAATTAATTTGTTAATTAAGGGTCTGTAATAGAGTTGTTCGACTGAGGTGGAAGCATGGCCCACAATTTTACACGTACAAGAAGGGTTTTTAAAGAGTAATTCTACCTCCATACCTAAAACACATACCGAAATACACACCCACACATACTAACTCAATAGAGTTGTTCGACTAAGGTGGAAGCAAGACCCACAGTTTTACACGTACAAGAAGGGTTTTAAAGAGTAATTCTACCTCCACACTCAAAATACACACCGAAATACACAACAGACCCTTAATTAACAAAACACACACCGAAATACACAACCACACACATACAAGTGTGTGACCCCCACATATGCTAGAGTGTGCAATGCGTGTGGGGCCTACAAACTTGTATGTATGGGTGTGGTCCTAAAATAATTGGTTTTTAAAAGTTGGCTACAACACTTATAAAATGGACGAGAACAGTGGGCGAAAGGAAGAAAGAAATCATGGAAGACGGTAGAAACAAAGAACGGGGCAGCCGACTGCCAAGATTCAATATTCAAGTTTTGTTGAATTATTATACTCCGATAACTCGTTTTAATTTATGTTCTTAATTAAAGTTGTTCGTTGGTATTCAATTAGTTGTTATCTCTATTTTTTCATCTCGCATAATAGAAGCATGATTTAAATTATAATTTCTTCTGTTTTTCGCTTGATAATGAGTGAGTAGTCGTTTAGGTAGGATCGTTGGATGATTAGCACGCCGTGACCAGTTCGAGCACTACTCTTATTTTCAAATAAAAAAATGCAATTTTAGGTTAATAAAAAACATCCGTTAGACAAACCCGGACATCGTCGGAGCCCATGTGAACGGAGGAATAGGGGACCAAAACTCATTCTCCGCTGCGCATGGGTAAACAACAACCATAAAGGTTTGCATCTTCCGGGATATCTTTTTCTCTCTAAAGTCGAACATTTTCAAGAACAACGAATGGAGCAGATAAGTCCGGACGGTTGTGAGCGCTATTAACCCTACGACCGTACCTCCATTTTAATTATTTAAAAAATCAAACAATTTCTTAAGTTTAGTCAATCTCAGCAATCGACTACAAGGGGTGGCTTACTTAAGAGTCCATTCAAATTATAACAACCAGAGTTTTTAGTCAGCACACATTACCGTCTTTGTGGATTCGACTCCGGTCTTACCGGATATTATGCTACGTCGGTCTCCGCCCTACACTTGGGGCAACCTATTAATTTAGGACTATAAAATCGTCAAGCAGGACTCGCCGTCTGTTTTCATTGTTCAACTCTTTGATAACATGAAAAAATCATTGTTCTTGAAAAAATGAAAAAACCAAAAGCTGTACCCTCCTTCTTTATGCAAATTAACAAACGCAAATTTTATTGAATAAGGACAAAATCAAACTATTCTTCACCAGCCGAATTAGGGGGGATTTGGATTGAAATTAAAGTAAATAGTAACTTAATTTGTCTTTATTCAAAAAAGTTTCGCATTTGTAAGTTTTGCGTCAAATTTTTTGTGACTTATTGATTTGTCTCGGTCAGAGGAATCGAAAAAGTAAAAAAATTTTGATCGAAACTCATAATTTTTTTAAAAAGAAGTAAAAAAAGTTTCGATAAAACATTTTGGATTTATTTTTGTCTTTATTCAAGAAATTATGAGTTTCGATCAAAAAATTTTACTTTTTTGATTTCTCTCGTCAAAATGAATAAATAAGTCACAAAAATTTAATGCAAAAAACAAACAAATGCAAAATAATCCAAATAAAAACAAAAAAAAAATTTACGTAATTTTTCAATCCAAATTCACCTTTAATTAATACTCTCTAATACTACTCCTAGAAGATTATGTAGGAGAGAAAGAAAGAGACAGAAAGAGACAGAAAGAGAATCCGGGTTGGAGGAAAGTGGAGGCTAATTTTGTCATTTGCTTCTAAAGGAACATGTCATTCCAGAGATGTAGTCAACTCGGACTCGGACCCCTGACGCTCAGTGACAGTACAAGGATAAAATATGTATTTGACCCTTAAACTATTAAAATTTTGTTTACTTCCGCATTAAACTACCAATTGCGTACTTCCCAAGGACAATTCAAGTTTTCCATCCACATATCAAACGGAAAACTGAGTTGAAGGCTATAAATGTCTTATCACTTGCAATATATGTATATGTATGTATCTCCTTCTTCCTCTATAAAGCATACTCAACCACTCTGTTCATATATATCTCTCTCTCCCCCCTGGTTTTTTTTCCCCTCCCAATATACTACACACATGCGGAGAACAAAGGGATTCCCCTTTGCTCACAATCATCTGGCGAAGCTGTAATTTACCAAAACCCTTCCTTACAATCATGAATCATCTAATCAAAGTTGTAATTTCAGTTCAAAAAAAATTCGAAGTTGTCGTAAATGATGAACTCCCGTTCCAAACTGAAATAGATCCTCTCTGCGCTCAATCCCTTCTTATATATAAAGTGGATCACTTGCAATAAATTAACTCAAATCCAACAGCAAAACATACTTACATTTCTGTTTTCTTCCAGTGGGAGCTCTCAAGATCCATGCCAATCGTTCATTAATCCACTCGAAAACCTTCCGGTATGAGCAATCTCTCTCTCTCTCTCTCTCTCTCTCTCTCTCTCTCTCTCTCAGGGTGTTGGGGTTTTCGGCTAAAAACCCCCAAATCGATTTGGGTGTTAGGGTTTTGGGAGTAGAAGTCTAAAATACACCTCTTTTGGACAGCAAAAATGTTTGGTAAAAATTAGTTCAACACTTTAAGGGGCAAATGCTCCTTGGGCTCCATTCCGAAACAAAAAATAAATTTTTATTTTTGAAGAAAACAATTTTAAATTTAAAAATTATAGATTTATTGAAATATAAAAATATGCAATATGAATCTTGTTTGGAAGATCTCGATGAGATCTTTTATACGATGTAAAAAAATTTAAAAAATTATTTTTCATTTACTTTATTTTTGAGTTTGAAAATGTGAAATAAGCTACTTATTTTTTAAGAAGGTTTTGATAAGTGCCAAAATATTCATATTTTGGCCCTCTAAACTACATTTGTTAGTCATTTATTTTTGTTAATTGATTTTTATTTTGTTCTTTTGTTGTTTATAGGTTGCTCGAGCCCATTATCTGAGACTTTGGGTAAAAAGAAGATTTTAAAGAAATTTGAGATTAAAATACGAAATAATCCAAAATCGAGTGGTTCATTTATTATTTCCTAAAGTTCAAGGGCCTTTGTGTGATTAAGATTTTCAATTCCTATATAAACACTTTACCAATTGACTTTAGGTCTGTCTGGCAGCCCGTGGAAAAAGAGGGAAAAAACGTCAGCAGCTGTTGGGAGAAAAAAGAAAAGCACGGACGAAACGAAGAACAGGGCTGCGGCAATATTGTTTAGTATTCTTTCTTCTTTTTAAGTTTTTGATGTCTTGTTCAATTACTTACACTTCGGTAACTCGTTTTAATTTCTGCTTTTCATTAAAGTTGTTCATTGATTCTTGTTTAACTTAGATCCTGTGTTTATTTTCTTTCTCCAGTATTAGAAATATGAATCAAATTAGGGTTTCTTCTATTTCTTGCAGTATGATTAGTGAGTAGTCGTTTAGGTAGGGTCGTGGGGTGATTAGCACACTGTAGTTAATTCGGGCACTGCTACTTTTATTAAACTATTAAATTAAACGATTTTCGATTGGAAAATATTTCCCACGGACGAACTCGGGTATCGTCGGAGCCCATATGAACGAGGGAATGGGGGTCCAAAACTCATTCTTCGCTGCGCATGGGTATACGGCGACCATAGGATCTCGCATCTTGCGGGGTATCTTTTTCAATCTAAAATTAAACGTTTTTAAGAACTCTAAACAGAGCAGGTTAATCTCGACTAGTTACAAGTGCTATGAACCCTACGACGGTACATTCCTTCTATTTATTTGAAAGAATACATCAATTTGTTAGTTTTTATTAATCTCAACCAAATCGACAAGGGATGGCTACCTAAGAGCCCATTTAAATTATAACAACCTGAATTTTTAGTAAGCATACATTACCGTCTTTGTAGATTCGACTTCGGTCTTACCGGATATTGTACTACATCGGTTTCCGCCCTACGCTTGGGGCAACCCATTAATTTAGGACTAGAAAGTTGTCAAGCAAGTTTCTGGAATTAGGCCTTAGAAGTACAACATGCAATTAGTAGTTTAAGGGACAAGTGTGTGCAGTTGATAGTTTAAGAATGAAATAAACAAAATTCGAATAGTTTAAGAGGCAAATACATATTTTACCTCAGAAAGTCTACAGTTACCGATCGGGAAATCCCGACCGGAATCTCGACGCCCCGCCGGGCACTCTCCGGCCACCGGATGGCTGATCCGATCCGTCCAATAATTCTAAAAAAAAAAATCGAGTGGGCCTTTGCAAGAATAAATGGCATCCGACGTGTGTAAGTGGCCAATCCAAGCATTCCTTTTTTGGCCGATCCAAACACTCCATTTTTGGCCGATCCAAACACAAAAATGGAGTGCTTGGATTGACTATTTACACACGTCGGATGCCATTTATTATCGCGTAGACCCACTCGATTTTTCTTTTTAGAATTATTGGATGGATCGGATCGGCTTTCCAGTGGCTGGAGCGTGCCCGGCGGGGTGTCGGGATTCTGATCGGGATTTCCCGATCGGTAACTGTAGATTTACTCATTTTACCTACAGTATAAATAGGGTAAATTTCACTGACCTCCCCTGAGGTTTCTGAAATAACACTGTCCTCCCTTGCTTTAACTGACATTGTCAACAGACCCCCTTGCTGTTAATTTGTTATGGATGGCGTTAAGATTTGCGAGAAAAGTACCAAAATACCCTTAAAGTAAATAGATTGTACAAACTTGATTCTTGGAATTACACCTCATCTCTCATTTTGTGAAATGAATCCACTTGAAAAGCATTAGGCGTATTATTATTATTATTATTATTATTATTATTATTATTATTATTATTATCATTATTTTTTTACAAATGTTTTTGTTTTTTCTATTTTTCTCAAACAAAATGATCAATGAATTTAAAAAAAATAGAGTGAATCAAGTTTATATTAAAGCCAAACTTATGCAGCAAAAAATATTGCATTGCTTGGTTTGTTTGGGCATTTGAGGATTTTACTTTTGATGATTATAATAAATTTGTTTCCTGTATTTTTTCCCAATTTCATTTTTAAACAAACAAAATGCAAAGATAGTTTGTGCTCGGGGATTTATTTTATCATTGTTTACAAAAAGGCATGAAAGCACTCCATATGTTGTGATTTAATTTTTTTCAATCTTTTTGTTGCTCTTATGCTGGCACCCACCTAATACCACAATGATTTTTTTGCCACTTAATCTCCACCACAACTAGCCCATTCACTAAGGCATGGTTTGGCTTAATAATCTTTTTTCAATTATTTTTATATCTCCATTGAAAAAAATGCCCTTGTTAATTCTGTGCATTTTTTTTTCCGGGTAATTGGTTCACTAATGACAAAATATTCCAAATAGGCAGATATTGTGAATTTTTTTCCGTCTTTTCTAACTTTTTCTAATTTTGGTTCATGTGTGTTTTTTTTAAAGGTTTTTTCTTTTTATCAAAATGAACCTCAATGTTCTTTCAACATGCTTTTTCTATCAAAATAATTGACCGATACAATGAAACTCATAATATCCTGGACTTCGTGATTTTATTTTTTTAAAGATTGCATTTTTTTACATTTTATAAGTGTATGGAGTTTTTATTTTATTTTAGAACATGTCAATCATAGACCCGGGGATCCTGTAAGGCGGAGCGCCCTACAGGGATTATAGTACACCAAATCTTACATTGAACTTTAACTAAATTTGGTTCAATTTTAATGTTACTCCATCAGTCCCATAATATTTGTCCAGTCCGCAAAACGTGGACTAAAAAATATTGCATTTCTTTTAAGAAAAAATCAAACTTTTTTGTATAAGTTAAAAAAACTCATCTATATCTAGTAAGTTGTTGAATTTTGTAAACTTTTCTTGCAAAAATTGTATATTATTTTTAAGTTCCGTTTTGCGGACCGGACAAACATTATGGGACGGAACGAGTATTAACTTTTGACGTGCAAAAACACTACAAATATTAGAGAAAAGAGTTACTTTTGATGTGCTCTACCCAAGTGGTTAGAAAATACATGAATTACTGTTGCAAGTAAATTTTTTTTAACGGCACTGTTGCAAGTATTTTTGCTTATAGGAATGAAGACTACTGAAGGGTTGAGGACATTGTTGGTATATTCTATGCAAGGACACCATGACATCAGCATGTCTTGAAACTTTTCGTCAATTTTCTAACGTTACTTGGACGGAGGGGGGAATATGTACAATGTCAGTTAAAGCAGGGAAGGACAACGTTATTTCAGAAACCTCAAGGGAGGTATCTGTTTGTGTCAGAAACCTCAGGAAAGGTCAGTGAAATTTTCCCGTATAAATATCAAGTGAATGCGCGCGTGTGTTCCACTAAAGTGCATTCTCCAATTGGTAGACAGTTCCTGTAGAGCAGGACAAAGCCCTTGTCTGAAATTGCCTAATTTGGACAAAGCAATTTGATGATTGAGGACGGTACGACAGCTCAGGGTCATTGAATTGTCTCTCGTCCTCCGGGTCATGGCTTCGCTGTTGGTGACGATTACACATTAGAAATGGCTTTTAATTGAAAGGACCACAATCGGAAAGCGACGTTGTCCTCACGACCATGCCCCATGCAGAGAATTACGATGAGTAGTGTTCCTTTTTAAAAAAATCTTGTGAGGGTTTTTGCAGATGCATTTATGCATCATGTAAGTTTTAATTGTTTTTTTTCCTGAAAAAATAATAGCGCATATATATATATATATATTTTGGTTGAGAAAATGCACTTTTTTGTTGTTGTAAAATATGACATCTAAAAAGGGATGGAGGGAGTATATATCGTCTCCGCTACTTTATTAAAGTCTCTCTTAATTTGGTCGATAAAAACAAATACTGAAATCATAAAAGACGAAACTCGATCGATACTAAAAATTTCAAAGAAAAAATATAACATCACTGTACTACTTGATTATCTCCTAAAATATCCCAAAGGTCCATATTATCCATAAAAAAGTCACTCCAATCATTCTGATCATCTTCTTGAACGCAGTTGAAAGAATCACCATCAGCTCTCTAGATGCCTAATTTTACCTTTTCACCCCCACCCTCCATAATCACTTCCTTATTGGTCCATGATATAATTCCTCTGTTAATATCAGGATCAGACAACATGTTATCCCACCATAATATTCCGTCATCATCCTCCGATGAAGGAATGGCTTGGAGAAATTCTCTTTCGTTTGATCAGTTTTATCCGTAATGATAGTTTTACCCATTAGCCAAGGTAGATTCTTCGAGAAGGTTCGAGGTTAAAGTCGTATGACTTTGGTTTTTTCCATCGTGCCCGGGGTCATTTTTGATTTCTATACATATTCTCTTTGATCATTCGGTTTCTTGTGCAAATGGGTATTCTAGTAATTCTTGACATCATTCGATGTTCTTCCTAGAAGTCTACCCGCAATTAGCGACCATCTGTTTAAAGAGAAGAACCAATTGATGTGGTGAATATGAAAGTCTTGATATCATTCTTTTACTTTCTTATATTTTAAAATTTTAACGCTTCCATCATAAAATCCTCACACATATTGGGACAAAACAGTCAGCGTAGTCTTTGGTATTTTCATTTTCTTAATAGCTTGCTTTTTGAAATGGAAAAATTTCTTTCTCAAAATTATAACATTATAAGAAAAACGTGTAACTAAGAGCATCTCTTTTAATAATCCTTTGATTTGGGGGACTCACTTTGCCAAAAATTTCATTAATTCACCTATTATATATGCTATAAATCTGATGATGTGACCATTTGAAGAGTTATAAAGAGTTATTCTCTTTTATTTATAAATAACTCTTCAATCATTGAGAAAAAGAGGACATCAAGACAGTGTAACAAGTTACTACTCCTTTTTGTAGTACATTTTGTTGATATAGCTCTTAAATTATAATTAAGTTTATTTTGATCTTACTATCTCCACTCTACATAATACTTAAGTGTGCCACATACAAAACCAAAAAGACAGCCATGGAGCTAGATAATTAAAACAACAAACCCTCCTCATTTTGACTAAAGCTTTTGGTTGGTGTGGTTTTTGGAAAGGCCACGTGTATGAGTTTTGTGTTAAAAGTCAGTTTTTTGGGCTGTATCGTGGACATTTCAAAAAATATTTGGATAAACGTCCTAATTTTTTACTTTTTTGATTCATTTTGATGAGACGAATCAATAATCTACAAAAGTCAGATGCAAAACTAACAAACGTGAAAGAAATTTGAATAAGAATTAATAAAACAAGGAAAAGCCAAAATCTTAGTGTTTTTTTTTTCTTGGTAAAATCTTAGTGTTGATTAGCATTTTTTTTTTAAAACAAGAATAATCATTAAAACAAATTTAAAGGAAAGGCCGTCAATGAGCATGAGTGCGAATATTGGTTTAGCTAGGTTATATGAAGACAAAGGCAAAAAGCCTTACCAAAAAAGGAGAGAGAGAGAGAGAGAGAGAGAGAGAGAGAGAGAGAGAGAGAGAGAGAGAGAGAGAGAGAGAGAGAGAGAGAGAGAGAGAGAGAGAGAGAGAGAGAGTGCATGAACGCACTTGCCTATTGCCAAGCAGTTTATGAAGTCTGATAATGAGATCAACTTCATCCACAGCAAAATTTCCTCTTTATATTTGGCCTCAAGCAATTCAACCATCTCAGCCGACAACTTTTCCTGCATCTATTTAAACCTGTAATACAAAAAATGAAAAGAATTGTAACAATCCAAATCCATAAGCACCACAACATAAAGTAACGAATTACTAATCATTTATTCCAAAAGAATATCTTTTATAGCAATGTTTTCACTACTACAATAATCGTAAAAGATGATGCTTGAAAAAGGGTAAAGATGTCGCTTTTCAGAAAAACTGTAATTAAAAAGATTACAATAAGTAAATAATGTCAGTCATCCAAAAAACTGTGATATAATATATTTATGATGTCACTTTCTAAGAAACTGACATAACTATTATTTCATTTTAATGTCAGTTTCTCTTAAAGTGTGATATAATATATTTATAATGTCACTTTTGATAAAACTGACATAACTATTATTTCTTTTTAATGCCAGTTTCTCCTAAAGTGTGATCTAATATATTTATGATGTCACTTTCTAAAAAATTGACATAACTATTATTATTTTTAATGTCAATTTTTCCTAAAGTGTGATCTAATATATTTAATGACAGTTGCCTTATAAATTGTGATGTTTGTATTCTTATTATGATGGTCATAAAAAAAAATTGTGATAACAATTGCTTTTTTCAATGTCACTTTTCTTTGTAACCGAGATTAAAAGGGAGTAATTGGAAACTTCAAAACTCCACGATCCCTCATTACTTCATTATTCACGCTTGCCCTTAAAAAACCCACGATCCTCTCCCTCCCTCCCTCCCTCCCTCTATTCTCTCTCTCTCTCGCACTCACCGGCCTCTTGATCTCCTCTCACATGACCCTCTCTCACAGTGATTCGCACATTTGCCCCACCGCCCTGTTCGACAACTCTACCTTTCTTCCACAGGTTTGTTCTACTCCTCTCTTTGTACATTTGTTTATTTACTGATCTAAAACCCCATTGCAATCAGAAAACCACCATTTCTAAACCCTAAATTGCTGGATCTAAAAAAAGGGTTATATCCGTGCTTTGAAAAATAAAATGAGCAGTAAAGCTAAGGTTTTGTTATGGAATAGAGTTCGAAAGGCGATTGAGGGCAATCTTCTCGTGCTAAGGTATGCCTCGATTTTTTTGGATTCCAGTGAATGCCATTATCTTCTCACCTTAGTAGTCTTTTCATTACCATTACCACCACTGTAGTCAGTAAATTTTTTTCCCTTTTTAAACTTCTCTGTTCAATTCTCACAACTTTTTGTCTAATTTTTTCGTTCTTGGATTTATGGGTGCTATTTACATGGTTTCAAATTTGTTTCAGTGTTGATTGAGTTGTTCACAGAGGTCTTGTCAATTGTCAAGATCAATCATGTAGGTGAGTATCCATCCGCATTATAAGTGTTTGATAATTGCTTGTGTCAATCTAAGCTCTTTACAATCATATAGGTGAGTATCCATTCGCATTACAGGTGTTTGATAATTCGTTTGTGTCAATGTATGCTCTGTAATTGAGCCATCGATTAACACAACATGCCACATAACTTTGGTACACACAGGTTAAAGTAGAGAGGGTCTTGAGCCTTTAACTTTGAGGTTACATGCCAATGTAAGGGCAATCATAAGTGTTGAATTCTGAAGGTTAGCTCTCTATACGCTCTACCCCTTCGAGACCATTCTCATTGGATTCTAAAATGAGGTAATTTTTCAGACCTCTATCAAAGGAGACTAAACTGAATGAATTTCTCTACCTAGTGTAACACTAAGAACGGAAATCGCAACGTTACGTTCTCTATGCAGTTATGGACTAGATGGGAATTCATGGTCACTGATATTGGACCAGGAACTTTAACATAAGTTGTAGTTCAAAACCATATTCGCTTATGGTTGTGCCCCTTTTTCAAGGTCTAGATCACATGAATTCCCTCTCTCCTTGTCCCAACCGTCATTTTGTGCCGCGAGTTGGAGAAACTCGACATCTTCTAGAAAGGGGATTCAGTGTAGGGTGACGGGAGAAAAATGGCACTCCCTTAATTCATAGAACACCTCATCTTCGTATTCTCGACACGTTTTTTTTTTCCGTTAGCAAGCCTCTTACAAAGTACCGATGTTGTATGCTTTTCCCTTTGCCTCCTCATATGGAAAAATGAGTTTTTAGTGATGTATGTTGCAGCTTCTTTCCATTTGGAACTTTCTATCCATGTGGTAGGGTTTTCGTTTTGTTCCAAGGTTTTGCTAGTATTTATCTGTGGTTATATTTTCACACCACATGTGTACTTTTAAATATCATCGTATTGATCGTGGACATATTTCAATGCTTATTTGGCATACATTCTGCAGAGTAGCTATGTTTTTAACTCTTGATATTTTTTAGTATGTTGTTGAAGTATAAAGTCTTAAACTTACTCTTCCATATTTTTTTTTGGAATGGGATAAAAGAGAGTCTATCAATAAGCTTGTCTCAGACTTGAACAGTGCAACGTTGGAGCCTGATGTTGGTAAGTCAGTGTTGCTATTCCGTATAGGATCTTATTCTCATCGATTTTAGATTCTATATGCTTAGGAAACATATTTTCGCAAAAATTCTGACTTAAGAAAGAAATCCGTGGCTATAAAATATAGCATTGCTTCCTCATTAGCTATTAGGGTATGGACTTGATAGTTCCTTTGAGGGGTCCCTAAGGGATCTCATTTGTAGAACCTAAATGGTTCTTTGTTCCATCTCCATCAATTAATTAGTGAAATTTTGTTTAGTTTGGACCTCTTTCTTGCACATTTGTGAATGTTCCTTGCTTTTGGTGGCTGAACATTGAATTATATTTTGGGAAGTCAGCAATATTTCTTAGCGCTCCTTGGTTTAAACTTGCTCATTGATCTCTCTGGTTGATGTTTTGGTTCTTATATCATGTAGGGAAACTGGGGCAACATAGTATCCAGGAACATGCTGTAGGAGCAATGCACTTTGAGGTATGTTTCCAATGATGAAAAGACGTCTTTCGTCCAAGGTTTGCACAATGTCTGAGTTTGTGTAGCCTAATTGTAAACTTAGACAACTTGCATATTGATGAGAAAGTTAAGTGGTTCAATACTATACTAAGGTATCTGTTCCTATTTTCCTTGTCTAATTTGTTACTCTCTCTCTCTCTCTCTCTTTTTTAAATGTAGTGCAAAAAATGTTTGTATATGTGGTATTTGAGAGAAAATAATATGATAATTTATTTTTGCTTTCTTCCTATTGTGTTTAATGCAGGATATATATTATATATGCCGAGCAATGCAAACTTTTGGGTTGAAGAAAGCTGGAATAAGTGAATAGTTATAGGGGTAATTTATTTGTATTGTGTACTTTTCGGGTTGAAAGATACATAAGAATTATGTACTTGAGCATAGTTTAATTTTTGTTTCATTAGTGGATGCTTTTATTTTTTTAATTGTTTTTAATGATTCTAAGCTAGAACTAGAATTATGACTTTTTTTTTTTTAGGAAAAAAGAGAGAAAAGATGATAGTTTAAAACTGTCATCTTTGCCTTTTTAATTACACTTTAACGTCGTCATCTTTTTGAAAGATGACAGTTTTAAAGCATTTTAATGACGTTTTGCAACTGTCATCTTCTACTTTCAATTACGTTTGAAAAGCGTCATTGTTATAGATATTAATGACAGTTTAAAACCGTCATTTTAAGATTTATACTTTTAATGACAGCTCTATAGATGACAGTTTCAAAACTGTCATCTTTTACGTTTAATGACACTTTTAAACTGTCATCTTTTACGATTATTGTAGTAGTGTTTAAATAATAAAATAGCCTAACGAGCCTAAACTCCAAATGCTCATCCCGTGCCACCGTACTTACGCCAGCAGCCAACCTGCAACACGTGCCCCCAAGAAGTATACCATACGACAAGAATAGGTATATTCACAATATATGAGACGAACCAACTATTGACACAAATTCATCAACAAATCACATAATACGACCTCATATCAGGTCCTCCTCGATCTGTATATGACCAGTGACCGGCCTCACTTACCATACCCAACCTATAATGAGGCATCTCGGGCTGTTAGCACAGTAGGCAACTTCATTCGATCACATACTAAACAGTTCCACGACACCCAGCCCCCGTACATAACACATAACTTAACTCCAACAATGAATTCAGATGGTACAATAAATAGCATAACGATCGAGTAGAATACAAATGCAGGCCAAAGGAATACTGAAAAGAATCTCAATTCTATTCCATTCAATCGTACATTGAATATAGAAACCGATTCACTTCTTATACAAAACAACCATTAACACTAACCTCACTAACTTTACTCTTTTTTAACAAACAACATTCTTTCTAACTAAATTCAGTTACACAGGAAGTAATCCTCTACTCCTTAGCTAGCGTACACTCACTAGCTTCTGCTAACAATCTTTGCTGAGATGGCTTGATCATTGGTTGAGATTGAAGCATTGGAACAGTATATCTAACATCCCCCCTCAAGCTAAGGGGGAAGGACTGCACCATTAGCTTGTCCTTAAGATAATGAAACCTGGAAATAGACAGCGGTTTCGTAAAAATATCGGCTAGTTGATCGGCAGATGGAATATGCCGCAACACAACCTACTTAGCGGCCACTTTTTCACGAACAAAATGGTAATCAAGTTCAATATGCTTAGACCGAGCATGAAAGACAGAATTGGAGGCTAGAGCCAAAGCACTTAAATTGTCACACCAAAGCAGAGGCAAAGAGGCTAAGGGAAGAGAAAGCTCCTGAAATAACATCTGAATCCAACTAAGTTCAGCAACACAATGAGCGAGAGCCCGATACTCAGCCTCCGTGGAAGATCGGGACACAGTGGGCTGTTTCTTTGCAGACCAAGAAATCAAATTGTTACCAAGAAACACATAGTAGCCAGAAGTGGATCGGCGATCAAAAGGATCTCCAGCCCAGTCAGAATCAGAATAGGCTTGTAAAGTAAAGGGCCCCGGACTAAAGAAAAGCCCATGATCCAGAGTACCCTTAACATAGCGAAGTAAACGCTTAACAACAGAAAAATGAGCCTCAGTAGGAGTGGCCATATGCTGGCAAGCCTGATTCACAGCAAAGGCCAAATCTGGCCTTGTAATAGTAAGATACTGCAGAGCCCCAACAAGACTACGATAAAGAGATGGTTGACCAAAGAGAGAAGTAGAAGAAACAGCAAGTTTCACAGCCATAGGAGAAGAGCAGGGCTTACAATTTAGCATACCAGCTTTGGCCAAAATGTCAGAAGCATATTTGCTTTGGGTCAAGGAAAAACCATGACCTTTAGGTTGAACTGACAAACCAAGAAAATAGGAAACAGAACCAAGATCCTTCATAGAAAAAGCAGTATGCATCTCATTAATAAGAGTAGAAATAGCTTGGGAATTATTGCCAGTCACTAAGATATCATCGACATAGACAAGAACAAGAAGAAGAGAAGAGGAAGTTTTCTGAATAAAGAGAGAGGAATCACAGTGACTGTGATTAAAGCCATGAGATAGAAGAAAGGAGGAGAAAGTAGAGTACCAAGCTCGGGGGGCCTGTTTGAGCCCATAAAGAGCTTTATAAAGTTTGCAAACTAAATGAGATGCACCAGAATCAGTGAAACCTGGAGGTTGAACCATATAAACCTCCTCATCAAGAGTGCCATGGAGAAATGCATTAGAAATATCAAGCTGACGAATAGGCCAATGATAAGAGATAGCAAGACTGAAAAGAATACGAATGGTTGGTTGTTTAGCAACAGGACTAAAGGTGTCAAAGTAATCAATACCTTCCTCTTGTAAATAGCCTTTGGCAACCAAGTGAGCCTTATAACGAGCTATAGTGCCATCAGAATTACGTTTGATTTTAAACACCCATTTACAACCAATGGCATTTTTATGAGGAGGAAGAGAAACCAAAGACCAGGTACCTTACTTTTGTAAGGCGTCAAATTCTTCAAGCATAGCTTGAGACCATTGAGGGGATTGGAGAGCTTCTGTAACACTAAGAGGTTCAGTGAGAGCAGATAAGGTCGTAAGAGCAGAAAGACAGATAGGAGGAGAAGAAACAGCATAACCTTTTTTGGACCGAGTCTGCATAGAATGAGTAGGAAGAACAGATTTACGCTTAGGTGGAGGTTTAGGCTTAGAAGTAGGAAGAGGTGCAGAAGACAAAGGTAAATCAACAAAGATAGAACCAATAGGAATAGACTGAGGAGAAGGAGCAGGACAAGGGGAAGACGGAGAAGATGTAGTATCAATTGATTGAGAAGATGTACCATTTAAACTAGAGGAAGAGTTCGCGAAACTAAGTGGAGAAGAGGACAACATAGAAGAAGAAACAGGATTAGAGACAGGAGAAGACTGTGAAGGTGGCCAAAAGAAATTGTGTAAGAGAGGAGAAGGAGAGGAAGAAGAAGAACAAACAGAAGAAGTGTGGAAAGGAAACACTTGTTCATGAAAGACAACGTGTCTAAACAAGTAAATTTTGCCAGTGGAAAGATCTAGGCACCGATAGCCCTTAACAGTGGGATGATATCCCAAGAAAACACAGGGGATAGATCGAGGTTGTAACTTGTGAGAAACATAGGGCTTGAGCCATGGGAAACACTGACAACCAAAAACTTTGAAATCAGAATAATCCGGAGTTTGATTAAAGAGGACCTCAAAGGGACTCAGATTATTAAGAGTAAGACTAGGCATACGATTAACAAGAAAGGTAGCTGTAGCAATGGCATCAAACCAGTAGTTAAGAGGAACATGGGAGTGATGAAGCAAGGCAATGGCAGTCTCAGTGATGTGCCGATGTTTGCGTTCAGAAACACCATTCTGTGGTGGTGTATAAGGACAAGAATATTGATGAACAATACCTTGAGATACTAAATACTGATACATTTTATTATTGATGTACTCAGTGCCTTCCATCAGTGCACAAAATCGGTAAAGAGGTAGTGAATTGCTTTTCTGCATAAGACTTAAATTCAAGAAATTTATCAAACACTTCACTTTTGTAGTCTAAGGGATAGATCCAAGTGAACCTACTAAAGTCATCAATGAAAAGAACATAAAATCGGCAAGTAGAAGTGCCGTGATTGAATGGCCCCCATACATCACTATGAACAAGAGAAAGGGGCTTATTGACAGTAGAATTAGACAACTTGAAAGGCAGTCTATGACTTTTAGCCACACTACAAGGAGTACAAGCAGAAAACACAGGTTTCACATGTAAAAGACGGAGAATTTGTTGAAACTTCAAAGAAGATGGATGGCCTAAACGATAGTGCCATATTTCAGTGGAAACATTAGATGCACCAGGTGTAGCAGAAGAAAGAAAGACCTGTGGAGAAGCAGAGGATACCCAAGGAAAGTGATAGAGACCATTGACATTAGAACCCGTGTGGAGAATCTTGTTTGTAGCCTTGTCCTTAATGACAAAGGAATCAGAATCAAAAATCACTTTGCAGTGATTATCCTTGGTTAATTGATTAACAGATAGTAGATTCGTAGACATGGAAAGAATATGAAGAACTTTGTTTAATTGGAAAGAGTGAGTAGGAGTAGGAAGAAGACCCTTACCAGTATGATGAATGGGAAGTTGAGCCCCATTGCCAACAGTGATGTGCTTAGTACCAGTGTAAGGAGAATAACAATCAAGTGTAGCAACATCATTAGTAATGTGATTGGTGGTAGCAGAATCTAGATACCAATTAGAACGCCCAGAATTCAAGAAACCAGGGTCGTAATAAGAACTGGAAGAGGTTGATGTGGCAGCAGCAAAGGCCTTTGGTTGAGAAGACTCTGGATGATAAGTAGGAAAAGAACTTGGTTGAAAACCCCCAGCCATACGATACCGACAAGTTCTTGCAGTGTGATTATACTTGTTACAAATCTCGCATACCACTCCTGAAGAAAATTGCGAAGGAAATCGAGGACCAGACCTGGAGAAGTCATTGCGATTGTCATAATAATTGCCACGAAAACCTCCTCCAAAAGTTGATCTTCCGCCTTGAAACCCTCAAGAAAAATTCCGACCACGATTATTGTTATAAGAACTGCCTCCTCCACGATGAGAAGAAGAGAAGCCAGAAGGAGATGCAAACGTAGGGCCTTTGGCTGCTGCATAAGCAACCGTAAGATCACCAGAAGATGATTGTTTATTTTTGGCTTCAATGTGTATCTCCTCAGAACATAATAACATAGCAACTTGTTCCATAGTAATAGTACCCAATTGTGCCCTAATTGTGGGTTTCAAAACATCATAATCAGACGGTAATCCATTAAGAGCAGTAAGAATCATATCTTCATCATCAATAGAGTGTGAAATCAAAGCCAATTGATTTGCAAGATCCCTAATCTGATCAAGATACTCTTCCATAGTATTGGATTTCTTGGAGATAGAATTAAACTTGTTTTTCAACTGATGAACATGAGAGCAGGATAAAGAGGTAAAACGACGTTCAAGAAAAGACCACACCTCATAACTCGTGGTGAAATGCAGAATGGCAGTGTAGATCGAAGGTGTTAAAGTAGCAGTAATGCAACTGAGAAGATGAGCATCAATAACAGTCCATTCTTGATGAGAAGCATTCAACACTTCTTTACCGGAATCATCACGGATCTTCAAAGAGGGGCAAGCAATTGTTCCTTCCACATAGCCGATCAAACCATTGGCCCGAAGAATGTTCTGAAATTGACGCTTCCAGATGATGTAGTTTGTAGAATCGAGCTTGACAGTAACAAAGGAACTAAGATTCGAGATGAGGAGGCTGAGATTAGAAGGAATTGAAGAAGACGCAGACGAAGAAGATGATGCCATGGCAGGATCGTGAAGCTCGGTGGAGCTAGAGCTGCTCTGATACCATGAAAAGAATCTCAATTCTATTCCATTCAATCGTACATTGAATATAGAAACCGATTCACTTCTTATACAAAACAACCATTAACACTAACCTCACTAACTTTACTCTTTTTTAACAAACAACATTCTTTCTAACTAAATTCAGTTACACAGGAAGTAATCCTCTACTCCTTAGCTAGCGTACACTCACTAGCTTCTGCTAACAATCTTTGCTGAGATGGCTTGATCATTGGCTCAGATTGAAGCATTGGAATAGTATATCTAACAAATACTCCGGAGATTTAGAACATATTATATACTTCCTGGTTTGGGTACCTTAATCGGCGATCACAACCGTTGAACACGTAGACTTCAATACCGGTAACCATATACTCAAATATCGGCTCAAACGGACATCATCTCATCGTTGGATTTTTTACAAAATGTTATAAATCATAATAAAAATATTATGAATCATATTATCGAAAAGTTATGAGTTCTAGAACAAAATTAAGTTACGAAATACACTAAAATATTATAAATGAACCATATAATATGTGCATATGATACACATTTTTAAGAAATGTGTATTATTGATGCAAAGTCCACAATGTTTCTTTTGCATCCCCAACTCTTTCCCACCTTTATCATTTCTTTTTTGCTTCGGACCCCCCTTTGTCGTTTTTGAAATGGGAGGGCAATCAACAAAACAATTTGTATCAATTCCATCATTAACATTGTCTTCAATCTCAATATTTTCCATTGCCACGGCCTATGAGATTTGGATCATTCAACAGATGCATCTCTTTTCCACTTAATAATGCTTCACAATACCAGCGAGGTGATAGATAAGCCAGTGAAATTCGGTAGCAATATTTGTGAAGAAATATACTTAGAATATGACGGCAAAAGATGCCCAAAATTCAAAGTGCATGCATGTACAGGTGGCCATCTCACCATCCCACAAGACCCGAACAAAACCCATTATTGAATGATTCTCGTCCAAAAGTCTCTTTTGGGCCATGGTTTCAGTGTTGGTGACAATTAATTGGAAGGGCTTAACTGAAAAGATCGATCGGAAAGCGATTCGTCCTCAAGACCATATCTATACCATATATTCTCTTTACTACATGTAATTTTTTATTCATTTTTCTATACTTTTTACGAGATACAATATATATAGATATACAGAACGGTTTCGGGGACATCCAAAAAAACACCTAAAAAAACACCTCATCGTTTCCGATCAAATTTTGATGATCTGAGCCGCTCAATGTGATCAGAACGCGATTTTAAGGGTACTCCCAAGAAATTAGCAAAAAAAATGACTGGAAAGAGCTTGATCTGAATAGTTTCGAATAGTTTTTTATTGAACGGTTCAAATAAAAACTGCTCAAATCAAGTCTTTTTTCTATCATTTTTTTTTGCTAATTTCTCTCAATCACTTTTAAAATCACATTCTGCACACATTGAACAGTTCGGATCATAAAAATTCGATTGGGAACTATGACATTGAGATTTTGGGTGTTTGTTTAGGTGTTTTTTTGTGTGTGTGTATATATATATATATATAATTAATTCGCTTAAAAATGAAACTAACGTCAATCAATGACAAAATAAATACTCATTGAAACCGATATATTTTCTTCAACTTTTTTTGTTTATTTATTGTTGGGAAGTTTTCCTAATTATTTTGCGAGAAAATGGAGTAAATTCTAAGAGGTATACGCGCAGATCCACAAAAATACAGGAGGACTAAAATACAAGAGGACAAAAAAAAAAAAAAGAGTTCTCACAAATGTTTTTTTTTTGTCTCCGTGCATCGAACAAGCAAAGCGCTAGTATGCTCTATGCACAAGAATAATGACAATGATTGTTCTTTTTTTACTTTTTATTTGAAAAAAAAAGAAAGTCTTTTGAGGGTTTTTGGCCGATGATGCATTTATGCATCATGTAGGTTTTAATCAAATTTTTTTTTTGGGGGCAAATGCTAGCTTAGATATATTTTTGTGAACGAGAAAATGCAATTTTTGTGCGTGTAAAATATAACATTTAAAATGGAATGGACATATCTTTTTCTTTTAGGCTTTTATTTGTGAATATCGTCTCCTCTATTTTATTAAGTCTCGCTTAATTTGATCGATAAAAACAAACACTAAAATCATAAAAGACGAAACTCCATCGATACTAAATATATCAAAGAAAAATAAAACGTCACGGTACTACTTGAGATCAGCTCCCAAAATATCCCAAAGGTCCATATTGTCCATTAAAAAGTCACTCCAACCACTCTGATCTTCTTGAACACAGTTGAAAGGATCCCTACCAGCTTCCTGCATACCTGATTTTTTCTTTTCGCCCCAACCCTCCATAATCGCTTTTTCATCGGTCCATGTTATCGTTCCTCTGTTAATATCAGGATCAGACAACATGTTATCCCACCACAATATTCCGTCATCATCTCCCGGTGAAGGAATTTGGAATGGCTCGGAGAAATTCTCTTTCGTCTGAGTTTTATCCGTAATGATAGTTTTACCCCTCAGCCAGGGTAGATTCTTTGAGAAGGTCCGAGGTCGAGGCCGTATGACTTCGGTTTTCTCCACCGTGCTCTTGGTCATTTTCAATTTTTGTACATCTGCCCGAATTTGATCATTCAGTTTCTTGTGCAAATGGGTATTCCAGTAATTCTTGACATCATTCGATGTTCTTCCTGGAAGTCTACCAGCAATAAGCGACCATCTGTTTAAAGAGGACCAATTAATGTGGTGAAACTGAAACCGGAAAAAGGCATATTGTGTTATAATAACGCTACGCCCACCGACTTGGGAGTCGGTGAACTTAGGGCTCTTTAATGAGAGTTCTATAGCTAAAAATTAATTATGACCCTGTAAGATAAAAATGATCAGGCCGAGCAAAAAAAAGATAAAAATGATCAGAAAAATAAGATTTTTGCATCGGTTCAAACAAATTGAAAATTGGAACACTTAATATTTCAACACGAAGGAATAAAAATACAGAGAGAGAGAGAGAGAGAGAGAGAGAGAGAGAGAGCCTGCCTATTGCCAAGCAGCTTATGAAGCTCGATAATGAGATCAACTTCATCTACAGCAAAATTCCCTTTCTTAATATTTGGCCTCAAGTAATTCAACCATCTCAGCCTACAACTTTTCCTGCATCTATTTAATCCTGTAATACAAAACACGAAAAGAATGCTGTTGCATATTTTTTTTTCCACGTAGAATTACTATCACATATGAAGTCTGTCTTTAGCTTAAATTAATTATTGAATTTTTTTTTTTTTTTTTTGAACTTTCATTAGCTTTGCATGGTATTCATCTTGACGGTAAAAGTATAATACAATAAAATTATCTCTAAAATCTTAACAAAAGTTAATTAGAAATAACGCAAAACTAACAGCTTTTTTGGGATTCATTTATCCAAAAAACTGACCTGATTTGCGAGGGATTTGGTGCCAGTTCCCCTCTCCATGTTTCTCAACGCACTTCTTCAGAAGACAGTCTTCTTCCTCAGTCCAACCACCCTTTCTCACTCCTAATGGAACCGTCTCCATTTCTTTCCTTATTTATGCAAAGTCCTTAAAAAACAAAGCGTACCCTCTGGAATTTATACACATGCAAAGTAAGCAAACACATCTGTTTCTGCATGTTTTAAATTCTGAGCCTCCAAAGACAAGTCATTGACGTGCATTTTCGCCCACCACTAAACTTGAAAACGAGAATTCGAATCTAGTGGACTTGGCTTGTCGGCAGTCCCCATAAGGGGACTGCACCTTGCATTTGGCCTGATATTGGCTTGTACAGAGTTTATTTTCATGATCGGAATCGTTCATGTCGTAGAGCTCGTTGAGAACTTCAAGCATGTCAAAAATCATTTTATCTTAACACTGTTTAATTCTTGATCGGATCACATTTATGTTTCTGAAAATGGATATGGCCACACTGGATCAACCCATAACACTAGTTTGATAAAGCAAAAAGTCACTTCGATTAGGTATTAATAAGTATCTGATTGACATGAGTTTTAACGTGGTTAAAGTTTTCGACGAGCTCTACGACATGAATGGTTTCGATTGTGGAAATAACCTCGTTACAAGCCGATATCTAGCCAACTGAATGGTCCACTCTACATAAGGGGACCACCGACAAGCCAAATCGCGAATATAAACCACACAGAGTAGCAATAAGATGAGCTGTAAACCAGATATTCTAAATTCAAAACTTGATAACTTCATAGGCCAAGGTCACAAGAGAAAAATTTCTTGTGAATTTTCTCATGCCGGCATAGTAATATTACATGTTTTTACCGAATCAAAAAGGAGAGCAATCGAGTTACGCGTAAGCTTGGTTAGACTCCCTGACCCTCAAACCCAACAAAAAAACGAAAGAGATAGCACTACAGTTGCTTATCTTTCTAGTATTTAATAAATCAACTAACAGTCCACGTCGATCATGTGGTCCACGTCGATCAACTAACAGTTCGCCTTTCCAAAAAAAACAAAAAGTGGTCCAGTGCTTTTTACAGGTGGGATTGTTCCTAAAGCTTCAGAAGAACCGAGCGGCCACTTCACTTATTGCTGCTATCTCCGCACATAACTTAAGCTCATAACTTAAGTGTCGGGTTGGTTTATGCACATAACGATTAATCCTTAGAGTCTAATTTCACCATGCACGTAGAGGAAATCCAATTAAAATCAGAGCAAAGCTCCGTATAAAATAGCTCCAAAGAAATTGATAAATCATGAGAGGTTTCGTATATAAAATCTTAAGATGGAGAAAACCCCTACGTTCTATCCCTCCACGTCAACCTATTTTCGGGACCTCAGTTTCTTTGAAGTACTTGTGAAAGGAAATTCCCTCTTTTATTTTCCTGAAATTTTGCAAGTTACGGCCCGTTCCAGAACTCAAAATAAATACTTATTTTTTTAAGAAGAAAATTTTAAGCTAAAAAATGTGTTTACGCAAATAATTTCTTAGCAATATGAAAATTGTTTGATAGATCTCATTGAGATTTTTTGAACGGTACTTAAAATAAAAAAAAACTTTTATTTACATGATTTTTTAGCTATAAAATGTGAAATAAGTATTTATTTTTTTAAAAAAATATTATGAAAACATGAAATAAGTAGTCATCAATAAAGTGAAAATGTGAAATAAATAGTCATCAATAATGATACATCATCATCATGTGTCGTCGTTGTCATGAAATCATTTTCGGTTTTGGAAACAGTTCCTCCCGATCTTTTTTTAATTAGAGTATTTGACAACACGTGTTGTCTTTGACAACGTACTATTGGAATTGGACTATTTTGTACACACGCCTACAAAAATAGGGAGGGAGGGGGGCTGCTGTCGCTGCTGTGCTGGCCAAAACAACATTTTCCCAAGCCCAAAAACTTGATCCGAAATGTTCATTTGAAAGATCTCATCTCTTATTATGGTTCTGCAAAAAAAATCAAGTCGATCGAGCCTCGATAACCTTGTGAACGAATCATTCTGTTTGCTTAATTTTTGGCTTAATATTTTGGATAAGTGATTGGTTCACAAGGTTATCGAGGCTCGATCGAATTGATTTTTTGCAAGGTCATAGTAAGCAATGAGATCTTTCAAGTGAACGTTTCGGATGAAATTTTTCGGGCTCAGGACAATATTGCTTTGGCTGGCACAGGACAGCAGCCCCCCTTCCTTCCAAAAGTAGTGGGTGAACATGCATTAGGCTTAACTGAGGCTAGCTCGTAAAACGTAATCTTTCTTGATGAGATAGTAAGTCTCCTATTTTAGATCACGGTTATAAATTGTGAATGAAAATTTAAAATGATCACGTACTAATTTATGATGGAAAATCATTACGCGTGATTTTTTCTTTGCATCTACTAAACCATTTTGTCTTGGTGTTGCTGAGTTTCAAATCCATATACCATTGGTTGATTTTCCAAATACTTACCACTAAACTAGCCAAGAACTTTTGCTATATTAGGAAAACAAAAAAATCTATACTTCTTAAGGTGAGAAAACTTTTCTTTTTCTTAAAATTTATTGAATTATTGAAATGCAATTAGCTTGATATTAAAATGTATAAAAAATACACACATATATATATATATATATATATATATATATTGTTTCAATTTTTTTTTAAAAAATATGACAACAGATCTTTTGCCAATCAAAACTAATTGTTAGTTACCAAAGAATCTTCTTGTGGCGAAAAAATTAGTTTTAGTCGGTAAATTTAGTCAATAATAGTGTTTTTTATGTGGGATTTATGTTTTCATGAAAATTATCACAATATGTAGATTGTAACATTATGGACAAATTTTAGATTTTCTATAAACTAACCATTTCACATGTATTTTGTGTTTATATTGAATTTCAATTTCAACAGTGGCTTTCTAGCCAATTGGATTTTAATTCTTTTTAGACAAGGCTAAGCCAAAATAACATGATTGCTCTTTTATCTTATGTGTCAAACACTTGGAAGACATCCATAATGCTGTGTTTGGATTTGGATTTGAAATTTTTTTTGAAAAATAGTACTCCCTCCGTCCCTTTTTAAGTGTCCTGTTTCGTAACTCCAACTTATTAAAAAGACATCATCATTACACATTTCACATCAACTTTTTCCTCCACTTTCTATACTTACCTATCATCATTACACTTTTACTCACAAACTTTTCAAAATAAAATTTACTTTTAGGGACAAAATAGATAATACACTAACTTTTACCCCCCTAACTTTACAAAATGAACATTTATTAAGGAACAGTCTAAAATGGAATACTGGACACAAAAAAAGGGACGGATGGAGTAGAAATAATAAGTGGAGAGAGATAAAGAGAAAAATATTGAAAATAGAGGGAATCTAAGGGGTATTTTTTGAAAAATGCTTTTTGAAACACAAAGATTTAGTTTCTAGTATAGACAACAAGAATTTCTACCATCTAAACACATAATTCAATATCTAAAATTAGGTTTCAACTTAAACCCCCAATTTTCGACAAGTGTTACTTGTGTACTATCATCCAAATATCAATAGACATATAAGTTCATCTAGCTTTATATCGCTAAGACTAGAAAGTATCTAAAATTTAGGATTAAATCTTTTATCTCGCTGCATGTTAAGGAAATAGAGTCTCACATTGCTTGGTAATGGCATGGGTGATCACTTAACAACATTTAGAATCTCTCCACTCATTGCCAATTGGTTGTGAGATGGATATAAAGTTTCTATAAGAGTCAGTCTTTTATCACGCCGCAAGAGTGAGGTCTTTTTTAGGCTTTAGTCTTTTGTCTCACTACAAGATTCAGTCTTTTATCACGCTGAAAGAGTGAGGTATTTTTTAGGCTTCAATTTTTTATTTTGCCGCAAAAACGAGGTCTTTTATCTCATTTTTTCCGCATGTCAGTGTTTTATCACGCTGCGAGAGTGAAGTCTTTTTTAGACTTCAGTCTTTTATCTCGCCTAAAAACCGATCGAGGTCTTTTATCTACCATTACAGTTTTTTAAAACTGAGATAAAATATATTAAAATGTTACTTTTTATTTCAGTTTTTTACTTAAACTGAGATTAAAAATTTAGCCTACAATTCTTTATCACGTTTTTACTAAAACCATAAATTTTGTGAACCTCCTTCGTGTGACCTCTATCTTTTATTGCAGTAGTGTAATTCAATATGATTTTGAAATTGTAATAAAGCATCACCCATGTGTGTACATCCGATTTAGAAAAAGAAAGTTGCTCTCACTACTAGAAAAAAAGATAAATATCTCGGTCATTTAGTGTGGTCTTTCACTTTTAATCTTGCATTCAACATCGTGGTTTATCAAGGTGTAACTAAAAGTCCCTATCTCTAAATCATGGGATAGAAGTGAGATTAAAACTCATTAAAATCGTGACTAAAAAGGTAAAAATCGTGATTGAAATTGACAAAAACCATGACCTTTAACAGCTTAACATCTCAGTTTTATTGTCAAACTGTGGTTGTTTAGAGAGAAATAAATCTCATTTTTCAGAAAAACCGAGGTTAAAATTGGCATTTTCCTATGAAAAAAAATCAACTTTCTTTCTCTTGTTGGATTTTGAACCCAAGTCAACTTGAGTTTTGCACAGAAACTTCAACCAACTATACCACACACACTTTTTAATATATAATTGAAATATCTAATATATAACATATGTGTTTAATATTAAAATATATTTTGAAAGTCATTTTGAACTCTTAAACATTAAAATTGTCAATTGTAATAAACAAGAAAGTTGTAGCCCTTTATGTTATTATTCAAACCCAATTTGAATTATCTCAATCGGAGTTTTGAGCAAAGCGTTATGCTCAAAATACATTTGGCTATGAAACATAACTTTAATAAATTTTGTCACCAAAGGTATTCATTTGGCGACAAAATTTTTTTTGTAGAATGGTTGAGAGTGAGAGAGACGAACAAAAATAGAGGATGAAATTTTAGAAGTCGATCAAGAAATTTATTTAGGGGTATCGCGCGCGGAGTTGATTAAGTGGTTAGCGGTTTTTAACTTTTTCCATATAAGAGTTTTCATCTCATTCCAAATAAAATAAAATAAACGAGATGTATTCTCTAACTTATGATCTCAGTTTTTAGATGATTGAGATTAAAAGTTCTTTTTATCTCGATTTTTTCAAAACAAGATATATTCTTTCATATACAATCTCAATTTTTTGAAACAAGATCAATTTTTTAAGTTACAATCTCACTTTTTAAATTATTGAGATTAAAAAATCTTTTTATCTTAGTTTTTTCGTATAACTGAGATTAAAACTTTTATCCACAATATGTTATTATGCTGTTACAAAAAATGAGATCTTTCAAGTCTTTGAACTATGATCTTTATGTCATTTTGAAGTACTGTTTGGTCTAATTGTACAATCTTTGGTATACGAAAGGATTAATTTAATTTGTGTGAGACCCTGCTTAGGAAAAATGTGCTCCCTCCGTTCCCTTTTTAAAGTTCAGTATTTTATTTTGGACGTATTGTCCCTTAATAAGTATCTCTTTTGTAAAGTTAATAGGTAAAAGTTGATATATTTTTTATTTTGCCCCTAAAAGTAGATTCTATTTTGAAAAGTTAGTGAGTAAAAGTGTAATGATAATGTCACCATAAAGGGTAAGTAGAGAAAGTAGATGAAAAAGTTGATGTGAAATGTGTAATGATGATGTTTTTTTAATAAGTTGGAGTTACGAAACTGTTTGACGAAGTCCTAGTCCTAAATTAATGGATTGCCCCAAGCATAAGGCGGAGACCGACGTAGCATAATAGCCGGTAAATCCGGAGTCAAATCCACAGAGACGGTGATGTGTGCTGACTAAAAACTCAGGTTATTACTTATATAAACTGGCTCTTAGGTAGCCATCTCTTGTCCTTTTATGCAGAGATTAACTAAACTTAAGAAATAACTATTTTTTAATAATTAAAAAGAAGGTATGGTCGTAGGGTTCATAGCACTTGTAACAAGTCCGGATTAACCTGCTCTATTCAATGTTCTAAAAAAAAAAGTTCAACTTTAAATTGAAAAAGATACCCGGTTAGATGCAAAACCTTAGCATCGCCATTTAGTCATTCGCAGCGGAGAACGAGTTTTGGACCCCCATTCTTCCGTTCACATGGACTCCGATAATGCCCGGATTCACCTACGGGAAGTATTTTTCCAATTTAAAATTATTTTTTCATTGTTTGAAAATAGAAGTAGTGTCCGAACTGATCACGACGTGCTAATCATTCCGCGACCCCACCTATACGATTACTCACTCATCGTTAAAAAGAAACGCAGGAAACCCTAAATTGCATCATGCTTCTATTACTGGAGAAATAAAATAAACGAGAGATAAATACTAAACAAATACAAACAAATAACTTCAATAAATTAAGAACAAAAATCGATACGATTTACCGAACCGTAAATACTTGAATAAAACTCTAAAAACTTAAAAAGAGAAGAACTCTGAAGAAAAATTCTGTACTCTAAAGTTGCCAAATAAAATCAGATCAATCCTCCTCATGGCAGCAGTCGGCAACCTTTTTCTCTTGATTTGCGTCCGAATAATCTTTTTCTGGTGAAACCCTTTTTCCTCCCTTTATAATAGTTGCCGAAAATCCATGAGAAAAGAGGAAACAAACTTGCCAATACTGGGCCCCTATCCTCCACGTGCCAACCCAAATGTTTATTGGCTAACCCATTATAGAAAATATGCAATTGTCTTTTCCTTTGCACCACCCGCAAATCCACACCAATATATTACTCCGAAATTCCATTATGTTAGGGATTTGATTGCCTGCTTTTCATTATCCAATATAAGTTTGATCACGTCTCTAGATCAATTGGATCGGCATCAACTTAGGGTAAAATATAATTTGTGCTTTTGGCTTCAATTGTTAACCATCGGCTCCAAGAGTCCTAAAACACAATTAACAAGTCTCAAATCCCAAATAACGCGCTAAATGGACATAACAAGTTTAAGTTATAGAGCGTAAATAAACGTATTTACGCACCTATCAAAAACGGGAGATTTAAAAAAGGATGGAGGGAGTAGTAATTTTCAAAATGATAGAAGTTTCATTTTCAATCATAGTACAAAATAACTGAATACATCAAAAGGACATTTATCACTTTCAAAAAGAGTCAATAACCAAATAGTTGGCCTAGCTCTCTATAACGCCAGAAGCTCACAATTACGATCTTCCGAGTGGGCACTAGATGCACTCCGGTGAACCAACACCAGCACGAAACTCAGGAACCAACAGAGAAAACATTATTCTAGGGGACTTAGGGTAAGGGGGGTGAGGCTTACGGGGACCGAACCCTGTCTATGTGCATGAGAGTATGTAAAGAAGGCCAACTGCACTCCACTTTACTTGCGGAGAAAAGTCTTCAGGGAGGCTAATTTTGTCATTTGCTTCCAAAGGAACATGTCATTGCAAAGAAGCTGTCAACTCAGACCCGTGACACTTCAGTGACAGTTGCTTTGTTTGGTTTACATTTTAGAAAGTTATTTTTGAGAGTTAGAGTAGTAATGGTAGAGAAAGATAGAGAGAAAGATTTATTGAAAACTGTGCTGAAAGATAAAAGTAACTCTGAAAATGTTAAACCAATCGGAGTGAGTATAATTATCAAGTGACGCACGCGTGTGTTGCACTGGTAATGTGCACCGACAGGTCTAACCTTAGCATTCTCCATTTGGTTCATGTAGATATTTTCCGAACTCTAAAAAAGGCAGCAAGTTAAGAGTACGGGTTAAGAGTACTGTTCCTGGAGGGTTAGGACAAAGCCCAACTCTGAAATTGTCCTAAATTGGCCCAACCAAGTGGGGTCGGTCTTTGGATTGGATTGAGGATGTTCACGTGGTGCCCAACAATAATAGGAGTGCATTATTATGGAGGGGGAACCGTAACAACGTTTGCCGGATTAATAAAAGTGACGGCCAAAGATCTCTCAATTCTCATCCAAGAGTCCCTCCGTCGGGGACCGGGGTAATGTAAATGAAAGGGACCACAATGGGTTAAGCGATGTTGTCCCCGCGACCATGCTCCGATCACTACAGCAAAATGGTGATTAAGGGGCACTTTTCTAATGGCACTTTTACAAAATTGCCTTATCAAGTAGTTAAAGAGGCATTCCGTTTTTAAGTGCTGCATTTGGTTAACCTAATGGGGCAGTCCAATTTTACACCAGCTTTTCCTATTTATTTATTTTGAATGTTAATCTAATAGGGCAGCCGTGAGTGCCACAAAAGGTTGGTATAATAGGGCATTTTGTACAAACATCAAACACGACATTCCAGATGTTTAAAAAAAAAAACCACATCATTCATGAACCGAAGTAATAGGGCATTTTCTCTTGTGTGCCTGAAAAGCTCTTAGAGGGGAATTAAAAATTTCATCAGACGACGTTGTTTTTGGGCTTTCCCTCCTAAAATTGGCGCTCTAATTTTCGCACAGTTCAAAATGTTCAATGGTATTGAGAAGCTATCCACGTGATACAAACAAAGCAACTCACTCTCCTCTTCTCTCCTCTCCTTTGTGTTTCACCAGGTAACCCTATTCTCACATCTCATTTTATATAGGTTTAAATTTTAACAGCATTTAATCTCTAGATTTCGTTTCGCAGCAACGAGATTAGGGCTCGATTTTGCTTTGCAACTGCGAGTTAAGGTTAATTTACTGATTCATTTCATTAATTGATCTTTATTCCTTGTTAGTATTGCACATGCATTGCCGATAAACAATTTCATGTTGACCTAGGGCTTTCCTTTTGTTATTAATTTGCCCTGCCTGTGTAATTACACTTTGGATACTTGACTGGAGAACTGTTCGAGAATTCCTTTGGAAAAGGATATTTGAACGGAGTAGAGGAGTTGTTGAATTTCGCATTTCGTAATGCAAGTATTTGGGGAATCGGTTTGCATGCTTGGGGAATTGATTAATTAGTGTTGTTTGTTGTAATTTTGTGGCTCATATTGGTTTGTGGAGATATGGAACTGAGGCTTATTGTGTTTCTACCAGGTGTTTGATATAAGTCCTCAAAGAAAATGTACTGAATTTAGAATAAAAAAAAGTGCAATGACATGGTATTTCTTTTCTTCTTTTGACAAAATATTTGGTTCTATGTTTGCCTCCAGGTTAATTCTTAAAACTTCCCTTTCCTCTGAAGTTTCAAATGAAACAAATCTTTGCAATTAAATTGAAGTAGCAAAATTTTAGAGTTTCCACCGAAGTGGCTGGAAGTCTAAGGTCAAGATAAGAATAGTCTTCATATTGGCTTGAGAGAGCCAATGATTTTCCCCAGCATAGCTGCTGATTCTTTTCAGTTTTTGGAATGTTCTTAGAGGCCTCATCATTTTGTTATGCTTTATTCATTAACATGGTTTAGGTGATGGCCCCAATGACTCGTAATACTGGACAAGCCCATGTGGAGCATGATTCCAATCAGTCGCATGAAGTATGGATGGTGCGGCCACTGTTTAGCCCCTTAATGAACTAGGTAAATGATAGGGGAATGGGTTCGCTTTTACGAATAATGGGTTACCCGTTACAGCTTTTGCATCATTTCTAGTCTAACAGTGGCTTTTTATGCACTGCATTCACCTAATTGCCTTTGAATTTAGATTCTACGGTAATCATTGATTACTCATGATTTATGTGCTACAAGTTGTGCATTTTCTTTTCTGTCTGACAATGGCTTTTAGACAGAAATCTGTGAATGCTGGATTTTCGATATATGCTGGAAAATGAGTACTACATGCTGATTTAGTGCTGAAGTTCAAATCCCAATCATATGGGGCGAGCATTTGATGAGGCCTTACGCAGGCCTTAAGACCGTTGGCGATGCCATTGGTACACCAATAGCATGGCCTGTTTCTTTGGTACGTTTGGTGCCCAATATTGTCTATTTTTCAATTCTTATTGCAAGACAATGACTTTTAAAACCGTGTATCTGGTTTTGTTTTGATCAGGTAGTGAGAGATGATGATGATGGCTTTAGTGAATGAATGAGATCAGTTGGAAGATGCCTAGTAGACAGAGTTATTTCACATGAATAATAGACTTATTAGTTTTGTTTTGTTTGTTTCTACTGGTGGTTCTTTTAAGGGTAGGCATCTTTCATGCTTTGATCTAGACTTTGGTAAGTTAGGTTTTTACTAAAAACTTTAGAAAGTTTCTTAGAAGTGAAGTTTGTTTTTTGTTGAAAACATTGGAGTTCTGCTATGGTTCTTTAAGATAGTTGGAAGTTTGTTTCTATTTCATGTTTTGTGTTTTGTTTTTAGATCCTTGTGAGGTTTGTTAACTATTAGTTTCTATTGAATGACTATGGTTTGTGTTGTTTGGACATAGTTGAGAAGCAAATTGCAATTTATTATGGTTCTATTGTATCTGTAGAGTAGTAAAAAAGAAGAAAAAAAAACTGACACTTTAGAAGGCATTCATAAGTGTCGTGAAAGCTATTCTCTTAAAATCACATTGGGAAAAAAACAGAATTTTGAGGCGTCATCCAAAAATGCCATAATAAGTAGACTATAGGGCACTTAGAAGTGCATGGAGAAGAAACTCTTGAGGCTCCACAAAGTGCCTCATTATAAGTGCCGTAATAGGTAATTTATGCGGCACTTGAAAGTGCAGCTAGAAGAAATTCTTGAGGCGCCTTAAAGTGCCTCATAACAAGTGCCGCGTTAAACCTATAGCTGCATCGATACACGCGGCACTAAGGTGGAGTGCCGCAATAGACAAACTGCCCCAATAGGTCTCTTATTAGGGCAATTTTGACTGCCCTAAAAAATCATTTTTGTTGTAGTGGATCCATGCAGAGAATAACGATGACTAGTGTTAATTTAAAAAAAAAAACTCTTCTGAGGATTTTTGGCCAACGTATTTATGCATCATGTTAGTTTTAATCATATTTTTTTGGAAAAATGATAGCACGAATATAATTTTTTGGATGAGAAAATGCAATTTTTTGTTGTTGTAAAACACGACATTGAAAAAGGGATGGATGGAGTATCGTCTCCTCTATTGTTCTAAAGTCTCTATTAATTTGGTCGATAAAAACAAATACTAAAATCATAAAAGACGAAACTCGATCAATACTAGATATTTCAAAGAAAAATAAAACGTCACGGTACTACTTGATCATCTCCTAAAATATCCCAAAGGTCCATATTGTCCATGAAAATGTCATTTCAATCATTCTGATTATCTTCTTGAGCACAGCTGAAAAGATCACTACCAGCTCCCTATATACTTGATTTTACCTTTTCACCCCCACCCTCCATATTCACTTATTCATTGGTCCATGTTATCATTCCTTTGTTAATATTAGGATCAAACAACATGTTATCTCACAACAATATTCCGTCATCATTCCCCAGTGAAGGAGGTTGGAATGGCTTGGAGAAATTTTTTTTCGTCTGAGTTTTATTCGTATTGACAGTTTTACCTATCTGCCAAGGTAGATTCTTCGAGAAGGTCCAAGGTCAAGGATGTATGATTTTGGTTTTGTCCATCTTGCTCTGGGTAATTTTCGATTTCTGTACATCTTCCCTTTGATCGTTCGGTATCTTGTGCAAATGGATATTCTAATAATTCTTGTGATGTTCTCCCTGGAAGTCTACCCGCAATTAGCGACCATCTGTTTAAAGAGAAGAACCAATTGATGTGGTGAATATGAAAGTCATTACATCATTCTTTTAATTTCTTATATATATGTATATCGGGGCCAGTTCAATGGACAACTATTTAGATACCTAAAAAAATATCTCATAGTTTCCGATCAAATTTTGATGATCCGAACCGCTCAATGTGATCAGAACATGATTTTAAGGGTACCTTCGAAAAATCAGCAAACAAAAGACCAAAAATGACCTGATCTGAACAGTTTTTAGCTTAGATTTAATGAACGGTTCAATTAAAAACTGCTTAAAACAAGCACTTCTCGGTCATTTTTTTTGCTAATTTCTCGTGGGCACTCTTAAAATCATATTCTGCACACATTGAACGGTTTGGATCATAAAAATTTGATTGAAAACTATATGATTGAGATTTTAGGTGTTTAAATAGTTGTCCATTGAACCGCCCCGTGTGTGTGTGTCTATATATATATATATATATATATATATAATATTCTGAAATTTGACATTTCTATCATAAAATCCTCACACATATCAGAACAATATAGTTATAAAACTTTATATCCATCTCAAAGTCAGTTAATAATGAGTGAAGAGGTTCCAAATATTATTAAATGATCACTCATTCCACTTTCAAGTAAGGTGAAACTCTATTTCCTTTACAAGCTCCAACAAATTGAAATCATAATTGAAAACACCCTGTGATTTAGGAATGACCACCTGACCTCATAGTCCTCCCACAGAGGGAGTTGATATGAGGATGAAACAAAAGAGAAACAGACCACCATCAGCAGCAGCAGCAGCAGCAGCTGGTAGGTGGCACCCGTCTACCTAGGGTTTATTGACATTGTTGGTCCCCAGAGTATTATTTGCATTTTATTTTAATCCCCAACCTACCAATTGTGTGAAATTGGTCCCCAACGTTTTAATTTGCGTTTAAAAGGTCCCCACCTTCAACTCTGTAGCCTCTTCCCGTCAAAATGATTGATAAAATTACAAATATCACCCTTACGATTTATAATTGCATAATAGTTAAGCCCCTACCCTATTTCTACAAAATTTATTAATTTTTTATTTTGCATATTTTTTTTTATTATTGATTTGTCTCGACGAGAATCCAAAAACTAAAAATTATTACTAAAAGTAATTTTTTGAATAAATAACACCAATAACCAAAAAATCTGTTCCGGCTACCATTTACCTCCACCGTTAGTAAGTCACTTACTGCCGCAATCACCCACTGCCTTTGCCACTTCAACCCACCATAGCCACCCATTCAAGTCACTACCTCATAGAACCCACATATATTAAGGCCTGTTTTTGAGAAATCAAAAAGTTGGATTACTTTTTTCGTATTTTTTTAAAAAAATCATTTTTAGTTTTGCATTCATTTTTCATGGATTATTGGTTTGTCTCAACAAGAGGAATCGAAAAGTAAAAAATCAAGATAATTTTCTTTAAAAAGTTCATTAAAAATGAACCAATAATCCACAAAAATTATGATAATTTTTTGATTTCTCGAAAACATGCCTTAATATATATACGTTCTTTTTTTTTTATCTGTGTATGTATGTTTATGGAGTATTTCTAACTCCTTTTACATATCTATGTATATACCACAGGAAAAATAAGGTACATGACCCATTTTGCAATATGTACATGTATATATATGGGTGTACATAAAGATGGAGCAATGGATGAGGGAAAGTGGGCCGGGCAACGTCGGCGATAACGGGGGAGTCAAAGTTTGACAGTTATGGGTTCTATGAGGTGGTGACTTGAATGTGTGGCTATGGTGGGTTGAAGTGGCAAAGGCGGTGGGTGAGTAGGCACATAGGTTCAGGGCTAGACCGATTGCAGCAGTAGGTGACTTAGGAGTGGTGGAAGTATTAGGAGTGGTGGAAGTAAGTGGTGGTTGGAATAGACAAAAAAAATTGGATTATTGTTGTAATTTATTAAAAAAATATACTCTCGTTGAGACAAATCAATAATTTAAAAAAAATGACGCAAAAGGAACAATAGAAAATTAGTCTTAGGTCTATTATGTGAACTTCATAAGCCCACAAGTCCAACTATTAATTTTGTAAGGTCTCAAGTTCATTTTAGGGTACCCTAGGGTTTAGACACTTCTATAAGATTTTAGGGTACACTTTTTTATTATAGTATATATGGTACCCTAGGGTTTAGGCACTTTTATAGGGTTTTAGGGTACACTTTCTTATTATAGGATTTTAGTGATTTAGACACTTTCATATGGTTTAGGGTTTTAGGCACTTTCATAGGGTATCCTAGGGTTTAGATTGTGTGGACTTGTGAACTTATGAAATACCTATAGTAGATCTAGCACTAAATCTCCCAACAAACAACTGCAAAAAAGACTTGAATAAACTTTATAGAAATAGGGTAGGGGCTTAAATGATATGCAATTATAAATCTCAAGGGTCGTATTTATAATTTTTCCAATCATTTTGACGGAAAGAGGCTATGGAGTTAAATGGTGAGGACCTTTTAAACGCAAAATTAAAACGTTGGGGATCAATTTCGCACAATTGATAGGTTGGAGACTAAAACATAACGGAAAAAATGCTTTGAGGACCAAAAATGTCAATAAACCGTGTAGCTATCATTAGGAAAGAAGATTGCAGCATATATTCATTTCCGCGCAAGAGCTGGACCATTCCAAAAAAAAACCTGGAAGGAGACCAAAGTTCAACACTCAAAACCGGTTGTCTTGGCTTGAATTTAAGTCGATCAAATCGATCCTATTTAGATTATCAAAAGACAGAAAATTCCTAATCCATGAAATGGGAGAAAAATTAACAAAAAAATATAAAAAAAAAAAACTCGTGAAATAGGAATGGACAAAAAACCTGAATTACTCTCTCTCTCTCTCTCTCTTCGACTACGGTTTTCCGGGGGGTGGGGGTGGCCGCCACCTCCTCCTTCCCTTCTCTCCTCGATACCACATCTGTTCCAGTACTCTTCCTTAACGATCTCTGCCCTCCTTACCATTCCTTACCTTTTCCCACCATTATTTCCCCCATCTCCGTCGACGTTTCGGGACACTGTACAGGCAGCGTTAACTCAAATTTGGTGGCTCTGCTTTGCTCCAAAGGCTATGATCCTGTGCTCTTCAGTCCATTCGATGATGTCTTTACTCGGTCCAGTTTGCCTCTGTTTCCTTCCTTCCACCTTCAACCCTCCCAGTAGATGCAAATCCAACGAGTTTGGCGTAGATGGAGTGTCGTCCAAATAAAAGAGAAGTGGAGTAGATGGATTTATTTATTGTTTTTCAGTTTTTCTTATATGGAGTAACATCTCTATTTACTTTTTTTTCCCCACGGTTGGGTTTCTTTTAGTTCGGTTACCTCTACCCCGGACTTTGGTTTCCGAGATTCGGTGGTGGATTTTGGCAAATATTGTTTTTCCTGTTGGTTCGTGAGTTTGGTATTGATGTTGGTTCACCGGAGTGCATCCGGCGCCCATTCGCAAGATCGAGATTTTGAGCTTCTGGCGTTAGCACTTAGGAAGCTAGACCTAGCGTTTGGTTTTTGCAGGTGTACAAAATTGCAATCCCATACTACGTTGTCAAAGATAACGTGCTGTCAAATTAAGACGGGGCAGTCAAGCATTTAAAGAGAGAGAAACCGTTTCCAAAGCTGAAAATGACTTCATGAAATCGCCACCACATGATGATGTGTCATTATTAATGACTAATGGAGTAACTGGATCCATTCACAACTCACAAGTACTTCAAAGAAATTGGCCACCGAAAATGAGTTGACGTGAACGGATGGAATGTAGGGGTTTTTTCCATTTTAAAATTTTATATTCGAAACTTCTAAGGATTTATCAATTTCTCAGGAATTATTTCATAAGGGGTTTTGCATTGATTTTAATTAGGCTCTCTCTAAGTACACGGTGAGTTTAGACTCTAAGGATTATCGTTATTTGCATGAACTAGCCCAGACACTTGACTTATGAGCGGAGATAAGGGCACGAAGTGAAGTGGCCGCGCGGTTCTTGTGAAGCTTCAGGGACCATCCCACCTATAAAAAGCACAGGACCACTTTTGTTTTGGAACACGTTAGAAATTCATTAATATATCAATAAGGATTACAACATACCATGTGCCTCTAATACAACCGGAGAAAAAGGTCTATTGTACACATGTTAACAAAATACTTCCTCCGTCCGGATTTAATAGTCATTTTTAGGAATTCGTACAAGTTTTCAATCAATTATATTTTACAATTTATAATGTTTTATGTAATTTTGAAAATACGGTCTTATAGAATTAATTGAAATTTATCAAATAAAATCCATATTGAATATAAAATTCATTACGAATTTCAAGATATAGCTCATTTCTTTCAGTTAAACTTGAACGAGAGACTATTAAATCCGAACGGAGGAAGTTCATAGCTAGCACAGGACCACTTGATCGACGTGGACTGTCAGTTGATGCATTAAATACTAGTACTACAGTAATAGAGAAACTGTAGTGCTGTCTCTTTCTTTTTCTTTTTTTTTTTGGGTTGGGTTTAAGGGTCATGGTGTTAAGGTTAGCTCATGTGCAACTCGACTATTTTCCTTTTTGATCCAGTTAAAAATATGTCATTTATGTCGGCACTAAGAAATTCACAAAAAATATTTCTCTTGTAACTTGGACTTAAAAAGGTTATCAAGTTTTAAATTAATAATATCTGGTTTACGGCTCATCCTATTGCTGCGTGGTTTAGAATTCCAGGTTTTCAGGTTTTGTGGTGGGCGAAAATGCACGTCAATAACCTATCTTTGGAGCCTAAGAATTTAGATCAGAAAGAGATGTGCATGTGTGCTTATTTTGCATGTGTATATCCCGTTCGGCTAAATTATTTTTGTCTTATTTAATTATTTTTGTATTTATTAATTTTTCGTTAATTTTTTTTGAAGATTATTGTATTATCATGACAAGAGGAATTAAAAAGTAAAAAATTATTATCAAAATCTAATTTTTTTGAATAAAGACGAAAAAATTGACTTATTGGCTTATTTTTGTCTTTATTCAAAAAAATTAGATTTCGATTGTAATTTTTTACTTTTTAGATTCCTCGTACAATGACGATGTAATAATCCCTAAAAATTTGACGAAAAGCTAACAAATATAAAATTTTTTTGAAGTGTACACGTTGTAGCAACTTCACATTTAGCAGTGGTCGTTCGGCTAAATAAGTCCAATGACTTATTTTTTTGTCTTTACTCAAATTTTTTCGCATTTGTTAGTTTTCCGTCATTTTTTTTGTATGAATCAAAAAAGTACAAAATTATGACCAAAACTGTAATATCCCAAAATTTTTAATAAATAAAAATTTTCTTATAATATTTCAAAAAATCATTTTCCTTAATATTCAATTTCTAATTATTTAAAATTTGATTTAATTAGTTAAAAACAGTTTAAATTCAATTCGAGAGCATTAAAAGTTCATAAAAAAAAAATTTAATCCACGAGATTTCTCTTTCATAGTCCGAGACCGTGGTTAATTAGTCTCGAAAATATTTTTATTACGCTACGGTTTAACTCGCAAATATTACAGGAATCGAAAATCGGACGACCGAACACCGCGAGGCACGTTTCTACGTATATGTGTACTAAATTCCCACACTTGAAGCACTTGCATGTACTTCCCCCTCTCCCTCTCTGCCGTCTCTCTCTCTCTCCCCGTAATCTCTCTCTTCTTCTTCTTCTTCCTCCTCCTCCCACCTCTGCTACTTGCTCCTGCAAAACCAACTGTAAACATCTAGCTCCGGCCAACCCCAGCTGTCCCCAGCTCACTTTCAGCCTGTTACCACCACCTCCAGCCATCTCCCTCCTCTCCTCTCTCTCCAAACTTCTCTATAAATACCACCCCTCCTCCCTCAATCCGAAACCACACACAACACTCACACCCACACCTCTCTCACCCTCTGTGCGTCCAGAAACCAGTAGAGAAGTGGGAAAGAGAAACCAAGCTCCATAACCATGGAGGGGTAGAGAGAAAGTAGAGAGAGAAAAGTGGGTTCTCGGTTTCTCACATCACCCATCGTCAATTCGAGTTACAGACCACCTAAACCATCCACGAGCATCTCAGAATCAGCCACCAATCACTCCAAATCCAAGCCAAACCCCCGTTCCGGTCATCTCCCCACGAGTTACAGACCACCTAAACCCATCGTCAATTCGAGTTACAGACCACCTAAACCCGTTTTAAACTTGTTTCGACCGAAACTGAGGTAGATAACTCTTTTACCACTCTCCCTAAGTATAATAGAGTAGTTTTGACTCGTTAATATGAGCCCGAATGGAAAATAAAAAATAAAAAAATAGCTTACATGTGTTTTCTGCGTTTTTAGCCATTCTGATACTAATATTTGGACCCGACACTCTATTTGATATTATTTACAAAGACGATGGCAATTTTTGTATTTATTTTATAATTCTTATGATATTATTATTCTGGCACAAAACTGACTTGGTATTATTTTAATGACTGTGTAATATCATTTGGGTATAAAATGTAAGAGTTATATCATTTTAATTTTCCCTGTTAAATTAAGTGAAGAAATCATGAGCTTTTATACAAAAGTAGATTATATGTGTAATCAAATTTGTTCCTATTATATTCTAATGATCTTTAGCATTGGTGATTGTAAAATATTATATTATTTAGTTAATAACATGGTTCGTTTAGTAAATCTTAAAAAGAAAAATTAGTTAATAAAAATAAATCAATATACGAGTATTATAAAAGGATAAAGTAGTATATTTTTATAAATGATATTAAAAGTGAATTGATTTGTAAACTCATGTAGAAAATATTTCAACTAATTTTATAAGTAATAGAAGGAAAAAAAAATAGTAAGCTAATAACAACTTATAAGTGATTTTAGAAATTAGAAAAATTAGAAACTAAGAATTAAGTTTGAAAGTATAATACGAAAACAAAATGAAGATATTTCCTATTTATATTAAGTAATGGAAACAATAATATTTACAGTATATATAAAAAAATAGAAAAGAAAAGAAACTTCTAAAAAGACAACTATCCATTTCTAAGATTTAAATTCGGGTATTTTTTGTTTTTCTGAAATTTTGTTCCATTTAATAATTATCGATATTTGAAACTTCAGACTCATTGTTGTTCATCGTAACTTGTAAGGATATAATTGCGTTGAGGTGAATTGGAGATATTGAGAATTCGTGTTTGGGGAATAAAAATAATTGTTGGAAAGAAAAATTATTTAATTTATAATATGCTTCATTTAGTAAATATTGAAAAGCAAAGGTAAGGAAAGATAATAATAGTAAATTAATATTAGAAGTATTATAAAAAGGATAAGATTCTAGTTTTGGTGGCATATATTCCTTTCCAACTAATAATAGGGATTTTCAAGTAAAATCATATATACATAATAGAAGATTGAAAAAGAAAAATAGTAAATCAATAATAATTTTGTAAGCTATTTAGTTATGGGTTTAAAAAATTAAGGATTAGCTATGAGAGTAAAAAAAAGAAGATTTAATACTACAGTTTCCAATTTTCTACTAAATTTAGTATTTCTGTACAAAAAAAATTATAAGTTAAGGTAACAAATATCACTAAGAAAACAATAATATTTCAAGTTTTAAAAAAAATGAAATTCTTAAAAGAAAAAACTATCTACGAAATAAATTTTAAAAAGAAACTTATTTAAAGAAAAAAAAAGGACTAATCTATAAATTATTAAAATTTACTAATTTATCATTGTAGTTACTAAATTAGTTAAATCACCAATAATAAAACTACTAAAGGATTAATATAACGAGAAGATGACTAAATTAAAGAGGACGAAATTGTGAATATATATATATATATATATATATATATATATATATATATATATATATATATATATTATTGGGTGTGTTTCTGGAATATCGATAAGTTGTTAAATTATTGTTGTTTCCCCGTTGATTGCTACGTAAATATAGAATTTGGACAATAGGTACCCATGGTGGTATTCGTATGTTGAAATAAAATTGATTAGACGTTAAACCCTGAGGAAAGTGAAATTGTTGTTTATGGTCACTGTGGTGACGGTTATGGTCAGGAGATAATCAAAGTGGCCAGGAATCGTCGGTGCCTGAAAGAATGGGCGGCGATAACGACACTTGTGATTTAAGACCGATGAATTATCGTTTGCGAACCCTAAACATGGCACTGTTGGATTTATCTTGCGGATTTTCCAAGGGTGGGTATATTGGATGAAACCGGAATATGGGTATCATTTCTCGCGGTTGGTTGGATATCATTCGCTCCTTGTGTATGGTACAGTCGAGTTCGACCCGATATGTAGTTTGGTCTTATTCGTCTGGGACCCTAGGCTTGGCAAGCAAGGAAAGGGTAAATCGGCAGAGTCGCCATGAATTCACCTAAAGACAAGACAAATCATAATATGCTCCTAATTGTTGCAACTTTATTCTTTCTGTTCATTATTATATTATTGCTTTTATTTTATGGGTTATGGGTTTAGGGATATTTACTAAGTGATTTATCACTCATGGATACCTTTGTATCCTGGCAAATCGATTGCTCAGGTGGTCGATTTGCTAGGATTCGGCGACGTAGAAGAATAGTCTTATGAGGCAGACCTGTATTATACAAGAAAGATTTCAAGGGCTGAGACTGAGGCAAAGTATGCTTGGGATCTGTACCAGACTTAGAGTCAGCTCTATTTTTATTTTTTTGAAAAAAAAAAGTCAAAATTTTAATTGGAGTAACTTGTTAATTCAGTACTTTAAATTTGGATTGTAATGACTTATATCGATTAATTGTGTTAATCATTGCTAAAAAAATTAATATTTTTCAAAGAAATTATTTAGTAATGCCTCCGAAATTCCTTGGAAAATCGGGGCGTTACAGAAACCCAAATTGTTTTGAATAAAGAAGAAAAAATTGGCTTATTGGCTTATTTTTGTCTATATTCAAAAACTTTAGATTTCGATCGTAATTTTTTACTTTCTAGATTTCTCTCATCAAGAAGAATCAATAATCTATAAAAAGTTGAAGAAAAACTAACAGGAGGGGAAATTTTTTGAATGAAGACAAAAAAAATAAGCCATTTTGCTTATTTAGCCGAACAACAGACGTGGATCTTTCTTTTTTTTTTTTTTTTTTTTGAACAACAAAAATAGCATTTTATTAGGAGAGAGGGAGAAAGTTTCCAACCAAAAGTTGAAAATAAAGAAAAGGGACAAAGCTCAATGCAACACCTAAGGGCCTAAAAGGCCCAGATATACAATAAGCACAAAACCCAAAAAAGCCTAAAAGTCCAGATACAACAATGAAAGCCCAACCCAAAAAAAAACCAAAAAGCTAATCCTAGAAGCCGCCATTGCTCGCCTTTGACAGAGCCACCACCACCGACAATCACCACGCCTCACAGGCCACCCACGACAGAAAAGCCCAAAACCAAAACAAGCCCAATTTGTTGTGGAAGCTGCACCAAGCCGTTAAGCGAGTACCGTGCCACCCAACGATGCCCATAGGCCCACAGCGAGAGCCTACGCCGACCGCTCCACAAAACCCAAAGGGATCCTAGCCTGTTAGTTGATTTATTACTCCATAGAGAAAAGATCAGCTACTATATAGTGCTATCTCTTCTTCTTTTTTTGGGTTGAGTTTGATGGTCAATGTATCCAGGTCAGTTTATGCAAAACTCAATTGTTTTCCTCGCTGATTCGGTCAAAAATAGATCATTTATGCAGGAACTAGAAAATTCATAAGAGATTTTTTTTTTGGTGACTTGGGCCTACAAAGTTGTCAAGTTTCGAGTTGAAGATATCTGATTTACTGCTCATCCTATTGCTCCTCTGTGTGGTTTAGAATTCCTGATTTTCAGGTTTTGTGGTGGGAGAAAATGCACGTCAATAACTTACCCTTGGAGCCTCAGAATTTATAGAACAAAAAGAGACGTGTGCGCTTACTTTGCATGTGTATAATAAATTCCGGAAGCTACGCTTTACTTTTGAGCACCTTTACTTGAAACTTTTCACGTGCTTATTGATTATTGGTTAAAATAAGGATTTTGCACAATTAAGGAAAGAATGGACATGGTTCCATTAGGAGTGAGAAAGGGTGCTTGGACTGAGGAAGAAGACTTTCTTCTTAAGAAGTACGTTGAGAAACATGGAGAGGGGAAGTGGCACCAAGTCCCCCACAAAGCAGGTACATTTTGGTTTCTTCTATTTATCTTGGTTGTTGGTAAACTTTTCTTTTTTTTGTTTTCCGATTTCGTCTCGGAAAGAGGAATAACAAGAGTAGAAAAAAGATGGATGAGTTTTGGAAAAAGTTATGGAAAGATAAATGAGTCTCGAAAAAGATGTTAATTTTGCATTATTTCTAATTAATTTTTAAAAAAATTATATGTGATGATTTTATTGTATTAAACTTTTATCATCAACACGAATGCTTATTAAAAAAAAAAACTGAATGCAAATCCAATGAAAGTTAAAGTAACTCAAAAAATTAATTAATTTAAGGTAAAGACAGAGTTCATATGTGATAAGTAATTCTACGAGAAAATAATGTGCAAAAGCATTCTTTTCTTTTTTTTATTACAGGATTAAACAGATGCAGGAAAAGTTGTAGGCTGAGATGGTTGAATTACTTGAGGCCAAATATTAAGAGAGGAAATTTTACTATGGATGAAGTTGATCTCATTATTAGGCTTCATAAGCTGCTTGGCAATAGGCAAGCTCTCTCTCTCTCTAGATCTCTCTGCACTATATTCCCACTCTTGCTCGTTGACGGCCTTGCTTTTAAATTTGTTCTAATGATTATTCTTGTTAAAGGAAAATGCTAATGAACACTGAATAGACATAAGAGTACCGATTCTTCAATTTGCCACGTATATCACCAAAGATAAAATTTTGATATACAATTTTGTTTGTTATCTCTTTTGAAGATGCTCTTAGTTACACATTTCCCCTATTATGTTGCAATTTTGGAAAAGACATTTTTCCATTTTGAAAAGCAATGAAAAGGGCTATTAAAAAATCTAAAATAGCAAAGACAAAAAGTTTATATTGGTTCAATTTTTCATATATTAGGTTGGTTTTGCATCAATAAGTCACTTTGACTTATTTGTCATTAAACAAAAAAAATTCGCATTCGTTAATTTTGTGTCAAACTATTATGAATTTTCAATTTTTCACATCGTGATAAATTAATAATTCATAGAAGTTTGATGCGAAATTAAACAAAGACGAATTTTTTTAAATAAAGACAAATCAGCGTGCGACTGCAATAATTGTTTATCCTGATATGTGTGACTTATGGATTTGACTTATTTGTTCAAAACTAGCCTAAATCATTTGTGAGACTGCGTTAGCTATTTTTTATCCCAGTATATGTGAGGATTTTACGGTAGAAATGTCAAGTTCTAAAGGCAAATGCTAAAGGGTGCCTCATGGCACTGGCACTTGTTATGTGGGCCCCCTTCTGCTAGCTTTAGAATCCTCCCAATGCAAAAGGCTGACTGATCACATCACACAAAGCACTTTAATAGTATTTTACGAATATGATCTTAGTTTTCTTAGTATTAACAAAATTACCTTTTAACAACTGGCGCGTGTTTTTTCTCCGAGCTGTGCACAGCTGTTTTCTTCCGCCTCGGGTCGTAAAAAGATGATCGGAGCTGCTCATTTTGTTCAAAATACGTTATTTTAGATATCTGTAAAAAATGAGCTTCTTTCGATATCGTTAGAGGGGTTAACAAAATACCCAAATTCACTTCAAAATTTAGGCTAAATTCTGAAGTGATTTTGGGCGTTTTGTTAACGCCTCTAACGATATCGAACGAAGCTCATTTTTTACAGAGACCTTAAACGACGTATTTTGAACAAAATGAGCGGCTCCGATTATCTTTGTGCGACCCGAGGCGGGAGAAAACTGTTGCTGTGTATAACTTGCTGTGCACATAGCTTTTTTGTTTTTCTCCATTTCTGCGCCTTTGCAGTCTATTTTCTTTCAGAAGAAATGATACCCGCACAGATAAACAGTGCACTGATTACAACGTAGGGCCACTACGGATTTCACAAAAATAATCCGAGCCTTTATTAAATTTAAAATATTTTTTCAAGGACCCCATGGAAAATCATCCAATTCGATACCTAAAGGTGCTCGATTTTATTATCTAACTTTTTGTTATTCTGAAATCCGAATGAAAAATTAAATAATTTAATCGAACACTTACAAGGGTGAGTTCTCCTAAACTTAAAAAAATTAAGTTGTTTTGTCCTTATTTGAATTTTTTTGCATTTGTTAGTTTTGCACTCATCTTTCATGAATTATTGATTCGTTTCGACAAGAGAAATTGGAAAAGTAAAAAAAAATTACTTTTACCCAATTATTTTGAGAAATAAGCACTTTTTAGAAAAATAAGTTGACTTATTTTATGATTCTTCTCATCGAAACAAATCAATAATCTACAAAAGTTTGATGCAAAACTAACAAATGAGAAAAAAATTCAAATATATAAGGACAAAACAACTTATTTTGAGATAAGTTTAGGAAAATTCACCCTAAGTATCAGATTTCTTTTTCCGGGAACAACAAAAAAATCAGATTGAGCTGATTTTTCGACGGGACCCTGATTTTTTTGCCTTGTAAATTCATTTTGTCAAGATGAATTAATAATTTATAAAACATTAATTTGAAACTAACAAATGCAACAAAATAAATAAGGCAAAAATTAATTCTAGAGAATTATTTAGTCAAAATAGGCCGTTATCTGCTATTTAATCAAATGAAGGCTATGATTAGAATTAAAAAAAAAAGAATAGGAAAAAGAGAGCAAAACAAAGTTGCCGTATTGAATCCGATGTGGCGGTGAGATTAGGAGTAAAAGAAAATCTTAACAAATGAAAATAAAAAAAGACAAACAAGTCCACAGACAAGGAGAGGGTAAATTTGGCAAATACATGCGGCTCTCAAATATGTCTGGTGCATCATTTTCTTTTTTCAAGATGGCAGAAAAGAGCAAAAGTTAATGACACCGGGCAAGATGGAAGGAAATAATGTACACAAAATTACACAACTTAGAGTATCCATAATAGAGTTTGGTATATTTGTGTGTTAAAATATTTGTTAAAAGGTGTAATAGGATAAAAATGAGTTCCACAAGTATGTGTTAGACATTGATAACATAGAAGTGTGTTAGAACATCCACAATGAGTTTGATAAATGTGCGAGTTAAAATGTTTGTTAGGATTAAAATGGGTTCCACAAGTGTGTATTAGAAATAGTGGATATTTATATTTTATTATTGGAGTTTGAATTATAGAGGTGGGACCCATTTATTGTTTGCTAGCATAATTGTCAAATTTGACACACATGCTAGCACACTATAAGATTTAACACACTTTAGCACACAAACTAACACAAGAATTGTGGCACAAAAAATAGATTTTTGTTTACTAAGTCTCAACACATACAATTAAAACACTAGTTTGCACACCTATTGTGTATGCTCTTATAAAGTTAAAACGGTGCAATAGTGCACCCATTAGCGACTGAATTTTAAACTATGTTTTGAAATTTCAGGCTATACCTTTCCATAATAATCATTAACTTTTTGTGATATACATCCATAATTAATGATGATCATAATTTTCCTATATGCCATTTTCCAGATTCATATTCACCACATTAATTGGTTCTCTTTAAACAGATGGTCGCTAATTGCAGGTAGACTTCCGGGAAGAACATCGAATGATGTCAAGAATTACTGGAACATCCATTTCCACAAGAAACCAAATGATCAAATTCGGGAAGATGTACAGAAATCAGAAATGACACAGAGCACGATGGAAAAAACCAAAGTCATACGACCTCGACCTCGAACCTTCTCGAAGAATCTACATTGTTTGATGGGTAAAACTGTCATTACAGATAAAACTGATCAGACAAAAGAGAATCTCTCCGAGCCATTCCAAACTCCTTCACTGGGAGATGATGACGGAATATTGTGGCGGGATAACATGTTGTCTGATCCTGATATTAACATAGGAATGATGACATGGACCAATGAAGAAGTGATTATGGAGGGTGGGGGCGAAAAGGAAAAATCAAGTATGCAGGAAGCTAGTAGGGATCCTTTTAGACTTCCAGGAAGAACATCGAATGATGTCAAGAATTACTGGAATACCCATTTGCACAAGAAACCGAATGATCAAATTCAGGAAGATGTACAAAAATCAAAAATGACCCAAAGCACGATGGAAAAAACCAAAGTCATACGACCTCAACCTCTGACCTTCTTGAAGAATCTACCTTGGCTAATGGGTAAAACTGTTATTACGGATAAAACTCATACGAAAGAGAATTTCTCCGAGCCATTCCAAACTTGTTCACTGGGGGATGATGACGGAATATTGTGGTGGGATAACATGTTGTCTGATCCTGATGTTAACAAAGGAATGATAACATGGACCAATGAAGAAGTGATTATGGAGGGTGGGGGCGAACAGGAAAAATCAGGTATGCAAAGAGCTGGTAGGGATCCTTTCAGATGTGTTCAAGAAGATCAAAGTGGTTGGAGTGATTTTTTTATGGACAATATGGACCTTTGGGATATTTTGGGAGATGATCTCATGTAGTACATGGCGCTTTATTTTTCTCTGAAATGGTTAGTATTGATTGAGTTTCGTCTTTTATGATTTTAGTAATTGTTTTTATCGATCGAATTAAGAGAAACTTAATAAAATAGTGGAGACGGTACTCCCTCCATTCCTTTTTAAATTTTATATTTTACGCACACACAAAAAAGTGCATTTTCTTGTCTACAAAACTATATCTGTGCTAGAATTTTTTCAAACAAAATTGATTAAAACTTACATGATGCATAAATGCATCAGCCATAAACCCTCAAAAGATTTAAAAAGAAGAATAATAATAAGAACAATCATCGTCATTCTTGTGCTTAGAGCATACTAGCGTTTTGCTCGTTCGACGAGCAAGTGCAAAAAAAAAAAAGCCATTAGTGGGAGCTTTTTTTCTGTTTTCAGTCAGCTGATATAGCTCTTGGAATTAACTCTCTTTTCTCGTAAAATAATTAGGAAAATTTCACAAAAATAAATAAACAAAAAAAATGAAGAAAACATATCGGTTTCAAGGAGTATTTATTATGTCATTAATTGACCTTAGTTTCATTCTCAAACAAAATAAAATATATATTCTATATTTTGTAAAAGGTGTAGAATATAACAAATAAAAAGATGAAAAAAAATGAGAAAATTACATGTACGAGAGAGAGTTAAAGCAACAGTTTTGTTTTATTTTAGATAATTACATTCTTATAGTATATGGTATAGATCGATATGGTCGTGAGGACGATGTCGATTTCCGATTGTGGTCCTTTCAATTAAGCCTTTCCAATTAATTGTCATCAACATGGAAACCGTGACCCTGAGGGACTCTTGGACGAGAGATATTCATTCAGACCTTATTCGGTTAATGGTTTTGGATGTTTGATTCTAATCATTATTCTATTTCTCTCTTCATTCGTTAGCCATATCTCCAAGAATTACTCATATTTTTCTCTCTATCTCTCTCTGATCATCACTCATATTTAATTTCAATCATTACTCTATTTCTCTCAACAAATTCAAATCCAAAATTCCAAAACAAACGAGGTCTCAATGACCCTGGGCTGCCGTCAAGTGGTGTCTGGTTCCTCCTCCATAATGTATTAATGTGGAATTTGTACACTTATGTTGAGCACGATGTAAACACCGCGTGTCAAAAAGAAATTCCATCGTCGATCGTTCTCAATCATCCGGACCTCACTTGCTTTGTCCTTTAAGACTTAGTTTGGATGCCGGTAATCTTTTGTAGGAATAGGAATTGGATTACCAAGAATCAACTTCCTAGTAATTCGATACACGGAGTAATTCTAATCTGACTTTGGATTAATGAAGTAATCTTCTCTAGGAATCATTTACTTTGAAAATTCGAGCCAGAAATCCAAGATTGCCAAAGGGTGGGAGGGTTCAGATTCCTCCTGTATTCAAAAATGTGATTCATCCTAGATAACGAGAATAGTAATCTCATTCCCATGCCCACTCTTCACAAACATAGGAATTTTATATCTAGAGTTCCGAAATCACATTCTCATTCCCCCTAAGATACTTGTCATCCAAACACAGCCTTAGACAATTCCAGTGAGGGGCTTCCGCATCTTAAATTATTACCTAAATATCAAAAGTACTTACTACTCACATATATAGTAAAGTTTTGGGAAATATTTAAATATACATCATCTTTATTCATGTCATATAAGAATTCATCCCGCCCTTTTTTCATGCTTATATTTTCATCATTTTAGTGTGTGAATTACTTTTCTTACTCTTTTTACTATGATATACATATATTATGTTATATTGCTTTCCTAATTTAGTGGGATTAGATTGGATTGTTTTTCCAATTTAGTGGGATTGGATTAGATTATTTTCCTAATTCAATATGATTTGGTAAATTTTAATATGATTGATTACCCTTCTTTTCTTTTTTTTAACCTTGGAATGTATTTGAGGAATCGATATTTTTAGGAATATAACATGATAAGTTGACCACATCTTTGCATTTTTTCTTCATTCTTTGAGTTGGCCAACTAGACAACAAAAAGTCATATTTTTCATTGATCTTATTACATGGAACATGACTAATTAAATTACCATAAAAATATATAATTTACCATGAAATGAAAATAACAGAAAGACATATTTCATGGTAAATGCTACAAATAATTTATCATGAAATCCAAAACTATTATAATGTCTGTGTCAGTTCATGAAATTATCGTATTCTGAATCATCTCTCATGGTAGACTCAGGGCCGGCTCTGGGCTAAGGCCCAAGAGGCCGGTGCCTTAAGCCCCCCAAGAATGTGTAAAAACTAGGGCCTCCTATTATTTTGGGTATAGCAACACTAGAGGCCCATTTTAATACCCAAACCACCTATTTTACACTTAAGAGACACAGGCCCAATGGTTGGGCCCAACCTGACTTGCTCAGTCAAAGGAAACAAAAAAGGAAAAAGAAAATGCAGATCACGGGCGGCTGTCTTCATGTAGAGTCCTTTGGAAAATGATCCCATGTGGTGGATTCCTATATAAGTTTTATGCATATTCTACCCTTAACAGCTCTAATCTCCTGAACACACAATAAAATGGAAGAAGATGAATTAGAGATCAAAGAAGAGAAAAAACAGGATCAGAAATTAGTATTTGTATGGATTTTTTCCTTGTCGAATGCATGCATTTGGCTTTGAAAAAATCATTTAACTGCTTGTTATTTTATTGTCATAAATTTTATTAAGGGCCTCATTGTCTACGTCCGTCTTAAGCCCCCAAAATCTTAGAACCGGCCCTGGGTAGACTATATAATTTTCCCTCGTGGTATATATATACTTAAATCAGTCTGTACGATATAGATAGAGAGATTGAGGATATTGTTGCACAATGGTTTTCTAATGACAGAAATGAAACGATCGATCGCAGATACCCATTTCAACTGGGTCTTTTCCTTTCTCTTTAATAACTCCTATCTCTACCTATACGTATATATGCTAGTCTCTATTAACAAACATGGAGTCCAATCTGTCCGTTTACAAGCAAAAAAAAAAAATCAAAGGTATTTACGTAAGAAAAATATTTGACCGATACAGTAGAAAGGAAATGGAGGCATCAAAACTTGTAGAACAATAGATCCAAAACCAAATACAACAGTAGTTCCATAAGCACAATAAAAAAATTGAAATATTTGACCAATGCAGTACATGAAAAAATTGGGAAAAAAACCATATATATCTTTGCACTGCCATAGCTGGATCTTCGTCGGCTTTGGCTTCGGATCAGCGCAGGCTTGGAGAAGGGGATGGTGGCCGCTGGAAGACTCTCCATCGTCGATTTCGTTCTTGAGAAGGGGACGGTGGTGGTCGTCGTTCTCCTCTCGGACAGTGGCCGCCAGATTCCAATGAAGGAAAGATACATGGAAGGCATGGTTTTTTAATTGAAAAGCGTGTATTATGGGATTTGATATCCCATAATAACAGGACCTTGCACTTTAAGATTTCATCCTAAGGGATCCAGTACGGCCTTACCGTGCGGGACTCTCCTTTCCTGATCGAATTGCGACGATCCAAGCCGCTCAAAGTGATCAGAACATGATTTTAAGGGTATTCGCGAGAAATCAGCAAAAAAAATGGATCGGGAATGGCTTGATCCGAACAGTTTTTTATTGAACGGTTCATTAAAAAATTGCTCGGATCAAGCCCTTCCCGATCATTTTTTTTGCTGATTTCTTAGCGGGTATCCTTAAAATCACATTCTGCACACTTTGAGTGGCTCGAATCGTCGTAATTTGATCGGGAAAGGAGAGTCCCGCACGGTAAGGCCGTGCGGAATCCCTCATCGGATCCTAAGTGGGGTAATCAATTGATGTCGATCTAAACTTTTAGGGTTTCCTGCTTCGATTGAGAGAAAGACTCCTTCAATCAACATGCGTGTTATCAATCATTTAAGATTGTTTATATATGTTTGATTATACTAAAAACCCAAACATTTGATTAATAACATGTTTACCTTCGAATTTTTTTTAAAAATACTCCATTCATCACACTTTAAATGTGCCTAATAAGAGTCCGTGTAATTTCAAACTCCAAAAAACACATGTCCATATATTATTTTTTTAATTTCTTATACCAAGTTAAAGTGCTCATTTTTAATTTGGTGAAAGAAATTAAAAATAATAATATATAGAATTTTTTTTTTGTTTTTGAAAATGCACAAATTTCTATAGGAGACATTTAAAATGGGACGGAATGAGTAGTACACTTCTACCCCCGCTATCTCTCGGAACGTGTCCCAACCGTGTCCTCTATGTGTCCATGTTATGTCTCGCCTCCAAAAGAAAACTTAATTTTTAAGGAACAACGTACATGTCTGTGCACCGGCTTCTATATTTGCAACTGTATTGTAGGTAAAATAGAGAGTTCAACCCAAAAAACCCACGTGCATGCACCAGGATTAGCAAAATTAACTGGTTAATAGCAAAAGTACCTAACCAGCTAATTTTGCTACAATGCTACTTTTTTTTGAAACATCCAATTCATTTCATAAGAAAGCCCGAAAGTAATACATATATTCCATTAAAAAATACAAGAATGAGCTAAAACTATTCAGACTTCGACATAGGCACCCCCTGCAGAAGCAAGACCTGCGAAATCGCGAGATGAGAACTAATCTAGATCTAAATAGTAGAGAATCCCAAACGGACCGGACCCCAGCTCAAATCCGAGAAGCGCATATGAAATCTGGATGGTTTCACGGCCGTGATACCAGCACCCGCTGGTGGACCAGCGAACAGTGCACCCATGGCTACTGAATACCGCAACCGAAAAGCCCAATTCAAACCAACACCACTCCAGGAACACTGTCGCTGGTGCAAGTCCAGCCACGGCGGCCACAGATGGCATCCAAGCACCAGACCAACTAAACTAAAAAACAAGAAAAACAAACCAACAGGAAAAGAGTTACAGAGCTTAAAGAACAAACACGTGCCAGGTGCAACATTGGGCCCCATCGTCACAACACGAATTTCTTTTAACAGAAGCTCAAACGCCTACAACAAAATTACAGGAAAAATAAAAAATACCACAGATCTAAGTTCGAACCCTTCTGGCAAAGCTCTGAAAATAGATCTGATGCTCCTAGAAACCTAAAGAATTACCAACTCATTCCAACCGTGGCTTGGGTCAAAGGTGGATGACGATGAGGGCTGCGGATGGGGACGGAGGAAAAGGACAGGGGTGGAATTAGCGGGGATGGTCTTTGGATAGAGGGGGATGCACTACTACAAAATGATATAAAGATCACGGTCAAAAACTAAAAAGATCTCACTTTTTGTAAAATCGAAATAAAATGTTATGGACTATTGTTTTAATCTTAGTTATATGAAAAAACTGAGATGGAAAGATTTTTTAATCTCAGTAATCTAAAAGTGAGATTGTAACTTAAAAAATAAATCTCATTTTTTAAAAACTGAGATTGTATATAAAAGAATATATCTCATTTCGAAAAAACTGAGATAAAAAGAACCTTTAATCTCAATCATCTAGAAATTGAGATCGTAAGTTATAGAATACATCACTTTTTTTTAGATTTGAGATGAAAGCTCTTATATAGGAAAAGTTGAAAGTCGCTTACCCCTTAATCGATTCCGCGCGGAATACCCCTAAATAAATGTCACTCAACCATTTTACAAAAAAATATTTTGTCAAAAAATGGGGTACTTTCGGCGATGAAAATATATTTCGTCACCAAATGAGTACCTTTGGTGACAAAATTTATGAAGATTGCATTTCGTCGCCAAATGTATTTCGAGTATAACTCTATGCTCAAAACTCCATTAATTGAGATAATTCAAATTGGGTTTGAATAATACCACAAAGGGCTACAACTTTCATGTTTATCAAAATTTAATATTTAAAGGTTCAAAATGATGTTCGAAATATATATTTTAATGTTAAATGCATATGTTATATATTAAATATTTCAATTATATATTGAAAAGTGTGTGTGGTGCAGTTTGTTGAAACTTCTATGCAAAACTCAAGAGACCTAGGTTCAAAACCCAACAAGATAAATAAAGTGAGATTTTTTTCTCTTGGGAAAACGCCACTTTTAATCTCGATTTTTTCAAAAACTGAGATTATTACTCTTTAAACAACCACGGTTTTATAATAAAACTGAGATGTTAAGCTATTAAATGTCACGGTTTTGTCATTTTTAATCACAGTTTTTATATTGTTAGTCACGGTTTTTATCCTGTGGTTAAAAGATAGGGACTTTTAGTTACATCTTGATAGACCACAATTTTGAATGCGAAATTAAAAGTGAAAGACCACCCCAAATGACCGAGGTCTTTATCTATTTTTGTAGTAGTGATAGTTGTGGAGGTGGGTATAAGTAGAGAGGGCGATCGAACGGCGGAGATGATGGAGGGATGGGCTACCGAGGGGTGGTGGGGATGGAGGGGAGGGCACGGGGAAGGGTTGGGAATGGAGGGAAGAGGTTGTAGAGGACAGTGGCGGAGCAGGCGGCCGGACGGCGGAGATGATGGTGGTAGATCTGAGGGGAAGAGATTAGGGGAAACAAGACAAACTAAAAGAAGAGGAAAATGAGGTAAAGAAGACAGGATAGAACCTCACGGAGGAGGTAGACAAACCCCACAGAGGGGGTAGGAGCTCTCAGATCTCAGCTCCCTCCCGCCGCCCGCAGCCATAGGGAAACCCTAGGTTGCAAAGCATAGAGAGAGAGCGTAGAGAGAGTTGCTACAATGCTACTTATCCTTCTTCTCACTCCCAATCTCCATCCTAGATTCACGTATGGCTAGAATTATTATTTTACTCCAAATACTAGTTATTTTTTAATAACTAGATTCACGTACAGCTAGAATTGTAATTTTAATATTAGTTATTTTTTGTTTTTTAAGAACACTAGATATTGCATTTTGTATTGAATGTGTTCGTTTTAGATCCCAAAATCTAATCCATTTCTCTGCGCATTGTCTTCTATAAGTTTTTTCTTCAATTATTACTATCATTTCTCTTTCTATATCTCTCCACTCATTATCCAAAAAACCTCACTCAAAACCAAAACAAAACAAATCATAAGATTCCAATGTTTAAAAAAAAAAATTCATTAGATTCTCGAACCTTGAAAATTTGAAATCTTGTCGTTCATAGTTCGGCCCTTGCGTTCACGAAATCCTAGTTCCGTCACTGATTCATTACTATTATGAAAGTATCACCGTTGTGCTAATTTTCTAAATCCGTGGCTAACTTTGGATTCGTCACGGTGTCTAGCGCCATCGCCATAATTTGCTCAAGATTTTGGATTTTGTGTTGGCAGGTTTTCGTCACCATTTCTTCTTATATTGGCGTGATTATTCGCCAAAGGAATCCACTTTATTGCTCTTGCTGGGTTTCGAATTTAGGTCTCCTAAGTTTTGCGCTCAAACTTCAACCAACTTCACCACACACATTTTTCAATATATATTTGAAATATCTAATATATAACATATATGTTTAACATTAAAATATATTTCAAACGTCATTTTGAATTTTTAAATATTAAAATTAGCAATTTTGTTAAACATGAAAGTTGTAGCTCTTTGGCAACAAAAAATGCCAACGAAATATTTCTTTTGTCACCAAATGTTTATATTTGGCGACGAAAAACAATTTCGTCTCATTTTTTACACTTTCGGCGACGAAAAATGTATTTCGTCGCCAAATGGGTACATTTGGTGACAAAAATACTAAATAGGTATAATTGGTGAAGAAATAATTTTGTCGAAAAAGATGTCAAAACAGGGACACATTTATTTTTTCATCATAGAACATACTTTTTCTTGTAGTGAATCCTCTCTCTTTCGGATCAAAAAAAAAAAATCCTCTCTTTCAAAAAAAAAAAAAAAAACGATATCCTCTCTTCTTTCTCTCAACCCACCACCACCGACGGCCTCCCCTAAACTCCCCCACCACCATCACAATCTCCTCATTTCACTCTTCTTTCCCCTCCATCTCACATAATCCCTCCTCTCGTTCGCACCACCACCGACGAGCAACCTTATCCCTGCCCCTACCACCACTGATGCACCACCACCATCTCTTCTCTTTCACATGCACCATTAAGTATTTTTCGAATATTTTTTCAAAATTTTCTCTATAAAAGTGTCTAAACCACTAAAAACGTGCCTAAACCTAATCTCTAGGGTATCCTATGAAATTGTCTAAAACCTTAAACCCTATGAAAGTGCCTAAAATACTAAAACCCTATAATAGGAAAGCGCACCCTAAAATTCTAAAAAAATGCCTAAATCCTAGGGTACTCTACCCTATAACAGGAAAAAATAATAAAGTTGGATGATTCGTAAACACCCTTTCTGATATCGGATTGAGATGATTTTTTACAGAGACCCTAAACAAAGTATTTTGAACAAAATGAGCGGCTCCGATCATTTTTGCGGGACCCGAGACGGACGCAAAAGCGATCTGTGCGCGGCTGCTGTGCTCCTCCTGCTGTACCAGTAGCAGTGTTCATAAGAATAGAACTCTAGGAACCAAGTCCAATTGATTTTAATCAAAGCCCCAGCCCGAGCAGGACGGGCGGTTTCCTCCCTACCGAATGACCAACTTCAAGACTCAATTTCATTTTCACATCTTAAAATGGTTTTGTCCAAGTAACTATTCAATATTTATCTCCTATTCTCAAGGAATATTTTCCAACTCGGACTCCACAACAAATGGTGGGATCTAAAGATTTTATGCCCCAAAGATGGCAAAGAATCTTTCTAAGAAACCATTTTTCTAACAGGACACAGTCTTTGGATGATCTATGTAAGTAATGAAAAGAAGAGGAAATCTCTTACCTAGTAGCTCTGAGATAAAATTGACTCTAAAAGTTAACAATCTTCAAAGGAAATCATCAGTTCTTATAAAATAAGTGCTGAACAACCTTCCTGTGTAGCTACTACTTTGTTGGCTTTTCCCTAAAAAACTATTGTTGATTTTAGCGGAAGAACCAAGAGAAAATGGGAGGAAATGGACTGCCTGGTTTCTCGGCAGAAACAGGGCATGAGAGGGGCCGCTCTCTGGATAGCAGCAAAAAAGAAAAGAAAAGAGGGCAGCAAAATGGGGCTACTGACTTGCCTTTCTCTCATTCCAAATGACTTAAATATTAGGGGTTCCTTACACAAGCAACTTGGGCCTAGCCAATTAAGTTGAATTAACAGAGCCCAATAACAAAACAAAATAAAATAGCCCATTACAAAATAACATTTGGTCCAAACACAATAAAATAAGACTAAGTATTAATTTTAACATACTTGTCGTTTGACTCGTTATTCAACCAAAAAAAGTTGCATGAGGAATTGATAAGTTACAGAGCACAGCTTCTGATGTGGTGGCAATGAATTACAAAAGAAGATTCATTTGGTAAAATGGCACAAGTCTTCAAAGGACAAGGATAGGGGAGGTTCGACTGTTGGAAATGCTAAGCAACATTCACGGGTCAAACGAAATAAAAATAAGATCGATGGTACAATTGGGAAAGCATCTTCAGATGGTATATTTTCAGTTGAATCTGTGTATCTGCTAGTGGAGAGCGACATTAGTAGCAAGATACACAGATTCAACATTTGGAAGAATCAAATCCAATGAAAGACTAGTAAGGCTGGGCATCATCGAGAATCATGCTGCAAGTTCGAGCAAATTTTGCAGCAGAGAATTTGGTCCACTTGATTAATACAGTGGTGGAGTTATACAATGGGTTTGTCCATCGTATTTTCGGACACTGATAGAATGGTGGAGAGGCTGGCCAGTTTAAGTGAAGATAAAGAAACTCATCTGGGAAGTTTTATCTTTTGCCATTGTTTGGTCCATTTGAAACACTAGGAATGAGAGTATATTTGAGGATGAGGAACCTATTTGGTTTTGAGACTTGTGAAGAAATATGATTCAGAGTTGCATTTTTGGGTGAGTAGGAGAAAATCAACATATTGATTCTTGGGGTTAAGCCGCAAGAAAGTAAATTTCTGGCGTGAGTGGCTTGTCTTTGACCAGACCGGAAAAGGTATTAGTCAAAATGCGCGTAAATTGGTCTGAACACCTCCGACCGCTTAACCCAAAAAAGGAAAAAGAAAATTCAGCATATTGTGTTAGTGATTTTGTATCAGGTTGCAAGGCATCTTGGGCCTGTCTGTCTGCGTGGATGATTGTTGTTGAGGGAGATTTGGTGTGTCCAAGTAGCTAGTTGTTGGTTTGGCTGCCCATCTAGTGGTATCTCCCATACATAGTTCGGTGAAATTTTTTGCACTAAATTATTATTATTATTATTATTATAGCTTAAGTGTGTTTGTTGGATGCATGATCACTATAGGCACTATAAGAAAAATTACATTGGATGAGGAATAGAAATGACAACGGGGCAGGACGGAGCGGGTTTTTGCATACCCCGACCCCGACCCGAAAATTATTTCCCGTCCCCAGCCCCGCCCCGACCGGGTTTTTTTGGGTACCCCCGTTCCCGCCCCGATCAAGGAACGGGTTTACCCATCCCGCCCCATAAAAATTAAAAAAAATTAAAGTATAAGTAAAAAAGTAAAAAAAATGCTAAATAAGAATAAAAAATATCCAAAAAATAAAACTTTTGAAATTATTTTTGTGTCTTTTGGTATCGCGGTTTTATCTAAACTTTTAATTGCAATTAATATTTTAGATACTTCATTCCATTTCTTTTTGTGTAGAATTTATTATAAATATTTTAAGAATTTTTTTTTAAAAATTCACTAAACACCAATAAATATCAATTTTTATTTTTTTTAAAATTTAATTAGCCTACATGACAGTGAAGAGACATTGTTTTTTGAATTAATGCTAAAAAAATGAAAGGACGTGTATATAAGTGTGTGTATATATACATACACACACACACGCCGGGTTGGGTAATTTCGGGGCGGAGCACTTTCACCCCGAACCCTACCTGAACCCAAACAAGTTTGGAAAATTTTACCCCGACCCCGACCCGATACCCGAAATGGGGTAGAAAACCCACCCCGTCCTGTAACGCCCCGCTGTTTTCTGAAAATAAACTCCAAAATACACTGTATTTTAAACACTTCTGGGCCCCTATTTTCTCCATAAATAAATTACATCATCACAATAAACTTAAACCGCCTTCTAAATAATCTTCTAGATGCTCTAAAATTATCAACTCTTCCAACACCTCTCCAAATTAATCCTTATATGCTTCGATTCAATTTTCACTAATCCAGCTCCACACCTGAAAAAGAAATTATCCTGGAAGTATACGATACAACACAATAACAAAGCTCATAAGTGGAATCAATAAAGAATAATCGATCATCAAGTCGAAGCAACAATCACAAGAAACCTCATACCATGTCCTTCTCAGTACATAACCAGTGACACTCCCCCAATACCTTCCTCACCGAGTCATCCTCGACCCATTCTGGCTATTGGTGCATGAGTTCACTTGATCCCTGTACTAAACAATTCTATAGTACTCAGCCAACAACATCATATTCGATACCAATTATTCCACTTTTCAACAATATTCCACAGGAGTGAACAAATATCACGAGATAATCAAAAGGAGTACAAAATGGAAAGTGAAGAAAGGATTCCGGAAGTAGGAACCATATCGTATACTACTCGGATTACCTTAAATATGACCGGCTGCATCATCTACGAATTAATGCCTTAAAATATTTTTTCACATTCATCAATAGCCCACTAACTTTTTCCCTTTTTTCTTTCTCCTCATCTATTTTCTCTTTCCTTTCTCTATTGTGTGTGGTGTGTGGACCGGAGGGGAGGGAGCTTTCCTATTTATATTAGTGAAAGAACAATCTAGATCTTATCTAGAAATCCTAATCATATCCTATATAATCCTAACGATATCCTATATAATCCTAATAAAATCTTAACCATATCCTATATAATCTAATAATATTTAACAAAATCTATATAGTATCTTAGAAAATCCAATCAAATCTTATTCTAATCATATCTAAAAAAATTCAATCTAATCTTGTTCTAGATTTTTAGGATTATGAAGTAGGGTTAGGATTCCCTAGAAAGTCTAGGTTTAGATCTATCAGTTAACAAAATCAATTATAATTACAAAAAAAAATACTTAAAAAAATATTTAATTTTATTCGGAAAAAATATTGGCCAGAGATTCGGGTCATTACACGTCCAGGCCAGGGCGGGTACGATTGTCATCCGGAATGAAAACCGTCACAAATTGCATATTTTTCGTCACAAATAATATAGGTGACAAAAAGAAATTGTCGACTAAAGGTTGTCGAGAATTCCTACCTGATGACGAAATCTATTTTTTGTCACAAAAAAATGAATAATTGATGACGTAAATTTTTTCCTCAACTATTGTGTTTTTTGACGATGAAATTTTTGTCATCAATTATTCCTTTTCGCGATGAAAAAATTCGTTACCAATGGGTCACATCGGTGATGAAAATTCATCACCAATACAAGAAATCGGTGACGAAATTTTTTGCTGCAAAAGATGTTTTCATATGGAAAAAAATCTCTCGTCTCCTGCTGGGTTTCGAACCTGCGAACCCTGAGTTTTTCGCGTAAACTTCGACGAAATACACCACACACGCTTTTTAGTACATATTTGAAATATCTAATATATAACAGATATGTTATTTTTTTGAATGGCAAAAAAAGGGGATTTTATTGATCACAATGATGGAGCACATCAAGATTTTGGGCAAGAAAAGATGACATCATAACGTGTGAGTAACATCCCTACATATATGTTTAATATGAAAATATATTTCGAATGTAGTTTTGAACTTTTAAACATTAAAATTAGCAATTTTGATAAACATAAAAGTTGTAGGCATTTGAGTTATTGTTCAAACCCATTTTGAATTATCTCAATCGAAGTTCTTAGTAATGAGTTATGTCCAAAATACATTTAGTGACAAAGTGCAATTCATAAATTTCGTCACCAAATGTACCCATTTGATGACAAAATATATATTTTCGTTGTCGAAAGCGTTAACATGGAGACAAAATTATATTTCGTCTCCAAAGTTAAGCATTTGGTTACGAAAAAAATATTTCGTTACTAAACTGGTCCCATTTGGCTACGAAATATATTTTTTTTCACCAAATAATTATCGAGAGGCTTAAATAATCATCCTCAGAACCTACTTTCTTTAAGTTTCCATCCCGGTCAATTCGAACACTTATGTTTTCATCCTCACTTTTTAATAATCCCAATAGTGCCCTTATATAATACATTGGGTATATATATAGAACTGAATTTTGGGATGAAAACATAATAAATCTCATCCCAACCTTTATGTAGGCAATTATTCTCGTAGATTTCGTCAATCCATCCCAAAAATCACGGCCCCCATTCAAATTCTAATCCACTTTTCCTAATCTGCAAAACATGGTCAGTTACAAAACCACCATTATCCCCTTTCTATCACAAGAGGAAAAAAAAATCCACCATTATCCCCACCAGGCACCATTATCATCTTTCCCTCATTTGATGCCGCACCGAGGAACCATGGAGGCGTAGCCCAGGAGCATGGGGACGAGGAAGTGGACATTAGAGGAGAAGCCAAAGGAGAGGTATCTAGGACAGGGCGGCAACGTGAGGTGCTTGTCCGGGGAGTCGTCGGAGACGTGGCGCCAGAGGAAGCTAACGGGAATCGTGGTTAGGAAGCACAGTAGAGGACAGAGACCGAGACGCCGATGGCCGACATCGTGGATTCCACGTCCAGTACCATATATTGTGGTGATTCGGCTTGCGTCTCTCTCTCTTTCTCTGACGACCGGCGGCGATAACTAGGTGTTTCGAGAGGGTTCAGCTGCTTTAATATTCCATGTGTCTAAATTATGTAATGGTTACGTAGTAAAGCAGAAATTGGATTTTTTGGTTGTTTTGTCAGATTCCATGAATTCATGATTTTATGTTTCTAAAAAATACTCATAGGTCATGTTCTAAATTGGTTCTTTTTGCCATTTGACTCCACTATGTCGGCGATTGGGTTTCGTTTAGTTTTATTTTATTTTATGGTAAATTATTTACTTCATTTAGCATGAAATATGGTTGTTTGTGTTTCTATCATTTCATGGTTAATTATTTATTGTGTCCACGTTATAATCGTCACGGGATATTTATCGTGTCCATATTGTAATCGTCGTGATAATTTAATCATGTAATGTCATGGTAATTTAACCATTTAACCATGTAACGTTTTGAGTATGTCATGTTATTTATTTTTTTATGGTAATTTAGCCATGTTCCATGTAATAAAATCAATGGAAAATACGACTTTTTGTTGTCTGGTTGGCCAACTCGAAGATTGAAGAAAACATGCAAAGATGTGGTCAACTTATCATGTTATATTCCTAAAAAAGTCAATTCCACTAATACATTCCATGATAAAAAAAATAAAAAATAATCAATCATATTTAAATTTACCAAATCCCACTGAATTAGGAAAATAATCCAATTCAATCCCATTAAATTGGAAAAACAATCCAATCCCACTAAATTAGGAAAGCAATATAATATAATATAATATATGTATATCATAGTGAAAAGGGTAAGAAAGGTAATTCACACACTAAGAGGATGAAAACATAAGCATGAAAAAAGGGCTGGATGAATTCTTACATGGTATGAATAAAGAGGATGAATATTTAAATATTCTATAATTATCTTTGGTGACGAAAAATAATTTTGTCTCCTTTTCTAAGCTTTCGGCGACGAAAAATGTATTTCATCCCCAAATGGATATCTTTGGTGACAAAGATATTTTTTTTGTCGCTAAACAAGTATAATTGGTGACAAAATTATTTCGTCACAAAAGTTGTTAAAACAGTGACGAATTTATTTTTTTGTCATCAAATATACTCATTTAGTGACGAAATTAAATTTGGTCGCCACTTTTTTGTCATCAAATTTCATTTTTCTTGCAGAGAGGGTAGGTGCTAACATAGTTGAAATGAGTTATGGTTGGTGTGTATCAGTTGTTTACTATCTTGCGGTTGGTGTGTATCAACGGTTTATTATCTTTCATCTATATTAGTTTTTTATATTACTTTGAACATTTTTTTTGATTAAAAAAAATAAATTTCATTAACTCATAACACGAAGTACAGAGATAATAGGAACTTGGGTACATCGGCCTGACCATCAAAGACCCTAGTTTCCTAACCACACGGAGGAAACTAATTTATGCCCTATTTTGAACATTAATAAAAAAAATCATTGTTTCTTTCTTTTTCGTTGCTTATATTTGTTTTTGGAATATCAACCAAACTGAATGAATAATATGATAATTTGGGGAATGCTAAGTCAATTACACCTGCTATGTGTTTAGGAGTGTATTATACACACCACTCTTGACTATAAATTTAGAATAATGATTTTTGCACTTTCGTTTTTACCATCTCACTCTTTGTTAATCTCTCCGTCCCTTTACTAGAGTATACTATTCCATTTCCGGTTGTTCTTTAATAAATGTCTATTTTGTAAAGTTTGTGAAAAAAAAAGGTACTTTTTCTATTTTACCCTAAAAATTAGATTCATTTTTAAAAAGTTAATGAGTAAAAGTGTAATAACGATGTCTCCGTGGAAGGTAATTATGGAAAGTTGAGGTAAAAATTAATATGAAAAGTGTAATGATAGTGTCTCTATAATAAGTTGAAGTTACGAAGTTGAATACTTAATTAAAAAGGAACGGAAGGAGTATGTAAATTCACAACTGCGATACTGCACTTTCATTAATTTTTTTTTGGAAATGAAGAAATAACATAATGGATTAACATCATATAATAAAGCGATTGCAAATGATAAAAATAGAAAGTGCAAAAGTTAATAACGTATAAAAATTTAATGTATAGCCGTTTATCATTACGATAGGTGTAAAGCAGAAGATGGCCTTCAACAAATATATATATATATATATATATATATATAAGGTGGCAGTAATGTACGCAGCTGAGACATCCTAACAGATCGAGAGACTTGAACATTGTTCCTAAATGACCCGATCAATTCGATCAGGCAAAAAAAAAAAATTCGATCAGGCACTTGCCGTCTATTTTCATTGTTCAACTCTTTGACAGCGTGAAAAAATCATTGTTCTTGACAAAATGAAAAAACCAAAAGCTTTGCCCTTCCACTTTATGCAAATTAACAAACACAAATTTTATTGAATAAGGACAAAATCAAACTATTCTTCAACAGCTAAATAAGGGGTGATTTGGATTGAAATTAAAGTCAAATAGTAACTTAATTTGTCTTTATTCGAAAAAAGTTTCGCATTTGATAGTTTTGTATCAAACTTTTGTGACTTATTGATTTGTTTTGATGAGAGGAATCGGAAAAGTAAAAAAATTTGATCAAAACTCATAAATTTTTTGAAAAAAGACAAAAAAAAGTAAAAAAAAGTTTCGATCAAAAATTTTTGACTTATTTTTGTCTTTATTCAAGAAATTACAAGTTTTCGATCAAAAAATTTTACTTCTTCGTTTTCTTTTGTCGAAACAAATCAATAAGTTACAAAAGTTTGGTGCAAAACAAACAAATGCAAAATAATCTAAATAAAAACCCAAAATAAGTTACAAAACTTTTCAATCCAAATTCACCTTTAATAATACTACTCCTAGAAGATTACGTAGGAGAGAGAAAAAGAGACGGAAAGAGAGAGAATCCTGGCTGGAGGAAATTAAGGTCCCGTTCCAAAAATTTTCTTAAAAAATAAGTAGCTTGTTTCACATTTTCAAAGTCAAAAATAATGTAAATGAAAAATAATTTGTTAATTTTTTTTGCACCATATTAAAAATCTTAATGAGATCTATTAAACGAGATCTATATTGGTAGGAAAATTATTTGCATAAACACATTATTTTTGAGCTTGAAATTGTCTTCTTAAAAAATAAGTACTTATTTTCGTAAACACATTTAATTCCCGTTCTGCTTTCTTTCCAGGGAAATTTTCAAAATGGCACCTGAACTTCGCACTAAATGTTACAGACACATCTGGACTTAAGTTTTTTTTCAATTAAACACCTGTACTGACAAAAGCCCCAAATTTAAACATATGAACTTAAGTTTATTTCAATTAAACACCTGTACTAACAAAATCTCCAAATTTAGACCCCCGCCGTTATATTTCGTCCCAAAAATTGCTGACATGGCATCTCCAACCCTTTTAAGGTATCCAATTGCACATATTTCTAACAAGGGACAATGTACCCAAGCAAAACCCATAGGCAAACTTCATCGTCCTCTATTGAAAATAGTGCAATGGGGCAATTTAAACAGGTTGGAGATGTCATGTCAGCAATTTTTGGGACGAAATATAACGACGGGGGTCTAAATTTGGAGATTTTGTTAGTACAGGTGTTTAATTGAAATAAACTTAAGTTCATGTGTCTAAATTTGAGGATTTTTGTTAGTACAGGTGTTTAATTAAAATAAACTTAAGTTCAGGTACCTTTGTGACATTTAATGCAAAGTTCAGGTGTCATTTTGAAAATTTTCCTTCTTTCTAAACCTACTTCTTTAAAAAGAATATAATTTCAAGCTTAAATATAATGAAAATAGAAAATAATTTTTTAAATTTATTTATATCATTTAAAAGATCTTAATGAGATCTATTAAATAAGAAAGATTTATATTAATAAAAAAAATATTTTCATAAATACGTGATTTTTAAACTTGAAATTATCATTCTTTTTATAAGTTACTATTTTTTTAGAAAGTGAAACACTCCTAATTATGTCACTTGCTTCCAAAGGAACATGTCATTCCAGAGAAGTCAACTCGGACCAGTTACGCTCAGTGACAGCATACGCTACACAGTTCCTGGAGTGCAGGACAAAAGCCCGTTTGAAATTGCCCAAAGTGGCCAAAGCACTTTTGATTGTTGAGGACGGTACGACGGCTCAGAGTCTCTCGTCCAAGAGTCACTCGACGTCACGGTTTCGGTGTTGGTGACAATTACTACCTCCGTTTCAATTTAATTATCATTTTTAGAAGTTCGTACTATTTTTTAATTGATTATATTTTATAATTTATAATATTTTAAGTGATTTTAAAAATATTTTATTATAGAACAAATTCAGATCTTTCAAATAAAATCAATATTAAATATAAAATTTATTACTAATTTAAAATATAAATAATTTTTTTATCCAATTAAAATAAAGTTGAGATAAAGAAATTAGAACGGAGGAAGTACATTAGAAAAATGGCTTAAAATGAAAGGACCACAATCGAAAAGCGAAATTGTCCTCACGAGTCACGATCGACCATGCCCCATGCAGAGAGAATTACAATGAGTAGTGTTTCCTTTTTTTAAAAATCTTGTGAGGGCTTTGCAGATGCATTTATGCATCATGTAAGTTTTAATCGTTTTATTCCGGAAAAAATAACAGAGCATACATATTTTTTTGGATGAGAAAATGCACTCTTTTTTTTGTTGTAAAATACGACATTTAAAAAGGGAAGAAATGAGTATTGTCTCCTCTATTTTACTAAAATCTTTATTAATTTGATTGATAAAAAGAAATACTAAAATCATAAAAGACGAAACTCAATCGACACTAAATATTTCAAAGAAAATTGAAATGTCACGGTACTACTTGATCATCTCCTAAAATATCCCAAAGATCCATATTGTCCATACAAAAGTCACTCCAATCATTCTGATCATCTTCTTGAACACAGCTGAAAGGATTGCTACCAGCTGCTTGCATACCTAATTTTACCTTTTCACCCCCACCCTCCAATTCATCATTGGTCCATGTTATCATTCCTTTGTTAATATCAGGATCAGACAACATGTTGTCCCACCATAATATTCCGTCATCATCCCCCAGTGAAGGAGTTGGGAATGGCTTGGAGAAATTCTCTTTCGTCTGATCAGTTTTATCTGTAATAATAGTTTTACCCATCAACCAAGGTAGATTCTTCGAGAAGGTTTGAGGTTGAGGCCGTATGACTTCGATTTTTTCCATCGTGCTCTGGGTCATTTTTGATTTCTGTACATCTTCCCTTTGATCATTCGATTTCTTCCGCAAACGGGTATTCCAGAAATTCTTGACATCATTCGATGTTCTTCCTGGAAGTCTACCCGCAATTAGCGACCATCTGTTTAAAGAGAATAACCAATTGATGTGGTGAATATGAAAGTCTTGAAATCATTCTTTTACTTTCTTATATTTTAAAATTTTACATTTCCATCATAAAATCCTCATACATATTGGGACAAGACAGTCAACGTAGTCTTTGCTATTTTCGTTTTTCTAAAAAGCTTGCTTTTCAAAATGGAAAAATTTCTTTCCCAAAATTGCAAATAATAACTAAGAGCATCTCTAAGGGTGATAACAAACAAAATTGTATATCAGAATCTTATCTTTGGTGATACACGTGACAAGTTAAAGAGTCACTTGCAAAATGTGTATTCCAAGAGACTCTTCAAAGTCCAAACGTTTTAACCCTTTGATTTGAGGGACTCTCAATTCGCCAAAAATTTCATTAATTCACCTATTATATATGCTATAAATCTGATGATGTGACCATTTTTTTTTTGTGCGGCGATGATGTGACCATTTGAAGAGTTATAAAGAGTTATTCTCTTTTATTTATAAATAACTCTTCAATCATTGAGAAAAAGAGGACATCAAGACGTTAGAAACGTGAGGGACATCACATACATAAGCCACGCAGTGATTTCAGATAAAAACTCTCCATGTATATATATTCACACAACGTATACACAAAAATGAAAAAACTCTCCGGGAACCACAAGCCGGTCCCTCTCTGGGAGGTCATAGACTGGCCCCCCACGCTCGCCTCACCCTCTCCCTTACATTATGTCACACACAAACTCTAATGGGGTTTACAACTATATATAAGGGACTCCAAGGGTAAATACGCTCAACACCCAACACTAAGAGTGTTACACAAAATAACTCAACCACTATGGATGGACCCCAACACCAGATAGTGTAACAAGTTACTACTCCTTTTTGTAGTACATTTTGTTGATATAGCCCTTAAATTATAGGAGTAAGTTTATTTTAAATCTTACTATCGCCACTCTTCATAATATTTAAGTGTGCCACATACAAAACCAAAAAGACAGCCATGGAGCTAGAGAATTAAAACAACAAACCCTCCCCATTTTGACCAAAGCTTTTGGTTGGTGTGGTTTTTGGAAAGGGCACGTGTATGAGTTTTGTGTTAAAAGTCATTAGCATTTTTCTTTAACAAGAATAATCATTAAAAAAAATTAAAAGGCAAGGCCGTCAATGTGCATGAGTTGGAATATTGGTTTAGCTAGGATATATGAAGAAAAGGCAAAAAGGCACACCAAAAAACAAGAAGAAGACAAAAGCTTTTTTTTTTTTTTTCTAAGCAAAAAAAGAAGAGGAAATAAGATTATTACTCTAAAGAGTTTGGCATGGGATTCGAAAATAGGACAAAAATGCAGAGAGAGGGAGAGCGCGCGCGCTTGCCTATTGCCAAGCAGCTTATGAAGCCTGATAATGAGATCAACTTCATCCACAGCAAAATTTCCTCTCTTTATATTTGGCTTCAAGTAATTCAACCATCTTAGCCGACAACTTTTCCTGCATCTATTTAATCCTGTAATACAAAAAATAAAAAAATGCTGATACACATTCTTTTCTCTCTGAAGAATTACTATCACAAAAAAAGAAAAGAATGCTAATACAAAAAGAAAAAAGAAAAAGGCCGGCCTTTAGCTTTAATTTATTATTTTAGATTTTTGAGTTTACTTTTAACTTTCATTCGATTTGCATTCAGTTTTTTTTTAATAAGCCAGCATTTGTCTTGACGATAAAATTATAATAAAATAAAATTATCACTAACAATTAAAAAAAGTTAGTATGTAGTAAAAATGCAAGACTCACATCTTTTTTGAGATTCATTTATCTTTCCGTAACTTTTTCCACAACTCATCCATTTTTTTTCTACTCTTGTTATTCCTCTCACGGAGACGACATCGAAGAACAAAAGAAAAAGTATACTAGCAACCAAGATAAATAGAAGAACCATAAAATAAGTTAAATCAGACCAAACTCTCGCGAACCGTTGGTACTTGGCACTCTCAAGCAACCTCCATCTTCCCTCCTCTCTCTCTCTCTCTCTAAAAAGAGAAAAAAAAAAACTGACCTGCTTTGCGAGGGACTTGGTTCCAGTTCCCCTCTCCATGTTTCTCAACGCACTTCTTCAGAAGACAGTCTTCTTCCTCGGTCCAAGCACCCTTTCTCACTCCTAATGGAACCTGCATGTCCATTTCTTTCCTTTATTCTGCAAAGTCCTAAAAAAACCAATAATCGATAAGCATGTGGAAAGGTTTCAGGTAAAGCTGCTAAAAAATAAAGCGTAGTCTCTGGATTTTATACTGATGCAAAGCAAGCACACACATCTCTTTCTGTTCTAAATTCTGAGGCTCCAAAGGTAAAGTTATTGACGTGCATGTCCACCCACCACAAAACCTGAAACCAGGAATTCTAAACCACACAGAGTAGCAATAGGATGAGCTGGATGTCCTTAATTCGAAATTTGACAATTTCTTAGGCCCAGGTCACAAAAAAAATCTCTTGTGAATTTTCTAGTTTCGACATCAATGACCTATTTTTTACAGGATCAGAAAGGAAAATAGTTGAATTTTGCGTAAACTGGCCCGGACAACTTGACCCTCAAACCCAACCGGAAAAAAAACAAAAAACAGAGATAGCATTATATAGTAGCTGATCTTTTCTCTTTGGAGTAATATAAATCAACTAACAGTCCACGTCGATTTTAAACCGCTAAATGTGAAGTTGCTACACCGTGTACACTTTATTTTTCATGGTTGGACAGCTTTTCAACACTGTAGAATCAAGTGGAATTCGTAAGAAGTGTTTTTTTTTTTTCTTTTGTTGTGGGCCAATAAGGGTTGACGTTTTGGGACCGGGGCGTGCTTGCAGCATCTAGACCGTTCATCACGACAATCACTGATTCAGATTTGAATAAAAAAATTCCGGAGAAGAATTTAATTTTTTCTAGGAAAAGTTTCATTTGCATCTGGACCACTCAAAATACTTATGGACGATTAAGATTACACAACACGCTGTGCAGCACATACTGCAAGGCACGCCCCCCGGGTTGAATGTTTTGGCATTCTCCTTTCGGATGTAATTGGGCCAATTTATGCACACATCGATTAATCCTTAGAGTCTAATCTTATCGCCTATTTGCAAAGAGCCCAATTAAAATTAGAACAAAACTCTATAGAAGAAGTTGATAAATCTTAAGAGTTATTGACGTGCATGTTCTCCCACCGCAAAGCCTGAAAATCAGGAATTCTAAACTACATAGAGTAGCAACAAGATGAGCCGTAAACCAAATATTCTTAACTCAAAACTTGACAACTTCTTTTTCTTCTTTTTTCCAGCAAAAATAAATTTCATTAATTCATAAATTTTAGCAATAGGATGATGATAGGTGTGTGATATCCTGGATATGAACACCTAAGTAGGACGAATTAGCGCATTATAGGCGCGTTTTATTCTATTTACTACTTGATGCCGTGCTTTTTTGTGTTTTGTACTTTTGCTATTCTTGTAGGTAATAAGGCGGATTTAGCACCAAGGTTGGAATGCGTGGCCTTGAGGCCGGCTTGAACGTCTCCGAGGAGTCAAAGCCAAAGCGTGTGGCGTTGGGTGACATCATACTCGAAAGCTGGCCACTATGACATGCGGTATTGATACAACTTTCAGTTGTATCGATACAAAGTGGTGCAAAGTGATCCAGAGGCTGAACAGAGAGATGGGTATCGATACATCTATGGCCAGTATCGATACTGAGTGCTTCAACGGGGAATTTCTATTTCGTCATTTGTTTCCTTTAATTCTGAATAATAGGGGTCTTGCATAAATACCCCCAAAACTCCATTTTTAGGATTCGAATATTACGTAGTAGCTTTTTCTTACGTTCTTTTTCTTCAAGTTTTTGACGATTCATTCAAGATTTCATATTTCGGTAACTCGTTTCAATTTCTTTTCTTTATAAAAGACGTTATCATTCGTGATAGTTTAGTATTGATCTTTCATTTATTTTTCATCTCAAGTAATAGAAAGCATAATTCAAATTAGGGTTTCTTCTATTTCATGCACAATAATGAGTGAGTAATTTTTTTGAGGTTTGGTCGCTGGGTAAAAGTACGCCGCGACCCAATTAAGATTCGTCTCGCAAATTTTTTCGTACATTAATTTAATTAAAAAATTTAATTGGTGAAAACTACGTCCGTTGGACGAATCCGAGGCATTACCGGGACTCATGTGAGCGGGAACGGGAGACCAAAACATGTTTGCCGCTGTGTACGGGACCGACAACCTTAGGATTCGCATCTTTCGGAGTTTCCAATTCTCTCTAAATGTAACCGTTTTTACAATCTTAAAAAGCTAGCGGATTCTGATTGGGTAGCAAGCGCCAAATTTTCTACAACCGTGCCTCTCTTTTTTAATCATTTGAGCAAGTTATCTGTTAGTATTAGGCAACTATTCAACTAAAAGACAAGGGGTGGCTACCTAAGAGCTAATTTTAATATTACAAGCTGAGGTTCCACAGCACACACTTTGCCGTCCTTAGTGGATTTGACTCTGGTCTTACCGGATATTGTGCTACATCGGTCTCAGCCCTACGCTTGGAGCAACCCTTTATTTTAGGTCTAAGAATCGGTCAAGCAGATGAAACTTGACAACTTCTTAGGCCCAGGTCACCCAAAAAAATTCTCTCTTGTTAATTTCTAGTTCCAGCAAAGATGACATGTTTTTCAACGGATCATGAAGGAGAATAGTTAAGCTACTCATAAGTTAGTCTGGACACATTAACCCTCAAACCCAACCAAAACAATAGAGAGCACTATAGTAGCTGATCCTTTCTCTATTATTATAGTATTCAATAAATCAACTAACAGTCCTCGTCGATTTTTTAACCGCTAATAAAAGTGAAGTTGCTACACCACACACACTTTAATTTCATGCTCTGCTACTTTTCAACATTTACCGTAGAATCAACGAGTGAAATTCTTAAGAAGTGTTTTTCCTTTTTATTAATGTGGGACCATGGTGGTTGTCGTTTTGGCACTCCTTTCTGATAACTCAAGTGTTCAGGCTAATTTATAAATATATAGATTAATTCTTAGAATTTAATCTCACCGTCTATTTGCAAAGAGCCAATTAAAATCAGAGCAAAACTCTGTATGAAATTGCTCCAAAGAAATTGATAAATCCTATGAGGTTTCAAATATAAATCTTAAGATGGAGAAAACCCCTACGTTTCATATCTTCACGTCAACTCGTTCCACAGAAAAATTAGTCTATGTCGTTGAGGCATGTGCCCCATGCGTGACTCCCTTGGGTCCGTGCCTAGCCCAAGGCCATTCTCCGTAACACATAGTTTGGGCTCCTTAACAATGTGTGGTAGAGAAGGATCCTAGGGCGCCACATAGCCGTGCCCCAAGGCACTGAATAATTACTCCGTTCCATACCTTCACTTCAACTACTCATTTTTGGAGCCCCAGTTTCTCAGTACTCCCTCCGTCCCATTCTTTAGTCCCTTTTGTGGAATACAACTACATAAGGGAACACAATCATTACACTTTCAAAAACTTATTTTTCTCATTTTATCCTACATTTTTCTTACTTTTTGTATGATAAGCGCAGAACCAGCTTATAGCCAAGGCAAGGAAAGCGGGCGTTTCTGGCCCCCGAAAAAAATTAAAAACAAGGGCCCCAAAATTTTTAGGATTCATATATATATATATATATATATGAATGTATAGCCTCCTTTACAAAAAATAGGCCAAATTGAAATTTAAGAGCCACAAAATAAGGCCAAATTGTGGACTATACCGATTACAGTTGCATCGGAGGAAAGAAGCTTTTCAAAATTGAAATTGATCAAAAATTATCTTCGGTCAACCATGTCTCAAGAAAGATTAAATGGATTAGCTATGTTGTCTATCGAGAAGGAATTGGAGAAGAAGCTTAATTGACTATGGAGACTTAATCAATGCGTTTGTAGCAAAAAGTGCGAGAAAAATAATTTTCAAATGATGGATTTTGAGATATGGTAAATTTTTTGTATTTGGTTTTTTTTTTTTTATGACTCTTTGTAGACCATTTTTATATGAAAAATATAAGGTGGCCTCATTCAAGAGGTTCGCTTTCGGCCTCCAAAACTTATGAGCCGGCCCTGGATAAGCATGAGCGCGTAAATGTTTATATACGCGCCCCTTAATTTATACTTGCTAAGTCTATTTTTATATTATTTCTTGGAGCTTAATGCTTGATTTTTGTGTTATAGGTATTTTGAAGAATATATTGGAATACATTCCAAGCCATGGCTAGAGCTACAAGAATTTGGCCTTAAAAATGTTCCAATTGTGCAAGTGATTGTGATGGCGTAATTGATAGCAGCAGAATAGAAGTTATACTTGTTTTTATGGTGGGCCCATAGGGCTACTATTCATTACATCTTATTTTGACGTAGGCTCCGTTTCAGAACATCTTCTTAAAAAATAAGTACTTATTTCACATTTTTAAACTTAAAAATAATATAAATGAAAAAATTATTTTTCAATTTTTTTTCACCGAATAAAAGATCTCAATGAGATCTATCAAATAAGATCCATATTGATAGAAAAATTATTTACGTAAACACATAATTTTTAAACTTGAAATTGCCTTCTTAAAAAATAAATACTTATTTTCGTTTCCGGAACGGAGCCGTAGTCTTGGACCAAGTAAAAGAATTAGGCCGAAAGGCCATGGCCTACTGGTGATTGATAAAAAAAAAAGGAGAAAGAAGGGTTTTGCAATAAATCTCCTTTCACGCACTCCTTTTTCGGAGCAGCAGACGAAACAGACAAAAGAACGTGGCTGCGACTCTCGGGTTCCATTATTGTTTTTTTAGTTTCTTCGAATTGTTTTTCCTTTTAAGTTTTGAAACTTTATTTATTTATTCGTACTATAATAACTCATTTTAATTTATATTCTTTATAAAAGCTGTTCGTTGGTTATTGTTTAACTTAGATCTTTTGTTTATTTTTCATCTCGCGTAATAGAAGCATGCTTCAAATTAGGGTTTCTTCTGTTTTTTGCGCAATAATTAGTGAGTAGTCATTTAGGTAGGGTCACGAGGTGATTAGCATACCGTGGTCAGTCCGGACACTGCTCTTATTTTCAAATAAAGAAAAAGATAATTTTAGATTGGTAAAATACTTCACGTAGACAAATCCGGGCATTGTCGGAGCTCATGTGAACGGGGGAATAGAGGTCCAAAACTTATTTTCCGCTGCGCATGAATAAATGGCGACCCTAAGATTTTGCATTTTGCGGGATGTCTTTTTCAATCTAAAATTGAACATTTTTAAGAACACCTAATGGAACAGATTAATCTGGATTGGTTGCGAGTGCTATGAACCCTACGACTATACCTTTCTTTTAATTATTTGAAAAGAATAATTAATTTCTATATTTTAGTTAATCTCAATCGAAACGAAAAGGGGTGGCTACCTAAGAGCCTGTTAAATTAGTATCAACCCGAGTTTTTAATCACCACACATCACTGTCTCTATGGATTCAACTCCGGACTTACCGGATATTGTGCTACATGCGTTGGTCTCCGCCCTACGCTTGGGACAACACATTAATGTAGGCTTAGGAAATCGTCAAGCATTGTACTACAAATTTGAAAAATGGAAGGGTAAAAGAGGAAATCGGGCAGTTCCGTGGATTCTTGACGATTTCTTAGTCCTAAATTAATGAGTTGTCCCAAGTATTGGGCGGAGACCAATGCAACATAATATCCGGTAAGACCGGAGTCAAATCCACAGAGACAGTAATGTGTGCTTATTAAAAACTCAGGTTGTTACTGATTAAACTGGCTCTTAGGTAGCCACCCCTTGTCAATTGATTGAAATTAACTAAAACCTAGAAATTGATTGTACATTTCAAATAATTAAAAGAAAGGTACGGTCGTAGGGTTCTTCGCACTCGCACCCAGTCCGGATTAACCTGTTTCATTCAATATTTTTAAAAACGTTCAACTTTTGATTGAAAAAGATACCCCGCAAGATGCGAAACCCTATAGTCACCGTTTATCCATGCGCAGCGAAAAATGAATTTTGAACCCCCATTCTCCCGTTCACATGGACTCTGACAATACCCAGATTCGTCTGCGGTTTTACCAATCTAAAATTATCCTTTTTATTATTTGAAAATAGAAGTAGTACCCGTACTGATCGCGGTGTATTAATCACCCCGTGACTCTACCCATACGACTACTCACTAATCATTGCGCAAGAAATAAAAAAAACCCTAATTTCAAACATACTTATATTATGCGAGATGAAAAATAAACAAAGATCTAAATGAAACAATAACCAACGAACAATTTTAATAAAAGACAAAAATTAATACGAGTTACCAGAATGTGAATAATTGAACAAGATTTTAAATATCTTGAACGAAAGAAAAACTCGAAAGAAAACTCTCACAACAAAAGTCTCGGCAGCCCCTTTGTTCATGACCTGCGGCCTTTTTTCCTTCTGTTTTTTTTTCGTCGTCCACCTCCTCCCTGTAAATATATAACGGACGCTGCTACTGGTACAGCGGCTGCTGTACAGTAGCCGCGTACAGATCACTTTTGTGCCGATCTCGGGTCCTGCAAAGATGATCGGAGCCACTCATTTTGTTCAAAATACTTCGTTTAGGGTCTCTGTAAAAAATCACCTCAATCCGATATCGGGAAGTATGTTTACGAATCATCCAATTTTACTTCAAAATTTAGCCTAAATTTTGAAGTAAGTTGGATGATTCGTAAACACCCTTTCCGATATTGGATTGATGTGATTTTTTACAGGGACCCTAAACGAAGTATTTTGAACAAAATGAGTGGTTCCGATCATCTTTATGGGACCCAAGATCGGCACAAAAGTGATCTGTATGCGACTGCTGTACAGCAGCCGCTGTACCAGTAGCATTTCTGATATATAACTCTATTCTTCTACTGCCTGTCCAAGTCGTGGGCCAGGCCTAATTGGACTAAGTCAAAATAATACAGTATGTAATGAATAGTAACCCTTGGCCCACCATAAAAACATGTACGTATAACTTCTAACCATGGGCCCACCATTTAAATACAAGTCTAAAGCCAAGTCTTAAGTTCTTCTTACAGTGAGAGCCTAATGCCATCCACAGTGGTGTAATTAAAAGACAATTGTTGTTAAAGTTAATAATATTTGTGCAAAAAAAGACTCATAATGGTATAATCAAACTTAGTAATTAATATTCTTAGAAATAATCAAATTTTGGGCTTTGGATAACCAAAACTAGCAACATTTTTCAATAATCAAAATTTGTGAACCCCACACTACGTAAGTTAACTAATTCCAAAATTTATATACACATATATTTCAACTACTATTTTATTTTTCTCTTCTTCACTTGCTTTATATCTTCTTCACTTCAACCACAAACTGTTTCTCTTTCTTTTCTTCCAAAAGTGAAGCTCATATTTCTTGATCATCTATAATTTAACTCATCGTTGCTGGATTAAGGTATTTTACTCTTCTTTTACATTTCTATTTTAGGCTGCATTCTTATGAATTTAACTTAAACTTAACTTAAATCTAAAAATTATTTTTATTTGAATTTTTTTCGCATTTTTTAGTTTTGCTCCAAACTTTTATAGATTATTGATTCGTCTCAACGAGAGGAATCGGGAAATTTTTTTTTTTTTTTTACTTTTACCCAAGTATTTTAATAAATAATCACTTTTTAGCAAAAAAAAATTGATTTTTTTGACTAAAAAGTGGTTATTCATTTTTTTGTTCCTTCCCCTATGGTTGAGTAAACAAGAAACCGTGCAAAAAAAAAAAGAAGAGGAAGAACCTTGCATTCTTTTTCAAATTTAAGAACACATCTAATTTTTTTTTTTTTGAAAGATTAAGAGAGTGGTGGATTTGTGATATAGGCTATAGGAATAGGAAGAAAAAAAAATCGGCGTTATTTTGATAGATAACACTAGAAAGAACACTATATATTCGATATATTTTTGCCAAAAAAAAAAGTAATGGAAGAAAGTGAATGGCGGGAAACAAAAGGGAAGAGAGAGATTGTGTAAAATTGTAGTGGACCCCTTATTTTGGTTATGGACTAGAAGTGACCATTGTAAACCTCAATATTGTTAAGCTTAGCAATCTCTTAAGTGAATAATCAAAAGTTGATGTGTCAACTTTTGGTTACCCATTTTTGATTATACCACTGTGGATGGCCTAACTCTTTGGCTCCATCTCCTTGGTATTCATGCCCGTTAACTTCAGTGCTAATATCTCTCGACTCCATATTGCAATTTAGATCTTCCACTAGATTTAACTCAAACGACCCAACTTCGAACATCATTTAATATTTTAATTTTTGGACTTTTTTGTATCAAACTTTCTAAATACCTACAACACAAAAATTAATCATTAAACTCCGAATAATAATATAAATGAGACTTAATAAAGATAAATTCGGAGGTGCTAATATGAACATTTACGTGTCTATCAGTGGACAATCAATTAAATACCTAAAAAAATACCCTAAATCTCAATTTCATAGTTCCAGATCAAATTTTTATGATCCAAACCGTTCAATGTGTGCAGAATGTGATTTTAAAGATGCCCGCGAGAAATTAGCAAGAAATATGACCGGAAGGTGCTTATTTTGAGCAGTTTTTAATTGAATTGTTCATAAAATCTAAGCTAAAAACTGCTCAGATCAAGCCATTTCTAATCTTTTTTTTTCCTGACTTCTCGCAGGTGCCTTTAAATTTCATTCTGATCACATTGAGCAACTCGGATCATTAAAATTTGATCGGTAACTATGAGGTATTTTTTTAGGCGTCTAATTAGTTGTCCGCGGAACTGCCCCGTTATATATTACCCATTTAGTTTTGAAATATATGGGACGGACAATCTTTTTGGGACTAAAAAAAGTGTTAATTGGGACCAAAGAATGAGGATGGAGAGAGTATTATTTTTTTTCCTGAAATTTTGCAAGTTAGTGGTCGTTTTAATATGATGAAGAGAAGATGTGTTGAAACTGATTCAGTTTACGAAACAGTTCCTCTAGATCTCTACTTAAATGCTTGACTGCCCCGTCTTAATTAGAGTAAAATTGGCAGCACGTTACCTTTGACACCGTAGCATTGGACAATTTCGTACACTTACAAAAATAGGAGTAGTAGTAGGCGAGCATGCATTAGGCTTTAAGTGGAGTTAGCTCAGATGACGAGGTATATTCCATGTGTATTGTTTTGTCTTCCTAATAGTAGTAGTTGGGCTGGCTTTACAGTGATTGCATGTGAAGTTGTTTCAGTTTAACGTAATTTCTATACTTGGATTCTCCTATTGCTTGACAAAATATATCATTGACCGTCATTTTCCCAAACACAAAACATATATTATTAGACTTGATCACAATTCTAATTCTAATCTTTTAATCCATTATGATTCTGAAATGGTAACAAAGCATGCATCGCACATCCGGACCGTTGATCTTGGCAATAAACGGTCTAGATTGCTGAACGGTTGAACGATTGAGAATACGCACTATACCATGCAATCCATACCGTTACTTGCCAAGATCAACGGTCCAGATGTGCACAGAATGGAGCGCACAACATCATCCCCGGGTTCGGTGGGTATATTGAAAGGATTAGTTTTGCGAAAATACTTTGTACAAAATCATTCAAGTGTGTGAGCCTCACACGTATGTGGGGTTGTGTTTGGTGTAGTGTTTATAGCATTTTTGTTTTTTTGGTGTTGTGTTGTGTTTGTAGCATGATTGAAAATTTTGTGTGAGACCCAGTCGATCGATCCCTTCCTATTTCGCCAATTTTATTTTTGTAAATTTTTCTCCCATATCTTGAATTAGGATTTTCTTTTGATTTTTGATAATCAAAATAGGATCAATTTGATCGACTTAAATTCAAGCCAAGCCAATCGGTTCAACACTTAGAACACCCCTACAAAAATGAGTGGGCCTCGTTCTGCTAACAAAAATAAGTACTTATTTTTTGAATTAAATGTGATGTATTATGATAAATGACCGGTCTCATAAAGCAAAAATAAGTATTTAAAAAATAAAAACCTTAGAGCATCCACATTGTGATAAGCAAATGGTTGTGGATAAACAAACTTAACAACAATGCTAAAAAAATACTCAACATTTTAATAAGTAAAGTTACAAATCTTTTAGCAAATAATCAAATTTCATCCATTCCATAACCAAACTTAACAACTTTTACCAATAGCGTACACAACCTCCTTTGACCCATGCCCCATCCTCTACAATGTCTCGTCTTCTCCGTCCGCCGTCATCGCCGCCGTCATCAATCATCACCACTCTGGCCGTAAGCCTTTTGCTCCGATCATCACTACTACTTCTACCTCTCTCCGTCCACACCTCCAAAAATTTTACTAATTCCCCTACTACCAGCAACAAGGGCGGCTCCAGAGATGATGGGTACAACACTTCGGCTCAGGCGGCGAACAGTACCCCTCTCTCTCTCTCTCTCTCTCTCTCTATATATATACACACACATACACACACACACACTAGTGCTTGCCCGTACCTACAGCACTTGCTAGCTAGTGGCTCAAATATTAAATTGATTCATTAATGTATAATATGTGATCATCTTCTTAGTGACACGAGAGAGAATTACATTTGCTTATGGCACTCTCCCAACTAAACTTTTAAGCTAGCTATTGTATTCAAGAACCAATTCTAAAGAGATTGAATTTGTTACTTCACTATATATAAAAGGAGTGAATTTGTCAGAGTGTTGTGAAGATCTTTGATGCTGATAGTGTACATTTCTGCTCTATGTTGAGTGTATTTCTATTGCTAATTTGCTTCTCTGTGACATGATGGTGTCTCTACCATGTTTGACGGAATTCCTCTCTCTATTGGAAATATGCTTATGTTTGTTGCTGCTATTTACTGCTTGGTTTTAACTTTTTATTTGGTATTTACTGGGATTCCATAAGCAAATTGATAGTTCTTTGTTGTCGTATCACTTTTCCAAAACCAAGGGCAGAAATGCAACAATTGAAGTGCAAGTTAGGGTACAATATACGAACGATGATGGACACATTAACAACTGCATTAACCCATGTCCTCATCATTTAGTATGTCAATCTAGCATAGTGTACAAAAGCGAGGACACATAAATTAAACAGAGAACATAGGAATCTTAAAGATGACCATGTTAGAAAATATAAATTGAGAATATTATCTTCTTGAAGGCACCCATTGCTCCTCATGCTCATGCTTTCTTTTTCACTTTTCAAAATGATCACGACAAAAGAACTCAATTTCTCTTGCACTCTTCTCCTCCACAAAGCCTTTTTTTTTTCTAAACTATTTTTGAGAGTTCATTCGATTGTTCAAATCAAATACCTATCTCCCCAGTCATGGAAAGACGCTAATTTTCCGTATGTAAAACTTTCATGTCTTTAATGTCTCTTATTTTTTATTATAGCTACGTACCTAATTTAATCGCAAGATTCAATCTAACTCTATCATAGTAATTGCTACTCCCTCCGTCCGGATTTAATTGTACCTAGTTCTATTCTAACCGGCTAAAAAATAGATTATATCTTTGAATCCATAGTGAATTTCATATCGAATATAGATTTTGTTTGATAGATCTCGATTAGTTCTATCATACAATATTTTCAAAATCACATAAAACATTATAAATTACAAGATATAATTGATTGAAAAGTAGTATGAACTCCCAAAAATAACTATTAAATCCGGACGAATGGAGTACGTACCTGGTAATTCAGAGAAATCTCTTGGAGGCTTGGAGGTGGGTCTAGTTAGCAAGGCACCATCTTTTTTTCTTGACAGATGAGTTTACTCCCCCTGCTAGATTGAGCCAAAGGCGGAGAGCGTTGAGGGTTCTTGATAAAGGGACAACTATTTAGAATGATCACGAGAAAAGAACACAAAGAACTCAATTTCCATGAAGGCAATAACAAACCCTAGCATGAATTACCCGTACCTACAGAATTCCTCCAAAAAGTACCAGTACAATTCTTTAGATTGGAACTCTCCCTGAAATCAAACTTAGTAGCATGGATACGGACTTGCGATAAATTCAAATGAAGCAAATTAATGGAAAATAAAAGGCTATTGACCTTTATTACTCTAACCTTTCAATTCATATCATAACTAAAACCGACCACTCTCACACAAATTCTAGGAAGTGAAACCAGACCACCAACTCACTTAACATCAGTACCGTCATGACTATTACTGGACACGCAGTTTTAGACTTTAGTCTTTGCTTCAAGTTTTGTCAAACTGTACAAAAATAACTCCTCACTGCCTTTTTAGATATTTTGTAATATCTTTTTTTTTTTTTTCAGAAAACTATACATTACATGCACTGAGTGCCGTAATAACTCCTTCCATTTCTTATCTCATTGCTTCCACGGTTGGCATCCACAGGATATCCCATTACTTCACAAAAAGAGAGGAATTTAAGAGTAACGAGGGTGATACACTGACCTCCCTTCTTCTTCTTTTTTGAGTACAAAACATATGCGGAAAAACAGTACCCGTATTTTACCGGTGCCGGCACAATGTGGGACAAATCACAACTTCCCTCAAATCTTCGGTAATAGGAATCATGAAAAGAATCATGAAATTAAGTAAAAGAAGTACAGCTGTTAAGAGGAGTTTGCCATTATTGTACCTCTGTGATTCGCAGGTTTCAACAAACGCATGGTGGCTAACAAAAATTATCTCTCAAAACATATTTGTTTCTACCATACGAAATTAAGCCAATCCAAAAAATTACTCCACTGGTAGGAGGGGAAAACGTAGCGGAGAGAAGATGCGGGTGCGTACATGTGGACGATTTCTTAGCTTGTTCGATGGAGCGGGCGTGGCCGAAGTGGAAGATCACGTGGAGAGAGAGTCAGCAGTTGCCTGGGCTTTCGGGGGGTGCAGCGGAGGCTGGGAAGGGGTGCAGCGGCGGTGATAGGGGGAAGCGGGGGCTCTGCTATGACACAGCACCCCCTACCCACACCTCCAAACACCCCCAAACAGTACCGTTTGGGATTAAAAAAAATCTTAAGTTTTTAATTTGTAATCCTAAAAAGCAGAAACGTGATTATGAGAGCTTTAAAGATAAATTTTAATTATGCCTCTTTAGAATAATATGATAAGAATAATAAGATCTTCACACTGGTTCAAACTGATTGAAAATTGAAACAGTAAATTTTTTAACCATATTTTTTAATATATAAACGGTTTAAAAAATTAAAAAATTAATTGCTCCAATTTTTAATCTGTTTGAATAAGTGCGAAGATCTTATTATTCTTAACATATAATTCTAAAGAATCGTAATTAACTTTTGTCTCTAGAACTCTCATAATTAAGCATCTGCTCTTTATTTAGGTTATTGTAGAGCAAAAACGTGATTATTAGAGTCTTAAAGACAAAAGTTAATTATATCTTTTTAGAATAATATAATCAGAATAATAAGATTTTCGCATTTGTTCAATAAATTAAAAATTAGAGCACTTAATTTTTTTAGACAGTTTATATATTAAAAAATATGGTTAAAAAATTTACTGCTCCAATTTTCAATCAGTTTGAACCAGTGTGAAAATCTTATTATTCTGATCATATTATTCTAAAGAGGCATAATTAAATTTTATCTCTAAAGCTCTCATAATCACGTTTCTACTCTTTAGGATTGCAAATTGAAAACTTAAGATTTTTTTAAATCCCAAATGGTACCGTTTGGGGTGTTTGGGGGTGCGGGTAGGGGGTGCTGTGCCATGAGGCACAGCAGAGCCCCCACTTCCGGTGATAGGGAAGGAGAGAGTCAGCGATAATAGGTGGCTCTCAGATTTTGAATTACTAGTTGTCTGAGTTTTGAGAGGGATGAGAGAGAAAGCTGTGTATAGGGTTTTGAAATTGGGAGATCGGTGACATTTACACAATTACTATAAAGAATGTGGGCACTTAAAGCATCCACGGTGGTATAATCAAAACTAGAATGTTGCTAAGATTAGCAATATTTGCTCAAAAAAGAGCTCACAGTGGAATAATCAGACTTAGCCACCTCTTAGCAATTCATCAAATTTTGGCCATTGGATAATCAAAACTAGCAATTTTTTGTCAATAATCAAATTTAGTAGTCCCCATATTTTTCAATCAAGTACATCATCATTACACAAGAACATTCTCTCTCTTTCATTTTCAACATATTTTTAAGAAAAATTCTTTTAAAAAAAGTTTACTTTTTTTTGCAAAAACTGTTTTTTTTTTCAAAACATTTTTTTTTGCGAATACTATTTTTTTTTATTTTTTGCAAAATCAGTTTTTTATTAAAACGTTTCTTTTTAGAAAACAAAAACTATTTTTTTATTCAAAATTATTATTTTTTTAAAACTTTTTCCCAAAAACTGTTTTTTTAAATCAAAATTTTCAAAAAATTATTTTGTCTTTTTCTAATATCTTGTTTTTATTAGTTTGAAACCTATTTTTAAAAAATAGTTTTCTATGTTCACAATTTTTAGATTTTTATAAATTGAAAATGTGATGTGGCAAGTTTTGGTTATTTAAATTTCATTGTACTATTGTGGACCTTTACATTGTTAATCTTAGCAATCTCTTAAATGCATAACTAAAAGATGATGTGATAATTTTTGATTATTGACTTTTGATTATTCCACTGTGGATGCTCTTACATTACATTTGCAAGTCCCTTCTCATCCCTTGGATCAATTGAATTTCAACCCTTGTTACAACTTATGTTTGTGTGGAGGCCCACACCCTTGTATCTTATTAGGTAGATTAGGTAGATATGTCTCCCATGAAGGGGTCCTCATTTTAGAATGCGGACCTCTTCATTTCTCCTATTTTTCGATCGAATTTCGATGATCCGAGCCGCTCAATGTGTTCAAAACATGATTTTAAGGTTACCCACGAGAAATCGGCAAAAAAAAATGACTGGGAATGACTTGATTTGAGCAGTTTTTATTTGAACCGTTCGATAAAAAATAAATAAAAATTGATCGGATGAGGCCCTTCCTGGTCTTTTTTTTTTACTGATTTCTCGCAAGTACTTTTAAAATCACGTTCTGTACACATTAAGCGGGTCGGATCATCAAAATTCGATCGGGGAAAAGGAGGTTTGCATTTTATTAAAATGAGATGGTATTTATGAGAAACGGACTGATATATATATATTTAGATATATTCATACATCTTTTCTCAATCATTTGTACACAGGAGATAAACCACGCGTGACAAAAGAGAAAGGGAATGGCACAAGGATAAAAATACCACCCCGCTTGGTGAACGACAGGGTGTACCCTAGTCTTGACAAATCCACCCCTTCTCTGATTTGTAATCCCAAGAGCGCAAATCCCCTTTGCAAATCCGGCTACACTTTTTCCTTCCAAACACAAGAGATGAGAAGAGGGAGATGTAATCCCCCGCTTGGCATATCCGGGGCTTTCTCCCCCAGCCAAACAGGCCCTTAACGGAACGGGCTAGAATTGCTTTCTCGAAAAAGATACACCAAGAGCCGTTGCCACATGTTTATGTATTTTGTATTATAGCATAAGGAATGGACCGAACATTTAATGCCAGTACCAGGTACGAGACTGTGACCGAACATTTAATGCGAGTACCACGTAATAGACGGTGGACAAGGTCCCTGTCCAGTTTTCTTTCAACCGGCTTCGTTTGATTTTGGATCATTGGAAGTAGGCCATCCGATCCGAATCCGATAAATTCGAATTCGATAAAATCCGATTCGATAATGGTAATACAAATCCGAATCCGATTCGAAAAATTTTGTACTTCAAAAATTTTAGCAATATATAAATATATATATTTCAAAAAATACAATTTTTTTTTCAAAAAAAATATTTTCCAAAAAAAATTTAAAAATTTAAAATAAAAATATAACTTCTTAAACATTTTTTTTTCAAAATAAAAAATTTACTGTTTTTTTTAAACAAAATTATAAAAAATTAAAAAAATAAAGTTTGAATTCGGATTGATAACGGATTTAATCCAAATCCGATCCATATTTGGATTACCGAATTCGGATTATCGGATCGACGTTATCGTATTCGGGTCGGATTTTTCGGATCGGATCCGATCCATTAACAAGCCTAATTGGAAGACTCATAATAATTATCGAAATTGTTCATTTTTTAGAGTTCGTCGAGAACATTGACAACTCTATAGCATTGATCGGATATCGTTTGGTATGATTTCTAAATGCATTAAGTTCGTAATGGAAAAGTGTGTCGATTGCAATCCATTTGACTCAATTATACGAGGATAAATGCATTTAAAAATCATATCAAACGATATCTGATCGACGTGATTTTGGAGTCGTCAGTATTTTTGACGAGCTCTAAAAATAAACGATTTTGATCATTTTTGTGGGCCCTAAAAAGGTCCCTAAATGGTCTAAAATTAGACCGGACTAGTTGGAAGAAAACTGGACAGAACTGTTCCCATAATCTCGTACGTGGTACTTACTTTATTCTTTCCGTCCTTTGTGCTATACATAAACGTGCGGCAACGAAACACTATTCGTGTATCTTTTTCTAAAACAGTCTTGTTATTATCAGTCTATTAGGCTGACTTTAAACACATTAGAAGGTAAGAAAAATATATATTTTTGTTTATTTTTTACACTCTTTAATACACATTCACACACCTACTATTGTCAGCCTATTGGACTGATTTTAGAATTTTCATTTCCAAAAACTTCTCGATTGTGGGACTACTCAGGCCTCGTTCCAGAAACCTTCTTAAAAAATAAGCAGTTTATTTCACATTTTCAAACTTAAAAATAATGTAAATGAAAAATAATTTTTTAATTTTTTTTGCATCGTATAAAAGATCTCAATGAGATCTTTCAAACAAGATCCATAGTGCATATTTTTAGATTTCAATAAGTCACTCATTTTTGAACCTGAAATTACCTTCTTAAAAAATAAAGGCTTTTTTTGAGTTCTGGAACGGGGCCTCAATCATTTTGGTTGTTTGCCAAAAACAAAAAAACACAAAAAAACTTCTCGATTGTGGGACTACTCAATCATTTTGGTTGTTTGCCAAAAACAAAAACAAACAAAAGATATTTGAACGGGGGAGAATTAGCCAAAAATCTTTCATTTATACAATTTTTTGAGCTCAAGGATAATCACTTTTTGCAATCAAATATAAGGACAAATATGCCTATGAAGGTGCTTAAAACTCTAGGGTACCTTATAAAAGTGCCTAAAACCCTTGGGTGCTCAATGAAAGTGCCTAAAACTTTAGGGTACCCTCTGAAAATGTCTAAACCTCTAAAACCTTATAATAGGAAAGTGCACCATAAAACCCTATAAAAGTGCCTAAGCATGTTTTGGCCTTATGGCTAAAAAACATAAAAAGTTGAAGGACCTCTACTGAAAACTATTTTGATGGCGTCCTTCCCTTAAATAAAAACTATTTTATCGTCCTTATGGCTAATTTTCCCTTTGAACAAAGGGTAGTGATAATGCCACAACAGTTTTCATTTATGCCAAAATTCTAATGCATAAAAACCTTGTACATTTTTTCTTTTCTTTTTTTGACAAAAGAGAGAAGATTTTATTAATTTAAGAGGAGGAAAAACGCCTAAACATTAGAGAGAGAGGAACACCATGGGGGCAAGGTAGTTGTTCACAGACCGCACAAACTACAAGAAAGGGGTTTCTTTGCACAAGCATGTGCAACCTTATTACAATCACGTTTGACAAAACTAAAATCACACAACTGAAACGAATCATTCAATGTTAAACAATCTTGTACCAAAATTACAATATCAGAGGGTGGATCTTTTGACATGGAACAGCTTTGAACAATCGACTCCACATCCGATTCAATGAGAACACGTCCTATATTAAGAGCAACACCCAAATTTATACCATTTCTAATAGCCATAGCCTCCGCAAGTCGTGAAGAGGTGAGGCCTTCATATGACATCGATCATATTTCTAATAGCCATAGCCCCGGTACAAAGTTTTTATGCATTACGGTTTTGACATTGACAAAAAGAATCCTATGAGTCGACACATTCCATTATTTATGGCATCGATCATATAATTCGAATAAGGAAATGTGAACACTGTTTTCCTCATATCCATTTTTTGAGTATAGAATTCAAATTCAAAACTGACCATACAACTCTCTCACTTACATTTACAAGATAAAAAAATACAGTATATTTCAAGCTTCTGAAACCTTATTCATGTTATTCAATTCAGTGTTTTGGGAGGCAGAAAGTCTATGGGTACAGAAAAATTGCTACAGATTTTGTACATAGATTTTTTGTGGGGCTCACTACGGATCTCATACAAATTATCCGAGCTGTTCACTAAATGTAAAACATTTTTTCAAGGGCCCTTGAAAAAATTTAGCTCAATCCAATACTTATAGATATTCGATCTAATCAGCTAACTTTTTCATATCCTAAAATCTAAATGAAAAATTAGATGATTGGATTGAACATCTATAAGTTGCGGATTGAGCTGAATTTTTGCAAGAGCTCTTGAAAAATTATTTTACATATAATGATCGGCTTGGATCATTTGTGTGGGACCCGTAATGGGCCTCACAAAAATCATGTACAAAATCTGTACCAATTTTTTTGTACCAGTAGCTGGACTCTTTGGGAGGGAGGGAGGGATAATTTAACTATTTTCTATAACCTTTTGGATCAAGTTATCTTCTGCTAGGTGGTGGTGGCTAGAGGTGGCTCGGTGGACGTCAAAGGAGTTTCAACTGGTGGTGGTGGTGGATCTGTCTGTAATAGTAGACAGCGGCGGTTCCTGTTAGTGTTAGGTTTGGGGTTTTCTTCGGGCTGGGTGTCACGCCCGAGATTTTATCCTCGGCCAGTCTCGCCCCTCCTTCGGAAGGAAAATGGCATGAGGGAGGATAAGTGATCCGGTTCCTATGGATTGCGACACGGTTATGTGGGGGTGAGCAAATAATCCGTTAAACCGTGGATCCAGTCCAAATCAATCCAAACCGAATTATTTTGTTTGATTTTTAAGTAGTGTGGTTTGGTTTTGGTTTTAAAAAATTCAAAACTAAGTTATATGATTTGTTTTGTGGATTTACATTAACGATTGCGGTTCCAAACCGATCCGGACCATATATATGCATTTATATATTTTTAAATTTAATATAGATACACCAATAAACATAGGCTATGCAATGGTGAATTAACTTCCTAATTTAGTACTCCACTTCACCACTACATTTCTTTACTACGAATAGTAATTGCCCTAAGTTTCTATTAGTTCACGAGTTTGGTGATGGTTGATTTTGATGAGTTTTGGTGATTTCAATAGAATTTTAAGTTAAAATATAAGTTTTAATTTATTTATCTATGTCATTTTGAGAACTTTACATCGTGTATAAAATTGATATTTTAATTTCAAGCAAACCGTAGTTCAAAATCGAAACCGATCCGTGTCTTAAAGGTCTGGATTGGTTAGGTTTTATGAATTTTATGGATTGATTTAGTTCTCAAAATTTATAATCTGTTGGTATTAGTTTGGTTCTTGATTTAATTTACTACAAAACCGAACCAATTCGAACTATGCTCACCCCTATGGTTATGAAAGAAATGAGTTTTGTGTTCTATAAAAGGGATTCAGATATTTTAGAATATAGTTCTATTTTTAAAAACTGTGTGTGTGTGTGTGTGTGTGTGGGGGGGGGGGGGGGGGGGGGGGGGGGGGGGGGCTGTTTGGGGGGGCGTTCATCAAGTTGCCTATATATTTCCAAGAATAGGAGAATTAGGTTCGACCATAGTTCGGGCTACAAAGGGGTTTAGAAAATAACTCATAGTTGCCACCGGGTATAGAGTTTTGGTGTGCTAGGTCACCACTTGAATATCCGACGAATTTTTCAAGTATTTTAGAAAAAGAGTTTCACGAGTCCGATTTTTAAAAAAGAGTGACTCCATTTTGCTTTTGAAAAAAAAACTTTAGTTCTGCGAGGCTAGAAAAAAAAAAAAAAAAGTTCCGTAATTTATTGTTATTTGTAGGAAAGCGGAGCAACCTACCCCACCCTTACGGTGCTTTGCTTGCCAACGAATTCAAGACGGGGCTGGTTGACAGCCAAACCTTCTTATAGAAAGCTTTTTCTCGACAACGCTAGTAGTACCACCGCACTTGATCGACGCATTGGGCACAACACGCCTAGTGCGACCCATTCTAAATTTTATAAAAATACAAAGAAAAATATTTATAAATTTTAAAATAGTTATTTATGAGATCGAATAAAAAATTAGCTTCAACGTATATCAATAGGTGTGTTTTCTGAATTTCTAGAGGTGAAACTGCGACTAATTCAAGAAACGTACTTATCGATATTTGTTAAAGCTAATTTTTTTAAGAGCCGCATTAAATAATTATTTTAAATTTATGAATATTTTTTTTAATTTTTGTAGGGCCTATAGTAGACTTCACACAACATGCAGTGGCCCATGTGGCCATGTGGTAGACCAACTGCGGTGATCCTAGACTTTTTGTTTTTCATTATAAATTATTGACCGGAGAAATATGACAAAATGACTTTTGTTACGTTACGTGAGTGGTGATATATATATTTTGTTTTTTTGATTGGTGTGTGTGGTGATATATAATGTCACGTGGTTAAGTTTAATTGTGGTGTGGAGTATAAGAGTGTAGATTCTGGTGACGCGGGGGCTTTGCTGTCCATGAGGCAGCTGCACCTCCCCACCGCTCAAAACGGCAGCGATTTTTGGAAAAGTATTTGCTCTCTTTATTTTGCAATCTTATGGCGCAGACACATAATTATGAGAAATTTAGAGATAAAATTTAATTATGTTTTTTTAAATAATATGATCATAATAATAAATCTTCGCACCGGTTCGAACAGATTCAAAATTGGAGCACTTAATATTTTAACCATATTTTTTAATATATAAAAAGTCTAAAAAAATTAAATACTTCAATTTTCAATCCGTTTGAACGAGTGCAAAGATCTTATTATTCTGATCATATTATTTTAAAGGGTCATAATTAAATTTTATCTCTAAGGCTCTCATAATCACGTATCTGCTCCACGGGGTTCTAAATAAAGAGCAGATACTTAATTATAAGAGATCTAGAGACAAAAATTAATTATGACTCTTTAGAATAATATGACCAGAATAACAAGATCTTTGCATCGGTTAAAATGGATTGAAAATTTGAGCACTTAATTATTTTTAGATTGTTTATATTTAAAAAATATTTTTAAAAAATTAAGTGTTCCAATTTTGAATCCATTTAAACCGATACGGAAATCTTATTATTTTGATCATATTATTCTAAAGAGACATAATTAAATTTTATTTTTAGGACTGTTGTGATTAAGTTTCCGCTCCATAGGATTGCAAATAAGAATGACAAGAGTTTTTCTTCCCCCAAAACGCTATCATTCAAGGGCTGGGTAGGGGCCGCTCCTCCCATAGACAGCAGAGCCCTCGCGTCCAGATTCTGGAGTGCAAAAGGTCTACGACCACCGCATATGTCTACCGTACGATTAGTGGAGTTCACTCTGGACCCCACATAAATATAGAAAAATATTTGTAAAATTTTAAAATAATTTTTTGTGAGGCTCTGTAAAAAAATTAGCTTCAAGGGATATCGATAGGTATGTTTTCTGAATTCGTATCAGCGAAACTGCTCTTTTAAAATTTATCAATAAGGAGTTTTTTTGTTTTTTTTTTATATATTTGTAGAATCCAAAGTGAACCCACTAGTCATCCGGTGAACTTATGCGGTAGACCTAGACTTTCTAGAGTGAGTGTGAAGATGATATTGCCAACTGAGGGTATCTCCAACCCACACACCATGGCATAATTCTTCCTCTCTCTCTTTTTGGAGGAAAATACTATTCCAACCTATACAGTATACTCCATATCTTCCTCCATTTGAGAAGAATGGAGATGATCGAGTTTCATACTTCAAATTAATATGGAGTATCGGAAAATTATGGAGGATGTCCTCCATTATCCTATTCATAGTTTTTTTTTGTAACCGGGTATTCGAATTAGTTTGCATGCACCTCGATTATTTCCGAGACTCTAAACTTAACTACCAAGCAAACACCATTGGTCTTAAGGTTTGGAACGTTTAGTCTTCGTGAATATCGATATTGCTGTCTCATGCCAAGTAGCCAAACCCCTTTGGGGTTTACTATTCACGTTTTGAAATCATATTTTATTCAACAAGTGTATATTTGTACATTTATCATTCACAAACTTAGTTTCAAACAATGATTTGAATTTTTAGAGAAAAAAATGGTGAACGTTTGATGTTTTGGAGGGAGTTTGTTGAAAAATGGATGTAGAAATAGGTATCAGGTTAGAGCGAGGTAGGTTTTCTTCAATAACTTTCAGCAAATTAGATTATTTCTATTCTCTAAAATAGGGAAATAAAGATACAAATGGAGAGTAGATTGGAGGTGCTCAGAATCATACATATTTAACCATAGAGTTTTGTTGGAAAACAAACCAAATAAACGCACTAGCAAAAAGAATAATCATGCAAAACTTAAAGAAATTATTGACAAAGATTACGTTATTCGACAAGAATGGGGTTTACATCAACATTTTTATTATACGTACGTATATTGACAAGAGCTGTGCTACGTGCACAGCAGCTGCGCACAGCAACTGTGCACAGATCCCTTTTTCTCCCGCCTCAGGTCCCACAAAGATGACCGGAGCCGCTCATTTTGTTCAAAATATGTCGTTTAAAGTCTCTGTAAAAAATGAGCTTCGTTCGATATCGTTAGAGGTGTTAACAAAACACCCAAGGTCTGAAGTGATTTTGGGTGTTTTGTTAACGCCTCTAACGATATCGAACGAAGCTCATTTTTTACAGAGACCTTAAACTGTCTATTTTGAACAAAATGAGCGGCTCCGATCATCTTTGTGCGACCCAAGGCGGGAGAAAAAGGGATTTGTGCACAGCATGCTGTGCACATAGCTTTTCTGTATTGACAAATAAGAAGTTAAGTACGAAGAGGGATCTAAGGGCACCTTCACATGTGTAGGGCTTTCACATGTGTAGGGCTTTCAATGTGTGAGGCAACTTCACATGAGTAGGGCTTTCAATGTGTGAGGCACCTTCACATGTGGATGGAATTACTTTGTCAAAGTTTTCAATTAAATGGGGTATGAGAGATTTGAGATCCACTCTTCAGGCATTGTTGTTGCTGTGTCCTGGACAGTAATAAGTGTATTGCTTTTTCCTTTTTAAAGTTCCAAAAATGTTAAAGTGGTTCTAAATCAACTTTTCTAGTAGGAGAAAATTCTAAAACTACAACTATGTGAATGTATATTAAAAGTGTAAAAAAAAGTACACATGAATACGTTAAAAAAGTACACAAGAATACTTTTTAAAAAACTGTTTAAATGCTTTTGTTCTTCAATATAGTTACTCTTATGATATTACAAATCCTAGTTGCAGGTCGGTATTGAGGGAGAGAGGGTGGACTTATAATTATCTGTGCTCAATCCTATGGCTTTTTAATGAGGTGGGTGTAATGTTAAAATCCTAACCGTTGAATTTAGCTAGATTGGAGAGTCCTCCAATTTCTAAAGAATCGGAGAGGAGCCGGACTCCATAAATTTAGGCCCAAACCTTCATATATAAATCAATCGACAAATCTATCTATACTATCACTAAAAGAATGTAGTTACCTAAAACAAAAGCTCTATCCTTAACTCTTAAGCTTTCGAATCAAGCTTTAATTAGCTAGCTAGCTAATATTCGACTCATATGACTTATGATGTGTACGTATTAGATGTTCAAACAACTTGTGATGGGCTCCATTAAAAGTTGTTTGCGATCAACCTGGGTCACAAGAAAGTCAAGTTGAATGTGAGGATTGTGTTTTGGTATTGTGTTTGAATTGTTGTGTACTTGGACTTTTTGATTGTTCAAAATGGGTTTGTCTAAAGAGTACTTTTGCTTCCTTTTTAAGGAAGACACAAACAAAGACAGGAAAGCCCCCCTCTAAGTGAAGAACACTCACACGCATGTAAAGAGATTCAAACTCCTGACCTGTTAGTGAGATTCGATGCAAGAGTGCTATCCAAATTGAGCTAGCACAGTTGGTCGGAGAAGCAGTCGGTTAACCACCAAGAAAAGGAACACTACTCCTATATCTGTCCCAATTCCTGGCCCTTCTCTAGCCCATTTACTTTCAATGGGCTCCTAGTTTGGGCCACCAATGGACCAACTGATTGAATACCAATTTCCAAATGCATGCTTTTGGTCTATTAGAGCATCAACAGTGGAATAAATGTGAATAATTAAAAAATGCCACATCAGATTTTGACCATCTATTTAGATGTTGCTAAAATTAGCAATGTTAAATTCCACATTGGTTATTTTTTGCCTATAATAAAAATCTATGTGCCCTCCAAACTTTTTTCCTTTGTTTCATGCATATTTTTTGAAATAACAGTTTTTTAAGAAAAAACAGTTTCTGTTAAAAACAGTTGTATAAAAAAAATTCGAAACAAAAAACAGTTTTTCAAAAAACACACTTTGTTCACTTAAAAACTATAAATATAGTTTTGAGAAATTTTGAAAGAATTGTATTTACATAAACAGTTTTGAAATTTTAAAAACTATAAATACAGTTTTTTTAAAACAGATTTTGCGTAAGAAAGAGTTTTGAAATTTCAAAAACCGTTTACCAAAAATTTGTGTAAAAGAGTTTTGTAAACAGTTTTGAAATTTCAAAAACAGTTTTTTCAAAACACTCATTTTATTTACTTACAATTTTTAAAAATTTTGACAAAATAGTATTTCATAATAAAAAAATGTTTCTGAAAAAAAATCTATAAATGCAATTTTTTAAAATTATTTTAACAACTGGCGGGTGTTTTTTCTCCATTTCTGCGCCTTTGCAGTCTATTTTCTTTCAGAAATGATACCCGCACAGATAAACAGTGCACTGATCATAACGTGGGGCCACTACGGGTTTCATAAAAATAATCCGAGCCTTTATTAAATTTAAAATATTTTTTCAAGGACCCCATGGAAAATCATCCAATCCGATACCTAAAGGTGCTCGATTCTATTATCTAACTTTTCATTATTCTGAACTCCAAATGAAAAATTAAATAATTTAATCGAACACTTACAAGGGTGAGTTCTCCTAAACTTAAAAAAATTAAGTTGTTTTGTCCTTATTTGAATTTTTTTTGCATTTGCTAGTTTTGCACTCATCTTTCATGGATTATTGATTCGTTTCGACAAGAGAAATTGGAAAAGTAAAAAAAAAATTACTTTTATCCAACTATTTTGAGAAATAAGCACTTTTTAGAAAAAATAAGTTGACTTATTTTATGATTCCTCTCGTCGAAACAAATCAATAATCCACAAAAGTTCGACGCAAAACTAACAAATGAGAAAAAAAATTCAAATATATAAGGACAAAACAACTTATTTTGAAATAAGTTTAGGAGAATTCACCCTAAGTATCGGATTCCTTTTTCCGGGAACAAAAAAAAAAAAGTTTAGATTGACCTGATTTTTCGACGGGATCCTGATTTTTTTGCCTTGTAAATTCATTTTGTCGAGATGAATTAATAATTTATAAAACATTAACTCGAAACTAACAAATGTAACAAAATAAATAAGACAAAAATTAATTCTAGAGAATTATTTAGCCAAAATAGGCTGTTATCTGCTATTTAATCAAATGAAGGCTATGATTAGAATTTAAAAAAAAAAAAAAAAGGAAAAAGAGAGCAAAACAAAGTTGAAGAGTGATGCTATTGGTACATATAATATGTACATATAATGTACATATAGATTTTGTGGGGTCCAATTCGGGTCCCACAAAAATGATCTGAATCGCTCATTATTTTTAAAACATCTTTTTATGGAGCCCTATAAAAAATCAGCTCAACCCGATATCGGTAAGAATTTTTTCTGAATTTGTAGGGGCGAAACTAAGCAGTTAAGTAGTTTCGCCTCCACAAATTAAGAAAAAATCCTTACCGATATCGGGTTGTGCTGATTTTTTACAGGACTCCATAAAAAAATATTTTAAAAATAATAGGCGGTTTGAATCATCTTTGTGGGACCCGAGATGGGCCCCACAAAATTGATATGTACATAATATGTACATTTCATATGTACCTCTAGCATTTTTGAACAAAGTTGCCGTATTGAATCCGATGTGGCGGTGAGATTAGGAGTAAAAGAAAATCTTAACAAATGAAAATAAAAAAAGACAAACAAGTCCACAGACAAGGAGAGGGTAAATTTGGCAAATACATGCGGCTCTCAAATATGTCTGGTGCATCATTTTCTTTTTTCAAGATGGCAGAAAAGAGCAAAAGTTAATGACACCGGGCAAGATGGAAGGAAATAATGTACACAAAATTACACAACTTAGAGTATCCATAATAGAGTTTGGTATATTTGTGTGTTAAAATATTTGTTAAAAGGTGTAATAGGATAAAAATGAGTTCCACAAGTATGTGTTAGACATTGATAACATAGAAGTGTGTTAGAACATCCACAATGAGTTTGATAAATGTGCGAGTTAAAATGTTTGTTAGGATTAAAATGGGTTCCACAAGTGTGTATTAGAAATAGTGGATATTTATATTTTATTATTGGAGTTTGAATTATAGAGGTGGGACCCATTTATTGTTTGCTAGCATAATTGTCAAATTTGACACACATGCTAGCACACTATAAGATTTAACACACTTTAGCACACAAACTAACACAAGAATTGTGGCACAAAAAATAGATTTTTGTTTACTAAGTCTCAACACATACAATTAAAATACTAGTTTGCACACCTATTGTGTATGCTCTTATAAAGTTAAAACGGTGCAATAGTGCACCCATTAGCGACTGAATTTTAAACTATGTTTTGAAATTTCAGGCTATACCTTTCCATAATAATCATTAACTTTTTGTGATATACATCCATAATTAATGATGATCATAATTTAATCTATATGCCATTTTCCATATTCATATTCACCACATTAATTGGTTCTTCTCTTTAAACAGATGGTCGCTAATTGCAGGTAGACTTCCGGGAAGAACGTCGAATGATGTCAAGAATTACTGGAACATCCATTTCCACAAGAAACCAAATGATCAAATTCGGGAAGATGTACAGAAATCGGAAATGACACAGAGCACGATGGAAAAAACCAAAGTCATACGACCTCGACCTCGAACCTTCTCGAAGAATCTACATTGTTTGATGGGTAAAACTGTCATTACAGATAAAACTGATCAGACAAAAGAGAATCTCTCCGAGCCATTCCAAACTCCTTCACTGGGAGATGATGACGGAATATTGTGGCGGGATAACATGTTGTCTGATCCTGATATTAACATAGGAATGATGACATGGACCAATGAAGAAGTGATTATGGAAGGTGGAGGCGAAAAAGAAAAATCAAGTATGCAGGCAGCTGGTAGGGATCCTTTCAGACTTCCAGGAAGAACATCAAATGATGTCAAGAATTATTGGAATACCCATTTGCACAAGAAATCGAATGATCAAATTCGGGAAGATGTACAAAAATCAAAAATGACCCGAAGCACGATGGAAAAAACCAAAGTCATACGACCTCAACCTCGGACCTTCTCGAAGAATCTACCTTGGCTAATGGATAAAACTGTTATTACAAATAAAACTCAAACGAAAGAGAATTTCTCCGAGCCATTCCAAACTTGTTCACTGGGAGATGATGACGGAATATTGTTGTGGGATAACATCTTGTCTAATCCTGATGTTAACAAAGGAATGATAACATGGACCAATGAAGTAGTGATTATGGAGGGTGGGGGCGAACAGGAAAAATCAGGTATGCAGAGAGCTGGTAGGGATCCTTTCAGATGTGTCCAAGAAGATCAAAGTGGTTGGAGTGATTTTTTTATGGACAATATGGACCTTTGGGATATTTTGGGAGATGATCTCAAGTAGTACATGGCGCTTTATTTTTCTCTGAAATGGTTAGTATTGATTGAGTTTCGTCTTTTATGATTTTAGTAATTGTTAATTAAGAGAGACTTAATAAAATAGTGGAGACGGTACTCCCTCCATTCCTTTTTAAATTTTATATTTTACACACAAAAAAAGTGCATTTTCTCGTCTACAAAACTATATCTACGCTAGAATTTTTTCAAACAAAATTGATTAAAACTTAGATGATGCATAAATGCATCAGCCATAAACCCTCAAAAGATTTAAAAAGAAGAAGAATAATAAGAACAATCATCGTCATTCTTGTGCATAGAGCATACTAGCGTTTTGCTCGTTCGATGAGCAAGTGCAAAAAAAAAAGCCATTAGTGGGAGCTTTTTTTTTTTCTGTTTTCAGTCAGCTGATATAGCTCTTGGAATTTACTCTCTTTTCTTGCAAAATAATTAGGAAAATTTCACAAAAATAAATAAACAAAAAAAAATGAAGAAAACATATCGGTTTCAAGGAATATTTATTATGTCATTAATTGACCTTAGTGTCATTCTCAAACAAAATAAAATATATATTCTATATTTTGTAAAAAGTGTAGAATATAACGAATAAAAAGATGAAAAAAAAGAGAAAATTACATGTAGGAGAGAGAGTTAAGGCAACAGTTTTGTTTTATTTTAGATAATTACATTCTTATAGTATACGGTATAGATCGATATGGTTGTGAGGACGATGTCGATTTCTGATTGTGGTCCTTTCAATTAAGCCTTTCCAATTAATTGTCATCAACACGGAAACCGTGACCCCGAGGGACTCTTGGACGAGAGATATTCATTCAGACCTTATTCGGTTAATGGTTTTGGATGTTTGATTCTAATCATTATTCTATTTCTCTCTTCATTCGTTAGCCATATCTCCAAGAATTACTCATATTTTTCTCTCTATCTCTATCTAATCATCACTCATATTTAATTTCAATCATTATTCTATTTCTCTCAACAAATTCAAATCCAAAATTCCAAAACAAATGGGGTCTCAATGACCCTGGGCTGCCGTCAAGCAGTGTCTGGTTCCTCCTCCATAATGTATTAATGTGGAATTTGTACACTTATGTTGAGCACGATGTAAACACCGCGTGTCAAAAAGAAATTCCATCGTCGATCGTTCTCAATCATCCGGACCTCACTCGTTTTGTCCTTTAAGACTTAGTTTGGATGCCGGTAATCTTTTGTAGGAATAGGAATTGGATTACCAAGAATCAACTTCCTTAGTAATTCGATACACGGAGTAATTCTAATCTGACTTTGGATTAATGAAGTAATCTTCTCTAGGAATCATTTACTTTGAAAATTCGAGTTGAAATCCAAGATTGCCAAAGGGTGGGAGGGTTCAGATTCCTCCTGTATTCAAAAATGTGATTCATCCTTGATAAGGAGAATAGTAATCTCATTCCCATGCCCACTCTTCACAAACATAGAAATTTTATATCGAAAGTTCCGGAATCACATTCTCATTCCCTCTAAGATACTTGTCATCCAAACACAGCCTTAGGCAATTCCAGTGAGGGACTTCCGCATCTTAAATTATTACCTAAATATCAAAAGTACTTACTACTCACATATATAGTAAAATTTTGGGAAATATTTAAATATCATGTCATATAAGAATTCATCCCGCCCTTTCTTTATGCTTATATTTTCATCCTTTTAGTGTGTGAATTACTTTTCTTACTCTTTTCACTTTGATATACATATATTATGTTATATTGATTTCCTAATTTAGTGGGATTAGATTGGATTGTTTTTCCAATTTAGTGGGATTGGATTGGATTATTTTCCTAATTCAATATGATTTGGTAAATTTTAATATGATTGATTACCCTTCTTTTCTTTTTTTAATCTTGGAATGTATTTGAGGAATCGATATTTTTAGGAATATAACATGATAAGTTGACAATATCTTTGCATTTTTTCTTCATTCTTCGAGTTGGCCAACCAGACAACAAAAAATCATATTTTTCATTGATCTTATTACATGGAGCATGGCTAATTAAATTACCATAAAAAAATATATAACATGACATACTGAAACCGTTACATGGTTAAATGGTTAAATTACCATGACATTACATGGTTAAATTACTATGACGATTACAACGTGGACACGATAAATATCCCATGATTCGAACAAATATTTCATGGTAAATAGTTCAAATAATTTATCATGAAATGAAAATAACAGAAAGACATATTTCATGGTAAATGTAAATACTACAAATAATTTACCATGAAATCCAAAACCATTATAATGTCTGTGCCAGTTCTTGAAATTATCGTATTCTGAATCATCTCTCATGGTAGACTATATAATTTTCCCTAGTGGTATATATATACGTAAATCAGTCTCTAAGATATAGATAGAGAGATTTAGGATATTGTTGCACAATGGTTTTCTAATGACAGAAATGAAACGATCGCAGATACCCATTTCAATTGGGTCTTTTCCTTTCTCTTTAATAACTCCTATCTCTACCTATACGTATATATGCTAGTCTCTGTTAACAAACATGGAGTCCAATCTGTACGTTTACAAGAAAAAAAAAAAATCAAAGGTATTTACGAAGGAAAAATATTTGACCGACATAGTAGAAAGGAAATGGAAGCATCAAAACTTGTAGAACAATAGATCCAAAACCAAATACAACAGTAGATCCATAAGCACAATCAAAAAATTGAAATATTTGACCAACGTAGTACATGAAAAAATTGGGAAAATACCATATCTTTGCACTGCCATAGCTGAATCTTCGTCGGCTTTGGCTTCGGATCAGCACAGGCTTGGAGAAGGGGATGGCGGCCGCTGGAAGACTCTCCATCGTCGATTTCGTCCTTGAGAAGGGGATGGTGGTGGTCGTCGTTCTCCTCTCGGACGGTAGCTGCCAGATTCCAATGAAGGAAAGATACATGGAAGGCATGGTTTTTTAATTGGAAAGCGTGTATTATGGGATTTGATATCCCATAATAACAGGACCCTGAACTTTAAGATTTCATCCCAAAAATATGTGATATATATATATATACAGTCAGGTTCCGGTGAGGGATTCTGCATTTTATTAAAATGTGGGACTTTCTTTTCCGATTGAATTTCGATGATCCGAGCCGCTCAAAGTAATCGGAACGTGATTTTAAGGGTCCCCGCGAGAAATCAGCAAAAAAAATGACCGGGAAGGGTTTCATCCGAGCAATTTTCATTGAACGGTTCAAAAAAAACTGCTCGAATGAAGCCCTTCCCGGTCATTTTTTTTGCTGATTTCTCGCGAGTATCTTTAAAATCACGTTCTACACATATTGAGCAGCTCGGATCATTGAAATTCAATCGGGAAGAGGGAGTCCCGCACCGTAAGAAAGTGCGGGATCCCTCATGTGAACCGTGGTGTATATATATATGATACCCAACGTATTATATAAGAGCACTATTGCGATTAATAAAAAGAGAGGATGGAAACTCAGATGTTCAAATTGACCAGGATGGAAACATAAGTAAGTAAGAGAGTAAAGATAGATATTTAAGTCTCCCAAATTTTTGAAAAAATTACCTCTAAGGATAGAAAAGTGTATGTTAATTCTCATTAAAGTTGAACTCAGTTTTTATTTATCTCTAAGGACAATCACATTATAAAGATTATCCTTTTGTCCTCCAATAAATACAATTTTATACTTTATTATTTTCTCCTATTATAGAGTAGGGTACCCTATGGTTTAGGCACTTTCATAAGATTTTAGGGTATAGTTTCCTATTATAGGGTTTTAGTGTTTAGGCACTTTTATAGAAGTTAGGATTTTATGCACTTTCATAGGATACCATAGGGTTTAGGTTTAGGTATATTTTAGTGGTTTAGACACTTTTATAGGAGCAATTTTGAAAAAACATTCCACAAATACTTAACGGTGCATTTCCATTTTTTCTGCACCTATACGTAAAAATCTCAATTTTTTTTTTTTTTTTGAATTTGGCCTGCAACATCAATCACCTCGAGTTTGAATTACTAGAAACCAAGCAACCTGAATACAAAATCATTAACAGAATATGCTGATTTACATTGAATATATACCAATACATACATATATATATGTGTGTGTATTAGTGTATAGAGAGAGAGACCACGCAAGAGTGAGATTGACTGATTGAGAGAGATTGCTTCAAGGATGGCGGGGTTCACCTTTTAAGGATGGTGAATTAACTGTCCATGGGAAATCCATGCTATGGTGAAAGATATCAAGACTTGGGCAAAAGGAAAAAATTGGTCCTTCATCTGGGGTGATAGAATGAAGAACAAGGATGCTCGTTGGTTGGCTTCCTATAGTATCAATAGTTGTTCTTCTGCTCAGTTGGGTTGTATTCCGCCCGAGTTTAATTTTGTTTTATGTAAAGATTGTAGGGTTAAGGTCCAGTCCAGTATTTTTAACCTCCAGTCCGGTTCAGTTTTGGGCCTTTGTGGGCCCCTCCCGGGTCCACAACAATGATCGGAATCGTTCATTATGTAGAGCTCGTCGAGAATAGTATTCACGCAAAAAATTAGCTTGATTTAACATCGATAGATACATGAACAAAACATATTTGTACAAGAAAAAATGGAAAATTATGAGTTTCAATTTAATTTTTGTCATCGCATATTTATTATACAAATATGTTTTGTTCATGTATCTATCGATGTTAAATCAAGCTAATTTTTTGCGTGGATACCATTCTCGACGAGCTCTACATAATGAACGATTCCGATCATTGTTGTGGACCCGGGAGGGGCCCACAAAGGCCCAAAACTGGACCGGACTGGAGGTTAAAAATACTGGACTGGACCTTAACCCAAGATTGTATCTCCTGATTTGGTTACCTTTTAATCAATGTGACATGTTCCAAAAAAAAAAAAAACCCTTTAAGGATGGTGTGGGGTGATCAATTGATGTCGATCTAAACTTTTAGGATTTCCTACTTCGATTGAGAGAAGGACGCCATCAATCAACGTGCGTGTTATCAATCATTTAAGATTGTCTATATATGTTTGATTATACTAAAAACCCAAACATTTGATTAATAACATGTTTACCTTCGAATTTTTTTTAAAAATACTCCATTCATCACACTTTAAATGTGCCTAATAGGAGTCCGTGCAATTTCAAACTCCAAAAAACACATTTCCATATATTATTATTTTTATTTCTTATACCAAATTAAAGTGCTCATTGAGTACTTTAATTTGGTAAAAGAAATTAAAAATAATAATATATAGAAATATGTTTTTTTTTTTGAAAATGCACAAATTTCTAAAGGAGGCATTTAAAGTGGGACGGAATGAATAGTACACTTCTACCCTCGTTGTCTCTCGGAACGTGTCCCAACCATGTCCTCCATGTGTCCATGTCATGTCTCGCCTCCAAAAGTTAAATTAATTTTTAAGGAACAACATACATGTCTGTGCACCGGCTTCTATATTTGCAACTGTATTGTAGGTAAAATAGAGAGCTCAACCCAAAAAACCCACGTGCATGCACCAGGATTAGCAAAATTAGCTGGTTAATAGCAAAAGTACCTAACCAACTAATTTTGCTACAATGCTACTTTTTTTTGAAACATCCAATTCATTTCATAAGAAAGCTCGAAGGCAATACATATTTCATCAAAAGATACAAGAATGAGCCAAAACTATCCAGACTTCGACATAGGCACCCCCTATAGAAGCAAGACCGGCGAAATCGCCAGATGAGAACCAATCTAGATCTAGATATTAGAGAATCCCAAACGGACTGGACCCCAGCTCAAACCCGAGAAGCGCATATGAAATTTGGATGGTTTCACGGCGTGATACCAGCACCCACTGATGGACCAGCGGACGGTGCACCCACGGCTACTGAATACCGCAACCGAAAAGCCCAATTCAAACCAACACCACTCCAGGAACACTGTCACCGGCGCAAGTCCAACCACGGCGGCCACAGATGGCATCCAAACACCAGACCAACTAAACTAAAAAACAAGAAAAACAAACCAACAGGAAAAGAGTTACAAAGCTTAAAGAACAAACGCGTGCCGGGTGCAACATTGGGCCCCATCGTCACAACGCGAATTTCTTTTAACAGAAGCTCAAACGCCTACAACAAAATTACAGGAAAAATAAAAAATACCACAGATCCAAGTTCGAACCCTTCTGGCAAAGCTCCGAAAATAGATCTGATGCTCCTAGAAACCCAAAGAATTACCAACTCATTCCAACCATGGCTTGGGTAAAAGGTGGACGACGACGGGGGCTACGGATGGGGACAGAGGAAAAGGACAAGGGTGGAATTAGCTGGGATGGTCTTTGGATAGAGCGGGATGGTTGTGGAGGTGGGTATAGGTAGAGAGGGTGACCGAACGGCGGAGATGATGGAGGGATGGGCTACTGAGGGGTGGTGGGGATGGAGGGGAGGGCATGGGGAAGGGCTGGGAATGGAGGGAAGAGGTTGCAGAGGACAGTGGCGGAGAAGGCGGCCGGACGGCAGAGATGATGATGGTAGATCTGAGGGGAGGAGATTAGGGAAAACAAGCCAAACTAAAAGAAGAGGAAAATGAGGTAAAGAAGAGAGGATAGAACCTCACGGAGGAGGTAGACAAACCCCACAGAGGGGATAGGAGCTCTCAGATCTCAGCTCCCTCCCGCCGCCCGCAGCCATAGGGAGACCCTAGGTTACAAAGCATAGAGAGAGAACGTAGAGAGAGTTGCTACAATGCTACTTAGGTAAATGTATCGAAGGATTATTCACAAGCTTTACCATCTCTGTCTCTCCATCCAGATTTGAGCTATACATTATCCTTCTTCTCACTCCCAACCTCCATCCTAGATTCACGTACGGCTAGAATGATTATTTTACTCCAAATACTAGTTATTTTTTAATAACTAGATTCACGTACAGCTAGAATTGTAATTTTAATATTAGTTATTTTTTGTTTATTAAGAACACTAGATATTGCATTTTGTATTGAATGTGGTCGTTTTAGATCCCAAAATCTAATCCATTTCTCTGCGCATTGTCTTCTATAAGTTTTTTCTTCAATTATTAATATCATTTCTCTTTCTATATCTCTCCACTCATTATCCAAAAAACCTCGCTCAAAACCAAAGCAAAACAAATCATTAGATTCCGATGTTTAAAAAAAAAATCATTAGATTCCCGAACCTTGAAAATTTGAAATCTTATTGTTCATAGTTCGGCCCTTGCGTTCACAAAATTCTAGTTCCGTCACTGATTCATTACTATTATGAAAGTATCACCATTGTGCTAATTTTCTGAATCCGTGGCTAACTTTGGATTCGTCACGGTGTCTAGCGCCATCGCCATAATTTGCTCAAGATTTTGGATTTTGTGTTGGCAGGTTTTCGTCACCCATTTCTTCTTATATTGGCGTGATTATTCGCCAAAGGAATCCACTTTATTGCTCCTACTGGGTTTCGAATTTAGGTCTCCTAAGTTTTGCGCTCAAATTTCAACCAACTTCACCACACACATTTTTCAATATATATTTGAAATATCTAATATATACATATATGTTTAACATTAAAATATATTTCAAACGTCATTTTGAAACTTTAAATATTAAAATTAGCAATTTTGATAAACATGAAAGTTGTAGCTCTTTGGCAACAAAAAATGCCGACGAAATATTTCTTTTGTCACCAAATGTTTATATTTGGCGACGAAAAACAATTTCGTCTCCTTTTTTACACTTTCGGCGACGAAAAATGTATTTCATCGCCAAATGGGTACATTTGGTGACAAAAATACTAAATAGGTATAATTGGTGAAGAAATAATTTCATCGAAAAAGTTGTCAAAACCGGGACACATTTTTGTCTTTACTTTTTGACTTATTTTTGTCTTTATTTAAGAAATTACAAGTTTCGATAAAAAAAAAATTTACTTTTCCGATTTCTCTCGTTGAAACGAATCAATAAATTACAAAAATTTGACTCAAAACTAACAAATACAAAATAATCCAAATAAAAACTCAAAAATAAGTTATATAACTTTTCAATCCAAATTCATCTTTAATAATACTACTCCTAGTAGATTATGTAGGGGAGAGAGAAAGAGACAGAAAGAGAGAGAATCCTGGTTGGAGGAAGGTTATTGTTAGGACCACGGGTCACGGTCTCTCTGTGTTGGCAAATTTCAAGACAAAAACACATTTATTTGTATCCCCATTTATCGAGTTGTATTTTATTTATTTTTGTTTCTAGAGTGTCTGTTTAGGAAGTGGAAGGAAATCAATATTATGTAATTGAGAGTGAGTGTTTCGTACAGGTAGAAAATGAAAGAATTATTCTCATGAGGAAAGAAATAGGTGCTTATGGAAAGACTTGATGGACATGGACCACATGGTAAGGATTTGCTGCAGATGGAAACGATCTTTCGGTTGCAAGGTGCAATAATTTATCTAAGCGATCTGTTAAGGCATGAGATTTTTTGATTGCCGAGGACGCTGTAATTATTTAAGGACGATGGGTTAGAAAATAATGAGTGTGAGAGAGAGCTGCCATCAAAGGTTTCAAAAAACCCATATCATCTGAATATAGAAAAGACGATCAGCTCTTGTGGTTTTTTGGTGCACCTTGAAAACTAATAACGTCATGCTCTAAAAGATTAACTTCAAGGGGTTTTCATCTACATCTACAATCGGTCCCTAATCTAAGCCCTTTCGTGGAGTTCGAAAGTCATTTTTGGAAGGCTAGTGGATTCGAGGCAGCGATGATCAAACATTCAGAGAGGTGTGCGTAGATTCGGCAAGAGCATCTAGGTTTAGGTTTGTAGAGTTCAAATTTATCGTAAGAGTTCTTGTAACCTCGTATTTAGTAGTGCTTAATTTCTTCCCGTGGTTTTTTTCCGTTTAGGGTTTTCCACGTATATCTTGCGTTTATCTATTTGGTTGCTTTCGTTTGTGCAATTAATCTTGTTATCAATTGATGGATTAATTAATTGAAGAGATAAAAAATAACAAATCTCTAAACCTAGGCCATCTAGGATTTTTCAGTTCTCGTGAAGGCTAATTTTTGTCATCCAAAGGAACATGTCATTCCAGAGAAGCTGTCAACGCGGACCCGTGATGCTCCGTGACAGTATAAATATCAAGTGACGTGTGTTCCACTAAAGTGCGTCCTCCATTTGGTAGACAGTTCCTGTGGAGCAGGACAAAGCCCCTGTCTATTTCGAAATGCTGCTGGTACAGTAGGTTCTGCACAGACAACGTGTACAGCGTACATTTAGATCCGTTTCTTGTCCAATAAAGATAATCGGAGCCACTTATTTTTTTCAATATATTTTGCTTAAGGTCCTTGTAAAAAATCAACTTCATCGAAAAACAATAAGAGCATTTGTGAAGGGTCCAAAATCCCTGTAAAAGAATTCTAAAGCGATTTTGGACGCTTCGGAAATGCCCTTATCATTTTCGAATGAAGCTGATTTTTTACAGTGACCTAAAGCAAAATATATTGAATAAAATGAGCGGTTTCGATTATCTTTGTTAGATCCGAGACAGGCCCAAATGCGCGCTGTACGCGCTGTTTGTGCAGAACCTGCTGAACCAGCAGCAAGATCCGTCTGAAATTGCCTAAATTGGCCAACGCACTGATTGAGGACGGTACGACGGCCCAGGGTCATTGAAAAATTATCTCTCGTCCAAGAGTTCCTCGGGGTCCCGGCTTCGGTGAGTAGCGTTCCTTTTTTAAAAAAAATCTTGGGAGGGCTTTTGCAGATCCATTTATGCATCATGTAAGTTTTAATCGTTTTTTTTTTTTTCCTGAAAAAATAACAGCACATACATATTTTTTTATGAGAAAATGCACTTTTTTGTTGTTGTAAAATGCGACATTTAAAAAGGGATGGAAGGAGCATCGTCTCCTCTATTTTACTAAAGTCTTTTATTAATTTGATCGATAAAAACAAATACTAAAATCATAAAAGATGAAACTCAATCGATACTAAATATTTCAAAGAAAAATAAAATGTCACGGTACTACTTGATCATCTCCTAAAATATCCCAAAGGTCCATATTGTCCATACAAAAGGCACTCCAATCATTCTGATCATCTTCTTGAACACAGCTGAAAGGATCGCTACCAGCTCCTTGCATACCTAATTTTACCTTTTCACCCCCACCCTCCATAATCACTTCTTCATTAGTCCATGTCATCATTCCTCTGTTAATATCAAGATCAAACAACATATTGTCCCACCATAATATTCCATCATCATCCCCCGTTGAAGGAGTTGGGAATGGTTTGGAGAAATTCTCTTTTGTCTGATCAGTTTTATCTGTAATAATAGTTTTACCGATCAGCCAAGGTATATTCTTCGAGAAGGTTCGAGGTTGAGGCCGTATGACTTTGGTTTTTTCCATCGTGCTCTGGGTCATTTTTGATTTCTGTACATCTTCCCTTTGATAAGTTGGTTTCTTGTGCAAATGGATATTCCAGTAATTCTTGACATCATTAGATGTTCTTCCTGGAAGTCTACCCGCAATTAGTGACCATCTGTTTCAAGAGAAGAACCAATTGATGTGGTGAATATGAAAGTCTTGAAATCATTCTTTTACTTTCTCATATTTTAAAATTTTACATTTCTGTCATAAAATCCTCACACATATTGGGACAAAACAGTCAACGTAGTCTTTGCTATTTTCGTTTTTTTAAAAAGCTTGCTTTTTGAAATGGAAAAATTTCGTTCCCAAAATTGCAACATAATAAACGTGTAACTACGAGCATCTCCAAGAGTGATAACAAACAAAATTGTATATCAAAATCTTATCTTTGGTGATACACGTGACAAGTTAAAGAGTCACTTGCAAAATGTACATTTCAAGAGACTCTTCAAAGTCCAAACGTTTTAATAATCCTTTGACTTGGGGGACTCAATTTGCCAAAAATTTCATTAATTCACCTATTATATATATGCTATAAATCTGATGATGTGACCATTTGAAGAGTTATAAAGAGTTATTCTCTTTATTTATAAATTACTCTTCTATCATTGAGAAAAGGAGGACACCAAGACAGTGTAACAAGTTACTACTCCTTTTTGTAGTTCATTTTATTGATATAGCTCTTAAATTATAAGTTTATTTTGATCTTACTATCTCCACTCTTCATAATACTTAAGTGTGCCGCATACAAAACCAAACAGACAGCCATGGAGCTAGAGAATTAAAACAACAAACCCTCCTCATTTTGACTAAAGCTTTTGGTTGGTGTGGTTTTGGAAAAGGCACGTGTATGAGTTTTGTGTTAAAAAGTCAGTTTTTTGGGCTTTATCCTGGATATTCAAAAAATATTTGGGTAAATGTCATAATTTTTTACTTTTCTGATTCATCTTGATGAAACAAATTAATAATCTACAAAAGTCAGACGCAAAACTAACAAACGCAAAGAAATTTGAATAAGAATAAAACAAGAAAAAGGCAAAATCTTAGGCTATGTTTGGTAACACTGCCACTTTTCTATATCCTGTTTTCTATTACTAAAATCAATTTCTACTTTTTCTAAAATAAAAGTGAAAGCACAAAACATGTTTGTGTCAACCTATTTTTAAAACAAAAAATCAATTTCTGAAACCACCTGTTTTTACTTTTTCTAAAATTGCCTCTCTTGCAATTTCTCCACTAATTCTCAAACGATAAGAGAGAGAGAGAGAGAGAGCACGCTTGTATGGGTTTAGTGGAAGGTTGAACATGTGGAAAGTTGAGATTTGTTTCTGAACACGTGGGAGCCTAATATCATGGGTGGTATTAGGTACATGACTTGAGATAGGGGAAGATTATTTCAAGTACTATTTGTGGTATCAAGTACATAAAATTATATTGCCATAGAGCGGTGTCAAAGCTTCCAAATGGCACGCGCTATCAGCAACGTAAAGGGACACATAGGTCTGCTATGCGATAAGGAGACGGTTTTGGTGCAAGTGAAAGGTTTTGGAAATTTTGGCAGCCAATTTTTTGATTTTAGAAAAAGTGAAAGTAAGATTTTGATACTTTCTCATATTTTCAAAATAGTGAAAGTTATTTACATTATTTAGAAATAGAAGTAGTGCACCAAACATATCTTCATTCGTATTTTTTAAAAATTCTGAAAATAAAAATGAAAAACAGAAAATATAAGTGCTACCAAACATGGCCTTAGTGTAGATTAGCATTTTTCTTTAACAAGAATAATCATTAAAACAAATTAAAAGGCAAGGCCGTCAATGAGCATGAGTGGGAATATTGGTTTAGCTAGGTTATATGATGAGACAAAGGCTTCTTTTTTTTTTCTAAGCAAAAAAAGAAAAAAAAGAAAAAAGATTATACAGACAAGAAATAAGGTCATCCACAGTGGTATAACCAAAAGACAATTGTTGTTAAAGTTAATAATATTTGAGCAAAAAAAAAACTCACAATGGTATAATCGAATTTAGCAACATCTTTAAAAATAATCAAATTTTGGGTTTTGGATAACCAAAACTAGCAACATTTTTCAATAATCAAAATTTGTGAGCCTCACACTACATAAGTTAACGAGTTCCAAAATTTATATATACACGTATTTCAACTACTATTTTATTCTTCTCTTCTTCACTTCAACCACAAACTGTTTCTTTCTTTTCCTCCAAAAGTGAAGCTCATATTTCTCGATTATCTATAATTTAACTCATCGTTGCTAGATTAAGGTATTTTTCTCTTTTTTTACGTTTCTATTTTAGGCTGCATTCTTATGAATTTAACTTAAACTTAACTTAAATCTGAAAATTGTCTTTATTTGAATTTTTTTCTCATTTTTTAGTTTTGCGCCAAACTTTTATAGGTTATTGATCTCAACGAGAGGAATCGGGAAAAATGTTTTTTTTTTTTTAACTTTTACCCAAGTATTTTGATAAATAATCACTTTTTAGCGAAAAAAATTAATTTTTTCGACTAAAAAGTGATTATTCAATTTTTTGTTCCTCCCGCTATGGTTGAGTAAACAAAGAACCTTGCAAAAAAAAAAGAGGAAGAACCTTGCATTCTTTTCCAAATTTAAGAACACATCTGATTTTTTTTTTTTGAAAGATTAAGAGAGTGGTGGATTTGTGATATAGGCTATAGGAATAGGAAGAAAAAAAAATTGGTATTGTTTTGATAGATAACACTAGGAAGAACACTATATATTCGATATATTTTTGCCAAAAAAAAAACGTAATGAATGGAAGTGAATGGCGGGAAACAAAAGGGGAGAGAGAGATTGTGTGAAATTGTAGTGGACCCCTTGTTTTGGTTATGGACTAGAAGTGACCATTGTGAACCTCAATATTGTTAAGCTTAGCAATCTCTTAAGTGAATAATCAAAAGCTGGGGTGTCAACTTTTGGTTATCCATTTTTGATTATACCACTGTGGATGGCCTAAGATTATTACTCTAAAGAGTTTGGCATGAGATTCAAAAATAGAACAAAAATGCAGAGAGAGGGAGAGTGCGTGCGCTTGCCTATTGCCAAGCAGCTTATGAAGCCTGATAATGAGATCAACCTCATCCACAGCAAAATTTCCTCTCTTTATATTTGGCCTCAAGTAATTCAACCATCTCAGCCGACAACTTTTCCTGCATCTATTTAATCCTGTAATACAAAAACTAAAAAAAATGCTGATACACATTGTTTTCTCTCTAAAGAATTACTATCACAAAAAAGAAAAGAATGCTAATGCAAAAAAAAAAAGGTCGGCTTTTAGCTTTGATTCATTATTTTAGATTTTTTGAGTTAACTTTTAACTTTCATTCGATTTCGCTTCAGTTTTTTTTAATAAGCTAGCATTCGTCTTGATGATAAAAGTATAATAAAATAAAATTACCACTAACATTTAAGAAAAAAAAGTTAGTATATAATAATAATGCGAAACTATTTTTTGAGATTCATTTATCTTTCCGTAACTTTTTTCAAAACTCATCCATCTTTTTCCTACTCTTGTTATTCCTCTCACAGAGACGACATCGAAGAACAAAAAAAAAAGGTTTACTAGCAACCAAGATAAATACAAGAACCATAAAAAAAAAAAAAAATGCTAAGTACAAAGAAAATGGGCAAAGAATTGATCCTTAAAGTGTATATGAACGGCTCAGATGCATTGCACACTGAATCTGAGCCGTTCATGTACACTTTAAGAGTCAATTCTTTACCTATTTCCTTTATCCCTAGCACTCCTCTAAAAAAAAGTTAAATCAGACCAGACTCTCACGAACCGTTGGTACTTGGTACTCTCAAGCAACCTCCATCTTCCCTCCTCTCTCTCTCTCTCTCTCTCTCTCTCTCAAAAGAGAAAAAAAAACACTGACCTGCTTTGCGAGGGACTTGGTGCCAGTTCCCCTCTCCATTTTTCTCAACGCACTTCTTCAGAAGACAGTCTTCTTCCTCAGTCCAACCACCCTTTCTCACTCCTAATGGAATCTGGATGTCCATTTCTTTCCTTTAGTCTGCAAAGTCCTAAAAAAACCAAAAATTAATAAGCATGTGAAAAGGTTTCAAGTAAAGCTGCTCAAAAATAAAGCGTAGTCTCTGGATTTTATACTGATGTACACATCTCTTCTGTTCTAAATTCTGAGGCCCCAAAGGTAAAGTTATTGACGTGCATGTCCTCCCACCACAAAATCTGAAACCAGGATTTCTAAATCACACATAGTAGCAATAGGATGAGCCGGACATCCTTAATTCGAAACTTGACAAAAAAAAATCTCTTGTGAATTTTCTAGTTCCAGTATAAATGACCTATTTTTGATCAAATCAGGGAGGAAAATAGTTGAGTTTTGCATAAACTGGCCTGGACACCTTGACCCTCAAACCCAACCAGAAAAAAGAAAAAGAAAAAAAGCACTATATAGTAGCTGATCTTTTCTCTATGTAAGAACAGTCCACGTCGATTTTAAACCGCTAAATGTGAAGTTGCTACACCGTGTACACGTTAATTTCATGGTTGTAGTGCTTTTCAACACTGTAGAATCAAGTGGAATTCTTAAGATGTGTGTGTGTTTTTTTTTTTTTTAAATGTGGGCCAATAGTGGTTGACGTTTCGGGACCGGAGGCGTGCTGTGCAGCATCTGGACCGTCCATTTCGACAATCAATAATCCAGATTTAAATAAAACTTTTCCAGGGAATAGTTTAACTTTTTCTCGAAAAAGTTTCATTTGCATCTGGACCATTCAAAACACTTTTGAACGGTTAAGATTGCACAGCACACACTACACAACACGCCCCAGGTTTGACGTTTTGGCATTCTCCTTTTTCTTTTTTTTTATTGGCAAAAAAATTTTATTCAGAAATCTTGACAAATGTTACATCAAGACAGGGGAGGGAGGGGGAGGAAAATCCAACCAAGTGTTGGATGAAAAAAAATAAAATAAAATGTTGGGCAAAGTCCAAACACACCCAACGGGCCAGACTCTAAAAAATAAAACCCTAAAAGCATATGTGTCTAGCCCACAACTCGAAGGGCTCAACCCAAAAAATTGGGCCACGCCTAGCCTAGAACCAAAACTAACCCTGACAAAGTGCAACATCCACCACCGCAACAAGACAACAGCCACCGTCATCACACCACAACCTGCCACCACCCAAGCTCTTACCTTTCCATACTCACTAGCTATATCAAGAACCAAAATACCAATGCCTAAATCCCCTGATACCAATTTCCATTCTCTGTCTTTTGCCCGCTGAAACCAAAATACCAATGTTTTGGCATTCTCCTTTCCGATGTACTCGGGCCACTTTATGCACACATTGATTAATACTTAGAGTCTTATCTCACCGTCTATTTGCAGGGAGCACAATTAAAATCAGAACAAAATTCTGTATAAGGAGTTGATAAATCCTCAGAGTTATTGACGTGCATGTTCTCCCACCACAAAGCCTGAAAATTAGGAATTCTAAACCACACAGAGTAGCAATATGATGAGCTATAAACCAGATATCCTTAACTCGAAACTTGACAACTTCTTCTTCTTCTTTTTTCAGCAAAAATAAATTTCATTAGCTCATAAATTTTAGCAATAGTATGAAACTTGACACCTTCTTATTAAGCCCAGGTCACCCAAAAAAAAAATCTCTTGTTAATTTTCTAGTTTCGGCATAGATGACATGTTTTTCACCAGATCAGGAAGGAGAATGGTCGAGCTACGTGATAGGCGTGTTTATGTTCACAGATGCGCCCTCTAATTTATCCTTACTAAGTCTGTTTATATTGTTATTCCGGAACTTAATGCTTGATTTTTGTGTTATAGGTATTTTGAAGAATATATTGGAATACATTCCTAGTCATGGTTAGAGCTACAAGGATTGGGCCTTAAAAAATGTTTTCACCGTGCACGTGATCGTGGAGGCGTTATTGCTAGCAGAACAATACAAGTTATACATGTTTTTGGTGGGCCCAAAGGGCTACTATTCATTAATTCATTTTCTGACTTTTAGTCTTGGACCAAGCAAGAAAATTAGGCCTAATGGGCATGGCCCACAAATTTGACTGGAGGAAGAAAATAGGGTTTATTCGGGGTGCAGCTTATAAAAGGGAGAAAGAAAGAAGTTTTCAAATAGTGTTTATTTGAAAGGAGTTTTCCTGCAGCACAATTACCATTCACATATGAGCCCTCTAATTTATCCTTAAGGGATGTTTGGACAAATATGTCAAAGTAACTTATTTTTTGTCCTTATTCAATTTTTTTTTTCGTATCACTTGGCTTATCATCAATTTTTTGGAGATTATTATATCCTCATGGCGAGAGGAGTCTAAAAAGTAAAAAAAAAATTTGAATAAAGACGAAAAAATTAGCTTATTGGCTTATTTTTTATCTTTATTTAAAATAATTAGGTTTTGATCGAAATTTTTTACTTTTTAGATTCCTCTCGTCATGACGAAGCAATAATCCCCAAAAAATTGACCAAAAACTAACAAATGCAAAAAAAAATTGAATAAGGACAAAAAATAAGCCACTTTGGCTTATTTGTCCGAACACCCCCTTACTAAGTCCGTTTATATTGTTATTCCGGAACTTAATGCTTGATTTTTGTATTATAGGCATTTTGAAGAATATATTGAAATACATTCCTAATCATGGTTAGAGCTACAAGGATTGGGCCTTAAAAAATGTTTTCACTGTGCACGTGATCGTGGAGACTTATTGGTAGCAGAACAATACAAGTTATACATGTTTTTGGTGGGCCCAAAGGGCAACTATTCATTACTTCATATTCTGACTTTCAGTCTTGGACCAAGCAAAAAAATTAGGCCTAACGGGCATAGCCCACAACTTTGACTGGAGGAAGAAAATAGGGTTTATTCGGGGAGTAGCTTATCAAAAGGGAGAAAGAAAGCTGCGCAAAGGAGTTTTCCTGCAGCACAATTACCGTTTACATATGTGCCTTCTAATTTATTCTTACTAAGTCCGTTTATATTGTTATTCCGGAACTTAATGCTTATATTTTGTATTATAGGTTTTTTGAAGAATATATTTGGAATACATTTCTAGTCGTGGTTAGAACTACAAGGATTGGGCCTTCAAAAATGTTTTCTCTGTGCACGTGATCGTGGAGGCGTTATTAGTAGCAGAACAATACAAGTTATACATGTTTTTGGTGGGTCCAAAGAGCTACTATTCATTACTTCGTATTCTGACTTTTAGTCTTGGACCAAGCAAGAAAATTAGGCCTAATGGGCATGGCCCACAACTTTGACTGGAGGAAGAAAATAGGGTTTATTCGGGGAGCAGCTTATAAAAGGGGGAAAGAAAGCTGCGCAAAGGAGTTTGCCTGCAGCACGATTACTTTTCACACGGACGATAAAAAAGAATAAAGAACGGGGTCTGCGATCCAGACGCACGAACAGGTGCTACCTCACTTTTGACAGCCGATCATTAGTCGAACGCAGAAGATGAAGAACGGGCTGCCATCAGTAATTAATTCTTTTGTTTTCGAATATTGTTCAGTTTTCTTCTTAGGCTCCGTTTCCGAAATTTTCTTAAAAAATAAATATTTATTTTATTATTTTTCATTCAAAAATCAGAAGGGTCATTCCACAACATTCAAATAAAAAGTTCATTTCACATTTTCAAACTCAAAAATAATATAAATGAAAAAAAAATTCAAATTTTTTTGTACCGTATTAAAAATTTCAATGAGATCTATCAAATAAAATCCATAGTGGTAGAAAAATTATTTGCATAAACACAAGATTTTTTAGCTTGAAGTTGTCTTATACAAAAAATAAGACTGTTGCTATGATAATGGGCGCCGGCGGAGGAAAATCGTATCGGCGGCCGCGTCGGGCGGTCTCCGACCACCGGACGGCCGATCCGATCTGTCCAAAAATTCTAAAAAAAAATCGAGGGAGCCTACGTGGGAATCAACGGCATCCGAGGTGTGTAGGGTGCTTGATCCGAGCACCCCTTTTCCTTGTTTATATGATCAACCACCCTACACGGAAAATGGGTGCTCGGATCAAACACCCTACACACATATCGTTGATTCCCGCGTTGGCCCCCTCGGTTTTTTTTTTAAAGAATTTTTGGACGGCTCGGATCGGCCGTCCGGTGGCTGGAGACGGCCCGGTGCGACCGTCGGTATGATTTCCCTCCGCAGCGCCCACTGGTACCTATGTAAATTCTGAAAAAATAAGTATCACCTTCTTATTTTTTGAAACAACCCTTATTATTGAACAAAAAATAAGTTCTTATTTGTTTTCTGGAACGGGCTCTTAGTCTTTTACCTTTTCAAGTTTTTGACGCTTTGCATAATTACTCGCATGTCAGTAACTCGTATTAATTTTCGTTATTTAATAAAGTTGTTGTTTGGTATTTGTTAATATAATTCGTATTTTTGTTTATTCGTATTTAAAAGCATGTTTCAAATTATGATTTTTCCTATTTCATGCATTATGATTAGTGAGTAGTCATTTAGGTAGGGTTGCGAGGTGATTAGCACACCGTGACCAGTTCGGACATTACTTCTATTTTCAAATGATGAAAAAAGTGATTTAAGATTGAAAAATATTTCCCGTGGATGAACCCGGGTATTGTCGAAGCTCAAGTGAACGGGGGAATGGGGGTCCAAAACCTATTCTTCGCTGTGTATGGATAAACGGCGACCCTAAGGTTTCGCATCTTGCGGTGTTTCTTTTCGATCCAAAATTGAACGTTTTTAAGAACACCAAATGGAGCAGGTCGATCTGGACTGGTTACGAGTGTTATGAACCCTACGACCATACCTCATTTTAATTATCTGAAAAGTTCAATTATTTCGTAGGTTTTAGTTAATCTCAGCATCAAATACAAATGGTGGCTACCTAAGAGCCCATTAAATTAGTAAAACCTGAGTTTTTTAGTCAACACACATTACTGTCTCTGTCAATTCAACTCCGGACTTACCGGATATTGTGCTACGTCGGTCTCTATTCTACATTTGGAGCAACCCATTATTTAGGTCTAGAAAATCGTCAAGCACTACTCATAAGCTGGTTTGGACACCGGCCCTGACCCTCAAACCCAACCAAAACAAAAGAGAGAGCACTATAGTAGCTGATCCTTTCTCTATTATTATAGTTATATAGTATTTAATAAATCAACTAACAGTCCTCGTCGATTTTTTAACCGCTAATAAAAGTGCAGTTGCTACACTGTGTACAGTTTAATTTCATGGTGCTACTTTTCAACATTTACTGTAGAATCAACGAGTGAAATTCTTAAGAAGTTTTTTTTCTTTTTTATTAATGTGGGACCATAGTGGTTGTCGTTTTGGCATTCTCCTTTTTGATAACTTAAGTGTTTGAACTAGTTTATGAACATATAGATTAATTCTTGGAATTTAATCTCACCGTCTATTTGCAGGGAGGTTTTAACAAACACATGATGTGTAACAAAAAATACCTCTTAAAATATACTTGTTTCTACCATACGAAATTAAGCCAATCCAAAATATTACTCCACCGACAGGAGGGGAAAACGTAGCAGAGAGAAGATGCGGGTGCCTACATGTGGACGATTTCTTAGCTTGTTCGCTGGAGCGGGCGTGGCCGAAGTGGAAGATCACGTGGAGAGAGAGTCCGCAGTTGCCTGGGCTTTCGGGCGGTGCAGCGGCGGCTGGGAAGGGGTGCAGTGGCGGTGCTAGGGAAGGAGAGAGTCGGCGGTAATAGGTAGCTCTCAGATTTTGAATTAGTTGTCTGAGTTTTGAGAGGGATGAGAGAGAAAGCTGTGTATATGGTTCTAGAATTAGGAGATCGGTGGCATTTGCACAATTACTATAGATAATGTGGACACTTAGAGCATCCACAGTGAAATAATCAAAATTAGAATTTGCTAATATTAGTATTTGCTTAAAAAAGAGCTCACAGTGGAATAATCAGATTTAGCAACCTCCTAACAATTCATCAAATTTTGGCCTTTGAATAATCAAAATTATCAATTTTTTGTCAATAATCAAATTTAGTTATCCACATATTTTCTCAATCAAGTACACCATCATTACATAAAAATATTATCTCTCTTTCTTCCATTTTCAACATATTTCTAAGAAAAATTCTTTTAAAAAAAGTTTTTTATTTTTTTTGCAAAAACTGTTTTTTTTTTCAAAACATTTTTTTTTGTGAATACTATTTTTTTTTTTTTGCATTTTTATTAAAACGGTTCTTTTTTAAAAAAACTTTTATTCAAAAACTTTTTTTTTTATTCAAAACCTTTTTTTCAACTTTTTCCCAAAAACTTTTTTTTTAAATCAAAATTTTCAAAAATTATTTTTTCTTTTTCTAATAACTTGTTTTTATTAGTTTGAAACCTATTTTTTAAAAATAGTTTTCTATGTTCACAATTTTTAGATTTTTTTATATTTTTAATGTGATGTGGCAAGTTTTGGTTATTCAAATTTAATTGTACTATTGTGGACCTTTACGTTACTAATCTTAACAATCTCTTAAATGCGTAACGAAAAGATGATGTGACAACTTTTGATTATTCCATTGTGGATGCTCTTACATTACATTTGCAAGTCCCTTCTCAACCCTTGGATCAATTGAATTTCAACCCTTGTTACAACTTATGTTTGTGTGGGCTGAGGTGTGTGTGTGTATATAAGTCTCCCATGAGGGGGCCCTCATTTTAGTTAAAATGCGGATCTCCTCATTTCTCTTATTTTTTGATCGAATTTTAATTATTCGAGCTGCTCAATATATTCAGAATGTGATTTTAAGGGTACCCGAGAGAAATAGACAAAAAAATGACCTAGAATGACTTGATTTGAGCAGTTTTTATTTGAACCGTTTGATAAAAATAAACAAAAAATTGCTCGGATGAGGCCCTTCTCGATCTTTTTTTTTTTCTGATTTCTCGCGGATATCTTTAAAATCACGTTCTGAACACATTGAGCGGCTCAGATCATCAAAATTCGATCGGAAAAGAAAGGTCCGCATTTTATTAAAATGCGGTAGTCCTTATGGAAAACGGACTGATATAATATACATATAGAGAGAGAGAGAGAGAGAGTGTGTGTGTGTTCCCTTCTTATAAAGACCTCATTGATTCCGATCGGATTTCGATGATCCGAGCTGCTTAATGTAAACACAACGTGATTTTAAGAGTCCCCACAAGAAATCGTCAAAAAAAATGATCGGGAAGGGCTTCATCCAAACATTTCCAAACAGTTTTTTATTAAACGGTTCAAAAAAAACTACTCAAATCAAGCCATTTTCTGTCATTTTTTTAACGATTTCTCGTTGTTACACTTAAAATCACATTCTGATCACATTGAGCGGCTCGGATCATCGAAATCAGATAGAAAAAGAAGAGAAATAGGTAGGGGGTTCTCTTCTCGGAGAATTCAAAATAGTGGTTTAAGGCCCTTGCTTATGCTTAGTTGGTCCACCCTTTAAAAAATAAAAAATCTTGACTCTGGGGCTTCCGAATTCAAATAATAGTAAACTAAGAAAATTGTCTGTTTAGAATGGGCATATAAAGATCCGTATTTTAAAATTTCTACCTGAAGATTTCTCTCTCTCTCCATATATATTCTCAATTATTTGTACACAGAAGATAAACCACGGATGACAAAAGAGAAAAGGAATGGCACAAGGATAAAAATACCACCCCACTTGGTGAACGACACGGTGTACCCTAGCCTTGACAAATCCATCTCTTCCCTAATTTGTAATCCCAAGAGTGCAAATACCCCTTGCAAATCTAGCTACACTTTTTCCTTCCAAACACCAGAGATGAGAAGAGGGAGATGTAATCCCCCGCTTGGCATATCCGGGGCTTTCTCCCCCAGCCAAATAGATCCTTAACAGAACGGCCCTGAATTGCTAGCCTAGTTGGCCAAAGTGAGTGGGATAAGTCCCCTCCTTCCATGTGCATGGACCTCCGTTCGAATCCCACCCATGCCACTGCTGGGTCTTTGTGTGGATTTGCATGGAGGGCCTTTGACCAACTAGTCATCTTAGTTAGGGTTGGCAATTTGGGCCGCCCCGCCCCACCCCTCCCCGTTCCCCGCCCCAAATGGGTAGGGGATTCGGAGATTATTTGGGGATCGGGTAGGGTATGGGGATAATTTTTAAAAAAAAGTGGGGAACGGGTAGGGGGTGGATATGAGTTGGTACCCGCCCCGATCCCCGCCCCGCCCCTCCCCGCCCCATCCCCGCCCCGTAGCCTCCTACATATAACAATTATATTATATTTATATATACATAACTTATTAACTTATTAACTTTGGGTTCCCCAATCCCCACCCCTGACCCCACTGGTCCTACTGTCCTAGTATATATATACAGATATGTGACTCTTTTCATTTTGATTTGGTTTGTAATGGCACTATGACAGCAACTGTGGCTGTTTTCCTTGGTTATCTGCTAACTGTTTTTATTTCGATTTGGTTTGTAATGGCACTATGGTTGCAACTGTGGTTGTTTTTCTCGGCATTTGGTTTGTAAATTGTAATGGCAGCCTAGATTTTTTTTTTTCTTTTCTGAAATTTAGTTTCAAGGTTAGTATTTTCTAACGGCTGGTGACTATTTTCTTAAAAAGTTTTGGAATCTTTGGATCCCCGAATCCCCGTGGGGATCCCCGTTCCCCGTTTGGGGCGGGGATGGAGGGTAGAAATAAATCCCCGGTGGGGATCGGGGCGGGGATGGGGATGAGTTTGGGTTTGGGGATTGGGGACGGGGATAGTGGTATCCACCCCCGACCCTCCCCGTTGCCATCCCTAATCTTAGTGGTACTATGGTAACTGTCTGTCCTTCTAAACAGTAGTTATGGTTCGAACCGAATATTTCACAGCGGATAGGAAGCCCCTATGATCACGCCCAAAGAAAGTCGCTACGCTGATCGCCCCCTCTCACCTTTTTGATTATCAAAAAAAATATATATATACACCAAGAGCCGTTGCCACATGTTTATGTATTGTATTATAGCATAAGGAATGGACCGAACATTTAATGCTTGTACCAGGTACGAGACTCTGACCGAACATTTAATACGAGTGCCACGTAATAGACTGTGTACAAGGGTCCCTTTCCAGTTTGTAAATCTCTTTGCGCGCCCCCGTGACACACCCCCGCCCGACCCCACCCCCAAACCAAACTACCCCCGTGACACACCCCCCGCTCGACTCCACCCCGGTAATAATTCAACCCACTCAACCCACAACATTTTCTTATTTTATTTTTATTTACTTAATAACTTTTATATTTTTTTTTTCATTTTTATTTATTTAATATTATTTAAGTGTTTCAATTTTCAATCCGGTTGAATCGATGCAAAGATCTTATTTTTTTTATCATTTTGTCTTCAATGATCATAATGAATTTTTGGCTCGAAGGCCTTTCAACAAGTACCCTAAGACTTATTATTTAGTTTCAGGTCTCTCCTAGGGTGCTCCCTAGTTTCAGGTCTCTCTTAGGGTGCTCATTGAAAAGTCTTAGAGCCAAAAATTTATTACGACCATTTAGAAAGAAATGATAAGAAAAATAAGATTTTCGCATCGATTCAAACGAATTAAAAATCGAAACACTTATTTTTTTTCCTCTTTATATGTATTTTTAAATTATTTAATATTATACCCTGGCAATAATTCAACCCATGGCATTTTCTTATTTCTTATTTATTTACTTAATAACTTTTATATCTTTTTTCATTTTTATTTATTTAATATTATTTAAGTATTTTAATTTTCAATCTGGTTGAATCAATGCAAAGATCTTATTTTTTTATCATTTTGTCTTTAATAATCATAATGAATTTTTGGCTCGAAGACCTTTCAACAAGTACCCTAAGAATTATTATTTAGTTTCAGGTCTCTCTTAGGGTGCTCATTGAAAAGCCTTAAAGCTAAAAATGCATTACGACCATTTAGGATGAAATGATAAGAAAAATAAGATTTTCTTACCGGTTCAAACAAATTAAAAATAGGAACACTTATTTTTTTACTCTTTATATGTATTTTTAAATTATTTAATATTATATACGTGAGTAAATTTCTTTATGTTATTGAAATTTTACTCTTATTTTTTTACCTTATTAAAATTTTATAATTCTTTTATGTTATTGAATTTATTAATTTTGTATTTATTTATATCTTTTATCTAATTTATTTCTAATCACTTATTCAGATTTTCTTTTATCTTCTTATCTTCAACTATAACCATTTATTTAGATTTTCTTTTTATCTTCAATTACAACTACACATTCAGATTTTTTTGTTATCTTCTTATCTTTAACTATATAACCATTCATCCATCACCCGTTATTCTTATCAAAAAAACTAAGAGTAGGGACAATCCCGTTTGGCCCTATTTGGATTCCAAAAAAATCTAAAAAAATATTCATAAATTTTTGAATATTATTTTATGGGGCCCTGTAAAAAATCATCTCCAGTGGATATCGGTAAGTATTACTTTTGGATAAGTAGGGGCGATTTGATAGTTTCGCCCCTACTTATCCAAAAGTAATACTTACCGATATCCACTGGAGCTGATTTTTTACAGGGCTCCATAAAATAATATTTAAAAATTTATGGATATTTTTTTAGATTTTTTCGGAATCCAAATGGAGTCAAACGCGTTAGTCCCTGCGGATTGTCTCTGCGAAGTGTCCCTACTCGTAGCAGGACTGTATTCTTATATATCCAGCATTATCCTTCCAAAATCACCATCTTCTTCCCATCACCTCCATCTCCCTGCTTATCCCTCCGATATCATCATCTTTCCATCATCTATCTCTCTCTTCCTTCCTCTGTCACGGCTCCTCCCTTCTTTTCCACACCGGTTCGTAAAATATAGAAGAATATTATGGATAACTACAACTTGTCATTTTCAGATAGTTGGTCCGTTGAGAATGATGTTCTTAGTAGGGAGGGCGTCTCCCATAATTTTCGTGACTATACACCCGAATTCATAACTCACCAGGTTAGTTATTACTGTTGTTCTTATGCATATTAGTTATTTAATTTAAAAGTACAGAAATTATACATATTAGATTGGATCATGTTGCACTCATACATATTCTTTTTTTCTTGCTTATAGATTTTTCAAAGTAGAGACGACATAGTAGCTAGGGTTCGAAAAGTCGGTAAAGAAAATGGTATTGTTATTATTATTAAGAAATCTGCTAGTTTAATTGGTGGCAAACTGTCAAAGAGCATTCTTAGTTGTGAAAGAAGTGAAAAGTATAGATCGGCACGGAATGCAGTTGATGGGCAATCCTCGCAAAAGAATACTGGGACAAAAAAATGCGAGTACCCATTTGAGCTGCGAGGTATACCAATACCTCCAGCGGGTGTCATGTGGGGTGTAAGGGTTGAATGTGGTCTCCATAACCATGAAACAGCAAAATATTTTGATGAGCATGAGTACCCGTCAAGGCTAACACCAGAGGAGAAAGAAATTGTGCGCGACATGACGGATAACACAGCACCTCGTGAAATTCTTAGTGTTTTACAGAAAAAAAATTCATTAAACACTACATATGCCCAAAGCATATACAACCTCAAATATACGGATAACATAGCAGAACTAGACGGTCTAAGTTCTACCCAATTTGTCTTGAATCAACTAATACAAAAAAGATACCTTCATAAATATCGTACAAATCCAAACACCAACAAAATCACTGATATTGTTTGGATTCATCCTCAAAACCTAGACTTATTTGTGAACTTTCCGTCCGTATTGGTCATTGATGCCACATGCAAGACCAACGAGTACCGGTTACCATTATTGAAGGTTGTGGGTATCACATCCACAATGTGCACTTACTCTCTCATGTTTGTACATCTTATAAATGAGAGGGTAAAGAACTTGATATGGGCCCTGAGTACCTTAAAAAAATGGATGCTTGGAAGGGAGGCATTGTTGCCATCGGTGTTTGTTACAGATCGAGATTTGGCGCTTCTTAGCGCCATTGAAGCATGTTTTCCCTCGGCACGTCACATTCTTTGCATTTGGCACATCAACCAAATGAGTAATAAAGAACTGCAGAGGGATCCTTGGTCCGTCGTTTAACCACTTTAACATGTCATGGCACTCGCTGATTAATTCTACGACCGAAGCGTCTTTCAATCAGAAGTGAAATGCCATGTGCGATGACTATAAACAACACCCGCAGCTCTTACAATATCTTTTCAATACATGGTTAATGCCATACAAAGATAGGTTTGTGGCAGCATGGATAAATACGTGTATGCACCTCGGAAGCACATGATAGACTACGTGAGATGGATCAATCTACGCGAAAGCACATGATTGACAGGATTATTGATATGACGGATCCATCTCAGAGCACAGTTCAAGGCCCAACTTATAACATGGCTCATAGAGGTCGACCTACTGGTAGAGAGGAGCAAAGTAGACAACGCATTCCTTCATTTACAAAAGCATCGACTTCATCATCTAGGATCGAGTCTAGGAGACGTGGGAGGGGCGAGGGAGTTCGCAAAACTCAAGCGAACCGTACTGAATTTTCAGTTCCATCCATCCCTACCGATTACATTCAGCATTTACCTCGAGCTTATCAGCATTACATTTCTCACATTAATGATGTCCGAGGTGATGGTCATTGTGGATTTAGGACGATAGCCGCTCATATAGGGTATGGTGAAGATCGTTGGGCTCAAGTTCGAAAAGATCTCATTAATGAGATTGAACAAAATAAGGATTTATACGATGCACTATATCCAGAAATAGGTTGGGCAGACCACCTAATATGGTCTTTAAATTACTTTGAAGATTCGGCACCAGATGAGTATTGGATGGACGCTATGAGTATGGGAGTTGTCATCGTTTCGGCGTACAACCTTGTTCTGCATACATTTGATGGGGTTTCTGGAAGTTATTTTACTCACTTCCCATTGAGATCCCCTCCAGTTCTAGCCCAAGAGCGCATTGAAATAGCTATTGCCCGTATTGGAAACAATCACTTTGTGTAACTTTTCTTGCAGCCTCATTACCCTATACCATCCTTCCCAATATGGTGGTGGAACAATTCATCAGACGAAGCTAAAAGATGGGCTGCTCGTTATGCAACACGAATTAGTTTGTGGCAAGAAATAATGAATACAAGACCAATAAGGACAGGACCAGAATTTGGTGGAAACATTGATTAGAAATTGAATTTTCATGTATTTTCACTCTTCGATGAAATTAGTACAAGTTATGTTTGGTTTGATTAATTGACATTAGTACAAGTTATGTTAGTATAAGTTATATTTTAATTATTTATTTATTAATTAAAATTATAGTAAGAAATCTTTTAAAAGTAAAACAAAAAACTACTAAAAGTAAAACAAAACAAAAGCTGGTAAAAGTTTAAAAAAAAAAAAAAACAAAAACAGTAATTAAAGTTTTTTATAAGTAAACAAAAAAAATTAAACCAATAATTAAAGTCTTTTAAAAGTATAAAAAAATTAGTAAAAATAAAAAAAATAAAACAGTAATTATTTGCTTTTAAAAGTAAAACAAAAAAAACTAGTCAAAGTGAAAAAAACGAAAAAGAAGGGGCAAGGGTGGAAAGGCAGTGGGGCCGGGGGGTGTAGGGGGGGTGCGAGAAGAGGGTCTTGTCCAGTTTTCTTTCAACCGGCTTGGTTTAATTTTGGATCATTGGAAGTAGGCCTGTCAATGAGTCGAATCTGATCCAGATCCGACAGATTCGAAATCGATAAGATCCAAATCCGATAAGACTCGAATCCGATAATGGTAATACAAATCTGAATCCGGAAAATCCGGATCCGATCCGAAAATTTTTGTACTTTCAAAAATTTTAGCAAAATATATATATATTTTTCAAAAAAATAGGAGTACAATTTTTTTCAAAAAAAAATTTTCCAAAAAAAATTAAAATAAAATACAACTTCTTAAACATTTTTTTTTTCAAAATAAAAAATTTAATGTTTTTTTAAACAAAATTATAAAAAATTAAAAAAATAAAGTTTGAATTCGAATTGATAACGGATTTAATTCGATCCGATCCGTATTTGGATTACCGAATTCGAATTATCGGATCGACGTTATCGGATTCGGTTCGGATTTTTCGGATCGGATCCGGTCCATTGACAGACCTAATTAGAATACTCATAATAATTATCAAAATTGTTCATTTTTTAAAGTTCGTCGAGAACATTGACAACTCTAAAAATAGCATTGATCAAATATCGTTTGGTATGATTTCTAAATGCATTAAGTTTATAAGGAAAAAAGTGTGTCGATTGCAATCCATTTGACTCAATTATATGAGGATAAATGCATTTAAAAATCATATCAAACGATATCTGATCGACGTGATTTTTGGCATCGTCAGTGTTTTTGACAAGCTCTAAAAAATAAACGATTTTGATCATTCTTGTGGGCCCTTAAAAGGCCCCTAAATGATCTAAAATTGGACCGGACTAGTTGGAAGAAACTGGAAAGAACCGTTCCCATAATCTGGTACGTGGTACTTAACTTTATTCTTTCCGTCCTTTATGCCATACAAAACGTGTGGCAACGAAACACTCTTCGTGTATCTTTTTCCAAAGAGCAATGCTACTCGTACAGCAAAAGTAGGCACAGACAGCATGTACAACGTGCGTTTGGACTCGACTCTAGTTTAACAAAAATAATCGGAGCTACTCATTTTGTTCAATATATTTTGCTTAAGGTCTCCGTAAAAATTAGCTCCATCCGGCATTGATAAAAGGGTTTACGAAGCATCCAAAATTGCTTATGAAAATTTCTAAAGCAATTTTTGACGCTTCGTAAACCCTCTTATCGATGTCAGATTGGGCTATTTTTTACGGGAATTTTAAGTAAAATATATTAAACAAATGAGCGGCTCCGATTATTTTTATTAGACCCGAAATCGGTCCAAACGTGCGCTGTATGCACTGTCTGTGCCACTTTTGCTGTACTAGCATCATTTCTATTTTCGAAAAACTTCTCGATTGGGGGACTACTAAATCATTTTGGTTGTTTGCCAAAAAAAAAAACAAACAAAAGATATTTGAACAGGAGAGACTTAGTCAAAAATCTCTCATATATACATTTTTTGAGCTCAAGGATAATCACTTTTTGCAATCAAATATAAAGACAAATGTGTTTATGAAGGTGCTTAAAACTCTAAGGTACCCTATAAAAGTGCCTAAAACTCTAGGGTACCTAATAAATGAAAGTGTCTAAAACTCTAGGGTACCCTATGAAAGTGTCTAAATCACTAAAATTATAATAGGAAAGTGCATCATAAAACCCTATAAAAGTGCCTAAACATGTTTTGACCTTATGGCTAAAAAACTCAAAAAATTGAAGCACCTCCACTAAAAACTATTTTGATGGCGTTCTTCCCTTAAATAAAAACTATTTTACTGTCCTTATGACTAATTTTCCCTTTGAGCAAAGGGTAATGATAATGCCACAACAGTTTTTATTTGTGCCAAAATTCTAGTGCATAAAACCTTATACCTTTTTTCTTTTTCTTTTTTGACAAAAGATAGAAGATTTTATTAATCTAAGAGGAGGAAAAACGCCTAAACATCAGAGAAAGAGGAACCCCATGGGGGCAAGGTAGTTGTTCACGGACAGAACAAACTACAAGCAAGGGTTTTCTTTGCACAAGCATATGCAGCCTTATTACAATCACGTTTGAGAAAACTAAAATCACACAACTGAAATGAATCCTTCCATGCTAAACAATCTTGTACCAAAATTGCAATATCAAATGGTGGATCTTTTGACATGGAATAGTTCTGAACAATCGACTCCGCATCTAATTCAATGAGAACATATCCTACATTTAGAGCAACACCCAAATTCATATCATTTCTAATAGCCATATCCTCCGCAAATCGTGAAGAGGTGAGGCCTTCATATGATATCGATCATATTTCTAATAGTCATAGCGTTGGTACAAGGTTTTTATGCATTACAGTTTTGACATTGACAAAAAGAATTCTATGAGTCGACACATTCCATTATTTATGGCATCGATCGTATAATTCGAATAAGGAAATGTGAACACTGTTTTCCTCATATCCATTTTTTGAGTATAGAATTCAAATTCAAAACTGACCATATAACTCTCTCACTTACATTTACAAGATAAAAAAAATACGGTATATTTCAAGCTTGTGAAAGCTTATTCATGGTATTCAAATCAGTGTTTTGGGAGGGAGGGATAATTTAACTCTTTTCTATATCTTTTTGTATCAAGTTATCTTCTGCTAGGTCGTGTTGGCTAGAGGTGGCTAGGTGGACGTCAGAGGAGTTTCGACTAGTGGTGGTGGTGGATCTGTCTGTAATAGTGGACAGCGGCGGTTCCTGTTAGTGTTAGGTTTGGGGTTTTCTTCGGGTTGGGTGTCATGCTCAAGATTTTATCTTCGGCCAGTCTCGCCCCTCCTTCGGAAGGAAAAGGGCATGAGGGAGGATAAGTGATCCAGTTCCCATAGATTGCGACAAGGTTATGTGCAGGGCCGGCTCATAAGTTTTGGAGGCCAGAAGCGAATTTCTTGAATGAGGTCACCTTATATTTTTCATACAAAAATGATCTACAAAGAGTCATAAAAAAAAAAAATCAATACAAAAGATTTACCATTACAAAATAGAAGCATATAATTATCCCAAAAAAAAGCAATTATTACAATACCTCAAAATCCATCATTTGTTCTCGCACTTTTTGCTGCAAACGCACTGATTAAGTCTCCATAGTCAAGCTGCTTCACCAACTCCTTCTCGATAGACAACATAGCCAATCCATTTAATCTTTCTTGAGACATGGTTGACCGAAGATAATTTTTGATCAATTTCAACTTTGAAAAGCTTCTTTCCCCCGATGCAACTGTAACCGATATAGTCAACAATATTCTATATGCAATCCATGCATTCGGGAAACAACCATCCAATGTCTTCAAGTAATTCAACACATCAATTGGCTTTCTTTTATCTTTTGGCAAAACATTCTTCAAAATTTTTAATTCTGAAAATAAATCTCTCCTATCAATATCAGAAAACTCACCACTTTTCAAGAGATCATCAAGATTGGCACAAGAGGACATCAAACAATTCAAACCCCACATAATATTATTATATTCATCACCATAAATAGGAAATCCTAAAAATTTTACCAATTAGGTCGACTGGTTAAGATAATAAAAAACTTACTTGGTAGATGTGGAGAGTTGTAGATAGTAAAAAAGAGGCGTCAAGAAATTCCGTGTGCAAGTATTTTCCGTCCACAGTCGTTGTTGTTGTCTTCCCTCCCCTTCGACTCCTCAAAGCATGAAGCGTTTCTAGTTCCTGTCGTCCTTACTCCTTATGATCGGCTATATCTTCTTTTTCTTTTTTGACCTTTTTTGATTGGCTATATCTTCCTTGCTAGTTCTTGCCGACCCTTAAGTTATTTTCTTTTTCTTTTCTTTTTTAATGCATTAGTGTTTCTAATGAATAATTCTACAATTTGGGCTTATTTTGTGACTCCTAAATTTCAATTGGGCCTATTTTGTGTAAAGAAGTCTAGTGCAATTTTTTGTGGACCATATATATATATATATATATATATATAGGAATTCTAAAAATTTGGGGGCCCTCGTTTTTAATTTTTTTTGGAGGCCCGAAGCGCTCGCTTCCCTCGCCTTGGCTATAAGCCGGCTCTGGTTATGTGGGGGTGAGCAAATAATCTGTTAAACCATGAATCCAGTCCAAATCAATTTAAACCGAATTATTTTGTTTAGTTTTTAAGTAGTGTGGTTTTGTTTTGGTTTTAAAAAATTCAAAACCAAGTTATATGATTTGGTTTGTGGATTTACATTAACGGTTGCGGTTCCAAACCGATCCGGACCATATATATGCATTTATATATTTTTTAATTTAATATAGATACACCAATAAACATAGGCTATGCCATGGTGAATTAACTTCCTAATTTAGGACTCCACTTCACCACTACATTTCTTTACTGCGAATAGTCATTGCCCTAAATTTCTATTAGTTCACGAGTTTTGGTGATGGTTGATTTTGATGAGTTTTGGTGATTTCAATAGAATTTTAAGTTAAAATATAAGTTTTGGTTTATTTATCTATGTCATTTTAAGAACTTTAAATCATGTATAAAATTGATATTTTAACTTCAAGCAAACCATAGTTTAAAATCGAAACCGATCCATATCTTAAAGGTCTGGATTGGTTAGGTTTCATGAATTTTATGGATTGGTTTAGTTCTCAAAATTTGTAATCCGATGGTATTGGTTTGGTTCTTGATTTACTACAAAATCGAACCAATTCGGATCATGCTCACCCCTATGGTTATGAAGGAAATGAGTTTTGTGTTCTATAAAAGGGGTTTAGATATTTTAAAATATAGTTCTATTTTTAAAAAAATGTGTGTGTGTGTGTGTGTGTGTGTGTGTGGGGGGGGGGGGGGGGGGGGGTTTATAAAAGGGATCAAGCTTTCATCAAGCTGCCTATGTATTTTCGGGAATCAGGTTCGATCGTAGTTCGGGCTACAAAGGGGTTTAGAAAATAACTCAAAGTCGCCACAGGGTATATAGTTCTGGTGTGCCAGGTCACCACTTGAATATTCGAAGAATATTTCAAGTATTTTAGAAAAAGGGTCACGAGTCCGTGAGCTCGATTTTTAAAAAAGAGTGACTCTATTTTGCTTTTTAGAAAAAGGCTTTAGTTCTGTAAGGTCAGAAAGAAAAAAAAAAAGTTCCGTAATTTATTGTTATTTGTAGGAGAGAGGAGCAACCTACCCCACCCTTGCGGTGCTTTGCTTGCCAACGAATCATGACGGGGCTGGTTGACAGCCAAACCTTCTTTGTAGAAAGCTTTTTCTCAACGACGCTAGTAGTACCCCCGCACTTGGTCGACGCATTGGGCACAACACGCCTAGTGGGACCCACTCTAAATTTTATAAAAATACAAAGAAAAATATTTATAAATTTTAAAAAAATTATTTACGAGAACTTGTAAAAAATCAACTCCAACACATATTAATAGGTGTGTTTTCTGAATTTCTAGTGGCGAAACTGCGACTAATTCAAGAAACGTACCTATCGATATTTGTTAACGCTAATTTTTTTAAGAGCCCCATAAATAATTATTTTAAATTTATAAATATTTTTTTTATTTTTGTGGGGCTCAAAGTAGACCCCACACAACATGCGATGGCTCATGTGGCCATGTGACCGAACAAGAACGGTGATCCTAGATTTTTTGTTTTTCATGATAAATTATTGACTGGAGTATGACAAAATGACTTCTGTTACGTTAGGTGTGTGGTTATATATATATTTTGTTTTTTTGAAAGGCGTGTGTGGTGATATTTAGGGCCCGATTGGATGCGGTATGAGTTTTGGGTGTATTATTTATGAAGGGGGAATAAAAATTATAAAATAATTAGGGGTATTAGTTAAGAAGGGAGGACCCACATTGATGTGACATTTATAGAGGGTGTATTAAAAAGTAGATGGTTTGGATGATGTATTAGAGAAGGAGGATAAATTAATACTTGATTTGGATGAAGGATAAATTGGGTGTATAAGGAAGGGTGTATAATGTAAAAAGCTGTCAGATGACTCATTTGCCCTTGTGCAGTGTATAATTTGATTATTTATTACGTTAAACATATAATTATGAAATCCAACTTTTAATTTAATTTTTTCACAAATAATCAATAATAAATTAGTTAAGTAATATAATAATATTTAAAAAATCATTTTTTAAACATATAATTCGTTTCTTAAATTAGTTAAATACCACCCATATGTTTCCATTTTTATAATAATATGAAAAAATCGTTTTTAAAATGGGTTATTATATTTTGTTTTATTTCATTAATATTGGTTAATTTCATTATAAATAGCACTCATTATTCTTATCTCATCCCACATATCTCCATTTAAATATCTAGTTTTACATTTTTGTTTTTTTTTGCATCATTTGAATGGCACACCGGGCTTGGAGTGAGTAGAAGGAGGAGATGTTGCAATTCTATATACACTCTTGTTTAGCAAAGATTTTTCATATTGTTCATGTATTTTTTTTAAGCTAAATCCACGAGTTAGACACATGGGGACACGCAATTTACCAATAAAAATCATTTGTCTAAAAAGCAAGTATACAAAATTCATTATATAATAACAAAATTCAATAAATTAATTACTTTTCACAATTTAAGGAATAATAATTTAGTTTACAAATAAAAATAATTAATTTAATATTTATAAATAATAAAAATCAATTTCAATTATATCTAATTCAATTTGTGGTTTGTTTAATATGAGAGATGAAAATGTTAAAATGTTAAAATTGAAATGCACCGAATCATTTTTCCTTTCTCCTTATCCTTCCCCTTTGTTTTTATCGCCAGAGAGAGAGAGAGAGAGAGAAGAAAAGAAAAGAAAAGAACGGCAGAAGGAAAGAACGGCAGAAGAGAGAAAAAGAAGAAGCTGCTGCTGTTGCTGCTCTCCGATCATGGTGAACGTCTCTACCCCTCTCTCTCTCTCTCTCTCTCTCTCTCTCTCTCCCGGATCTGTTCTTGCTGTTCATCTTCATCTTCATCTTGTTTCTTTTCACTGTTCATCTTTCTGAAATTTAGGGTTTGAAATTCCAAATTGGGGGTTTCTGATGGTGGCGGTTTGTGGTGGTTTGTGTGTGTGTGTTTTTGTGTAGTTATGGTGGTGATCTCCTCTTCTTCTTCTTTCTTCTCTATTTTTTTTTTAATCTATCTTCTTCTTCTTCTCTATTGACAAAGCAAGAGAGCCGTTGGGGAGGGGGATGAGGAGGGGTTTTTTGGTCAAAAAGCAGGTGTATTAGGCCGTATAAATTATGGAGAGCTAAAGGGGTGGCAATAATTTAACACCTCTCCCGCTGGATTGAGGTGTATTCGCGAAGAAGGGGGACTGAACAATACAGGTGAAATTTGGGTTGCGAAGCCCAGCTAAAACTGTCCCATTACCCCTAAACCGGGTGTATTCCGCAATACACCCACCCAAAGCTCCATCCAATCAGCCCCTTAATGTCACGTGGTTAAGTTGAAGTGTGGTGTGGAGTATAAGAGCGTAGATTCTGGTGACGCGGGGGCTTTGCGGTCCATGAGGCAACTGTCACTGCCCACCCCTCAAAATGGCAACGATTTTTGGAAAAGCACTTGTTCTCTTTATTTTGCAATTTTATGGTGCAGACACGTGATTATGAAAATTTTAGAGACAAAATTTAATTATGTTTTTTTAAAATAATATGATCATAATAATAAATCTTCGCACCGGTTTAAATAGATTCAAAATTGGAGTACTTAATTTTTTAACCATATTTTTAAATATATAAAAAGTCTAAAAAAATTAAGTGCTTCAATTTTTAATCCGTTTGAACGAGTACAAAGATCTTATTATTCTGATTATATTATTTTAAACGGCCATAATTAAATTTTGTCTCTAAAGCTCTCATAATCACATATCTGCTCCACAGGATCCTAAATAAAGAGCAGATACTTAATTATAAGAGATCTAGAGACAAAAATTAATTATGACTCTTTAGAATAATATAACCAAAATAATAAGATCTTTGCATCGGTTAAAACGGACTGAAAATTTGAGCACTTAATTTTTTTAGATTGTTTATATATTAAAAAATATTTTTAAAAAATTAAGTGTTCCAATTTTGAATCCGTTTGAACTGATGCGAAAATCTTATTATTTTGATCATATTATTCTAAAGAGACATAATTAAATTTTATTTTTAGGACTCTTGTAATTAAGTTTCTACTCCATAAAATTGCAAATAAGGATGACAAGGGTTTTTCTTCCTCCCAAAACGCTGTCGTTCAAGGGCTGGGTAGGGGCTGCTGCCTCCCATAGACAGCAGAGCCCTCGCGTCCAGATTCTGGAGTGCAAAAGGTCTAAGACCACCGCATATGTCTACCGTACTGTTAGTGGAATTCACTCCGGACCCCACATAAATATAGAAAAATATTTGTAAAATTTTAAAATAATTTTTTGTGAGGCTCTGTAAAAAATTAACTCTAAAAGATATCAGTAGGTATGTTTTCTGAATTCGTATGGACGAAACTGTTCTTTTAAAATTTATCACTAAGGAGTATTTTTTTTTTATATATATATTTGTAAAATCCGAAGTGAACCCACACTTCCCACTAGTCATCCGGTGAACTTATACGGTAGACCTAGACTTTCTAGATTGAGTGTGAGGATGATATTGCCAACTGAGGGTATCTCCAACCCACACACCATGGCATAATTTCTCCTCTCTTTTTTTGGAGGAAAATACTATTCCAACCTATACAGTATACCCCATATCTTCCTCCATTTGAGAAGAATGGAGATGATCGTGTTTCATACTTCAAATTAATATGGAGTATCGGAAAATTATGGAGGATGTCCTCCATTATCCTATTCATAGTTTTTTTGTAACCGGGTATTCGAATTAGTTTGCATGCACCTCGATTATTTCCGAGACTCTAAACTTAACTACCAAACAAACACCATTGGTCTTAAGGTTTGGAACGTTTAGTCTTCGTGAATATCGACATTGCTGTCTCATGCCAAGTAGCCAAACCCCTTTTGGGTTTACTATTCACGTTTTGAAATCATACTTTATTCAACAAGTGTATATTTGTACATTTATCATTCACAAACTTAGTTTCAAAAAATAATTTGAATTTTTAGAGAAAAAATGGTGAACGTTTCATGTTTTGGAGGGAGTTTGTTGAAAAATGGAGGTAGAAATAGGTATCAGGTTGGAGTTAGGTAGGTTTTCTTCAATAAATTTCGAGAAATTAGATTATTTCTATTCTCTAAAATAGGGAAATAAAGATACAAATGGAGGAGTGGATTGGAGGTGCTCAGAATCATACGTATTTAACCGTAGAGTTTTGTTGGAAAACAAACCAAATAAACGCACTAGCAAAAAGAATAATCATGCAAAACTTAAAGAAATTATTGACATAAAGATTTACGTGATTCGACAAGAATGCAGGAAGGACCACATGTAGGGTTCACATCAACATCAACATTTTTATTATACGTACGTATATTTGACGAATAAGAAGTTAAGTACGAAGAGGGATCTAAGGGCACCTTCACAGTTCACATGTGTAGGGCTTTCAATGTGTGAGGCACCTTCACATGTTGATGGAATTACTTTTACATGGGGTATGAGAGAGATTTGAGATCCACTCTTCAGGCATTGTTGTAGCTGTGTCCTGGACAGTAATAAGTGTATTGCTTTTTCCATTTAAAGTTCCAAACAATAATGTCAAAGTGGTTCTAAATCAACTTTTCTAGTAGGAAAATTCTAAAACCACAACTGTGTGAATGTGTAAAAAAGTACAAAGGAATACTTTTTAAAAAGCAGTTTAAATGCTTTTGTTCTTCAATATAGTTACTCTTATGATATTACGAATCCTAGTTGCAGGTCGGTGTTGAGGGAGAGAGGGTGGACTTAAATTATCTGTGCTCAATCCTATGGCTTTTTAATGAGGTGGGTGTAATGTTACAATCCTAACCGTTGAATTTAGCTAATCGGAGAGTCCTCCAATTTCTGAAGAATCGGAGAGGAGCTGGACTCCATAAATTTAGGCCCAAACCTTCATATATAAATCAATCGACAAATCTATATATACTATCACTAAAAGAATGTAGTTACCTAAAACAAAAGAAAGCTCTATTCTTAACTCTTGAGCTTTCGAATCAAGCTTCAGTTAGCTAGCTAGCTAATATTCGACTCATATGACTTATGATGTGTACGTATTAGATGTTCAAACAACTCGTGATGGGGTCCATTAAAAGTTGTTTGCGATCAACCTGGCTCACAAGAAAGTCAAGTTGTATATGAGGATTGTGTTTAGTATTGTGTTTGAATTGTTGTGTACTTGGACTTTTTGATTGTTCAAAATGGGTTTGTCCAGAGCCGGCTTATAGCCAAGGCGAGGGAAGCGAGCGCTTCGGGCCTCCAAAAAAAATTAAAAACGAGGGCCCCCAAATTTTTAGAATTCCTATATATATATATATATATATATATATATATGGTCCACAAAAAATTGCACTAGACTTCTTTACACAAAATAGGCCCAATTGAAATTTAGGAGTCACAAAATAAGCCCAAATTGTAGAATTATTCATTAGAAACACTAATGCATTAAAAAAGAAAAGAAAAAGAAAATAACTTAAGGGTCGGCAAGAACTAGCAAGGAAGATATAGCCAATCAAAAAAGGTCAAAAAAGAAAAAGAAGATATAGCCGATCATAAGGAGTAAGGACGACAGGAACTAGAAACGCTTCATGCTTTGAGGAGTCGAAGGGGAGGGAAGACAACAACAACGACTGTGGACGGAAAATACTTGCACACGGAATTTCTTGACGCCTCTTTTTTACTATCTACAACTCTCCACATCTACCAAGTAAGTTTTTTATTATCTTAACCAGTCGACCTAATTGGTAAAATTTTTAGGATTTCCTATTTATGGTGATGAATATAATAATATTATGTGGGGTTTGAATTGTTTGATGTCCTCTTGTGCCAATCTTGATGATCTCTTGAAAAGTGGTGAGTTTTCTGATATTGATAGGAGAGATTTATTTTCAGAATTAAAAATTTTGAAGAATGTTTTGCCAAAAGATAAAAGAAAGCCAATTGATGTGTTGAATTACTTGAAGACATTGGATGGTTGTTTCCCGAATGCATGGATTGCATATAGAATATTGTTGACTATATCGGTTACAGTTGCATCGGGGGAAAGAAGCTTTTCAAAGTTGAAATTGATCAAAAATTATCTTCGGTCAACCATGTCTCAAGAAAGATTAAATGGATTGGCTATGTTGTCTATCGAGAAGGAGTTGGTGAAGCAGCTTGACTATGGAGACTTAATCAGTGCGTTTGCAGCAAAAAGTGCGAGAACAAATGATGGATTTTGAGGTATTGTAATAATTGCATTTTTTTTTGGGATAATTATATGCTTCTATTTTGTAATGGTAAATCTTTTGTATTGATTTTTTTTTTATGACTCTTTGTAGATCATTTTTGTATGAAAAATATAAGGTGACCTCATTCAAGAAATTCGCTTCTGGCCTCCAAAACTTATGAGCCGGCCCTGGGTTTGTCTAAAGAGTACTTTTGCTTCCTTTTTAGGGAAGACACAAACAAAGACAGGAAAACCCCCTCTAAGTGAAGAACACTCGCACGCATGTGAAGAGATTCACCTGATCTCTTAATAAGAGTTGATGCAAGAGCGCTAGCCAAATTGAGCGAGCACAGTTGGTTGGAGAAGCAGTCGGTTAACCACCAAGAAAAGGAACACTACTCCTATCTGCCCCAATTCCTGGCCCTTCTCTAGCCCATTTACTTTCAATGGGCTCCAAGTTTGGGCCACCAATGGACCAACTGATTGAATACCAATTTCCAAGTGCATGCTTTTGGTCTATTAGAGCATCAACAGTGGAATAAACAAATATGAATAATTAAAATATGCCACATCAGATTTTGATTATCCATTTAGAGGTTGTTAAAATTAGCAATGTTAAATCGCACATTGGTTATTTTTTGCTTATAACAAAAATCTATGGGCCTTCCAAACTTTTTTCCTTCATTTCATGCATAATTTTTGAAAAAAAGGTTTTTGAAGAAAAAAACAGTTTCTTGTTAAAAACAATTGTATAAAAAAAAATTTGAAACAAAAAATAGTTTTTCAAAAAACACACTTTAGTCACTTAAAAACTATAAATATAGTTTTGAGAAATTTTGAAAGAATTGTATTTACATAAACAGTTTTGAAATTTTAAAAACTATAAATACAGTTTTTTTAAAACAGATTTTGTGTAAAAAAGAGTTTTGAAATTTCAAAAACCGTTTACCGAAAATTTGTGTAAAAGAGTTTTGTAAACAATTTTGAAATTTTAAAAACAGTTTTTTCAAAATACTCATTTTATTTACTTACATTTTTTAAAATTTTTGAAAAAACAGTTTTTCGTAATAAAAAAAACGTTTCTGAAAAAAAAAATCTGAAAATACAGTTTTTTAAAATTATTTTTTGAAAACATTGTCGAGAGAGAGAATGTTTTTGTGTAATGATGGAGTACTTGAGTGAGAGAGAAAAATTTGGCTATTGGCAAAATGTTGCTAGTTTTGATTATTCAAATGTCAAAATTTGATGAGTTGCTAAGAGGTTGCTAAATTTGGTTATTTCAATCTGAGCACTTTTTTGAGCAAATATTGCTTTGTAAACAGTTTTGAAATTTCAAAAACAGTTTTTTCAAACTCTCACTTTATTTAGTTACAGTTTTAAAATTTTTTGAAAAAACAATTTTTCTTAATAAAAAAAACTTTTCTGAAAAAAACAAAAAAAATTCTGAAAAATACAGTTTTTTAAAATTATTTTTTGAAAACATTGTTGAGGGAGAGAGAGAGAGAGAGAGAGAGAGAGAGAGAATATGTTTTTTTGTTATGATGGTGTACTTGAGTGAGAGAAAAATTTGGCTATTGGCAAAATGTTGCTAGTTTTAATTATTTAAGTACCAAAATTTGATGAGTTGCTAAGAAGTTGCTAAGTTTTGTTATTCTAATGTGAGCACTTTTTTGAACAAATATTACTAATTTTAGCAACAATATTTTGATTTTGATTATTCCACTGTGGATGCTCTTAGTTATTTAGTTTGGTAAAGATTTGAGGGAGATTTAACGATAATAAGTGGAGAGATGGGAGAACAAAAATACTACTTGCACAATCGTTGTGTTGATTGTATGCGTAATTCTGACCGTCCAGATGTATTTGGACGGTCTAGATTTTATAAAAGCTCTTCCAAGGAAAAGTTTAACTTTTATGGAGAAGAGTTTGAGCGAATCCTGGACTTTTATTACATCAATGGACGGCTAGAGATTGGTTGTGTGTTGTGTTTTACACAACCGTTGTGTGTGTAGCACTTTTGATGGGAGAAATAAGTGAAGAAAAACAAAATGACATCCAAATAAATAGGAATCCCTCTCCCTTCTCTCTCAAAAACCAGCAAACCCTAGCCGCCAGCTTCGATCCATCTCCTTCCCCTCCCTTGATCAGCGACAGGAGGGGAGGGACCCCTCTCTTCTCTCTCCCCCTCTCTCTCTTATGTCTTCTTTTTCTTCTTTTTGCAGGTTCCTGTGTGGGTTTTCAAATTTCAGATCGACAACAAGCATGTTGATGGACAGCAGCATCAAAGCGGTGGGCAGCATCGTCGTCATGGTTCTCGACATCCGGGTGTTCTTGGGTCGCTTTACCAATTGATGAGCGACCCTATATGGGATTCTCGGTTGGCGGCGAGGGTGACTCTCAGTGAGGTTTCTTCTTCCTGTCTCTCTCTTTCTCCTGTTCTATTTTTTACGACCCCTTGATCCTGCGCCGTAGTGGATCTATCGCTCTCCTTACCATGGCTGCTCGGTTTCCTTCTCCAAGTGCATCTCCGGCTGGTCTTCTGTTGGGATCTCCGGCTTCGGCTTAACGGCAAGGTGATGTGTCAATGGTGGTGGTTACCGTTGTGGTCTCCCGCTATAGTTGCTGTTGGGTGCCGTGGTTTTTGCTTAACGGCTCAGGGTGCTTTCGAGGCAATCTGGTTTGTTTAGTCGTCGGCTTCACTGCCACTTGGATTGTCCTATGGTGGTGTGGTGGTCTTGTTGGTGGTGGTGGTGAACGGTGGTGGTGTCTGTTAGGAGCTTTTGGTAGCGGTGGTGGTGGATGTTTTGCACTTTGGGCTAGGGTTAAGTTTTGGGATTTCTTAAGGTGCGCTTAGCCCACTTGTTTGGGTTAGGCACTTCGTGCTTTAATACTTGATCTAGTCTTTGTAGGCCTTTGGGTGTATTTTAATTGTATTATCTGGACACTTTAGGTCTTTGAGTGTTTGGACTTTGCTCTTAGGATGTTCCAACTTTTGGTTGGACTTTGTTTTTTCCTTTTCGATGGGCCCTTTGTTGAGATATTTTAATAAACTCTTATTGCCAATAAAATAAAATAAGTGAAGAAAAATCTTATTAAAAACCGTACTAACATAGAGGAGGTGATTCCAGGAATCCAAAGTGAAAACCAATAAAATAAAAGTTTTCTAAAGAAAATGTCTTCTACTAGAAAGTTCAAATTTGCTTTTGGTTCTAATTACTGAAATTAATTAACTGGTTGTGATTCCTTTATATGTCCATTATAGTAATTCAAAAGGTCTGATCACATTAAATTGCGTTTTCAGGTAACCAATTTTCTGAATTTACTTTTTAATTTTGTTAGCTATTCTAGATAACTATACGATTTATCAAATGCGGGATTCTAAAGGAACTACCATTAGATCGATGAAGTAGCGAAGACTTTGCATAGTCTTTATTTTTTATTTTTTGCCACACGTTATAGATCAGCGGGACTTAAAGGAGAGTTAGTAAGTAAGTCCACACAAATATTTACAACGGGATTCGAATTCTGACCTCTCTTCTGAAAAACCAGGAAATATCATTGGGTTACAAGCCCTTTGGCCGCTTTGCATAGTCCACGAAGACTTTCCAGCTTTTTGATTGCTACTCATCTTTGCCTTAACAATAGACAGAGTTAGGTATTGGAATCTAAAACCTCAACCCAAACCTCATAGCTCCCGTATGCAAAAGATACAAGAAATAGAAAACAGGTGTTTTATTAGGGAATTGGAGTTGGTGAATGATTAGATCAGATTAGGGTATTGGAGTTGGTGTGGAAGTACATAGCGTGGGACTTACGAGTTAACTTTCTCATGGGGTTCAAAACTTTTTTGGGATTACCAAATTAATTGGTATTCCCGCTCCTTAATGGTAGAATTGGTCCCCTATATACAATTAAGTCGCGATGCAAGTAAGTTAAAACTTAGAAAGCATATGTATATGGTAAAAATACTCCATCCGAATGGGAAAAGGATACAATTATTAGCTCAGTTCATTAAATTCAAACTCGAGATATCTTGAAGAGAACTCCTAGCATCACAAATGCTTAATCGATTTTTATGAGCACAAGGCAACTTTTGTTGGATTTCTACTCTGATTTTGAGAAGCTTTAGCTTTTGAATGCTACTCGTTAGAAGTACAACTTGTTCCCTCGAAATTTCACATTAGACCAGAATGCACGAAAAATATGAGAACGGATTCTTGATAGACAAAAAGGCCTAAATGCAACCGAGTTCATTACCAAGGGAAAGTCGAAAGAAGTAGGTAAATCCAAAAATTTGTACAAAAATCTCACTCATTTACATGTCTCGATATAGAGCAACGAATCGGGATATCCCTAATCCGGTTCTATTTCACAAACCCCTCGAACCAGGAATATCAATCCATTGCAACTGCAACTCCAGCTCACCGCGTTCCACATTTCGCAATCTGAGGAACATTTTTTGGACCGTCTTTCCGTTGATCCATATGATGTTGCTCTCTTCAGATAAGCAGTTTTGGCGGCTCGGTTTTACTCTTGTAATAATGGTTCCGTCTGGGAGACCCTCCAACCGCATTTTTACAGCTTCTATGAACGGTTTGATATCAAACTCAGCATCTCCCATTTTGTCGTCAAATGTGAATGTATCCCTATCGAAGACCGTCTGCAATTACAAAAAGAAATAAGCATATATACCGAGTATTTCAGAATTTGTTTTAAATTTGTCAAAATGACTCGAGGGCTGTCCCTATAGCGGAGTATCCTATTGTTTGAGTGACACCTTAGATCTAGTGTCACCTGAGGATTGTCACATGAGAAAATCTGGACTCGTCGTTTCAATCCTTAGCTCAACTCAGCAAAATACTTTAGGGGCCCTTTTGATTGTGAGAATAGTTGTGATGAGCCCTTTCTCATCATAAAGGAGCCAGCCAATCAAAAAACACTACTAGTATTTCGTACGTTTTTCTTTCATTTCTCACCAAATCACTAAACCCTTAATTTCTTTTCTCACCAAATTACTGAATCCAAAGGTGCTGTTAGCCTGTTTAGAGCATCGTCCCTACCATTGTCACTATCGTCGAAAGTGAAAGCTTGGGTAAAATGGCTTGTAGGGGATTCAAATTACATCCAAGGCTTACAACTTGATTTAGAATAGGAAAAATAATTATTTTAGTTAGTGAAATGCGTCAAAGTATATATTCCGAGTAATATTTTCTAAAATTCTATCAGCGTCATAGTCACGCTTGGCGGATGTGGTCGTTACTGGGCCATCGAAGAGTAAAATACATGAAAAAGCACTTACAAGCTTGATTGGGGTATTTGGATCTGCAATAGAAAGTGTCAAATCTTCGTTCCACTCTGGATTCACATTTTTCTTCACTACTCGAGTCTTCAGTTTCTGTTTCACACCAAACATACAAACAATATCAGCTGTGAGAGAGAGAGAGAGAGAGAGAGCTTTTTCAAAACCCATGGGTAGCTCAACTGGCAAAAGTTATGAGCTACTCCGGTAACATCTTCGAAACTTGACTATCTCTTGGGTCAAGCCGTACGAGAGAAGTCTCTTGTAAATCGCCTAGTCTATTGCCCTCCTTTTTACCGGATCGGGGGAGAGCAATAGTCGAATTACGCAAAAACTGGCTCAGACACCCTTAACCGTCGGAGATTTATGAAAACAAAACCATGCCCAAGTAGTCAGATTGGGCGACTCTCCCAACTACCCAATAAGGGACAAGTAAAATAAACTCGATCGAAAACTAGCCTACAGTTTTCTTAAAACAAGAAATCTGCAGGGCCGATTGACTCCTGAAAACAAAATAAGTGCACTGAAAGGGATCGAGATCCAGAACCAGAGAGAGAGTGAGGGAGAGAGAGGGGTAAAGGATAAATTACCTGTTTGCCCATCCGTACAACAACGTAGGGATCACTGCTTCTCAAATGGACATCTCTAATGGCGAGATTGATGCCCCTGTAAATGCGGATCCTGAGGAGACCCAACAATTTCTCCATCGATGAATCAGACATCTCTCAGTTTTCCCGATAACCAGAATGGTTGGGTCGTTGGTTGGTGATGAATTTATATGCGATATGATTCTTGAAAAAGTGGAAAGAGAACGTGGGTTCGATTCTATTGGAGTCTACAATGAATCTTCTTCAGTGGTGGAGCCTTTTATACAGTCATTTCGAAGCTTCATTGTAGTATTTAATTTGATTAGTATTTTTTCCTCCCAAGAAAAGAAAAATCACGAGAGCTGTTTTTCAATTTTCTCTAGAAGATTCAGTGGGCCGGATTCGTCAAGAATGGTTATTTGGGTAATCGGGTCAGCACTCTGGGACTGGTAGCAGTGGGTAATTGGTATGACCATATATTTGGTATACTTTCTTTAGTGGAGTGATATTCGCCCTCCATTTGTGATATTCGCACTATGTTTTTTTTTTTAATTCAAAATTGAAAGTGTATGTATTTTTTTTTCTAAAAAACAAAAATATATATGAATATAAAAAAGAGAATATGAAAATCAATTCTCTTTTTTTTCACCAGCATATACTTGATATAATGCCAATGATCATCTTCGTTTATAGAATTAAGCGCGCACACGCACAAACACACTAGCGGCTGCACTTGCTTATTCAAAACCATTCACTTAAAGTAATGTTAAAACTTTTGGAAACTGATTTTTGCGCTTCATTTATTACTGATGAACAAAGTGGAGTGCCATAAAAAAAAGCGCGAATATCAAAATCCAAACTTTTTTGCACCACAATACTAATGTATTTTGTCTTGTGTGATGGAGTAAGGGAACACACTCTTTAGTCGTTATTGATAAAGACCGTGAAGGCGATGGTAATCTTTATGGGAGTAGTAATTCAACAAATCTTTAATTTTATTATGGCCTCCGTCCTATTTTGTTTGCTTACTAGTATTACATATTCTCTCTATTCATATTTGTTTGTTCACTTTCACTATTCCACACACCTTAAAAAATTTAACATTTACTTTCACTATTCCACACACCTTAAAAAATTTAACATATTTTTCAATGTGAATCTCTAAAAATATATAATATAGATCTTATTTGATAAATTTTACTTAGTTCTTTATAAAAGATTTTCAAAATCATGAACTACATTATAAGTTGAAAAAATACAGATGATATAAAACATTACACGAATGCTGAAAATATATCAACAAACTCGGATGGATGGAGTATATATGAGGATGTCCTAAAATTGTTTGCTTTCTATAAAATCAAAGAAAAATGTACGTATATTTTCATAAACTAAACATAAAAAATGATTAAAAATAATTATTAAAATATAGGGAATAACGGACAATACATTAAAAAAAAATACGGAGTAGACTTTTGACTCCCGCGATTGGTCGATGGCTCTCCTCTGACACGCGGGCTGATGTTTTGTCCGTTGTGTCTCCCTCCCTTCGTTGACTAACGCTTCTGGAATCTGGATGGCTGGACTGGACTTTTATCCCTCGTGGATTTTTCCGTTTGTTTTTGAATAACCGTTTGAGCTAATCATGGTTGATAGCCTATCCAGAAAAGAACGAGAAAACTTGGTAGGCAAAAAAAGTGGACAAACGAAACAATAAGGAAATTCCCCAAGCACACTAATAAATTCTCTGGAAAACTGTTTGTAAGTCTTGTTTTCAATCCCCTGTTTCAAAACAACTCGACACCGGTAGAGTTGAGACTTGCGAGCAGTGGCGAACGAAGGATTTGTATTTTGCGGGGACCCGAATCACATCTATTTTTACATTAATAACAAAACATATAATCTATAATAATACAAATATTGCTATTTAATTACTTCTAGTTACATAATCGCATTAATTTTATAGCTACGACTAAAAAATGGTGGGTAACTTGAAACTTTAGGGGGTTTTTTCCACACATTTAGAGAAAATTTATCAACTTTTCTTCACTCAAGAGACTTATAGGGGCCGATCCTATATTATTTTTTAAAATTAACTTGGAAATATAGTATAGTTAGTTGGATAATTAAGAGGTGCACAAGAGCCCAGGCCCCCACTTGCACCTCCCTACGTCCACCTCTGCTTGCAGGGTGTTTGGATGGGGGATAAGGCCCTTGATTTAACTGGCCCCCTAATTTGCAATCCCTTCCGGTTCCCGGTGTATATATCTCTAGTCTTTGGCTGGCACCGGAAGGTGATCAGTTATCGGGTGTTAAATCTTAGGAAAAATAACAGCTCATGACCTATTTTGATAATTAATACTCGCTACGGACATGCTAAGAACATATGTTGATGCTGAAAATATCCTTAGCGAGTATAATTATCAAAACACGTCTTTGGCCGTCATTTTTCCTAAATCTTAAACCATTAAACAAACTTATTAAAGATGGTAAAACAAGATTAATGGACTGCCTAACATTTGGAATATGGTCCCTTCTTTTGTTAATTTTTTTTTCCTAGGGATTTTGAATGTTTTTATTCTTGCGGCAGCTTCGTTGAAATTCCCATTTTGTTGTACATGTATATGGAAATTACGATCTGGCTACTTCAGAATTCAAAACAACCTAATTTTCCAATCATGAGCTCGGAGATATTCCAAATTTAGTGGTAGAAGGAAATTAGAATTTGGCTACTTCCCAGTTAAGAACCGCCCGCGGGGTCAAATTTATAACAACCCATTTGGTAACTACTTCGCTGATAAAATGATTTGGAACCTGTTCGGTAAGTTCTGTGCTGGTCGTAGAATCCAAAGCTATGATGAAATATTCTAAGGTTACGCATCAGAGTTGGCACAGCGAGTGCCCATAGACTAAACGGGGGGCAACTCAATATAGTGAGCTTGATATCGCATTTGCTAATCTTCTCATGTATTTAGAAGAGACTATTGACTCTGCAAGGCTTTAGTTTGTCATAAGGTTCAAACTGTACGGTTTGAATTTTGAGAAAGGTTTTTTTAGACTAATGAGTAGAAAGAGACAGATATAAAAAATTTATTGAAAACTGTGCGTAAGGGTTTTTGAGACCAAAACGAACAAGCGGATAGTTTCATGTTAACAGCCCAAATTTTGTCCCTAACATGTTAATTTGCAAACAAATCAATTTGCTTGAATATTGATAGGCATGTGAACACGACGTATTTTGTTCCGTTAAATGGATCATTTTAGGTTAACGTTGAATTACACTTTCCTTGTGTTTTGTTAGATCTCTCATGTTTAATCAAACTTTTAAACATGTTCTATTTGCGAGTGTTTTGTGGGTCATGACAATTATGAACTTGGAATGGGCCCACATACTACAATTTTAGAGTATGGAGAAATTAGGTATGGAGATGAGCTCATTCCATCCTGTAACGATCCGGATTTTTGTCCTATTTTTTTTTCGAATAAAGAAATTATTATTTTTAATCAAATAGTCTATAGTAATCGATTAATTATTTAAAAGTGTAATTAGATTAAACTATAATCTAGATTAATTTTTAGCAATTAAAATTAGTTTAGCTTATACATTATTAATTAGCTTGTAACTATATATAAGTGTGTCTATATATCTATAAAATAGATATTAGTAACCATCCCATAATTTATGGGATTTGGATGCCTATCTCTCCCCTATCTCTCCCTCTATCTCTACCTTTTCATTTATCCACTCACTTTCAAACTCTTCCTAAACTATATCTCTCTCCTCTCACATTCCATCACCTACATACTTATCCTCAAAACCACACTTCTCTCTCACAATACAACACTCTTAGTCCACTGCAAAAACAGAAACAAGAAAAGAGGGATCACACAATTTCGTTTTTCGTCCATATCATGTACCTCTGTTCATAGCCTTAATCTTCATTGTTGATGTCGTTTTTAGGCTTGAGTTTCTTCACGAATGTTGTAAAGGGGGTCGAGAGCTTCGATTTCAACTCAAAAATCACCCAAAACGGTCAAAAATTGATAGAGTTATTGCCATTCAAAGTTTGGTAAAATTCTCGAATTCTGTTTTCCAAGCAGATTCGGTGAATCTTCTAAACGTTCATTTTTCTCCTACTTAGAGTGGTTTTCGGGTTTAGACTTCTTCACGAAAGTTGTAGAGTATTTCAAGATCTTCGCGTTAGACACAAGAATCGTCCAAAACAGAAGATGTTTAGTCAAGTTATTCGAGCTCTAAGTTGCTGCTAGAATACCGATCTTTTACCGCCAAACAAAAATCCACCGGACTCCACTAAATCGTTTTATCCGGATTAATGGTAGTATAATCGCTTCCCTACTTTTTCCTAAGTATAAAATAATTTCTATATGTAGATTTAAACAGGTGATAATGGGAGAAATCGCACGAATGCATCGGAAATCATGAAAATCGAGAATACTCTTTTTTTTTTTTTGAAATAAGAAATGCACCACTGTGCATACACGTTTTGATTTTAAACATAATGTTCTTAAATTGCAGTTTGCCTCCTGATTATACTTTAGTTCTCAATTTTAACCTAAACTATGTGGTTGATTTCTTTTTAGTAGAATAAGTGCATGCTATAATTAATTAATTTACTATTTCAACGAACCTTAAGGGCATCGGCCCAATCATAAACTATTATGTGTTTACTTACTCGCACAATATTATTTGATATGTACTTTTTATCTCATTAAAATGTATTATGTTATGAATCGAGATGTTATTGATGTTGTTCGTGCTAGAATGCACTTGGATTCATGGGATGGTTTCAATTTGTGAACATATAGACGTGTATAAGTAAATGATAAAATGATAAAGTTGATTTAGGATGTTGGGTGCCGGTAAAGGATCTTGGTACGGTAAAGTACATTTAGTTGAGTTGGGGAACGATAAAGGACCCCGAGTATGGTAAAGTACTCAGAGTGTGTGGAGGACGGTAAAGGACTCTGGGTACAGGATTTGGGATACGGTAAAGGATCCTAAATGCTGTACAATGCCCAATGTGTGTGTGAAGGACGGTAAAAAATTTCGGGTACAGTATTTTGGAAAACGATAAAGGATTCCTAAATACGGTATAGTACCAGTTTGTAGATTAGGGGTATGGTAAAATACCTAGTGTGTAGAGTTGGGAGACGGTAAAGGATCCTGATAATGAGATAGTGCAACCCCTAATGCTGAGTTGTCATGGTGAGCTGTTCCTTTATTATGGTTGTAGGCGAATTCAGACTGAGTACATAATTTAGTAGTATTCGCTTAGAACCTTGGTGCAGGACAAATAAAGGGAGCGTTATTCCACGGGACGGTCAAAGTTGGTGGATGTAGGAGGAAAGGATCTCGTGAAGAGGTTCCTTAGATTTCATGTAAGATGATGGATAGTGAAGAAAAATACGATGTGCTATTATTCTATATCATCTATATATTATCAATTGTTACATTGTTGAACTGCTAATTGTAGAGTAAGGGTTGGTAGGGTTAGGATTATTCTACTGGGTGAATTATTACTCACGGATACGTTTGTATCCTGGTAAATCGGTTGCCTTGGCAATCAATTTACCAGTGGGTGCAGGATATCAGAAGACCGAAGAACAGGATCCTCTACGAGTTGATTAGTACCAGGGTGAGGACCTCCCAATTGAAGAAGGGGAGTTTGTCGAGTCTTGGATGTCTTACGTTTAGAAGCTCTGTTAGTTTGAAATGCTATTACTTGAATTTCCAAAAATGCTATCATATTAGTCAAATTTTGTTTTATTTTTGGGGTTGTAAGACAATTAAGAAATTTTGACTTTAGTATTTGAGATTTTCGCTGTTAAACTCTATTTAATAAAATTTCATTTCTTAAATCAGTCATATGAATTATTAAATCTATTAAAAAGGATTTAATTAACGTGTCCGAAAATCAGGGCGTTACACATCCTACCGACCTTGGCAAGTACTAATTTAAAAGACAATTGTGATGCATTTGGTTCGATTTGATGCTTTGTACTTTCTATTCTCTTAATCATTGTAATTTTACTCTGATTAACAAATTAATGTTTTTTTGTTGTTAAAAAAATGTATTTAAAAGGAATACTTTCTGTATGGACTGAAACAGGACCCACTATGGTTGAAGTGTACGTGCCCCATGGTTTTTATTTAATTACGTAAAGAGTTGGTTAAGGGACAAGTTGGAACGAATCTATGAATATAACCTAGTGGGGCACCTATTAATCATAATAGTAAAAATTTATTTTTTTAGTCAACCACAGTTAGATTGTACAAAATTAAGGCATACATTACTAACTAAAAAAATTTATAAGGCGTACTTTAAGTTAAATTAGGTAAAAATGAGCACAAAATCTCAGACAAAATTTTTAAAGTATGTTTTAAATGAGCATCAACAAGTTTTAGAATGATCGAACTAATTTTGTTAATGACTTTATTTTAAAATATTTCTCCCAGACAGTAAAAAATAAAGAGAATCAAGAAAGTATTAACTCCAAATAAACAAATAGCTCACAAAGCAACAAGTATAAATACACCATATGAAGAAATTCAGACATAAAATTAATTTTATATGTACATTTTTGAGATATATGCAAGTGTGTATGTTTACATATTAGCACACTTTTATAATTATGCTAATTTATACAAAAATATGAAAAAAATATATTTTAATTTCGAATGAGAGCACGCGTCCTCACGTGCCCCGTATCCGTCCCAGGGACAGCAATAAATTCCCTTAATAAGTGAGTTCGTTGGGAATTTGGTGGTTCTCTCTCTCTGAGAGTCACAGGCCCCGTTCCACAACTGAAAATAAGTACTTATTTTTTAATAAAACAATTTCAAGCTCAAAAATAATGTGATTACGCAAATAATTTTCCTAGTAATATGGATCTTGTTTGATAGATTTTATCGAGATCTTTTATACGGTGCAAAAAAAATAAAAAAATTATTTTTTATTTACATTATTTTTTAGTTTAAAAATATAAAATAAGTACTTTTTTTAAAAAAAGTTGTTCTGGAACGGGGCCTACAGTCCCACAAAAAAAGTGACGATTTGATTATATATTTATTATTTTATTTTGACTAGCGTCCCACGTGCCCTAAGGTCGGTTTGCCCCGCTTGCTGGTGTGATCTTTTGGCTATCTTCTTCGAGCTGATTGATGCTCTTTTTGTTAGAGCATCTCCACCAGGCTAAGCAAAAATTTAGCTAGTTTGCTTAGGATTTTTGTCTTGGCTAGCCACCAAACCAAAGCAATACCCAACAATCTAGCCATTAGCCTCAAAAAAAAAAAAAAAACACACACACACAGAGATATATATATATATATATATATATACACACAGTCTGGATCCCATAAGGGATCCCGCACGGTGCTATCGTGCGGGACTCCCCTTTTCTGAGCCAATTTCGACGATCCAAGCCGCTCAAAGTGATCAGAATGTGATTTTAAGAGTACTTGCGAGAAATCAGCAAAAAAAATGATCGGAAAGGGCTCGATCCGTACAGTTTTTTATTGAACGATTCAGTAAAAAACTGTTTTGATTAAGCCCTTTTCGATCATTTTTTTTTGCTAATTTCTTGGATGTACCCTTAAAATCACATTCTACACACTTTGAACGGCTCAGATCATCGAAATTGGCTCGGAAAAGGGGAGTCCCGCACGGTAAGACTGTAAGGGATCCGTTATGGGATCCAGATTGATATACACACACATATATAAAATGAAACGACCCGCTCTACGAGGATTAGCCTAAACTATCTTAAAGAAAGCTAAGCAACAAACTTAACAAAATTCCTTCCATAACTTAAGACAATGTCAACTAAATATATTACAACCGGCTTCCAAAATAAAATTTATAAGAGAACTATACAAGACGAGTTGCATCCACATACGGTACGACAACTCTCCAAAAATTAATATTACAAAATGTATACGCCAAAAGGACACCAAGTCGCCCCTCCTCTCCACTCCTACAGCCTATCAGACCAGTAGTGGACCAAAACTCTACTTCAGTTACCTAGAAGGATTGTGAGTGTTACTACTTCATTCAAGCAAAAAGCATAAAACAATTTACACGAGCAAACATGAATCAAGTAATGCTTCTAACCATATTTAGCAAGAAATAAGTTATTTTTCACAAACCATTAAATAAGCACAATATCTTAAGAAGCCATAAGGTTGCTTCCATCGCAACCAGGAGTTATGACGGTACCATGACCCTGTGAACAGGGTACTTTCAACAATTTATACCATGTTTGTGTATAGCAAACAGACAATTTATACTCTTCTTGTGTACATCAAGAAGAAAATAATTCCAACCAACAATACAGCTATGGCATGCTCTTGAAATAAATCATGTTTCAAGCAACTTGATCCATATCACTACCGTCAAAATTTCCAACATTTACAGAAAAATGATAAATTTATGTTTTAGCTAGCCACTTCAATGAAATAGCACACTCACCTTAGAGATTCAAAAGACAAAAGCGAAATGCCTCCTTCTCAACCTTGAGGTGGAGACTCGTCTCCCGATCCTAAAATATGAATGACACTACACTTATGATATTTCATACTCCAACTCATGATAAAATGCAAGTAAAATGCATCAATAAGTATTATGGGTGTTATTCGGTCGGTTCGGTTCGGTTCAGGGTGGATTTGCCGCACCCCGATCGGGTTCGGGGTACATAGTCCGGAGACTGATCCCGACCGGTATTAATTTCGGTTCGGTTCGGTTCGGGGTGGGTTCGGTTCGGTCGGGGCGTTCGGTCCGTCCGAAATGGGCCTTAGTTGGGCCATTCTAAAAACTAACAATAAACTACGGGCTATGTTTGGGCCATTTTTTCACCCATATTTGGGCCATTTTCACATGTTTCTCACCCATATTTGGGCAATTTTCAATCTTAAGTCAATCACCCATATTTGGGTCATTTTTTCACCCATATTTGGGTTATTGTACGATTTGTACCTTCTTTCTTTTTTTTCAAACACCAATTGAAAAAAAAATTAACATACAACAAGTATGCTCAAACAATTACAACTTTCACGAGTACTCTTCCACCTTTTTTTTTTTTTTTCAATCGATTGGAAATATATTCTACACTACTGTATATAACTTGGAGGAGCAGTGGCGGATTTAGTATAGGTTCACTGGAGGCCTGTGCCCCCACTCAAATTTCTACAATTATTGTTTAGTCCATGATTTTATGTCTTTCAATGAATCCCACTGACATTATATAAATTCAACACACTCATCTAGTGTGTCCCTACATTGCATTTTTGGTTTTAAATTCTCATATAAATAGATGTTACTTGTAATGTATCTTGGCTTTTATGTAAATATTGCTTTAATTTTTCTTTGTTTTTGTTTGGTACTTATTCTTTTGGTTTTTTCTTTTCTTTTGTTCTCGTATTCTAATTGCTAAGAGTTCTATAAAATCAAGTGCACCAAAAAAATTGTGGATTCGATTTTTAAGCAACGAGTACAAATAATTTCCAATTGAATTGATAAGTTGTTTTTATTTTGAACTTGAATGCTTTCAATTGATGTTACGAATGTAAAGATTAGTTGCCCACACTCAATCAAAATTTTGTCTACGCCACTGTGGAGGAGTTAAAGTAATTTAGAACAGAGAGAGCAATCGATTGGAAAATTTTGCAAAAACGTCCCCATCTTCGCCCAACTCCGCTTTATTCAAAAGGAAAAGAAAAAGCCACGGTTATTTAAGGTGTAGAATTGAGCCAATGTGTGGAACAGCATTCCCAATCCGGGCAGAAGAAGTTGGATTGGTAAGTAATATCACCCCTAGGCCCCCTCTTTCAAGTCAAGTCCTAAAAACTATACTTGATCTGACCAATGAGAGTAACAAAATAAATAAATCAAGCAATGAAATTCCAAAAAATAAAAGTAAGAGCCAAAAGTTAACCGTTCAAAATTTTGTTGGAAGTTAACAATTTAAAACAATAAGAGCCAGAAAATTAAAACAATTTATATAAATATATAAAATATATAGTTCGGTCGGTTCGGTCGGTTCGGTCCTCGGTTGGTTCGGTCCGCATTAGGTTCGGTTCGGTTCGGTCGGTATAGATTTCCAGAAAACCGAGACCGAACCGACCTAGGTTTGGTTCGGTTCGGTCCACCCCGAACCGAAAAAAAACTCCCTTGGACCGACCGAAGACCGAACCGATCGGTCGGTTTTTTCAGTCCGGTCGGGTTTGTAACAGCCCTAATAAGTATAGCATATGATCTTCTTTTTAATCTCCATCCCTAGTATGATACTGCATGAGACCAATGCAATAAAAATGATGGGTGATGTTCTTCAATGCTCAAAAGATGAGTCAATGAAACTTGATACAAAAATTTTCAAGAATAAAACTTAGACCATGACCAACATGAATTGTTCTGACCGTATCCGAAACATAACCGTGAATTGAAGAATGAGATTTTAACCATTGAAAATTATGCTTCTTCCTCTTCGAATCGACAGGTCATTCATAAAAAACGGAGTTCAGGTAACCTTATTACGGCCTCGCGATTATAACTTAACATAATATCAAAACTGGTGCAGAGACAGATTTTAGGTCAACTTCAACAGCAAATCTGTTATTGCTCAGGCATAACCAACGCACATGGGTTGCATCGTTGGAAAGCTCTACGAGTCTAGTTTCTAGCAAAACAAGCGGAATGTGATTTCGAGTCTCGAGCTAGGAGAGATGACTGTTTTCTCAACTTGTGTCAGTGCAGTCAGCAATACGAGTTTCACAGCAGCAGTTCGGTGCGTGATTTTTAACTTTTTCCCCTCTTCGAAATAAATTCTGAAAATTTTACCCAATAAACTAGACATGAATATCCATCTCCAGTAAAAATTTCAGAAAATTACAAGGTCAGAAAGTCTGTGAGAAAAATTCGCTAAGACCAGGACAGATTCAATTATGTTCAAGCCCTAATTGACAGAATTGAGACATGTCTCAAAGATGGACGAATTGGTAGGTTAAAATCCATTCTCTTATGAACCAATTAGGATTTAAACTACATGAATATCCAGGTATAAACATGTTTGATCGAAATCCAAAACATGGATTAGGTATAACATAGAGTTTACCTTCAATTAGATTTTCCCCAATTCCTCCTCCTCCTCCTCCTCTTCTTCTTCTTCTTCTTCTTCTTCTTCCTCTCTCTCTCTTTCTCTCTCTCTCTCTACGTGATACAAAAGAACCGGTGGAGGGGTTTAGAATGGTATAGAATATGGTAGAAGCTAGATTTATTAGGGAAAAGTTATCCCATGAGATTGGGTGCATGGGTTCAAAAGGGTAATAATTCATCTTAACCCTTCATCCACCTACCAAGACCAATCCCTTTTAATTAACTTAATTAAACCCTCAAACTTAAATCATGTATTACTAAACAATTAATAAATGATATGCGAATGATAACACAACACGTGTAACAATTAGCATGACCTATGCAAAATAAAATTAAATGTCATATGCGATGCACGTGTATGCTCGAAACGAGTGTTACATAAAATTTATTACAGGAATGGGAACGACCAAACCATGTCCGGCTAGTCCGGAGAAAGTCGCCGGCCAAAACAGATCCGGCCACATACGTACGCATATATAAATATAAAAAATCAATCGATCAAACTTGCTGGAAAAATCAAAAACCCATCGGAGAAAGTCGAAGATGAACTCGCTGGTGAAAGTCGATCTGAAATCCATTCGCCGATCTGATTTTTTCGCCTATCTATACTCGTCGGAGTCAGAAATTCTATCGGCGATTTGCTTTGTGGGAGAGAGAAAGGAGCAGTAGAGAGAAAGAAGCCAAGTGAGGCAGCCGTACCTCGCTGGGCGGGGCGAGGTGCGGAAGCGAGGAGAAAAAAGGCGAGTTCCAAGCGAGGCTGCTGGAAACTCTGCCGTACCACTTTCAGTCACCAGTTTGGCCTCGCCGAAGGTGAGGCGAGCCTAATGGAAATGCTCTTATGGGGATTCCAATGCCGTCACAGTTCATCTTTCTGTTGGTGGTTAATGCATTTAACTTCCAAAACAAGTCAAGAGGCTTTGGCCTAACGGTACCAGGAAGTACACTTTTGTACTAGGAGAAAGGAGTTACGGAGTTCAACTACTTTTTCAATGTGCTAATTTAACTATTATAACAATACTAACTTCTGCCAATTAAAAAAAAACAAAAATATCATTTGGTTTTGATATCAAGGAGAGCAATAATAGACATGGTGTACATATGCTATTACTCCGTTTATTCTACAAACCCCTAGAACCAGGAATATGTATCCACTGCAACTGCAACTCCACCTCGCCGCATTCCACATTCCGTAATCTGAGAAACATATTTTGGACTACGCTTCCATCGACCCAAATAACACAACTCTCTTCGGATAGGCAGTTCTCGCGATTCGGTTTTATGCTTTTGACTCTGGTTCCACTAGCGACGCCCTCCAAACGCATTTTTACAGCTTCTATCAAGGGTTTGATATCAAACTCTGCATCTCCCATTTTGTCATCGAAACTGAACGTATCCTTGTCGAAGACCATCTGCAAATTTCCATAAAAGATCAATATTATAGCATTTTAATTAGCACGAATATCTTATGAGAATGGGAAAAAAAAAGAGCATTCAAGGAATGCCACTGTTGTAGTTTATGAATGGCGACTATTGTGTATGTTAATTACATTATTTGGAGTTCATGCCAGAGTTTAGATTAGAGTACTCCTCTTACAAATTTAGGTCAGATCAAATTATTTTTAAGCATAACGCTCTGGTTTTCCCCACTGGAATGTTCTTTAGGTTATGTTTGGAAGTTACACAAAAGAAAGGAAAGGAAAAGAAAAAAGGAGGAAAATAGGAGGAAAAATTTACTATTCATTGAACTTGAAATTTTTATTTGCTTCTCTCTTTCTCTTCCAACTAAACAATGGAAGGGAATTTTTTTTAATTTTTTTATCTTTTCATAAGTTCCAAACAGAACCTTAAATATGCATCAGATTTATCATTTCCAGAGGTTGACAGGCATTGACAGCTATCACAAGCTTTGCTAATTCTCAACTTGAATTAACTTCTTTTTAACTTTTTCCCTTTTTGTCTTTTTCCCCCTTAATGTGGAGGCAAGGATGATTTAGAGGGACTAATTTATTTTCTTGTCTTAAAAATACTACTAAACCAAATTTTGCCTCGTCACATAACCAAAACCTCCACGGGAAACATTGCCCGTCACATAATATCGCTTTCTGCACTAAACTTCACCGCATCTATTTCGGAGCCAAAGAAAAAGTCTTCTCGCACATAGATAATGTTAGATGCGGGTTGAAACCTACCAAGAAACAAACTCTGACATGGGTCTTTAAACCAAGTTCGATCCACTTTTCAACCACTAAACCTAACTTCCCATTGGATTTAGCAAATATTTCACTAACACGTCATTAATAGCTGGAATTGTCATTCATTAATTGAGTTCATCAAATGAAGAAAAAAACTTACAAGCTTGATTGGGGTATTTGGGTCTGCAATAGAAAGTGTCAAATCTTCATCCCACACAGGATTCACATTTTGCTTCACTACACGGGTTCTCAGTTTCTGCTTCAAACAAACCAAATGAACAACATCATTAGAAATTCTCATTCATCCGAAGAAATATCATTAGAAACTAAAATATTTTGAATCGGTGAGCATTACAGAAGGATTGGTGGTTAGCTCATCCGAAAAATTCTGCAATTTTATTAAGGACAGAAACGTAAGAGTGAAGAAATTGGGAGGAAAACGAGACTTCTCTGCTCGGTTGTCCAATTCGGCCATCAATAATTTAGATTTTAAAGATTTTCCCTCTTTCTGGGATGGGTCTTTATAACATTGTTAATTACTATTAAAAATACTTTTGAATTATTTTTATCGAAATTACACAGGCCGCTCTCTTCGGTCCAACTTCATATTGCATAAAGAAGCCTGATCGATCCAAACAAAACCTTGCCCAAACAAACAAGTTGGACGAAGATCCCAAAAACCTATTAAGTATAACGGAAAAAAGAAGAAGAAAGAAATGGGGCAAAATTAGCCACGGTTTTACATTTCTTCAAGCGTTGTTAACTCCAAAACCAGAGAGAGAGAGAGAGAGAGAGAGAGAGAGAGAGAGAGAGAGAGAGAGAGAGAGAGAGAGAGAGAGAGAGAGAGAAATGGCATACCTGTTTGCCCAATCGGACAACAACGTAAGGATCACTGCTCTTCATATCTCTGATGGCAAGATTTACACCCCGGTGAATGTGAATTCTCAGTAGACCCAATATGTTTTCCATTTGAATTCAGCTTTTCAAGGACTTCAACGTATGAAATTCAAGAAACTTGATTGGTTGCTTGGTTCTTGTTGATTGTTGAGGAATTATATATGAGATTCTTGATCCAGCCCCGAGAGAGAGAGAGAGAGAGAGAGAGAGTTGTGATACAGTTGGCCTAATCAAATTTGCAATTTATATTGATGCGTTTTAATACAGCAATTTCAAAGCTGGCATGGATTAGTTAATTCGGGCCTACGTTTTGGTTTGACCAATTTGATACTCCATAGAGAGATACAATTCACGCGCTTCTTTGGAATCTTTCCCACCTTCAGCGAACAAGTTTTGACTTTTGATGGGCTGGGCTGGGCTCGTTCGACAAAATGGGTGTTCGGAATCAGATTATACTGCTATATTTGACATAATTATTAATAATTCCAAACTAGTCTGAAATACAATAGTTGCAAGTGTTTAAAAATGAAGTGGAAAGGGTGCAGTAGGAAAACTGGCCAAGTACAAGTGTTGTCTCTCAAAATTCACTCTTGTTTGTTATAGTGTTGTCACGAAATGAGTTCAATGATACAAAGCTGAACCAAATAAAAATCTACGTGAGAGTTTGCTCTGTGTCTATATTTAACCACTACATACTTGTTCACTCCAACTCCCTTCGCGAGTGTGATCGATGGGTCCGTCTTTGGTGTCTTGGCTCCAGGCCGCTTTTCTTTTTTTGTTTTGTTTTGTTTTTTGTTTTTGTTCGTTGTTTTCTGTATTTTCGGAGCAGTAGTATCCGCTTTTATTGTACTTTGTTTTTCTTATATATAATATTTTGAATGATCTGGTTAGGGTTTTTGTTTTTCAGGTGTTTGGGCATTGCCTATTTGTTTGGGCCAGGTTCCTTTATGTGTTTGTTGGTGTCTTACCAACTTTGGGTGTTTTCCTGTTTTTAAAAAAAAAATTATGAGGTGAGGTGTAGTGATAGGTGAGGTACTACCGTTTGTACATGATACTCCTTTAATGATAGGGAAACCTTTATTTACTGATAAAAAATGATCTAATTCGTCGGGAAAAAAAAGTTGAGAATAAGCGGATAGGACTATAACCCAAAAAAACTCGATCGCGTAAGGAAGAATATTTGACTTTTTTTTTTTTGCCATGTACATTGAGAAGGATATGTTTTAAACTTTTAATAGTACTAGATAGGTGGTGACGCGCAAAGCATGCTTATTAGGCCTATTACCATCAGATTTGGGATTTAATACAGCATTATATTTTACCTTCATAGTTAGTGAATTATCGGAAACAATACTATAAGATAAAGATTAGATAACTTTTAATTTTAAGATATGCAGCTTGTGCTTTCACTTTCTTTTCAAAAAAACTACTCCATTATTTTTCATTTCCTACTTAGTTGACTCTTTCGTTCTTGACATTTCATCCAGACATAATTTCAAATGAGGAACACCTTCGATATTCATACCCATGATTTTTCAACCTTTATACAAATTAGACTTAAAAAAAAGAAAAACTAAAATTCAACGTCAAAGACCTGATTGGACAAGGCCTAGGTTTACATAGCCCTTTATTGATGCTAAACATACTAACATAGTAACATGCACCGTACCCACACGTGGTGGAATTTTAGCTTTGGTCCCGATATAGATGCGGTGGAATCCCCTACGGATTGTGGTGTAGTGTGACGAGACAATACTCTCTAAAGGAGGTGACGGGATCGATACCATGCACTCCCATTTGTGCACCAAAAAATGAATACAGAGGATCTGACTCGCGCTGGCTAATGTTTGTGTTGTGTTGCTTGGATCATCATCATTCGTTGGACTAAGCTTCTGGATAGTTGGAATTTTATAATTGTCTTTGAATTTGGCAATTGGCCTCGGATGACTTCGAATTCAATTGCAGGTTGAAATCTTACACGTTTTACAGGATCATTTAATCTTTTTTTATGCACAAGGTATGAAAATACTCATTGCCTAACTCTTCCATTTCCACCTTTCTTCTTGAAGAAGATTCAAGATATCCTAGGCCCATCCAAAGTTGAATCAGCTCATCCTTCATGATGACATGGTCCTTTGGGAAAATAGAACAGTATGCAAACGATTGTTTCAGAGATGGTGACGTTAAATGGTCAAAACAAAGACGCAATACTGAAAAAATCCCCTCTTCATTTTCCAATAAACTCCATGTTTCACTCTCCTCGATGGACTCCCATTCTTGTTTATTCTGCTTTGAGTACAGTAGACCTCCTAATGAATTTATGGCCAATGCCCGTATGGCACACCGTTATACTTTTCTACCATTCTTCTACCAATATCCAATAAAGTTTGACTTTCTCTTGGTCCGCCACTGGCAAATGGTTTTTTCCTAAACATTGCCAAACAATCAGCTTTCGATAGTGTCGTCAACTGATGGGTGCAAGACGGGGATGTTTGCATTGCTGATACGACGTCTATACTATGGGTAGTAACTAAAATTCTGCTTTCCTTAGAGCCAACTATTCCTATCAAAGAATTTCTCAAGTTTACCCATAAATCTAGATATGTATTCCAAACGTCATCTAATACAAGAAAGTATTTTTTCCCATTTAGTTTTGCTGTAAGCTTTCTCACTACTCCTTGAGTGTTCGGTGTCTCAGATTTATCTCCAGTTGAAATCATCAGATACAAAAATCCACATTCTCTCTCCAACACTATTCAAAACTTCCATTTTTTTTTGTAAACTACTTGAGCTAGAGTTGTCTTTCAAAACCCAGCCATTCCTACAACGGCAGTGACAGGTAACTCACCTTCTATGTCAGAGCGTAGCAACATGTCTAGAACAACTAAAACATCGTGATCCCTCCCCACAACTGTTGTATCACCTATGGAAGGTCCAGTGTTCCTAAATTCCATAGGTTCAACAATAGCACGTATGAGTTGCTTAGCTGGTCTAAGACCAATATCATTTGCTACTTTACAAATTCTGTTCAACAGTACATTGATGTTATTGACCTTATTAGCCATCTTGACACAAAACGACAATGGATCAGAGAGGGTGAACAAATCATGCACCTGGTTCCTGATCCGGTCTTGTACCTTTCTTCGAAGAGCTTCATAGGCCAACTTGTCCAACACATTCTCAGCTTTGCAGGTTGCAGCCTTGATAGTCTTTAGCCATGCCATCATAGCTTCTAATGTTATTTTCTGGTTCTCAGCATCATGTAACAAACCTTGAATAATTTTAACCTTTCACAGAGCTTATCGAGGTCTTGCTTGAAACCCCTTGCCAGGTTAATCTGATTGTTAATATGATTGGTAGCCAGGGAAAGCAACCGATTCAGAATTCCCTTGGCTGCAGCGATGAGCAAAGCTTCAGCCATGGTTTTCATACGACAACAGAAAATGGGAGGGAACAATAATGCTTGGTGAACAATTAGCAAGAAAATACAATAGAAGAGGCGTTGTGAAATAAAAGAGAACGGGTATTATAAAGGGTAGGATATGAAGTTCAGCTTGTAACTTCGATGGGACTGAAACTAAATTTTTTGGGTGGATGTCATCAAAATGGTCTCAAATTGCATTATAAACTATGCAATGACAGTGTCAAACAGAACCTAGTATCTAATTTGAGTGCATTATCATAGCCCAAAGAATGATTTCAAAAGATCCATTAATAAACCTTGTCATTAGCAAGGTAAAAAATGCATTAAGCTAGACACATATCAACTTCAAATTCTGGAGAGAATAATTTATTCCTTTTAGTACTAATTTGTAAAAGTTAATTGCACCTTTCCGAAGATCACAGCTTACATTAATGCCAAAACTTGGATTCATGAGCAGAAACATAAGATATATTGGTTTGGTAGAGGTCTCGTTGTTTTTTTGAATAAGGTGCAAGACTTTTATTAAGCTCAAAACTAAAAGAATACACTGTTGGGAATTAAAACCCCAGAACAAACCAACCTAAAGCTGACTGTACAGCACTATACAACATGAAATCTATGTACAAATCATGCAGGTATGCCTCAAAATCCTGCCAGGTAGCCCCCAGTTCAGGCAGATTGGTTGATTGCTTTGGGAAGGCTTCATCATTCTCTTATAGCTCAAAAACACCTCATGTCATTTACAGTGGTGCAAAATTGAATTGCATCTGTAGCTTGGCCTTGAAAGATACTATAATTTCCCTCCCGCCATATGCCATACACTACTACTGCTAAAGAAGCCCTGTGACAGATGCTATGCAGACCTTTCCCCTTGACATTTCTACTGAACCACTGCAAGATATTTTTCAAATTCCATGGTACACCTTGAATCAGGTTCTTATTAATCAGATGTTGCCAAACAAATAGAGAGAATGAATGTTGAAAAAAGAGATGAGAGTGATTCTCCACATTGCTGCTACACAAAAAAACAACAGTCATTCACAATCACACCCCATTTCCTTAATCTGTCTTCGGTTTTAAGTCTCTGCAAAACAGCTAGCCAAAGAATAAAAGACCACTTGGGCACCATGAATCTGGTTCGTATAGCATTCCAAGCTGGCACCATATTTCCGCTGAATGCCACTTGGGCAGAGGTCTCATTGTTGATTGGGATCCATCCTTCTATCATGTTTATCCCTGTGGGGAAGACCAAGGAAGTGGTATCTTCCTATTCAAAAGAGATATCCACTACTTCGTATTTGTGCTGGATAAAACTGCGACTAATATGAAAGGCAAATTTCACCTCCAGCAGGATTGAGAACAACAACTGAACTATTATCAACACTTCACTCTTCTGCTTCATCATACTTCATAACCTAGGTAACTATGAGAGCATTCTTTTGAAGAAGAACTTAAGAAACCTACAATCCCTTATCTAGACTCTTCAATGGCTGAACCCGGTATTCCTTGAATTCCAAAAAAAGATACCCTCCAATAATTTCCATGTTGTGTTCATTCCATAAATGGCCTTCAAGAAATATGTATATTCAAAAGCTAAAAGAAAATTCGTGATGTTATTCTTCATGGCGTAGCCCATACCACAAAAGAATTCATAGACATAAAAATACACACAATTACATATACAAGCATATAGTACATATTCACACACTAATGCTTATATATATGAACAATAAGTATGAATCTTCAAATATATGAAGGGAAATGAAAGTGATACAGAAACGAAATCACTTGCACATGCATTTATTTTAGGTAATCAACCGACAATAGACACTTGTAATGACTATCTATTTACTGTCCAAAGAAATTAACTCGCCCCTAATTTCCAGCATCGTATTCTGTTTTTTTTTCCTTCTTTAATCTCCATCAAATGCTTCTCATCTCGCTGGGCCAACTTCTCCAGAAATGATAATAGCCTGCTGTGAACATTGCATCTTCTAGATCTCCTAAGTGCCATCCACATCTTATTTGTAGCGTGTGATGTGCAACATGCACCACTCATCCTCTCCTCTTCACATTCGACCTTGTTAAAGCAATCCTGTGTCTAAACTAAATTCTCCGTTACTGTGATTCCTACATTCAAATTCAAATGGTGGATCTCTCATGGAAAGGAAGTGTAGCTCTAGCATTTGATTCCCAGTTCCACAATGAAAAATGTCTAATCAATTACTAAGTTGAGGATAGGAGGACAAAACACCCTCAGGAAATGGAAAGACCATGTATATGATCCCAGCCAAGTGAAAAGGGTAAATTTCACTTCCTTTACTTAATTTTCTTTCCATGCTTTTTCCTCTCTTTTTTCTTCAATTTTTTTTCCAATTTGGTGTCTACCAAATCAAATCGGACTTGACGACCCATAGCATTTTCTGTTAGGTCCTCTTTCTCTTTCATTGATTTCTCTTTGCAGTGGGATCTTGAATGTCGATTTACCAATGACCATCAAAGAGACGGGTAAGGAAGATATAATCTATGAAACTTGTTAGGATTATACTAATGGAGATCAGAAACAGTTCATTGAACATCTTAAGTGCAATAAGAATATGGCATGACCATGGTCTAAACTCAGCATTAGACCAACACGATTAAGGAATGCTTACCATTAAGTCTGGCTGGAAGAGATTCTGGGTAGTGGGCAACATCAAACGAAGAACTGTGCAAAAAGAGGTGGGCAGCAGTAGATGGGTAATTACACAAGAACAAAATGGGGGAAAACCCCACAATCTGAGAATAAAGAAACCGAAATTGGTGAATTATACATATTTTATAGAAAGCAAATTCAAATAAGAAAATTGAAGAAGCTATCAGTCAACTTCTGATCCCTTTACGTAAAGATCAAAGGATTGAAGACCCTTCAAATTGGAGGATTTAGGGGGGAGTACATTTGAATAGAGATTAATCAGAATAAATTCAAAGACATTGACGAAGTAATGGGTTTCAGACTAAATCTTTGATTAGTGATGAAATCGCATTACGTACCTTGGGATGATTGAAGGAAATTCATGGGGTTCCTTGTGTTTGCATGAGGGAAATGTTGTCTTCATGAGAAACTGTCGGAAAACATAAAAATTAAGTAACGATAAATTGAGTCGTCATTGAATCATTGTATCAAACAGTTAGGAGGCAAATCACGTCAGATGGCTTTGCTAATAATTATGCACGAAAATATGTTGCCTTCATCACAAACAGTGGGAAAACATGGAAACAAAGTAATGGTGAAATTGAAGCAAGACCCACAGTCAACCATTTGCCGAGCGCGCGCGAGAGAGACCAACCGAGTTGTTGTAATGAGGATACCCCAGGCCCCCAACGTCTACCCTTCGCAGAGAGAGAGAGAGAGAGAGTGAGAGAGAGAGATGTGCCGTTCTTCTGGTTATAGGCATCGTTTCCTCTGTTTTTTCGGTTTTACGGGAAAGGAGGCATTGTTTGCTTGTAGCGTTTGGGTGTGGACGTGTAGGAAATAGTGCAAGGGTATTTTGGGTATAGGGGAAAGTCGACAAACAGCTCAGTCTTTTAAAAGAAAGCATAGATTTGATTTGATCTTGAGTTTGATTATCGGGGTTCTACTAAGGCCCGTTCGGCTAAATAAGATAATTGATATTCTTTTGTTTTTATTTAATTTTTTTTATATTTATTAATTTTTTGTCAATTTTTTTAGATTATTTCATCTTCATAATAAGAGAAATCGAAAAAGTAAAAATATACTATTGAAACCTAATTTTTTTAATAAAAACAAAAATAAGCTAATAAGCCTATTTTTTTCGTCTTTATTCAAAAAAATTGGATTTCAATCATAATTTTTTATTTTTTATATTCCTCTCGTTATGACGATGCAATAATCTCCAAAAAAATTAATGAAAAACTAACAAATACGAAAAAAATTTGAATAAGAACAAAAAAAATAAGCCAATTGACTTATTTAGCCGAACATGGCCTAATTAACAACAGTCCACTGGACATGAGATAACACACATAGGGCTCGTTTGGATGGGGTGTTGAGAAGAGGTATTAGTCTTCCCCCTCCTAAGACCATGAGCCTAGGTTTATCATCTGGTTTGGCAATTCAAAAACGAAAAGGTATTAGGTTTTCCCCATCTTCTCTTGTACCAGGTAATACCTCTAGGGGGAATTATTTATGGGTGAGTTTTTGGGGTGTTATTAGTTAATACCCCTGGATAATGCCGAAATAATACCCCCTGCTCCTCAATTTCAACTACAAAACAACTATATCTCTCCACTTTATTCCTCATCCAAATCAACTATTATTTAATTCATCATCCATAAATATTACATCAACGTGGGTCATCTCTTATTAATCAATACCTCTTACTATTGTATCCCCTTTCATAAGTAATACTCTCAATCCTTATCCCGTATCCAAACAAGCCCATATAGTTTCAAAAATATTAGGGCTTCGTTTGTTTTGTTGTAAAATATTTTTCGATAAAATATTTTATTCATTTTTCGTTGTTTGGTTTGGTAAAAATAGTGTAAAATAATTTACCCTATATTATTGAAAATATTTTCCTCTCAAATTACCCATAAGTTATTTTTCATGTCATTAGATACAGGTCTTTTCACTCGCTTTCTTCACCTACACTCCTAACAATTAAACTCTAGAGGAGAGGTAATTAACCTTGAATGAGAGAGAGAGAGAGAGAGAGAGAGAGAGAGGAGAAACATGGCAATTAATCTGCATGTTAGAACTTCTGGTTGTATCCATGATGCATGTTGTCGGGGGATACATTGCTTGGCGTGCTTGTGATGTATGTTGTTTTCAATTTCATTATCTCCATGCAATTAATTTTTTTTAACTTGGCTTTAAAGTGCTTATGCTGTGAAATTTCATTTTCAGGGGATCAAGACGAAAATGGATTACGGAGTTCGTCCTTCATTAGCTTAGCTAGCTTGGGCCTTGCTATGTTAATTTTTATCTACTTCCATGTCTTCGAGTACCTTAGTACATGAATTCAATATTTCTGGTGTAAGAAGTTGTTTTGTAAATTGTAAAAATAATTTGCTAGTACATGAATTCAATATTTCTGATTTAATTGGATAAGCGGTTCCCATGATTTGAAGAACCCCTTTTTTTTCAATTACATTTATAAAGCGTGATCATTATAGATATTAATGACAGTTTCAAACCGTCATTTTAAGATTTGGACTTTTAATGACAGCTCCATAAATAACAATTTCAAAATTATCATCTTTTATGTTTAATGACACTTTTAAACTGTCATCTTTTACGATTATTGTAGTAATGTTTTTAAATTTTTATTTGTCATTTGTGACGGGGCTAGGCCATCGCTAATAAGATTTTGATTTTTTTTTTGTGTTTTTTTTTTAATCCGCAAAAGCACCCAAAGGGCTTCTTTTTTTTGTATTTGTTTGCAATGGTATTTTACCTGTCCCACATGCTAATTTTCCCGTCGCAAATAGTATTGGCACGGAAAAAACCTGTTGCAAAAAGTATTTGCCACCTCACCATCTGCCACCACTCATTCCCGTCGCAACCCTGTCTCAAAAGGGCTTTAGCGATTGTAAGTCACTATTTGCGACAGAATTTTACCATCGCAAAAAGCATTATTTCTTGTAGGGAACCATCCAAATTGTGGTGTGATATGACGAGACAATATTCTGACGGTGATGACGGATCAATTCCATGCACTCCCATTTGTGCACCAAAAATTGAATACAGAGGATCTGACTCGCGCTGGCTAATTTTTTGGGTTGTGTTGCTTCGGTCATCATCATTTGTTGGACCAAGCTTCTGGATAGTTGGACTTTTATAATTGTCTTGAAGTTAGCAATTGGCCTCGGATGACTTTGAATTTCAATTGCAGGTTGAAATGTTACACCTTTTACAGGTCCACTGAAAATCAGAGAACACACATTATAGTAGTTTCCAAAACATTAGACTCCCCGTTTGTTTCGATGTATAATATTTTTTAGTAAAATATTTTATTTATTTTTTGTTGTTTGATTGGGCAAAAACAGTGTAAAATATTTTTCAAAGTAAAATATTTTACCCTTTATGATTGAAAATGTTTTCCTCTCAAATTATCCGTAAGTTATCTTTATGTAGATGCCGGTCCCTTCTCTCGCTTTCTTCACCTCTACCCTCCTCAAAATTTAACTCTCGAGAGGTAATTAACCTTGAATGATGAGAGAAAAGAGGGAAAGATGGCAATTAATTTATAGGCTAGAACTTCTGGTTGTATCAATGACCATGATCTTCTCTTTTAGAAATATGATTTTTCTTTTGTTTTTATCCTTTCCACGATCATGAGTATATGTATATATACATTATGAAGTGTATAGGCGGAGATCCTCGGCTATCTTCCCCTTCTTCGGATCCCTTATCTATTTTTATCCTATTTCTCCTATTATATTTTTTTATAATAAATTTATTTGTGAACCAAATATTGAAAAATACTTTACATGAAAATTATTTGTCATTTAAAAAATCATAAAATATTTTACTTCAAAACAAACGGAGCCTAGAGTTTCAATTTATTTTTTTTAACAAATATCTATACACTTTTATAATTAACTATTAATGCAGCTTTTTGCGCATTAACCATTGTTCATTGGATTATGGTTACCACTTACCTTTTACTTTTTCATTTAAGCTCTGTTTGTTTCGATATAAAATGTTTTACAATGTAAAATATTTTCCATGAAAAATGTTATTTTTAAAACAAACTTCAAACTTTTATTTTCTCATGTTTGTGAACTAACGTTTTGGCTAGCTCGGTGGGTTACTTTGGGCCTTATTACTTACATCCGGCCCACACAAATCGGTAACCAAAGTTAACAGTATTGGACCGGGCTTTGGTGGCCCACATGAAAGTCAATCTTTTTGTCTTTATTAAAAAAAATTAGATTTTGATTGTAATTTTTTACTTTTTAGATTACTCTTGTCAAAAAACTAACAAATGCAAAAAAAAATTGAATAAGGACAAAAAATAAACCATTTGGCTTATTAAACCGAACAACCCTTAAGTCACAAAGGTCAAGTTTCAAAGTTGTATCCGTCATATATCTATTGGCCCTTAATGTTGAAATATTCTCCAGTTAGTCATTGAACTATTGAAGTTTTTGTCTACTGGTTCCAGTTCTTGACAAGAAAAGTACATGAAGGAAATGGAATTATATCATCAATTTGCAAAAGAAAAGGTGCTGTTCCTTTAATTTAATTACTTCCTCATTACTGCCTTACTGGGTAATACTTGTACACCGATCACTACGGCAAACATTTCACTGTTGAATCAAAGGTAAACCTAAAAATCTCTACTGTTTAAAAGTCTTAAAAAGACCAACGATGACTATGTTGCTGATTTCATTCTACGATAAATGGTGTCGTCCTTATATATACACATATTAATTGTTCGAAACAATGACTATGTTGCTGATTTCATTCTACGATATCATAAATGGTGTCCTGATTACTATGGAAGATGCTTTGATTCTGATTTCATTCTATGTTGCTGCGCGCTGCTGGTTATGACAATCATGGTTGTCTCTATTTGGATGCTACTAGATTTCTTGGGCTGCTGATGTTATTTTTGTTGCTACTGCTGAGTTTGGAAGTTATATCTGCCCTATTTGATTCTGCTGCCCGATTATTTTTGCAAACGATGCATTTTATAGCCAACCAAGCAAAAACTCAGGAGAGGAAAACCTCATTACAATCAAACTTTTCAAAGAAAGCCTACAACAAACTGCTAAACGTCAAAACCCCTCAAGGACAGAATTCCCCAACATTTTAGAAGAGATTTGCCAAAGATTACAAATACTTTGGTTTTCAACTGTGTTGGGGATATTCCTTCAAGTATAGATTCTAAGCCTCAGAGTTTCTTGTATGCAAGCAAAGATTTCATCTGGACTCTCAGAGCCCCCACCAAACACTCTAGAGTTCCATTGGACCCAAAGAGTTTCCTCCTTTTTGCTCAAGGCCCACAGGTGTCTTAGCATTGTAGTCTTGTTCTATAACTTCAAGGACTTGAAACTTAGTCCTCCTTGAGATTTCGGAGTAGACTTCCAACCACTTCACTTTTGCCCCAATTTTTTAAGTAATAGACTTGACAAGAGAAAAGCCCTCAGTAATGCCCCCACTTCTTTTAAGATTTTCTGGGGAAGAATGAACAAAGAGCACCAGTATGTTTGCATGCTGAAGAGAACTGACTGAATCAACAAAGCTCGTCCACCAAATGAAAGAGTTTTATTAGACCAGCTCTCTATTCGTTGTTGGGCTCTTTCTTTGAGGATGACACAATCCTCATACCTTAATCTGGTGGATATAAGAGGCACTCCAAGATACTTGACTGGCAAAGATCCCTCAGGAATAGGGAGGATATTTAAGAAAACAGTTTTCAGCTCTATACCAACCCCCGAGAAGAAGAACTGACTTTTTTGGAGATTAGGTTTTAATCCTGAAGAATGATAGAATTCATGTAAGGCCTCTTTAATAATCTCAATAGAACTGCAATCTGCACCAGCTGGTGGTGGTTATGTTGTCCCTGCTGTGTGTGAGATTTTGGTCATGTATCATGAGTTCTTACTGCTGCTCTGGCTATTGCTGCAGTTTTCCTTTTGATTCAATTTCATTAGATTTATGGATCATCTAGCTCTTCGATTGGAGGGCTCTGATGCTCTGGTTCGTGATGCTGTTTTGTAGATGTGGATGCTACTAGTTGAAGTGCTCATGATTCTTGGATGTACTATGTTTCTTTGTATCTTTCTTTGCATCTAGTATATTTTGCTGGTTGCTTATCTTTTTTTGTCTTATATTTGCTTCACGTCGTCTGTCATGTTGCATATCTTTGGCTTGGACTTCTTTCTCTATGTACCCTTCCGTCGAGAGTAATAAATTTTGTTGTTGATAAAAAAAAAAAAAAAAAAACAATGACCATGTTAAGCATATGGGAATGGCTTTCCAAAAAAGGGGCATACCTCTCCCATTCCGAAAAAGGCCATATCTCCTCCCCTTGGTAAACGTAAACGAACAATTATGATGTACAAGTTCACGTGCAGCTTTTTGCTAAGATCAAAACATCAAAGAACCAAATTTGCCAATGGTGTGATGACTCAGCAAAGTGAAATTTTTCCAAATTAGGGTTATAAACAAATGGAATGTTTATCTTAGACCACCTTTTTTCTTGGACTTCGTTCGCCTATCATTTGTTGATGATTGACACCTGGCTAAGGCCATGTAGTTGGACGCATATGTGCCACACTTTTTTTCTAGTATAAAATCCCATCGGATTCGGGGTCTTCTTAATCCAGATTTAGGTGTCCCATAATTAGTATTAATTAACTTTAAGAACGAATCTCATTGGTTTAAAAAATCTCCTTCACATGGGCTTTAGCCAATCAATGGCCATGTTCATAGACAATCACCAACAAATGCATAGGATTGTCGGTCCATACACCGGACACAAGCCACTAATATATATGTCATTAAACCTTAATTAAGATGTTAAATAGTATACCAAAATGATGATGCTAATAGTATAGTAGTATAACTCATGCTTCAAGAGTACGGCTTGTTTGCCATTGGGCTAGGCTAATAAAGGCGTGCCGAGAGCTCCCTCGATTGGCGGAGAGTGGTACTTGAGTTTCTTCACTTTGTGTGTCGGAGGAGGATTGGATCGATCTTGGCTAGCTGTTGTTGGGGCTGTAAATATAAACATATATATAGTCATAAATTGTTTAAATTTAATTTGAAAGCTTTCGAGTATTCGCACCAAACTTTTTACATTTTGGATCAATTTACACCTTAAAAAGTCACTTTATTACTTTAGCTCTTCACTTTTAAAATATTTACCGCATTAAACTCTCTATATTAAAATTATTCTATTAAAAATATTATTTCTTTGTTAAAAAAAGAGCAAACAACAGCAAAAAACAAAAAAACAAAATCAGCCAAACCAGCAACGCAAAACCACTATACCATTACCAGCAAACCTACCTCTCTCTCTCTCTCTCTCTCTCTCTCTCTCTCTAACTTTACTCTCTCTTCTTCTCAATTGCAGCCCCATAAACCAACAAACAAAATCAGTCTCCACCGGCAAAATCACCTCCTCCAGTTGATCGAACCCCCAAGACCGGCAAAATCTCTTCCGAGCAACCCCAAGATCGAACCCCTCTCTCTCTCTCTCTCTCTCTGTTGAACCCACCCACGTACAACGCCAAGCTGAACCCACCAACGACGCCATCGTACCTACCTCTGCAAATCCACCCTTCAAATGCAAAGAAATCCTTCGATTGCAGATATTGTTTTGAATTGGTAAACCAGTGAATAGTGCCTCGTGCTTTGTCGCGAGGTACTGTAGCATTTTGGTATTGTGACGAGCCTTGAATGAGGCTGATGTAGGGGTGTTTTATTGTTTTCACTGGCTACTTTGGTGGAGAAGAGGGAGTAGAGAGAGATGGAGACGTGGATGCTCTTACAAGCTTGTCTTCAAACATAGACTAATGGGAAGTGTTACAATACACATTCCTTATTTGGGTGTACATGTATCATATGCACCTTCATTAAAACACACCAAAATATTATGATTTTCAAAATATTATAAATCTATTGCTAAAAAGTTACGAATCATATTGATGAAAAGTTACAAATTTTTAGTGTAAAAGTTACGATACGAAATAAAATGTTATGAATGACCGGTCCTACAAGTAATTTTTTATAAGGTGATATAATATGAACCAGACAATAGATGCATATAGTACACATTTTAAAAGGGTATGTATTAAAAATTTTCCTATACTATTAGTCTAGAACATGTTGATGTCGGAGTAGTTTTTTACAAGCTCAACTTGGTTCATTCGCCACCCTTTGCTACTGGAATTTTTGTAAATTTTTTGGCTTTTATTCTTAGAAAGCAATTTACTGATCATTTCCATTGTGAAATATGCGAGAAGAGATACTTTATTGACTTCGATAATAAAACCATACAATGTGCCCTCTATTTATATAAGAGATCGAAAGAGAGAGCCTAATTACGGTGGAAATCGAACTAATTAACTATGGAATAAAATCATCCTAATTACAATCAAATCACAATCTAAATATCACAACATTATCACGATATTATTTATCATACCTATTTATTCTAACATCTACAATACAATGGTAAAAGTAGAAGGGAACAAAGTGGGTGTTGCTAATTAATGCCAAATCTGATTTTGTTAATACCAAAAAGGCATTAAGAAAAGCAGTTGTGACATTGTCTGTTTCCAAACAAATCATATCGCAATGCTTCTATAAAATAAAATAAAAAATTTCCGTTTCAAAAAAAACAATCCAATCACAAGTGAACGCGAATTAATCCATCTATTATATTGTAGCAAGGGAGCTAGACCCCATAATTTTCATTTATTTTCATTTTCAGAGAAGGTGAGTATAAGTTTCAAGTTTTGGATATCTAATTAGGGTTGGTGATTTGGCTTAACCACTAAGTAAATATAGAGAAGATGGCCTCTATATATACGCTATTTAGTACATCTCCTTTTTACCTAAGTTTGGAAATTTCAAAAAACAAAAGATGTTCCGTTTCCTAGAAATATGATTTTCTTCGACTTTTAATTTGGTAGGTAAGAAGTATGCCTCCAGATTAATACTAAGTAATTTAATTAATATGCACCAAATCACTTTTTACCTAATTGGAAACCAAAAAATGACTCTTCTTCCCTATAGGATTATCTTAGTTTATCTTAATTTTTGGTTGGTTTAGCTACTAACCATCAATTGCATGCTGAGGAGCAAAGTAACAAACGGAAAAGAATGGCATCTTAGTTTTTACCTAATTTGGGAGAACTTTCAGCTCCAACCGCCTACCCTCCGTTATAAATTTCTTCTTGATTGGCAATGTCATTTAAGGTCTTCTGCATTATAGTTTTTTTTGTAACAGTCTTGTTATTATTAGCTCATTGGACTGACGATAAGCACACTAGAAGGCACATAAAATATGTATTTCTAGTTTTTTTTACACCCATTAATACATATTCACAAACCTACTGTTGCCAGCCCATTTCCACACCTTTTAATATACATTCACATGCCCAAAGATACACCGAAATTACGAGTCTTCTAACACCACCGTCGCTAAATTTAGCCAAAGAGATTTAAGATTCAACTAGAGATAGGAACTAAAATAAAATCCGCACATGTACATAATTAAAATTACTCCATATGTAACTCAAAAATTTGGATGAAGAAAAGAAATGTTAAGTCAAATTAAATACCCCTTAACTTGTATATTGCGATTAGGATAAGATCAAACAATAGGTTAGAAAGAGTTTTTAACAGCAAAAGCATTGATAACAGCAAACAATTGAAGCACGGCTCTTTAAGTCTTTTTTTATTATATATAAGCTTCTAATGCGGACCTCCACATCCAAGCAAAGTGCGCACCTCCCTTTTTCTGATCGAATTTCGATGATCCGAGCCGCTCAATGTGTTCAGAACGTGATTTTAAGGGTACTCGCGAAAAATCAGCAAAAAAAAAAATCGGGAAGAGCTTCATCCGAGCAGTTTTTATTTATTTTTTATTGAACGGTTTATATATATATATATATATATATATATAGAGAGAGAGAGAGAGAGAGAGAGAGAGAGCTTTTGTAGTATTCCAACCACATCAATAGGTTTGTCAATCTCCTGGTTATTTTCTCTTTTTAATCACCCGTAATTCAATGGTTTCAATAGTGGTCGATCCTTTACACTATCCAGTTGTGTGAGTTCTTGACCAGTGAACAATATCTTCAATGTAAACCGTGGCATAGAAAGTTAAGTGGTGGTACAATAACAAAATGTATGCTTCACATTTTGAATATTTTCTCGAGTAATGCTATGAACTCTTGACAAATTATCCTAAAAATGCCCCCCCAAAAAAAAGAAAAAAAAGAAAAAGAAAGAAATCATTGGTTCTAAACTATTAATTTCTTTTTTCAAGGTAATTGTGGGGGTACTTGCAATTATTGTATCTTCTCGTGTGACATCATCACACTAAACGTTCAATGGACTCCACATTTAAAGATTCTATCAATACATTAACACATGAAATGGCATATCCAAACATGGTACTCAAAATGCAATCTCTAATCATTTAGTGTAATTAAAATGGATTGTCACTTTGGCCGAAAAGGTTTTATATATTCATATAAGGGGCAGCCATGGAGTTGAAAGTAGTGGATGCTTAATTAATCACTGTATACTAGACTGTGCGTAAAAATCAATTGTGCACAGATAGGTGCGTGGGGCGCAATTTGGGGTCCTACACAAATGATTCAAATCGTTCATTAATTTTTAAATTATTTTTTGAGGCGTCCTGCAATATGTAGCTCAATCAGATAACTAAAAGCGCTTAATCTAATCTTTTTACTAAGAAATCATTGGTTCTAAACTATTAATTTCTTTTTTCAGGGTAATTGTGGGGGTACTTGCAATTATTGTATCTTCTCGTGTGACATCATCACACTAAACGTTCAAAGGACTCCACATTTAAAGATTCTATCAATACATTAACACATGAAATGGCATCCAAACATGGTACTCAAATTGTAATCTCTAATCATTTAGTGTAATTAAAAGGGCAAATTTTCGTAGTCATCCCTCTAGTTTTACAATTATCTCAATTTCGTCTATCTAATTTCAATTGTTTCAATTTCGTCCATGTAGTTTGTTTCATGTTTCAAATTAGTAAAATCGTTAACACCGTTAATGAAACTAACGGAAAAAATATGATTAAAAAATTAAGTGCTCTAATTTTCAATCCGGTTGAACCGATGCAAAGATCTTATTTTTTTGATCATTTTATCCTTGATGGTCGTAATGAATTTTTGGCTCTAAGGCCTTTTAACGAGCATCCGAAGACTCGTTATTTAGTTTTAGGGCTCTTTTAGAATGCTCATTGAAAGATCTTAGAGCCAAAAATCCATTATGACCATCTAAGATAAAATGATCGAAAAAATAAGATTTTCGCACCAGTTCAACCGAATTGAAAATTGGAGCACTTAATTTTTTAATCATATTTTTTCTGTTAGTTTCATTAACAGTGTTAACGATTTTACTAATTTGGAACGTAAAACAAACTACAGGGACGAAATTGAGACAATTGAAACTAGAGAGATAAAACTGAGACAACTGTAAAACTAGAGGAACAACTACGCAAATTTGCCTTAATTAAAATGGATTGTCACTTTGGCCGAAAAGGGTTTATATATTCATATAAGGGGCAGCCACGGAGTTGAAAGCAGTGTATGCTTAATTAATTACTGTGTACCAGACTGTGCGTAAAAATCAATTGTGCACAGATAGGTGAGTGGCGTAGTTTGAGGTCCCACACAAATGATCCAAATCATTCATTAATTTTTTAATTATTTTTTGAGGCGTCCTGCAATGTGTAGCTCAATCAGATAACTAAAAGCGCTTAATCTAATCTTTTTACTTTTCCTTCAAAATTCGAAATCATGAATTCTAAAGAAAAGTTAGAGTGAAATGTCAAACAATTAAACTCATACGATTGAGCTGATTTTCGATAGGGCAAGTCAAAAAAATATTTAAAATTATTGAACAGCTTAGATCATTTGTTTGAAACTCCAAAGTGAATGCTCCGCTCACCCATTTTTTTGCACTTTGTACGCATACAATTACTGCTTAACCCAGGAAATAAAATTTCCTCTTTAAGAAGTATTAAAAGTAAGACCGATAACCACACGTGTCGATGATAGATACCGGCTACGACGGCGCTATCAAAATAGTACCGGAAAATGAATATATATAAGCTGTGACTCGCCCCTAGGGTCACTCCAGTACTGTTTTTTTTTTTTTTTTGATCACCACTCCGGTACTGTTGAAGCACATTTTTAATGCATAATACGGGATTAGTTTAAGTTTAAACTAGTCTTTAACTTAGCTGTTCTAGATACCAAACTGCTCACATTAGCTGTGTGTCTTGTATTGCTCAAAACCCACTTTTTCTGCTTATAAAAAAGCTCTTGACTTTGAGAGGAAAGAAATCCCATTGACAGAAGAAGTACTCTCTCTCACTCTCTCTCTCTCTCTCTCTCTCTCCATCGAAACCTAGTCTCATCTTTGAGAGCTGAATTAGTGTAAGGTTTTTGTCATCTCAAGTCTTCTTTCACTTTTTTTTGATGATATTCGATCCCATGTTCGAGTCGTATGGATCTCAATAATGCTCTTTCCCCTATGTACATGTATGTTCATATTAATTTATATTTGGTGTTGATTTAGAAACCCTAATCAAAAAGCGAGGATGGGTAGAGGAAAGATAGTGATAAGGAGGATCGATAACACCACGAACAGGCAGGTGACTTTTTCAAAGAGAAGGAACGGGCTATTGAAGAAGGCAAAGGAGCTGGCGATTCTGTGCGATGCAGAAGTAGGTCTGGTCATCTTCTCCAGCACTGGCAAGCTTTATGAGTTCGCCAGCACCAGGTTTGAAAACTACTTTTGGTAGATTTTCTTTTATATCATTATTATTGGAAAACATATTATCACGAAACACAGGTTAATTGGTGACCCAACCTTTCAGAGGTAATTAGCCTTTCCTAGATGGCCTTTTTCTCTATACCATTGCTCAAAATGTACTTCACTTGTCATTTTTCATGCATATTATTTACTAGCATTTAGATATATAATTATCGTGTTTACTCATTGTAAAACATTGAGTGCATGGTTATCAAGTTCCAGAAAAATTGTGGCTTTGGAACATGAATAAATATATATATTTGATCCACCAACTGTTTGGTTTTTGCACCTTATGCACAATTGGAAATCAATGAGAAGGTAATCTAGGGGAAACCATGCACATGGTATGTAAATAGGCTTGCAGAAGTTGGCGGAGATCGATCAATACCAACATGAACCTCCCAGCAAGCCATGAGTTTTTTTTTTTTTTTTTTTCAATCACCAAAAGTCAATATTGTTAGAATAGTTAGATTAGCACCTTGGAAGACAAGTTGAAATCCTAATCTTCTTTCTCATGACACCTAAGTGCACCCTAGTGAGCCCTTAATTGGCTAGTGTTTAATTAGAAATGTAATGATCTTGACCGAAGGAATTTGGAAATGTGCTTTTGTCAAGAGTACGTACTAGGGAATTTGGAAATGAAGTACTCCTTGAGAGAAATCATCTGAAAGAGAGGCAGGTAATTAGTTGACTAATTAATTAGGCATGGACTATGTACATGTTTTGAACTTAGTATTTGGAATGAAGACGTACATTTGAAACTTCTGCTGGGTTAGGAGAATAAGCTGTACTAGTTAATTAATTAAGACCCCTTTCTAGCTTTCCACACTGAACCTATTTGTTGGGTAGTCTACTAGCTACTTAATGGTGGGCTCAAATGGTTTGCAATGCATGAAACTTCTCTAGGGTGCAAATACCCCTTTCTAGCTAGCTTTCTTCACACACAAATGCTTTCCTTTTCGTTTAGGTTGTATTTTGGATCAACTACTTAGAAAAAGAGAAGAAATAAAGAAATAAAATAGCAATGGATCTAACCATTGTGAGTCTAACTTTTCTATATTTATCTTCGTTAACCTAAACTTCAAAAAAAAAAAGATGTCATTCGTAATGAGCGAAGTCGTAAGTTCGGTGCTAAGATGTAGAACTAGTTAGACAGTATGTGTATCGAGAGATCTTCCATTTGAAATTCTTTGTTTCATATCCATTGCGATTTGTATGAGTGATTAATTACTCGATTGAGAGCCTAAGTAGGGGAATGCATGCACTGTGAGGACTACATAAGAGAAATTACTTATATGAGACTGAGGAAATGGAACTTCATGCGTTTAGAGGCGATAGATCCAGTATTTTTGTCTCTATTTTGAATGTTTAATCAAATTCGTGATACGAATATACCCGGCGGCCTAATAGAAGATTCATTCATTCTTCTAGTCCAACCCTTGCCTGATCTTTCACTCATCCAGTGATTTGAGCCGCACCGAGAAGCATAAACGTTTTTTTTTAAAGTTAATAACTCAGTATGCCCGAGCCAACTAGTACTCCTCGTCTAGTCTCTATGCGCCAAGATGCATGTGTGATGTGCTATTAAAGCTATTATCCATGAAATCTGATGTATGAATTCAAGTGTTAATGCTTAATTAGAAATCGATGGAGCCTCTTGTTATATATTCACCTATTTACCTCGGACGTGAATTCTATCAGACATTGAAATAAACTTGAGGGAACTTGTGGAGTCTATCACGAATCACATTTTGTTAATTCAAGCCATTCATTTTATAGAGCGCTAAGTACGTATATCATCCAAACAAACAAAAAATCTTAAGAATTCTGATAAGATAACGTTGAGCATATATGTCATTACATCACATTTGTCTTGCACAAAATGAATGGCGAGAAGTTTTGAACATTCATTTTTTTCTTAGAGAATGTGGTTTAATGAGAGATATCCACATTAGACTAAAGCTGATTTATTACATGAATGCATGACCTAAATATTAAATTCACTAATTAATGATGAAAGGTCGAAATCATCAAATTATAACTTGTACTCATAGAGGCCTTCAAATTTCCTCAAATCCATTTTGGAGAACTTGATGGAAGCCAATTCCATTTTCCCTCCTACTTATTTTAGAAAAAAAAAATTTAAAGTTGTTAAAAAGGGGTCTATAAGAAAATACAGTATCTACTATATTCAGCTAGCACCTTAAATATCCAAAAAATATATATATATCACTAGAGCCCCTTCCCATTTAGTGCCTACTTCTAATTATTTCCCTCAGCCCCGATTGGACCCGATTGGATCCTACATATGGCAGGGATATCTTATTCCCGTCATAAATAATACCCCCAAAACTCATTCCGCATCCAAGGCCTCATGTAGATAGAGGTTGAGAATGATTGGTGCAAGTTGATGATACTGTAGGGAAAATATACAATACTTAAAAGCTTTTATTGGAATTTCAGAGTATAGGACAAGATAGTCAAGAAAGCTAGTCCATTGTGTTAGGTAATTTGCCATTATTGGAGCATACTATGAAGAAGAAAAAAAAGCAAAGAAAAGATACTCCCTATTTAATTTTTTATTTGGGGTCACCATAAGTCATGGCATCCTTATCTTGAACCGTTTTAATTTGGTTTAGAAAATTTTTTCTTCACTTCTCTGAAGAGGGAAAAAAAAAGTCTGTAAACACAACTTTATTCGGAGCAGTCCGATGTATAGGAGACCGCCGCCACTTGCATCGAACGGTTTTGGATGTGGTTGCATCTCGAATTGTATTTTAAAATTGAGTTCCTAGCATCGGTCGAAGAGGAATCAAATATTAGAAACTTATATTTCTCCACTAGCCAATCCTTAACGTGGTATATGGTGTACTTTTGAGTTTTGATTCCTTGCTGCTGTTGAAAATATGGGCACATCAATAATTTTCATATCGTGGATGCATTGCACCATTTACTATTCTATATATAAATAATATTTAGTTTTCTTTGTTCCTGTTGGATGTTGAATTGTTTGAAGTTATTTTAAGTGTAATTGAGTTAATTGTTTAGATGTTTAATTGTTTTTAGGCCTTTAGCACTATAGACCAAAAAAAAATTATTAGGTTCTTTTTGGCATGTGCCTGACGGCTCAATTTCAAAGGCCACCCCAAATGTCCCGAAATATCCAAACGAATCGAACTCCTCCGGTATCAGCCCTTTGATTTAATTCAGTTAAGATTGGTATAAAAATCATTCCTAAACCAATCGGACCCGAACCGGTTACGTTACACCCCTAAGTACACATAATGGATATATGCACTTACAACACAGACTACACTGCGGCATTGCGTCTCCATGTATACCATTTGTGTGAAATATGATATAGTCAATACACGAGAGTCAAGTGAGATATATAGTAGAAAATTAAGAAGTGTGCATTTTATTTTCTTCCTGGGATTTGTTTTAAAATAAGTTGTGGGCCTTGTCGAAAAAAGCAAAATCAAGGCTCCTGAGATCTCAATTTTTAAATATATATATATATACACACACACACACACTACTTGAACCTTATTAATTGTCCCTATTTCTCTTTGAATTTCAACACTCAGGTATGTCGGAATTATTCACAATTTCATCCAAGAAATATACACCCACACAAGAAAAATATAAACACCATATTTGCGTGGTTCGATGTAAATCTCTTACAACTATGGGAAAAAGAAAATTCATTACAAAATTAAAAGTAATTAAAATGTGAGATGAGAATACATATATCGATTCATACGTAAATAAATCCATATTGCAAATGCAGATATGTCCATGAACTACAAAATACTATAACACAACACAAAATTGACAAAGTTAAAGTTACCGCGTAGGATCGATGTAGTGATTACTTCGTTTCCAACATACATTTTTTCATTCCTGATGTTTCTTCAAAGATTCTCGTCCCCAATTGCACGACACATAGCACTGCCACTCTCCGTTCTTAAAGGTGATAAATACAACTGCGCAATCTGATCAGATCACTCATATGTTTACTCTTGTCAGCATGAAAACAATAATTGAACGGTATAATAAATCCAAAGAGGAACATCATCAACTTCATAATCAAGATTCAGAAGTCAAGGTACGCTTCCTTTTAACACTCTATGTACCTTTGCAACTTATCCAGACGGACTAACGACATGTTTGAGATATTGTTGCTTTGCCTTTAATGCATGAGTGCTGCGGATTTGTCACATATCTTGACAAGCCTGTCAAAATGAGATGTTCAATTTGTACCACATTTTGCATGGATTCTAATATGGACAGTTACGAAACAGAAACTCGAAGTTGGATTTTTTTTTTTTTTAGACCAGCTCAAGTTCCAATCTCGAAGGAACATATTCTGACCCATAATTTTTCACTTCTAGATTTATAACTCGCATCCCTTCATCATATAGTGAAAACCAAATTCTCCCTATGTAGTCCAAGCAAGATATGCATGGAAATATTGGTTAAATGAAGAACCAAAACAAGTAAAAAGTTCTCCTACAACATTGGTTTAGTTGTGCGCTAGCACCTTTGCTCGCTAATCCTGTATAGGAGCAGGCACGTCGCAGACATTGGGTGCAGCTCCACAAGCGTGTGTAGGAATATAAGTGGCTGGAATGGTACCTGCCAGTGTTACATAGACTATTAGTGATCAGAAAACACTTAATGTACTACAGCAAGCAAAGAAATGGATTCACAGCATTCTAGAACTCTTTTTGGCTAAGAGGAACGAACTATCTTTTAATGGAATTAAGTCCACGAAGAAGTGCATCAAAATAACAGTGTCTATGAGAGTTGAACGAAACTCTCAACACTGTTTTCAAGCACTACTTTTTGCAAGATTGTCATTATCCAGAAATTTCGCAAAACCTCTATTTCTAACTCAGCTCCAAGTTTGTCCTACTCCAGCATCTTACTCGGAATGGGATGTGGAAATGTGGCGAAGCTTATTTCCTTGGCTAAGAAAGCACAACAGCAGTCACAAGAACGCACTTGGGACGTCCTTGGCGTGTTTCTTAGTTAAAGAAAATATACTTATGGCAAAATTCTAAAACCATATATAGCTTCCGTGTTCTAAATCTTTGAAACTTCACAAGGTAATGGGTCAAATAAATCAAGGTGTTATATGCTAGATGAATGGGGTGAATTGTTTCTCACCTTGCAGAGTCTTTTACTCCGAGATTCAACAATCTGGAAAAAATACTCAAATGGTTCTATACTTATGTCAATAGATGGTCAAAAATTCGTCGGTTGATACTGAATCGACATCCAGATCCACTAAGTATACATCAAATGTATATTACGGTTTGAGTGCACTAGTAACACTGGTTTATACTACATTATTTCAACTCGAAATAAGTGTGAATCCTTTCATATCATCAGTTGTTTCTATCAACCCAGGAAACAAGTGCTAAGGTTAGTAACAATTTTCCTTTTCTATAACAACTGAGCATTTAGTTTCGACAACATGTCTATTTTTAACTTACCCAAAAAAAAAAAAAAAGCCTATTTTTTAATTTCGACTGCACGTGTTTGGCCCACTTATGAAAGAGAGTTTGGTCACAAGGAGGGGGCATATTGAAAATATAAAGGAAAAAAGTTACTAGACCCTCTAGCAACTTATGCTTTCGAATGAGTTAGCGGTCAACTATTCAACAGTAAGCGAGTGCCTAATTGTTCCACAAATCGGTAAGATGCACACATTATGCTGCGAAGTTTCTCTGGATGATGGCAAAATGGTTGACATGATTCCATTATAAGATAGTCCATTTGTCTTGACTGAATGGGATTGTAGAATAGAACACATCCACAACTAAAATAGAAAGTTTGCTGCTAGATACTTTTGCGGATCATGTATACGAACGACATGCCGAATTTGTTTAATGGCTTCTTCTCGCAGGTAGCAAGATATAGAGACTTGAACAGAAAAGCAAGTTCTGCATATTACTTGCGTAATAAGTACAAGCTAACCTGAAGTTGATCCCTATAAGGACAAACAAAAACCTAATCACTACTTTGATCAGATCTTCTCTTATAGTGCCTGGATGTATAATAAGTAAAATGCATGAGCTGATTGGAGAAAGGAGCAGTAATTTCAAAACAAAGGAGAAGGAATGACTTCAAACTTCTTCAAAGCTTGTATTTAGATAAAAAGGTACATCCACTATGAGGACCATACAAGGGTCCATGTTTCTTGGGTAAGAATTAGTGGGAGAAATTAGTTAAGTCATGTATGCTCAAAAAATGCACACTAGTATTTGAGATGATGTCAAGTGAAAAAAAAATAGACAAAACATATATATGATTGCAGAATTTGGCATGTTCAGGAACTCCAGCTCACTTTACCATCAAACTTTTTCCCTATCCCGAGAAAAATTATTGGAGTTTTTAACATTGGTACGCTAGAATGGGTAGCCCCCTATGTAGCACTGACAAGGACACGAGACACGACACAACACAGACACTACACCAATACTCTGGCACATAAAATTTAAAAAATTAGAGGATACGACGCGTTGGGGGACACGTTATGGAAAATATTTATGTACACAACCATATGAATAATTTACAAAACAAGGCTCTAATTGTAAAAATGTTACGCCATATATACCTTAAGTCATATCTATCACTCACAAAAGTATTTGAACAACAAGTGTTTCATCATTTATCTGTCATGCGTCACATACAAAAAATACTTTTGTACCTTTTGAATAGAGTCTACTATTTCGTTTAACACCCCTCGCTTGTTTTGCAAGTGTCCAGAGCAATTTTTAAAAATGCTGAGAAAAAATAGGATACTTTCGCTGATTAAAAAAAAAAAAAAGGATACTTTTGATTTGAGTGTCAGACACAGGTCTCTGGTGAGTGTCGGTGTCCGGCAAGTGTCCACACTGGCATGTGACCTTCGTGCTACATAGGTAGCCCCTCAAAAACCAATTCAAGGGGAAAAAGAAGGATGTCAAAATGTTGATTCTAGCTACAATCAAAATATTCGAGAACAGTTCGAAACCTGATGGAAGTATTATGGCCCAAGCCAGTGCAACAAAATGGTTTAGTAGCTTGGCTTATATCTTGAGTGAGCACATCTCATCCTAATTCCTATCATGTTAGTTTTGTTTTAGCGTCATGCATTCATGCTACATTCATTGACTACATTTTTAAATAAGCAGATTATGTTTGAAAACTCACATTCTCTATACACTTAATCTGTGACATCATACTTGTTAGTTTTGGCAAAGGGAAGCAGCGATCTTGAGGCAACAACTACACAACTTGCAAGAAAATCATAGGTAAAACTATTCTTCCTTGGTAATCTTTTCTTATTCAATCATGAATAAACTTGCACGTAGATCAAAGACTTCATAAAATAATAGTTGGGTATGTCAAAAGGATCATTCTTAAGTTATTTCAACGTATCTCTGATATCTTAGATGATCATATAGCCAGAAAATCGTGAAGAGTAACAAGTTGTAGCTATGACACATATTGACTATTACAAAAACAGAAACCAACATATAACATGAATGCATGGTCAACACATTGATAGCATCTAGTACTTTATGGAACTACAGCACTTGACAAGTTTACCAAAAAAATATTATTAGGAAAATAAGTGTATCTGATGAAGATTTTACATATGTATCTGTGATGGGGATCGCATAAGACCCAAGATCACTCCCACGTACATGAAGCGCGGATAAAAGAATTCATAAATATTGATCCTTGATATATTTTATTTTAGGAAGCAAATATGTTATTTAGGAATCTATTGTTTATTTTAATTTTGGAAATATGTTTATTTCCAGTTTGGAAACATTGTAACTAGCCTATAAATACTAGGCTTGTTAACCTTCATAAGTTACATTTGATATTGAAAATAAAGATTGAGCAAGAATTAGGGTTTTCTTTTCTTTGGTTCCTTTCTTTTATTTTGTGAGTTCATTTGCCCCGGCCAGCCAGCGTCAAGTGTCAATCTGATGAAGATTTTACTCTTTTTCTCCATTTTGCTGTATCAAAAAATATTTTCAACAACCAGGAAACATACGCTTACCAAGGTGTTCTCCAAATTGAAGTTGAAATTGGACAACCTTTCACTCGGCTTGAAGAGGCCAGCTAAATGCTTCTAAAGAAAGACATGGAGTGTATCGCTTGATTTAAATCTATAAGGAACATATTCAAAGGACCTGTACAAACTCTCAAAAGCATTAAACTCATTGGAAACAACATACCCTCAAATCAAGCGAAAAAAAATTACAACTCAATAAATATTTGTCAATCAAAATTGCAAACAAAAATAGGGGGACTCTAGTGTCTAGGATCTTCCACCTTTGCTCGTTGATTGGTTGCGTCTCTGACTAGGGGCCAAAAGAATGATTAGTGAGCAGTTAAATTCCTAACAAAGGCTGGAAAAATCTAGAAGATCCCTATGCCTTGTTAGACATGTGATGTAACATTGCATTCCTCATATCTCTGGTACAAAAAAGACTAATATGATTAGTATACGAAACATGCCTGACATTTGATAGCCATAGAAAGATAACACTTTTGATGAGACAGACAATTGATGGGAGAAGAACTTTATGGTTTGAGTGTCAAAGATCTACAAAATCTTGAGAACCAATTGGAGACAAGTTTGCAAGGTGTCCGCATGAAAAAGGTAAGAACCCCTTAGTCTTAAAGAATGCTGAACAGTTGAGCTCATGGTGGCCTTCTATGAAGAACTTCTGTTATTGCTGATAGGATTTTTCTACTTACATTACATGGTTTTCCAACTTCTACAGGACCAGATTCTAATTGATGACATACAAGAGCTAAATCGAAAGGTCTCTCCAAATGAAAGCTGTTACTTTACTCAAAACTTTTGACCATGATAATTTCTGCTATGAAAGCTAATCTTTGTTGGATTTATGCAGGGGACCATCGTACATGAAGAGAATATTGAACTCTACAAGAAGGTAAACCTCCTTCGTCAAGAAAATGTGGAGTTGTATAAAAAGGTATCTCGTTGGACTGCAAACTAAAATCTTATCACAATCCTGAATAGACTCATACATTACAATCACTACCATCAAACAGTTAAATGTATACGTGTGTAATTAGTTTCCTGACCAGGCACATGGTTTCCTGTCTCAGGTTTATGACACAAGGGATGTGATAGCGGTGACTGGAAGCACCCACAATTCATATGGTTTCAGCATCGGAGAGGACTCATATGTGCCAATCCATCTACAGTTAAGCCAGCAACCACAGAATCATGAGATACCAGCAAGGGCTAGGAGATCCAGGTAAAAGTCCTCTCCTCCTCTGCACGCCCTAGGAAAGCAAGTTACTCATCTGAAGTGTTCCATGCAGTCTTTGATCCCAATGATATCTCATCAAATGTTACACAGTGCATAAGAACAACAATCGATTCGAAGCTTTCTTCTTTTCTTTCCGAGAACATGCAGTCCCTCTGCCCAAAAAATAAGGGTAATTACCATGCATAACCTAGGGTTGGCCCCAAAAGGTCAAGCACCTCATGGGGGTTCGAACTTGTGATCTTCGCTTTCTGAGATGCTTGTCACGACTCAACTTGCCGCTAGGCTAAACTCTCCGGGTTCACCCAAGGCTTTCTTAACAAATGAATAGCCTGGAAATGAGCGGAGGTTTATCAACGAATATGTTTTATGCTGGCAGCATTATAGCATTTTCACAATGCAGCAAGCACATTAGGCCACATGACTAACTTGTTTACATCTAGTAACTCAAGTCTCAATGTTCTCAGCTTCTCACTAATCAAGGTTGAACAAAAGAAGAAACCCATGAACCGGATAAATTTGGTTCCTTAAATCACTTCAGTGTAAATCTAGAAAAGTACATTGATTTGCTTACAATTGCCTTGCTCACAGGTGAACACGCATGTTCCATCTCAAGATGACCAGAACTCTTGTTCTGTGAAGACGTTCCGACTATTTGCATTCAATTGATGTGTACTTCTGTATGAAACTTTAACTAAAAAGTACATAATGACGGTAGCCATCATTTATCGATGCTACCCAGCATTTACTCCGTGGAGTATGTTGTGCACAAAAAAAATGCCACTCTGCACATATAATGCAGAGCTGAGGTCTGTATCAAGTCTCGTCCCTCCCAACTCCCTCAATTAACAACTGCATGCCACAAGCAACATTATAAGGCTCTGTTGTGAATGCTATGAACTACTATTCTGTAGTTACAGAATGGTGTACCATTAGAGAAGTCTACGTTGTGAGGGTTTGTGGTAATTTCAACTTTTCATTTATGTTGGTTTTTTGTTCCAAGGCTTTGTGTGGTCAGAAAGGTTATGAGGTTTTGTGTTATGAGGTTATGAGGTTTTATGGCCAGGAAGGTTATGAGGTTTTATTTCAAGGCTTTGTGGTCAGAAAGGTTATGAGGCTTTGTGGTGTGTTGTGAGGGTTTTGTGGTGTAGTATAACATTATGTGGTGTTAGTTAAGAATCGTTGTGCTGTAGCTACGACCGTGCATATGCAATTCACACTATTATGGGCGAGTATTGTAGCCTTTACCCTATTGACAAGGACCAACACCATCCAATGTCCTTTTGCTTATCTGGCAAACAGCAGCAGAACGGCAACTCGTTGATGTACATTGGTCATACAACTGATACAAGACCCAACAAGAGTAAATCGCTTATATCCTATTTGAACAACAGTAAAGTACCATTGGCAGAAGAGTGGAGAAAATTACATTTTATGTCCACTTCAAAGATCATCCAGAAGAAGGAAACTGTAAAGAAAGCTTCAGGTTCCAACGGCCTTTTTTCCCCCTGTTTTTAACTTCCAAAACTACTGATGTCTGAACGTTTTTACATATATCCTTCTCTTTTACGTTCCCACATAGTAAATCAGGCAGGCAAGCAGGCTCAGGAACATCAAGCTCTATGGCATTTTTGCTTTTGATTTTTCTACATATCTACCTTTTTTACTACAACCAAAAGAAGAGGGGGAAAACAGGCCTTTTTTCCCAGTTTTTTCTCTGTGCTGCCCCTTTGTTTTTTCTTACACGTTTTCATATTTAAAAGGAAACTTTCCTAGTTCTATATGCAGGAACAAAGTATCTAAAAACACTATCGCAAACTCAACCATTAAACGCAGATTGACTATATTAAGAATTGTTGGCTGGAGATTTTCCTCCGACTTCTTGACCTCTAATCATAATGCGTATTCTATACAAGACAACCGGAGCAAGGTAGAAAATCCATATGCAGTAAAAAAAAAAAAAGTACCGCTAGAATCTGAAACTAAATTTAGAAAAGATCACAGCATGGAATCGCACAAAAGATCTCCATCTAAAAGGATGGTAATAAAGGGACAACACATAGGACTTCACTAAGTATATCTCGGCAAATAAGGAATTATCCAAGTAAGATGGAGGTACAAAACCATCTAAATATCCTAATAAGAGCTGAAATAGACCTATGGGGCTCACCTCGGTGGAACTGAGGAAATCATAAATGAAATTTTATCCCTCAATTCTGTTTTCCATATCATGTGGTAAATGAGCAGCAGACATGCTTAAATAAACAACAAATGTGATCAAATTGAGGATATACACAGGCTGCAACAATGAACAAGCATTATAAGTAACCCCGAAAGTGTATAGTGTGATGTTACTCTGTATCCAGCTGACTGATTAAGTAGGCGACTCACAAGTTCAGCGAATTCCCAGGGAGAACTGCAACAGGACAAGTAAATCAAACAACCAGATCAAATATCTTTATGCTTGAACAAGTTAATGAATTTGAGCAACACCAGAACATCCAATCAATGACATCACTCAAATAACATTTTCAGGAAGAAAAAAAATAGACACATTAAACAAGGGAAATAGTTTCTCTCGAGCCCACAACTGGATCATGTTGTTCGGGCATATGGCACCCACCACGCGTTCTGTTATGATGATCCGATCCTTTCATTTTATAGGCTCCAGGGCATCGATCATCCATTAACAAAATCAACTTGACAAACAATTATAGCCACATGATTTAATCGCACTTTAACCAGAAAATTGTATGACAACTATGATTTTAAACTAAACCAGCCATCTTTTTTATTCTGGTAAATGAATGTAATCAAGCAGCTACAATTATGGAACAAGGATGTTTATTCTCCTATTTTTTTATAGATGATATACACACAAAATCTTTACGATGAACCTCTAGAGAATGCACGGGTAACAATACTGGACTGGAGAGAAGCTATTAATCCCTCGAACGGGTAATGGAATAACAAGTGCAAATTAAAACTGAGAAAAATGATAAACCACAGCCTAGTGCATTGATTAACGTACAAAAAGTGCATGACATCTGTAAAAGAGGTATAGATATCCGTGATTGTAAATTGATATTCGTAAAAAAATGAACTGGAATTCTTTACTTTTCTAACAATATGCGTGCATTATCCATTGCCCAGTGGATTGTGGTTAGCAGATTGGACTATTAAACTGGGACTTGATAATCCACACAAAGGGCATTTTCCCCGCCTGAAATAAGGTTGGACAACTATTTAAGCTTAGAAGAAATCCAAATCTCTTCAAGCTTTCCCAATTGAATGCTGTTTAACTTATCTTAATTATTCTTGCTTAGGAGTGATTGTGTTGATTGGTTTTTAGTGCCATGGCCGGCTCTGCCGCGTGAGCCTTAAGCCCCAAAAATGTCCCAAAAGTAAGGTCTCCACTTTTTTTTAGTACCAAGTATATATGTGTTATTATAGGGCTCATTTTTTAACCCAACAATATATTTTACACTTAAGGCCCAATGACCCAGTAAAATGGAACAAGGAACGAAGGAAAAAACAAAAGAAAAAAACAAAAAGGAAGAATAAAAGGTCACGGGATCGCTGAAGATCTCCGGGGCCTTCAAAATTATTCAGTGTGGTGAGTGCAGGTATGATCTTTTCCCCTTAAACACCACTCCTTCCATTACAAACAAATACAATGAAGAAAGAGAAGAACGAACAGGACTACGGCCAGAGAAAAAACCAAGAAGAAAGAAGAGTGATGTTTAAGTAAATATAATAATACTTTTGAAATATTGTGGTATATTGTATTTTTGTGGGGGTTTTCGCGTTGAATACATGTATTTAGTTTTGAAAAGTTCATTTATAGATTTTATATTTGATTTTCGTTTACAATAATTAAGGAGCTCACTTTCGAAGATAGTCTTAGGCCTCCAAAATCTGGCCCTGCTTGTTACGGTACAGTGTTGCGTCTCTCGCTTGATATTCGAACCACGCGCGGAGGGAACCAAATCAGCAGAACAGAATCAACGTTCAAATTAAGGAGAATGTATGGGATATACAGTATTTCGGAAAATTTCAATGGATAAAGAGAGACCATTATGTAGGGCACAATTGCAGCGTAATGGAGGTGAATGGACTTTGGGATCTCACCTGGTCAGGGAGATAGAGAGAGAAAGATGCCCGCCGGACTCCGCGTCAGGTACGTAGAGAGAGAAAATCAAAGAGACGAGCTTCGGTTCGATGTATGGAAAAATACTACTCCCCCTCCCCAAATTGTCGTGTTTGTTTTTTTTTTAGTGAAATATAGATAATTTTTTGAGATGAGCTAAAAAAAACAAACACAATAAAACACAATAATTTGGAACGGAAGAAGTACTATTTTGGTGACCATCTCTGTCCTCTGATGACATGTCGTCGCTGTGTTGATAAGTATATCTCGCTTGTTATTTACATATAGTATTCAAAATGTGATCGTAAACAAAAAAATTCTTTTGGGCCACACGGCCTAAATTTTAGAGATTGATTGGGGGATTGTAAAGGCTATTTAGTTATATTTAAAATTTCGGCAGATAATTTTGAAGAAAGTCTAAAATACATATCCTTTAAAAAGTGTGTACCATATGAACCTCTTATATAATTCATTCATAATATTTTGATGCGTTTCGTAAATTTTGTTCTAAAAGTCATAACCTTTCAGCAATAGAATTCATAACATTTTTACTATAATTCATCACATTTTGGTGCATCTAGTAATTTTGAGTAGTGCTATATGTACCGAAAATGGGGGAGAGATTTCGTACCGACGGCCGCCTGTGGGCCGTCTCCGGCCATCGGACGGCCGATCCCAGCCGTTCAAAAATTCTAAAAAAAAAAAACCGAGGGGCCCCGCGCGGGAATCAATGGCATCCGAGGTGTGTAGGGTGCTTGATCCGAGCACCCCTTTTCTTGTGTATATGTATAAAAAAAAAAACCGAGAGACCCAGCGCGGGAATCAATGGCATCCGAGGTGTGTAGGGTGCTTGATCCGAGCACCCCTTTTAGTGTGTATATGTATCAAGCACCCTACACACCTCGGATGTCATTGATTCCCGCGCAGGGTCTCTCGGTTTTTTTTTTAGAATTTTTGAACGGCTCGGATCGGCCATCCGGTGGCCGGAGACGGCCCACCGGCGGCCGTCGGTACGAAATCTCTCCTCTCTTTTCGGTACCTCTATCATTTTCCCGTAATTTTTATACTATACAAAATCATAACTTTTCAGCAATAAAATTCGTAATGTTTAAGGATTTGTAGCATTTTTACTGTGATCATAACATTTTAGTGGATCTCGTAACTTTCATATTAAAATCGTAACTTTTCAACAATATCTTTTATAACAATTCCTTCATGAATCATAACATTTTTGGGATGCTCATGATACACGCCCAAATAAACATGTGCATTATAGTCTTTACCATAATTTTGAGAGAGATTAATCCATACTCTAGCCTTAGAACCAATGTTCTTCTCTCTCGCAAAAGTGTATGGAGTCCGCACACTTGAAAATGAGACTCACACATTTTTTAGTGAGGGAAGAGCATTGCTCTATAACATAAACTAATTTTTCTTATTTTAAGCACAACTCAAGCTAATCGTAGGTTGCTCATGTAAATATTAAAAGAGTTTAACGTCTTTTCACCTGAGTCGGTTAAATTTAAATAAACGAAGTCCCAAATGAACTGATCATGCTTTGGAAGTTTCGAACCTTGGGATTTAGGAGGGCAAAGTGCAAACTACAGATTTCGACTCCCGGCCAAAATTTGGGCTGAAAGTTTAGCCTTTTCTTACTAGTGATCACTAGTGATGTGAACCGTGTGGTGGACTTGGGGGCCTGTCTTTCATTATTAAGGTTGCTTCTCTTTATCATTCAAAAAGAATTTTTTTTAAAATTCTTCTTAAATTCTTGATACTTTCAACATTTATCTTTCTATCTCTCTCCATTTATTATCCCAACTATTTTTTAAAAAAAATTTCAAACACCAATTCAAACATAGCATAAAATTTTAGATGAGGTCTTGTACCTAAAAAGGAGATATGTGCGAATTGGTTGGGGTAACATTAACATATATAATTAATTGTCACAAGTAAACCTGGTTGATCCATGTATGCGCCTGTGCTGCAAGCCTGCAGACTCTTCAGTTGACTATTTATAATATTTCGAAGTAAAAAAAAAAAAAACAAGTAAACCTGGTTTCAAAATAAAGTAGTACCTAATATTCTTGGTTATATCCGCTCATATATATGTAGTTCCCGATCTTGTTGGGCGTGGGGGTGGGGGGCGGGAATCGAACTAAACTGGTGGGTAGGTGGGGGGGATGAATGAACTAAACTGTTCGGTTAGATGGCTAGTTGCTTAACTTTTACGGAAATCACTTTTACTAGTAAAGAAAAAAACAAGCACACAGTAAATAAGCAATCAAAATCAAACTGCAAATTAATGCTTTCAGTTATTGAATTGGTTTGATAAAATCTTCCATTAGGGTAATTAAAAACAAAAAAGAAAATAATACTGAGGGTGAGTTCTCGCTGTAGTCTAAACAGCATTTCTGATATTTTCGGTATTTTATTCAAAAAATACTCACTAGTCAAGACAATTAATTTTTTTAAGGGAAATTTGCACTTACACCTCCTGTACTATCACAGATTTGAAGATACATTTCTTATATTTCAAATTTAAGCACTTACACCTCTTACACATAAAAATAGACTGAGGGACCATGCTGCGCAACGTGCTGTGCAGGGCGAATCGCCGCCGCTCCGGTCTCGGTTTGATGATCGGAAACGTTCACTTTGTAGAGTTTGTCGAGTAAAAAAAGTGTACCAAAAATTAGCTCATTCGGATATCATTAAGTGTCTCATCCGAACATTAATATCTTGAAATTATTAAGTGTACCAAAAAATAGTGGATTTTAATCTAGTGTTTCGGATCCATTCGTTTCAAGATAATAATGTTCGGATGAGACATTTAAAGATATCCGATCAAGCTGATTTTTAGTAAACTTGTACTACGCGACGAGCTCTACGAAGTGAACGTTTTAGATCATCAAACCGAGACCGGAGAGGCGGCGATTCACCCCGCACAGCACGCTACGCAGCACGGTCCCTTCGTCCCATAAAAATACAGGAGTGTAAGTGCAAATTCTCCTTCTTTCACTTCAAAGTACAGGTTGTGTAATGCTTAAATTTGAAGTACAAGAGGTGTATTTTCGAATCGGTGATAGTACGGGGGTGTAAGTATAAAGTACCCCTTTTTAACTTTGATGTCTAATAAATGCCAACTTTTGGCATTTGAAGGGGCAACAAGTTGTATTTTGACATCTATTTGAAACAAAAAAGTATAGTTTGAACTCACCAAGGATCTCCAACTTTCAGAAATGCTAAATGCCAGGGATACTGATTAAGTGTATAGAAATGCTAGGTGTTCTATGGAACAGTGAAATTGAGCTTCCAAATTAATTTGTCCTAAGTACGAAAATCACATCAACACACATTTGAGAGTTATATTCGCTTTTTTATCTCTCAAACCACCCCGAATGTATTTATGTCGTCCTTAAAATTTTCAAACCAACCTACTTCATCCCTAGCGATTGAGAAAGTTGAAATCAAGTACGACACTCCAAACGGACGTTTCCACCACATGCGGATTTGTACTGTCAAAATGGAAAATGGTATGGCAAAAGAAATGAGAAAGAAGAAGAACATAAGAAAAAAACAAACGAGAAAAAAGAAGAGAAACAGAGCAAAAGGCAAAATGGAAAGGAAAAAAAAAAAAAACACACCTACTAAACTATCGAAGAGAAGTCTTCAAATTGCTAAAAACCAATGCATTGTTCAGCTCATTAAGGCAGTCCTTGCCGTGTCAAAAAAAGGTAAGGACTAAGTCCATAATGCACGCGCAGGTGCACGAGCGCAAGTGAAAAGCGCAATTCGAAAACATGTCAAATCACTGAAATTCACAATAGCGAGAATTGAAGGCGGGAACACAAAACGAAGATCGAGAACAGGACCGAAGGGTTCTAGTAGAGGATTATGTGACGTAAAATAAGCATTTCATCCACGAGGAGTTTATTTTACCTCCAGACTAGATTTCAGAGCCAGATCTCGTCGTCTTGATTGCAACCTTTTCAATAGTTTAGCATTTAATTCTTTCAGATCCAAATTGAATTTAGGTGCAGAGCATAACAAGGCAAAATTCATAGCAGTATACATTGTTCCTGCAATCCCAATCAACGCATTTTGTAAAGTTGAAAATTAAAACAACGATCGATCTAAACTTTGGAAAATTTGAAATCAGTAGAGTACACATTTCTTAATCTGACTTCTCTCAGTCTAATCACCTGGGGATTACACCGGCTGGTCAGTTCTTCCCTGTGGCACCCCTCATCGAAATTCTGGGAGTAGCTAACGGCATCGTACCGAAACGTCGGAGGAGGAGGCTTTGTAGATCCGTAGATGCTTTTACTCTCTCTCACTAGCTTCTTGATGATCTTCTGCCATCTCCGTCTCCGGGTGTCATGAGTACTGCCAACAGGCATAGGAGGAAGCTGATCGTGGATCCGGGTGTAGCACTCTTCCTGCACCGGAACACACGACGGCGACATGCAACCGGAGAAGTACGACGAGCGGCGGTGGCCGACGGCCGGATCGGTTCCGGCCATGTCACGGAAGATGTAGATGTGTTGACTTCAGTCCTCCACCTTTGTGAAGGAAATGATGTTGTTCACACTTCTGTTGCGCGGCCATTGGTTGGTTTATAACAAAGCGTGGAGGAATATGTTATCATTTTTTTTTTGTGATAGCTCATATGTCCAGCCTACTTTACGCGCACCTCCACTGTTATTTTGAAACTAATTTTATTGTTAACTATCAAGAGCTAGGGTCGTAAACGAGTTGAGCTCAAGAGTAAATGAGTTAAAAACTTGAGCTTGAGCTTGAGCTTGGCTCGAGCCTTAACGAGTCGAACTTAGTAATTTACTAAACAAAACTTCATAATGGGGCCGAGCCTTCCTAAACGAACCGAGATTTTTTCGAATGACTCGTTTACTAAACAAATTAAAAATTCAAGCTCAGTTCATTTACTAAATGAGCTGAATTAGGATTTTTTCGAATGACACAATTTTTTGTCTGATAATACATCACTCTTTAAATCAGCCGAACGGGATCTTAGAAGGGGACGATGGGAGTATTTTCTTATTAGTGCTGCGGGCCTGTATTTCATTGTATCATGATTGTTAAGGTTGCTGTCTTTTAGGTGAGGTCTTTGCACCTAAAAAGGAGGTATGTGCTTGATTAGTGTAATATGTTATAATTAATCCTCACAAGTCAAAAGTAAACCTGGTTTCAGAATAAAGTAGTACCTAATGTGGTTGGTTATATTCATGTATTATCTCCCAATCCTAGGAGGAATGTTTGAAAATAAGCTGTTTGGGTCGGTGGCTGAGTTGCTCAACTTATATACTAATAAGATAACTATCAAGCACTAACTAATTAAATAACCAATCAAACTGCAAATGATTTTAGTTTATTTGATTTGGCTGTTTTATATTTTGGCATTTTTCCCGAATGGATCCCAAGTACGTACCTGTGACTCGGTTGTAGAAGTCTTTTGTTGCTCCGCATGTGACAAGTTTAGAGACTAGAGTCATCTCTTTGTGTTATTATTAGAGAGTGATTTTCGCATTTTCAACCCTTTTTTATAACTGCATTTTCATTTTTGTCTTAATTCATGTGAGGTTACAACATTGTTCTTTAATAATCTCATTTTTTGGCACATTTATGGACAATATTATATTTTTACATAGTTAAGAGACAAAGAGGGAATGCGAAAATCACTCTTTTAGGAAATATTTTGATAATCTTTTAAGATGTGACATCAAGGGCAGCTGGAAAATCCTGCAATCTATGATGAAGAAAAACCTCGTCCAACTATATGTGTTTATGCATCCATGGTTTAATAAAAGAATAATTATGTAATATAAATATATATATATATATAGAAATCTTCAGGTAAGAACCTTAAAATGAGGATCTTATATGTGGACCTTCCTATTTCTCGCTTTTCCCGATCAGATTTCGATGATCCGAGCCGCTCAATATGTTCAGAACGTGTTTTTAAGGGTACCCGCTAGAAATCGACAAAAAAAATGACCGGAAAGGGCTTGATTTGAGCAATTTTTATTTGAACCGTTAGATAAAAAACAAACAAAAACTGCTCGGATGAAGCCCTTCCTGGTGTTTTTTTTTTTGCTGATTCATCGTGAGTAACCTTAAAATCACATTCTGAACACTGTGTGCACAGTCCGAATCTCCTAAGGGATCCCGCACGGCCTTACGATGCGGGACTCCCCTTTCCCGATCGAATTACGACGATCTGAGCCGCTCAAAGTGATCAGAACGTGATTTTAAGGGTACTCACAAGAAATCAGCAAAAAAAATGATCGGGAAGGGCTTGATCCGAACATTTTTTTATTGAACGGTTCAATAAAACACTGTTCGGATCAAGCCCTTTCCGATCATTTTTTTTTTCGATTTCTAACGGGGACCCTTAAAATCACGTTCTGCACACTTTGAGCGGCTCGGATCATTGCAATTCGATAGGAAAAGGGGAGTCCCGCACGGTAAGGCCGTGCGGGATCCCTCTTTGGATCCCGAGTGTGTGTATTGTTCTGAACATTTCGTAAATTTGTTATTTATTTATACTTAGCCATTTATTTTTTCAAGCAATTAAAGCTATCACCATTGGAGCTTAAATTCACCATTTTCTCTCTCTCTCACTTTCTAATTGCACCACCTTCTCTCTCTCTCTCTCTCTCTCTCTCTCTCTCTCTCTCTCTCTCTCTCCACGGCATAAACTGGGTTTGGATACAGTGCTCCACCATTTCCTTTCGTCGATTCAAAATGGCATTGCAAACTGAGAAAAATAATCCAATGCCCTTAATACACCACCGCCCCAAACATCTCTCCATACATTTACGACCACCACGTAATCTCTAGCTTATTCTGCATGAAAAATTGATTCCGATTAAGTTGATTTTTCGCAAGATCATTCGGTAAATTAAATCAAACACTTAAATTATTTCTGATTGAGCTGATTTTTCGTGCAAGGCTATTCAAAAAATTATTTTAAAATTAATGAATGGCAAAGATCATTCGTGTGGGATCCGTAAGTAGGCCCCGGGCCAATTTTTGTGCCATCGGTGCATTATTAGGGATGGCAATTTCGGTCGATCTGACCCAACCCGATCCGTTCCCCGCTCCAAATGGATAGAGGATTCGGGGATTATTTGGAGATCAGGTAGGGTATGGAGATAATTTTTTTAAAAAAAGTGGGGAACAGGTAGGGGGTGGATATGAGTTAGTCCCCGCCCCACCCTAATCCCTTATTCTCTATATAAATATACATAAGAATTAAGAAGTTAGGGTTTTATTTATTTACGGCACTGCCACTGTCAAACCCTCATGGTTATTCCTTTTCTGTTTTTATTTTCCCTGTTGAAAAAGAGAAGTCAAGAAGCGTCTTGCCTAATCCTCCCGATTTGTTAACTCATTTTCTGAACTCATTTGCAGTTGAATTTTTAGAACTTTATCTTGTTCATACGTTTGTATATTTAAGAACTGGAATACGTTTGTATAATCTTGCCTAATCCTATTTTTTTATACTTAGTTTTTTAAATGTTGGATAGATCTAGTCAGAACTGGAATAATGCATTTTGTTTCACCTCTTTTTTTTTCCCTTTTCTGTGTATTTTTGTTTCACATTTTTTTAATGCGTTTTTTCATTTTGAACACAGTCTAGATCTAGTCAGCAACTGTGGTTATTTTCCTTGGCATTTGGTTTGTAATGGCAGCCAAGATTGTTTTTTTTTTTTTTTTTGAATTTGGTTTCATGGATTGTATTTTGTAATGGCAGGTGACTTTTTTTTTTTTTTTTTAAAGTTTTGGAATCTTTAGATCCCCGTTCCCCATTTGGGACGGGATGGAAGGTAAAAATAAATCACCGGTGGGGATTGGGGCGGGTATGGAGAGGGATTTGGGTTCGGGGTTCGGGGACAGGGATAGTGGTATCCACCCCAACCCTCCCCATTGCCATCCCTATGCATTATACATCGGTACCCATAGAATTACGTGGAATTCATGGATGGATTTGGGGTTTTGAGAGAGATTTTAACGTGGAAAGAGAGATAGAGAAAATTTATTAAAAATCGTGCGCAGGGATTTAGAGTACTCCAAACGAATAAACCCATGATGTCCGGTAGGATCAACACACACAAACAGCCACAAGAAGCAGAACAATGCTTGATACTGTTGATTGTGTGCAATTTTGGCTTCAAATTTGAGGAATGTTGAAGGAATCAGAAAGAGAGGGAGAGCATGGTGCAATTAGAAACTGAGAAAGAGAGAGGGAGAGGGGAATTATAAATACGGTTTTCGAGCATCAAACACCAGATGAGATATATGTATAAGATTAGTTAAAGTAGAGAAGTAAAACCCAAAAACACTACTGCAGTAGATTAGCAAAACAGAAAATGTAAAATACATTTCCATGGATGGGGAGCTAAAAATAGCTACGCACCATTCACCAGGATCTGCTTTTTTATTACTATTTTCCGAACAACTCTGTCTCACCCTCTCTCTTTTCATTTGTACTTTTAACTGTAATAAAGAAGAAGAAAAGAAAAATGGGAAATAAAAGTAATAATATTTTAATAAAAAATAAGTAAAATAGATAGTATTTGTGTGGTGTTGAAAGAGATGTGAGTAGATAAAATAAAAAAATTGCACTGTTCACTAATATTTTTACATGACAAATGGTAAACTTGCTCTTAGATTTGGATGAGCTAGCCATTAGAGGTAAATTGCCAGTTATTCGTTGGTTGTACGCGCAATCCATTCTATGCGGCCTCCCAAATTAGTGGAGTAGAATTTAAACTCTCATAATTGATATAGTTTGTTGCAAAGCTCAAAGGGTCATGGACTTTTGATGGATATACTGTACCTCCTGAAATGATTACTAGGTGGTTGTATGAAATTAATTGATGGTAGCTGCTGAATAAAAAAGTGCGTGGCATGTATCTTTATTTTTGGTGCAAACCAATGATTCTCTTTGCGATTGAGCATTTCAATAATGACATCTTTGCGATTGAGTAATTCAAGTTGGTGCATTGAATAAGATCATGATTGTAAGATAGAGTCGGTCTCGTTTGATTCGCGAATTAAATGTCTGGAACATGACTAACTATATCTAATTTTGATTTATCCCACGTTTGGTTTCCCGTTCCTGAAATGATTGTTGGGATTATTTATCTCAGTATTAGTTTTATCCGTATATGAGGGATACTATATTATTCCAGTTCCAGGGTAAGGTGGGATTAAGTAGGATTAACAAAGAATGGATTCTTTTCCAAAATATTTCGATGATATTGGGATTGATTTCAAAAAGTATTTTCAAAATTATTTTCTTTAATAATAATTTCAGAAAATGTGTTACAAAAAAATTTTAAAAAATATTATTTTCAAAACTTTCTTATTTTTCAAAAATGTTTTCGAAAAATATTTTTGTTAAAAAAATACAAAAATATGTTTTTTTAAACTTTCTTTTCTCAAAAAATAATTTCAAAAACTATTTTTTTTAAATTGTTTAAAAAAAATTCAACAACTAGTTTTTTTCCCCCAAAAATCTGTTTTCAATTTTTTTTTAAGAAAATTGTTTTTCAAAAATTAGTTCTAAATTTTTTTTCCCAAATTGTTTTCTAATAAGACTGTTTCCCACAATTTTTTTAAAAAAACTGTTTCTTTTTCAAAACTTTCTTTCTCAGAAACTTTTTCTAAAAATACAATTCCTTATCCCCATAAGTAATCCCACGCGAATCAAACATGAGATTGGATGAAATTAGAGATGAAATTAATCCTATCTTTTCCCGTCCGCAACTCAAACGAATGAAAAAAATCCAGCCTTTCGAATTAGTGAAAGTTTTAGACCTTGGGGTTAGCTAGGTAGCCCCCAAATAAATTCTAGCACTGTCTTGCATTGCATGCATATATGCAACTACGTAATTAACCAAGTACAGTAATTAACAAGGAGAATAAATTCTTTACATCGCCGGTATAAACATTTATTTCTTCAAAATCAATTGCATTGCACCATATTGTCATGTTTTATTAATTGAGACTACTGTTTTGACACGTATTTTAATGCAATTGATTTGAAAGAAACAAATATTTACACTGGTGGTGTAAAAAATTTATTCTCATTAACAAGTTACCCAAATACACTCATTGCCGGAAAACTAGTACACTACTAAAAGAGAGCTGCTACACACACAGCAGTCTGTGCACAGATTTTTTTGTGGGGCTCACCACGGGTCCCACACAAATCATCCGAGCCGTTCATTAAATGTAAAACAGTTTTTCGAAGGTCCCCGTAAAAAATAGGCTCAATCTAATATCTATAGGTGCTTCATCCAACCATCTAACTTTTCATTTAGATTTCCGGTTAATGAAAAGTTATGTGGTTGGATCGAGCACTTATAGGTATCGGATTGAGCTTATTTTTTATGGGGTCCCTTGAAAAAGTGTTTTACATTTAATGAACGGCTCGGATGATTTGTGTGGGACCCGAGGTGGGCCCCACGATAAAATCTGTGCACAAAGTGTATGTGTGTATAGACTTTCTGCTACTAAAAAAGGGTGAAAATACACATACATGGATTTGCGTGAAATGTGCGGTGGGTTGCATTGGGGGATGGAAAATCCGAAGATAAGGAAAAAAAACTATTGATGAAAAAACAAGAGAAACAAAACAATAGAAAGAGAATCTGTACGAGCATAACATGCATGTGATTTTGGTACAACCAAAAACAAACCCCATTCGCCAGTCTTAACCCCACCAAAACTTGTGGGGAATGGGTTCTTGGCGCGGTCTGCAATAGCATGGCACACCTTTTTCTTGTTTTTACAAGAAGGCAAATTCTATGTCGACATTAGTCTCTGGGGGCGAGTCCCTGCAATAAGCAAATCTCGTTGCAACTTGCAGCCCCTAAAAAACGACATCGTTTGGATAAGTTTGGGAATGCTGTCTCACTCTTCCCTTCTCTCTCTCTCTCTCTCTACAATACCCTTTTGGCGTTTTCTTTGTTTTCTTCTTCAACTTTTTTTCTCCACCTCAGTCCTCAACCTTCAACTCCAAGAAGTACTTTTTTTTTTTTCTATCTCCAAGAAGCGCATGAGCAGCGACATTACCCAAAGAGGAACCAGAACAATCTAGTAAACCGGTGAAAAAATATGAAAGAAGATATGAGCTTTGAAGAATTCTTAGCATGGGGCAATTCGCCCCAAAACAGAAAGGGTTTGATCTCCATACTGGACTTGATATTTGATTTGATTTTTATGGGTTCTGGTGATTCATTCTAGTTTGCTAATTGATTGAACAAATTAAAGGGGATTTGTCTGAATTCGATCAAGTATCCTGAAAAGGACCCATCGTTTTTTATTCAGGTTCCTAATTCCTAAACTAGTTGATTTAAAAAGTTATTAAAGAGCACGAGACATAGTATTGGTTCTCTCTCTTCTTTTAGATTTACAAGAATCGAATTGAGTACTCCATCAGGAGATAAATTCTAGAATCGAACACAAGACTAAGAACTGATTTAAAAATGAATTTCCATGGTAAAATCCTTTTGCATGATGACAAACATAGATCAGAGATCATGGGAATGAATTTTGTTTTAATAATGAACTACTCCATTAGCGTTAGAAAACAAGAAAGACGAGAGAGAGAGAGAGAGAGAGAGAGAGAGAGAGAGTGTGTGAGTGGGGCAAGGTGCAATAGATACAGAGAAAAGGGAGAAGAAAACAAAGAAGAGAGAAGGGAGGAGTGAGACGGCATTTCCAATTTACCCCAAACAATGTCGTTTTTTAGGGGTTGCAAGTAGCAGCGAGATCTGCTCACTGCACGGACTCAGCCTCCAGTCTATGGAGATATAGAACAGGGCTTATGAAATTTGAACCCTTACCTGGTGCAAAGATTTGGAAGTACCATAGGGTGCTTGTTAATTGGTTGTCACTCCATTTGCATGGTACACCTCACATAAAAACAATTCGGGCACTAGGGTCCGGCCATCTGAGAGAAATTATTGAAGCTAGGCTTATATATTTAATATATTCACGTGGCATTCTACGTTAATGACATCCTTGCGAAATGTTATGTAAAATGGGTCATATGATGATTTATATTTGTTAGGTTGTTGGAATACAATCGGTTAATTGCTTGTAGATGATGCGTTGTAATATTTTATTTATCAAGAGTAGTACGTAGACAAAGTCATATGGTCCTTCAGGATTGATGACCTGATAATCTTTCAGGATTCAGTGTTCCTATTCGATCTCTCTATGGTTCATGCATTGAGGTATGCACCTCATTTTTTGTGTTGCATATATGTCATCATTTTTGTTGCTAAGAACCAACTACGTACTACGTACTCCATCCGTCTCAAAAGTTTGGCCTATCTTTTCTTTCTTGAATGTCTCATAGTCCTTGTCCATTTTGATTAATTCGTCAAACAGAAAAAAATAGAACAATTGTCATTTTTACCCTTAAAATAATTCAAAAACTAAAGGGCAGGAAAAAGACACTTCTTTAAACGTAATCATTGTTTTTCAAAAAGGATGGTAATTTTGAAAATTTAGATGTTTCGAAGAGTAACGTTCGCGGTCCCAAAAAAGTTGAAGTTTCAAAAAGTGAATAAGATTTTGGGATGAAGGTGGTAAAAAGTAGGAAACTACAAGAAAAAGAATAGAAAAATTAAAGATAGAGACACCTAATTCGTTTTTGAGTTTCATCTGGATCCTTTTCTCATATGTAGCCAATGTAGGTGGAGTCCTCGTTGCTTAAAAGTTGGGCTACTAGTCAGTCACTCAGTTGCCTCTAGCTAGATATAACTCCCTCCATCCAATTTGTTTGTTTCTCTATCTACTTTACTTTGTCTACGATAGAATTTCTTTCTTGACCATTATCTTTGGACTTAAAACTCAACAGTAACAATTTCTAAAAGTTGGAAGGGGAAACTTTTGAAAAGTTTTTACAATTGTAATGGATTAATGTGTTGTGCTCCTATTAAAAGAACGCATTCTCAAAATTGGACGAATAAATTGAGAAATACTATAGAGTAGTTAATCAATGTCATGAAGTCTTGTAAGCGCGTGATTACTATGATTGATTGTGTTAATCTACTGTTATTAACCAAATCCGATCTGTTTAGTTTCTTGTAAATCTTCATAATACACCTTAGCAGCACGAGCCCATATCCAAACGAGCCCATTTTGTATCCAGACTAACCCAGTTGAAAGCTGAAAAGCTAGGCCCAGGCTCTAAGCCCACCGTTTCACAAATAGAAGCCGGAACCCGGAACTAGCTGGAGCAATTAACGAAAATTCGGCTTACTTTTGTCTTTAATTTAATTTTGAGTTTGGATCAAAATTTTATACTATTTTTCCAATTCATTCCATCGAGATGAATCAATAATCCAAAAAAAAAAAAAAAGACTCGAAACTGACAAATGCAAAAAGTTTGAATAAAGGCCAAAAAAAATTAGCCAAATGGCTTATTAAGCCAAACTACCCCTAAAAGTACTACTTGCGTCTCAAAATATAAATATTTGTCCAATACGCAAAATAAAAACTAAAAAATAATATAAAATTTCAATAGAAATTCTACAATTTACTAGATATCAGTGAGTTTTTTTTAAAAAAATTTATGGAAAATTTTAATTTCAACAATTTAGAGATTAATGAGTTCTTTTAATCCATGAAAAAGTTTGAATTTTTACTCAAAAAATGAATTATTTTTAAGTCCTCGTTTTGCTGATCTGACAAAATTTTTGAAACGAAGGAAATAGTTTGAAATGTAAAGCGTAAAGAGTAGTGTTGAAAACTTGAAGTCTATTAAAATGTTAGTTAGAATATATGCATTTATTGCAAGTTTTCTTAAATATCTATTTGAATCCTATGCACCGGACAAATAATACGAAACGGAGGGAGTGCATGCTACGAATATGTTAGGAGGTGGAGAACTTGTACGAGTATCAGTCACAAGTCACGGTCCTATGAAGCGTGCATCGTGGATAGACAAACAAGTCACTTTGTGGCTAAGAAATGTGGGAGTTTGGATAGGGCTTTCATGGTTGGTAATGGGTCTGTGGATAATGATATGCAAGTGATGTCAAAGGCTAATTTGTTACGAGAAAATAAAACTTCAAATAGTGGGTTTTGAAAATCGAGCTAGATGGGTTGATGGCAATCAAGGGGTCTGTGTTGTGCTCTAACTTACGTAATGCGTATGCGCTAGCAGTCAAGATATGTATTGTGCTCTAATAAGTCACACAAAAGCATCTTTTAAAAGCATCTCAAATTATTAAAGTGCGAGAGCAATGACTAAAAGATCATAAGCAAGTGCAAACGAAGATTCTACTGAAAGATTATGAGACTAAGGTTGTGCTTTAGGGTACCCATACTGTGAATCTGTGATATCATTATTGGCTCATGTGCGGTCTAGTTATTTGATCAATGGAAAATTCTAAAACCACAAAGTGGTTCAAACTTCAAACAAATACACAACAGACTCACACATATATGTAGGTTCCACACACTGCACCATTAGTGTGTGTGGAGCTCACACACCTATGTAAGTATTTGTTTAATATGTTTGTGGTTGTAGAATAATTCTTTGATCAATATCGTCGATGGTGGTATATGCTCATCAAGTAATGTATTTGTAAAAATGAGACTTATCGACATTAATAACCGTATGATCCGTACACATTTATCCTACAATCTATTTTTCAAATCATTCTAGTTGCTTTTTATTTAAAGATATTCTCATAATTTAATCATCAACGCTTGATCAACCTGAATTTTTGTTACAAATGATCCGCTCGACTAGTTTTACAAAATAAACGATTTAGATTGCATCCCAATATGCGTGATGCGGTCAACACATTAATGTCTGAACATGATGTGCCTAAGACAAGCTTGTTTTTAAGGTTTTCTTTCTCGTGAATTTCCCAATTCAGTCGTGGATAGTTTGCCTATAACCGGATTAGAGAGGTACCTGTAAGTTAACTCGAACACCATGACTGTCGTATAAAGAAATTTAAAAATAAAACTAGATATTCAAACAGTAATGCTACACAGACAACAAAAATCACAAGTTTTGTGCACAGATTTGTTGTAGAGCCCATTACGGGTTCTACACAAACAATCCAAGCCGTTTATTAAATATAAAATATTTTTCAAGGAGCTCCCGCGAAAAATTAGTTCAATCCGATACTTATAGGTGCTCGATTTAATCATCTAACATTTCATTCGGATTTCAGGATAATAAAAAATTAGATGATTGAATCAAATACCTATATGTATCGGATTGAGCTTATTTTTTACGTGGGTTCTTAAAAAAAATATTTTACATTTAATGAATGATTCGAATTATTTTTGTGGGGCCCATTATAGAATAGAATGGATTCCATACACGGATCTATGTCCGATCTGTGTGGGAAAAGCTTGTGTGAACGGACTTGCTGATATTCAAATCAAATGGTGTACTATTTTAGACGCTCTTGAGATTGGTAGATGATGTTTACAGCTGATTGCCGCTCCCCCTATCTGCAACGATTGTGGTGGGCCATGGTGGATTGGGACTTCTTTTTAACGACAAAACCAGAAAATACAGAACAAACTAGTAAAATGAAAATAAATCTCCAGCCAACCAAAGCTCAGCCAAAACGAACGAAACGGAGCGCAAAAGAGAGACAGTCATAGGAAGATAACAGAGAGAGAGAGAGAGAGAGAGAGAAGATGGCAATGGCAATGGCACTTCGTCGACTCTCCTCTTCGGTTGACAAGCCACTCCAGCGCCTCGTCAATGGCGGATCCGTCTATTACATGGTCTTCTTCTTTTCCTTCACTTTTTTCGTATTTTGAAACTTCAGTTTCTACCTGTTTTTATTTGTGAACGATTTGTGTTTATGTAGCTTTGGTTTTGGTTTTGTTTTGTTGTGTAGGCGTCATTGCCGAATGAAGCTGTGTACGAGAAGGAGAAAACTCGTGTCTCAGTTAAGCCCGATAACTGTTCGATTTAATGTTTCGCCTCCTTTTGATGTAATTTTTATTCGTTTTGATTGGTTGTTAATATCTGTTTGTTCGCCCTTTGAATTGAAACTCGTGTATACAGTGGCCAAAGCAATTGAATGATCCACTTGAAGTTGTCGATCCTGAGATTGCCAACATCATCGAGCTCGAAAAAGCAAGACAATGGAAGGTATAACTTAAAAGGCGGTTTTATGTATATAAAACGTCAGGCACGGAAACAGGATTTCACATTTGAATAACAACATTTTCAAGTTCAACAGTCAAGATTCTATTCACTCTTATCAAAACATAAGCAATAGAAGATACAAAAGTGTTTCTTGAGACATCAATTGAGAAGTGCATCACTTTGAAATTCGACATACTTTTTAATCTCAAAAATTATGCTTGATAGGGTTTGTATTAAATTTCCCAGTAAGTCCTTGAGCAAAGAGTCGTCCGTGGCAATTTTTTTTCACATGGAACTGTCAAACATTTTTTTTTTCGAAACAGCAAAAGGTTTATTAAGAAACTTGACATGGAATTGTCAAACCTATAGTAACTCAATATGTGTATATGAATTCTTTTTTGCCAAGTAAAAATATATGAATTTGCTAATTGATATGTGGTGTAGGGGCCATGGCCACTCATTGACAACTTTCAAGTCCATTCTCATATAGAGTATCTATTGTTTTCGGTTTTTTATACCATAATAGATCAGAGAATATTCTGCTGTGTTTATTTCTTTTTAATGAGTTCGATAGGTAGGAAAACTGAGAATGTAGAAAATTTTCAATCCTACTGTTTCATGTTGTCTTGATTAATTCCGTAAAAGATGAAGAAGTCATCTCAACTAAGTGAAATGACTTTGCTATGCTCGGTTGAATTGAGTTTTTGTTTTCTTGGTACCAAGTGAAAAAAGAAAAGTTCAGGGTTCAATTCTTTTGTTACATTTTGGATATCCGTGAATGGAGTTGTAAGATGCAGTATTGGCTTGAATTTGATCGCTCAATGAAGTTCAACTTATGTTTGTGAAGGGACTGGAACTTATACCCTCAGAGAATTTCACCTCTGTATCTGTGATGCAAGCAGTGGGGTCTGTAATGACCAACAAATACAGTGAAGGATATCCGGGCGCTAGATACTATGGTGGAAATGAGTATGAGGATCACTCCCTTTTATTTTTTTCCTTCTTGTGGTACTTGTGAATATGCATACGTGATACGATCATTGCTTAGTTGTGAACTGCATGGTTAAGAATTCTGAAAGTGTGAGATTTTGGCCCACAGGTACATTGATATGGCCGAATCCTTGTGCCAGAAGCGTGCCCTGGAAGCATTTCGGTTAGATCCGGCTAAGTGGGGAGGTAGCGTAATCATTCCTGCATCATTTGCTTTTTATTTACTTTGAAATTTTACAAACTCACTGTAATTGCATTTCTGTTTGCAAATAGAACATAAAGAACGAAAGATATGCATTTCAATAATGGTAGAGCTTGCCCAACATTGGTTAAGTCTCACCTCCGAAACTTGTGTATGAGCCTGGATGGCCTCTCCATTCATTGTCGAGTGGTTTTGATTGGACGCTTTAATAAATATAAATAACTCCATAGTGTATTTGAGGAAGAAAAAGTCATGAACCAATTAATGGATGCAAGAGCATTACGCAATAAGCAGTTATTACTTTTAAGATTCTTGGTGGTCCAAGCCTGGTTGTCTTATTTTTTTGGAAAAAAGCAGCAATAGAATGCTAAGCCCCTCTCCACGCATAAAGAGGGAAAAATTTGAAGCGTGAACTAAAGTTAGTTCCAAATAACCTGTTTTGATGCAGTGAATGTGCAATCTCTGTCTGGATCTCCATCTAATTTTCAAGTTTACACTGCCTTATTGAAACCTCATGAAAGAATCATGGCTCTTGATCTTCCTCATGGTGGGCATCTTTCACATGGCTATCAGGTGATTATGCATTATGTTTCCTTTTTCCTGTTACATAACAGGTTATTGCAGTTAATGTTATGAATTTGAACACAAGTCTGCATTAACCTTTTTCCCTTGGAAGATTGCAGTTGGGTGCTTCTCTCTTTTGTTTCGTGAAATTACATGGTTATTGGTGCATGAAGTTATTGATTCATCTACACTTCGTGAAAAGTGTTTTGTCCATCATCTTCTTTGAAGTGAATAATGGAAATTATACTCATTCTTGAGCCCCTGAATTTATTCAGAACCCTTACAGATATGAATGACCATGATTGGGTGCTATGCAAATAGTGGAAAATTGAAGGAGAAGAAATATCTTGCGCAATTTTTTCCGAAAGAGAAGAAATATTTTCACTGCTAATTCATCTGTTTTGATTCATCCTAATGAGCAGACTGACACAAAGAAGATATCTGCCGTTTCTATATTTTTTGAGACAATGCCATATAGATTGAATGAGAGCACAGGCTATATCGACTACGATCAGGTAGCCTTCTGTTTTCTTGTCGCCGGTTCTTTCCTTGTTCTATTTTAACCCCTTACTTTTCATACGCTCTGACGTAACCCACTTTGGAATTGTTGAATGGCAGCTGGAAAAAAGTGCCTCACTCTTCAGGCCAAAGCTAATAGTTGCTGGTGCTAGTGCTTATGCACGCCTCTATGATTATGCACGCATTCGCAAGGTGAAGCCACTTAGTTCATTTAGGTTTAGTTTACAATATACAACACCAGAGTACTTATTTCTTTTCAATGCTTTAAACACTTCAATTTTACATTTGCATTTGTATTCAACAGGTCTGTGACAAGCAGAAAGCTATCTTGTTGGCAGATATGGCACACATCAGTGGGTTGGTTGCAGCTGGAGTCATCCCATCACCATTTGATTATGCTGATGTGGTGACAACGACAACCCACAAGTCCCTTCGTGGGCCACGCGGTGCCATGATTTTTTTCAGGAAGGGAGTGAAGGAGATTAATAAACAAGGACAAGAGGCAAGTTATTTAAAGCCAAATATTTTATCCATTTTCAATTGTGTGGTGTCGCCCTTAGTTGTAATTGTTCAACTGCTTAATGAAATTGCGTTAGTTAAGTTTGAAGTTATATGTATGTCCTATTTATACTGTGATCTCTTCTTGAAGGTGTTGTATGACTATGAAGACAAAATCAATCAGGCTGTCTTCCCGGGACTTCAAGGGGGTCCACACAACCACACAATCACTGGCTTAGCAGTTGCTCTGAAACAGGTTGGAAAACTGACAGTAAAAACCTGTGACACGTTCTCGATCTTATATCCAGTCTGGTGTGCTTATAACATGTTGCTTGCAGGCTTAAAGCTCATTAATTGTAATTTAAAATGAGAAAGTACAATTTGATAGTTATTAAATGTGATAAGCACACCTAGGTGCCAAAGGGTCGAAAAAACTTCGCCCAAAAGTGCTTTTACTTTACTAGGGCTGGTCACCGTTGACTAAGTTGGGTCCTAGGTGCGAGGCGTAAGGAAAGGTGTGCCCCTTATTGAAGCGAGGTGCACCAAATAGAGAAAAGATGCTAAAAAACATATCCAAAGTTTGATATAAGCAAGAACAAGGCAAATTGACACAAATATTTCTCACAATCATTGACAAAAAAAAAACTAGGAAGCAAGTATGTCATGTAAGGTCACTTAGGACTTTTGATGAGGACCTGGTGCATAATTTCAGCTACATGAGCAAAAAAACACAACCCTTCACCAATACAAATAAAAACCACATGAATAAAACACGAAACAGGTTCATCCAATAATTAAAATTAAAAATAAATGAGGAGGAGGGGTACGAGACTAAGCTTGACCAACAAGAATACTCAGCTTAGATTGGCAATCAGTTGTGAGTACTTGAGACTGCGATCGGGTTTGTCGTGTGTGGGTGGAGTCCGTGGACAAAGACTTTGATTGATTGTGGAAGAAGGGTTTGTTCCTCTTGTGCTTTCAGGGTTATATTGTAACTTCTTTCCTATGTTTCAAGGCGACCTCCACTTGCTTGACCTTAATGAGAGGCATGCGCCTCAGCAACCTGAGAGGCTGAGAGCCTGAGACTAGTTGGGCCTCAAGCCTAGGCGCACGTTTAACTACTGTGTATAAATATTATGTTCTGACTGAGCATTTGCAAAATCTTCAATACTTATTGGCTGCCAAATAAATTTGTTATTGGTCCATAAGGATTACTTATGGAAAGTTTCCAATTATCAAGCACACCATGCTAATTTATTTTGGGACTTGTAGTCTTGGTCAGACTTAAGGATCACATTTTCAAATCTCTGCATTTGTGTTTTTTAATTCTGGCAGGCTACGACTCCGGAGTACAAAGCCTATCAAGAGCAAGTTCTCAGTAATTGCTCAAAATTTGCACAGGTATGGACCAATGACATTTCAAGGCTTGTTACAGCCACGTTCTCATTGATATTGCTTTTTTCTCCTTCTCGTACTTCTGAAGTTTTCACCAAAGCTCTGCTCCCTCGTCAGTTTATGTAATGGCTAACTGATCTTCACATACTGCAGACCTTAAATGAGCATGGCTATGAGCTTGTTTCTGGCGGGACTGAGAACCACTTAGTTTTGGTGAACTTGAAAAATAAGGTAAGGTGAAATGGTCTTTTGAACAGAAGCAATTTGGAATTCAGATCCAATATAAAGCAATTTGGATGTCCTTATAAAATGCACAAGAGAGATATCCATTTGCAAAGTTCGATCATGAAATATAGGAAATGTTGCATTTTCATCTGATTTCCTTCCAACAGGGTATTGATGGTTCCAGAGTTGAGAAGGTGTTGGAAGCTGTTCATATTGCAGCAAACAAAAACACTGTTCCTGGAGATGTGTCTGCCATGGTTCCTGGCGGCATCAGGATGGGTAGAGACGTTTTCCTTGACTAGCTTATACCTCAGTAATCTATTTTAACTTACGAGATTGAAGATAACTCTCATACTTTTTCAGGAACTCCTGCTCTCACTTCCAGGGGATTCATTGAGGAGGATTTTGCCAAAGTTGCCGACTTCTTTGATACTGCTGTAAAGTTGGCTGTGAAGATAAAGGCTGCAACTAAAGGTTAGTAAAGTGATTGTATATTATTGCCTAACAACATCCATTTGCATGCAGAAATAAATTGCTTTCCCTACATCACCATTTTCATCTGTCTGCTCGTTGGGCTCAATTCTGAATGATCACCAGTTTGATATTTTTTTTTCATTTTGTGGTTAGTTACCTTTACACACCCTGTGTTAGACCTTCCTAACGAGGGGACATTCTGCATTTTCTCTTATTTTTGTGATCCAGGGACAAAGTTAAAAGACTTTGTGGCAACAATGCAGTCCAGTGCAATCCAATCGGAGATTGGAAAGCTCCGACATGATGTTGAGGAGTATGCAAAACAATTCCCAACGATCGGATTTGAGAAAGAAACCATGAAATACAAAAACTGAAAGCAGAAGCGCCAGGTAAATGGCTTCCTTGGGATCATTGGTCAGATGTTATTTCAGCAATGTCTCAATTTTTTTACCGTGAAGGCCATCATGCTTGATTATTTTGTGCTGAACTTCAGGAAGCTTTACCTGCAAAGAGCATTCCCATGAACCATCTAAGACACATTAATTAAACAGATGTCTGTTTCAGATAGGCAACTGGAAATTTGTGTTTCACTTTTTACGTAAGACAACGCAGTTAAGCACCAAGACATCGTAGGAAGTGATACAAGGGAAAAAAAAAACACAATAACCCTGAAGGGGCATGTTATTGAGCCTAACCAGACATGAGTGAAGACTAGAAATTGGAAAATTGTACACTGAGTGCTTTGTTGATGTTGGGATAAACTTGATCCCACCTGCAACGGAAGCATAACAAAATTAAAAACGCACAAAAAGACACAATATTTACGTGGTTCGGCCCCAATGCCTACTCCATGAGAGAGAGAGAGAGAGAGATATTCCACTATATGAAAAATATAAGATTACAATGAGAGATGAAAAGAAAAACCCTCCCCGAGCTCCTAACACCATGGCTCACAATGTTTTCACCCACATCTCTATTGTTCCCTCACATCTTCTCTCCTCTCACCTCACTTCCGGTGTACCTGGCAATCCCCAAAGGGACTGCCTCCTCACACTTTTTCTTTTAACTTCACACGGCACTAGCTTCACAACCCACTGCAACATACATAGAGGAGTTGCCACAGCTTGGACTCTTGGAATGCCTCCAAAGAATTCTGGAGAGCAATAAAAATGCTCAAGGACTTTGTGAATACACAACCCAAAGCCATTTATCTTCACCAAACCATTCACATTTCCAGCAAACTAATTCCATTAAATTCTCTTTTCCTTTTTCAAGAGCCTTATCACATTGGGCAAAACCCAACAGTTGACTTGGAGAGTGTAATACAAACCAAGTTGCTAGAGCTCAGCTTATGTTTGGCTCGTTTAAATCTCGTTCTAGATAGGTTAGTTATTAAATAGCCAAGTTTGTACAAATTACGAAGCTTGATAGTCTTCTGACTCAGGCTCGATTAAAATTTGTTTGATGTCAGCTTGGATGGTAAACAAGCAAACTTAGAACAGATACTGTCGATTTCTAAGGCTTTCAAGCTTATAAACAAACTACTCGGCTCTCCTTGGCTGGTTTACAACACACTTTTGGGGTTTACAATTTTGTTCGTGTAGCACATGTTGGTTTTGCAGGTCTTCCATTTGGATTCTTGATTCACCAATTTCTGCCTGCGTGGTTACATTTAGTTCATTTATGATCTTGAAGTGCAGGCATCAAGCCAGACAATGCATCGATTTACAAGTTGATGGAGGGGCATTGAGTTCCATTTGGGTAACATGTTGAGGATGTGGCTGTAGAGCTTTGGTCAGTTATATCCAAAGTGATCTTGTGTTACATCTCCATGTAAGTATATATGTATACTAACTGAGGCCCTTTTAAGGGAATCAACTTATCGTAATTACGAAAGAGCTTCTTCATTTTCTCCTCTGCTGTGATTGAGATGGTTGGCGACACATTGTGGAAACCTTCGGAAGGTTGTGTTTTGGACAATGACTTTGCAGATAGATACGAAGAGGGATGTAGCTATGCATGAAATGAGAGTCTCGCGCATAGTTACAAAGTGAAAGGTTTATGCGTGGTTATACGGGAATTCTGATCGCTAAATATGCTTGTTTGGTGGATGTCGATTTATTCATGTTAGATACCTGTTAAATACTTTGACCAGATACAATATGTTTAGTTTGGAAATTTTAGTTCTAGACTTCCAGGATTATACTTCTTGTTTCTTGTCAAGGGAGTATATGATACAGCAAAATATGGATGCGCTAATGACTAGTACAAAACATGTATCCTACTATCCTTGTCATCATCCGGCTTCATGGGGACCAATAGTGGAGGTTGGCTAGAAGAAAATTATCGGGGTCCATGTTGAAGTGAGATGGAGAAAGTTGAGCATTCCTTGCATAATCTTAACCACCCAATTCCTCTCCCCGTGATTCAATCAAGCCCTAAGTGCCATAGAAAGGGATTTGAGGGGTTCGTGATATCGATCACTGCTACCCATAGCAACTGCTTCTTTGGTTGTGGAATGGAGGTGAAGGAAGGGTATCAATTGAGACCCGATTGGATCTATGCAGTTTCACTTGTTCAAACTGAAATTACCGGATTTAATTTGGAAGATTGGCAAAACTCTGGGGTTTAATGTACAATTTTCCCTTAAGAAAACTATAAAAAGTCTTGTGAAAATATTTCAAAATTTCTCTTTAATTCTCAAATTAGCAAAACGGGAATGGAAAAGCTAAGCTCAAATTACGCATGAATTTCGTACTGTTATGTTTTTCTTTTTTTTCTCGGCGGTCACGGATCTTTGGACCAACTCAATTAATTTCTTCTCCGGTCGTGCCAAAAGTAGGCTATTCATGCTGGAACTAAAGAATTTGCAAAAACGTTTTCTCAAGAATTGAACACCGGTCAATTATGTAGAGAGCATACACATCAACCAACCAGACTAACTCATATTATCGTGTTGCTTGCTTCTTCTTTTTTTATCATCGTCGTGTTGCTTGCTTGGCCCGCTATCCTTCAATCATCCCATCCATCTTTCTCCAGATAAGCTCCTCTCCATAACCCATTTCCTTCATACTCCTTCGTACTTTTAATTTTCACACACACCTCAGACTTGCAGCCATGATCCGAATTGTTCACCTCATAAAAAGCGCAATAAACTACATGCACTCAAAAAAATAATATGATTGAATATCAATGGACACGTAAACACGACGTAAATTTATAGGAAAAATGAATGGTAAAACAATTCTAAAGTCTACTATCGCGGAAAAAAGTGTAACTTATTAACATATCTCTCAATACTCTATCATACTCATTTTTTTGCAAACTTGTAGTAGTAGTTAATTGCCTATTCTGGGTAGATTTGGCCTTAAAAGTCAAATAGTAACTTATTTTTTTGTTTTTATTTAAAAAAGATTCACATTTATTAGTTTTGTGTCAAATTTTTTGTAACTTATTGATTAATCTCAGCGAGAGGAATCGGAAAAATATAAAATTTTGATCGAAACTCAATTTTTTTTAAAAGACAAAAATATGTGAAATAAGTTGTCTTTTTTACTTATTTTTGTCTTTATTAAAAAATTACGAGTTTCGATCATACTTTTCTACTTTTTTGATTCTTCTCGACAAGACGAATCAATAAATCACAAAAATTTAACGCAAAACAAACAAATGTAAAAAAAAATGAATAAAAACAAAAAAGAATGGAAAATAATATTGGCACTTCAAAAATTGATGCTGACACTCTAAAATCAGTGTAATTCCAAAGCACTTTCCTTTTTTGAAATACTTGCATCAATTTGTAAAGTGCTAATATTATTTTTTAAAAGAATAAATCACTTGACTTTTTAATTCAAACCTACCCTATCTATGCAGAAGTAAACGGTTTGGATCATAGCAGTAGGCCCAAAAGCAAGGAGAGATACAGAGGAATGGGTCAGGAGGCCCAGCCCACCTCAAATAGTGGCCCGCATTTTTACAGGAAATTTCCCTTTTTTTAACATATCCACAAGTCACGTCCCCGTCCCCGTCCCTGTCCCGGCCCTTTCCCCTCTGGTCATCTTCCTTCTCCCACACTCTTGACTCTCCTCCTCCAAACCCTCTGCAAGTCAACAACCTCTCCTCCTCCGACCACCGCCTCTTTCATCCTCCGACTATGTCAACGGCCGCCGCAGACTGTCCTCTCTTAAACGACTTCTATTTCCCGCCCTTCGACGCGATCCAAGCCGATCACGTTCGCCCCGGTATCCGTGCCTTGCTGAAGAATCTCGTAAGTTTCTGTTACATTTATGCGTGTTTGGATACGTAGGTATGTTTCGGTCGATTGGTATTGAACTTTGATTTTTGTTAGGAGAGGGAACTAGTTGAGTTGGAGAGGACGGTGGAGCCTACTTGGCCGAAGCTGGTTGAACCGTTGGAGAAGATCACTGATCGGTTGGCGGTTGTCTGGGGGGCTGTTAATCATCTTAAGGCTGTTAAAGATACTCCTGAACTCCGTTCCGCCATTGAGGAAGTTCAGGTAACCATAAAATAATTGTTGCTTTTGATTATAAATGTAGTTATATATACGCGCTTTTTTTTTCGAAGTTACGATCTTTATGGTTGGCTGATTTATAGTCTTTTATGGTTTGATTTTTTGTGGTATTGGAAGACCACTTGAATAAGATGAGTAGACTCAGGAAGTAAGAGCTCCGTCTCAATCCAACCAAATGTGTGTTCGGTGCTACCTCCGGGAAGCTGTTAGGTTTCATTGTTAGCCAGCCGGGAATGCTAGACCGATATATAAGAGTCAATGGGAAATTAAGCTCTTGGAAAGCCGGTCACTTTACTGCCTCTTTAGGCTCCCCCTTGACTTAGATTTTTATGGTACTAGTAAGAGGTGGGCAAGGGGAGGTGGATGCAAGGGGGTGCCGGGGTGCCTTGGACCCAACACAACACTAAATATTCCCACTCATTATACTAATTGTTTAAGTTAATTTGGAAAAGTTCTATGGCATTGGTACTAGCAAGGGGTTAAGCTCCCCTCTATAGCCTTATCCTCCATGACCCACCAAACTCAATTTTGGCTCCATCCCGGGCCCACAAAAAAGATCCAAACCATTTGTCTTGTAGGTCTCGCATTCATGAACATGTGTAAAAAATCAGCTTGATTGGAAATCAGTAGTTGTAAGAAAAATCATTTACAGCAAGCTTAAGTCGTTGACTTTAACTGATTTGTTCATAATGATATCAGTTTTCAATCCAGATGACTTTTAAGCACACATAATCTAGAATGCAAGAGCTACAAAATGAACGGTTTGGATTTTTTTTTTTAGTCCGAGATGGAACCATAATAGTTGAGTTTGGTGGGATATGGAGGATAAGGGTATGGACTATGGAGGGGAGCTTAACCCCCTTGCAAGTCCCTTGGATCATAAAAAATTCTTAAGATTTTTGCACATGTCTGGAAACCCCCCCCCCCCCTTCTTAAAATTTCAAGTTTTCAATCATGTTTTGGTTGTGTGCATAAATTTAAATGGAAGCTGCTTGTATACACACAATCTATTTGTTCCTCAGTCCTAGCAAGTGGCAATATATACGTATGGATTGTACTTTTTGTTGTTGATGTAGAAATACATGTGGTTCAGGCTTCTGCTATGGACAAACCCTGTGTCTACCACTGGTACTGGTTACGTATTAGGCTAGCTATGAATGAGTGATCATTTTGTTAAGTTACCGAAATATTTAGTGTGAGTCACAAATTATTTTGCTTAAGTGCAAAATATTAGTTAAAGCGTGTACCATAGACTTTCTTCTATAGAATATATATTTATGTGGGTGGGTGGGTGGGTGTGTGTACGCACACACACACATGCATGCATCCATCCATACATATGAAGCATCAAGATTTCTTGCTGTAATCGCATGGTCTTGGACTGGAAATTCATACAAGAGTGCCACTATTTTGTTTTTCCTCCATCAACACTTAATTCCACAGTTATGAAACTGATTCTCCTGTTTAAGGATAAGTTTAGGGCAAATAGACTGAGGTCACAATTGAGACTAGTAGATGCAACAACAAAGAAAATCTATAAGGACTGGTTTTCATGGAATCTGAGGCGGAGGGGAAGATTGTTATACAAAAGGATATGAATTTGTTAAATAGCCCTTGACTGGCAAAAAGGAAAAAAGAAATTCATCTAGCTGACTCAAAGTTATTGGGACAAGTGTGAGCTGGCTGTTATTTTATGACTTGCTTCTTAGGTGAGTGTGGCTGTTGGATGAGAATGCACTTCTTCTGGACTTAAGTTTAGAGTGTGCTTACTGTTGAATGCTTCTTGTACTTCTAATAAATGGTTTTCTGAAATAAAATATTTGCAGCCGGAGAAAGTTGAGTTTGAGCTTAAATTGGGGCAAAGTAAACCCCTCTACAATGCGTTTAAAGATATCAAAGAGTCTTCCAACTGGGATGCACTGAGTGAAGCTCAGAAACGTATAGTTGAATGTGAGTATGTCGTACTCATCTAAAATAAAATTATTGAGATAGTCTTAAAACTTGTTTTCGTGCAGTGAAGCTGCAGTTGTTTTGGCAGGAACTTCTTTTTGGTGAAGGTTTATTGATTGATTGTATAGGCCTGGTGTATAGATTTGACACCTCGTTTGGGGTTTTTTGTATACGATTGCTTCACTTGTCAACGGAAGTATAAGTGTCGAAGTTGAGAGGGGTCCTAATGCCCAACCAGAAAAGGGCAAGGCTGTACCTTATGGTTTTCTGGTTGTTGTTTGTTGCATATGCTTTTATTGTAGCCTTTCTTTCGTGCTAGAAACTTCTGCATATGCAGTAGAAATGGCTTTTTACTCTTATACATTATCTGGAATGTTGGCGTCTCTCTTTGCTCTCCTATCTTTGCTTTAGATGTTCTTGTCAAAATATCTTAAGCTACGTCGTCAAGCAAGAAATTTACCACTTGCAACATAAATCCTGTGCATTGTGTTAATGTATGGAATACTTGAGAAGTGAATTTATGGCCCACATTGTTGTGCTTAAAATCTTCAGTGAATATGTGAGTTAACATCTCATGGATCTGTGTACATGCGCAGCACAAATAAAAGAGGCGATCCTTAATGGTGTCTCTCTTGAAGATGATAAAAGAGATCAATTTAACAAAATTGAACAGGTATGGTTTCATGTTTATCAATATGAATGAGAAAACATTTGCATCATTTCATGTGCTATTTTGAGAGTTCTCTGTGTCCATCGTACTTTGAGACTAGTTTTCCCTTGTTCATGTGATGCTCTGGTTTTCCCCTCAAAGGTAGTATATGACATTCTGACACAACTGAACTGCTTGCGTCATCCATCAAAGAACATATTTGGAAGTGTGGGGAGTGTTTTCTTTGGATTGAGAAAGGAATGGTCCGTCCGACCCAGCAAAGAAATCCTCATTTCTCCTACCTTCTTGATGACTGTGCTGCACTAACAAATATGTGTCTATCCCAACTTGTCATATTTCAAAGAAAGTTGTCAGTCTTAGAGGCCTTGGATGAACTCCGTGCAAATTATGTGATGTTCAATGTCATGAGTGGAAACTGGAAAGCCTCTTAAGATAAGGGAGGTCCTATGAGTTTTGTTAGATTATACCAACTTTATAAGAAACCTCAACATTGCTCATTGAGGAACAATGAATTCTAATCAGAAGCAAACACAGGGGATATGGATATCTCTCCCTTTTTTCTTTGCTTCTTCCAAGGGAAATGAAAATCTCTTTTATCTTGGGGTAAAGTTCTAGAGATGGATATTATTGGAGTTGAAATAATTCCTTGGACCAATTAAAAATTGTTGACTATGGGAATTTGTTTCTTCCTCTGCTTAGTTTTTGTTTGCCCATTGCTTGCCTTTCACTATGAACTGATTTGCAGGAGTTGGCGAGACTATCTCAAAAATTTGAGGAGAATGTTTTGGATGCTACAAAGAAATTTGAAAAATTAATTGTAGATAAGCAAGAGGTTGAAGGACTGCCAGCGACTGCTCTAGGAATGGCTGCACAAACAGCTTTATCGAAGGTATTTGGAATTGATACCTAAGATACGTATTTTCTTCTTACTGCTCTGCTTCATTTGGCTGCATTTCTGTCCATGATATCTTCATGTGTCTATCCGTTATGCAGGGCCATGAAAATGCTACAGCTGAAAATGGGCCGTGGTTGATTACGTTGGATGCTCCAAGTTTCATGGCTGTGATGCAACATGCTCGAAACCGAGCTCTGCGTGAGGAAGTCTATCGTGCTTATGTAAGCCGTGCTTCTAGTGGAGATCTAGACAATACCTCAATTATTGACCAAATTTTGAAGCTTAGGTTGGAAAAGGCTAAGCTTCTTGGCTACGAGAATTATGCTGAGGTATGACTTATGATTTTGATAGGCATGCGTCTTTGTCGTAGACTGACAGCAGTATTATCAGGTAAGCATGGCTACGAAAATGGCAACCGTTGACAAAGCTGAAGAGCTCCTAGAAAAGCTTCGAAGTGCTTCTTGGAATGCTGCAGTCCAAGGTATATTTTCTGGAGTATTTCATGACGATACTCCTTTTACATTTTACATGACATAATTAAAAGCCTTGAAGGGTTAAATTGAATTTCCTAGGAGAGTTTCGTTTGCTCCAACGACAAATATTCATTTGTTGGGTAGAAAGTTTTGGAACCTGATCTTATCTTAATCATTCTTAGATATGGAAGACATAAAACAATTTTGCCAAATTCAAGCTGCCCCAGAAGCAAATGATTTGAACCATTGGGACATCAACTTCTGGAGTGAGAGGCTTCGTGAGTCGAGATATGATATAAATGAGGTATGGGTCCCTCCTCTCTCTCTCTCTCTCTCTCTCTCTCTCTCTCAAATGCCAATAGTATTTTGTTATTGTTGTCACTGTTTTATTGTCACTGCTATTATTCTCATTGTCACTGTTGTGTTTGCTTGATTTTGCTTTCAATTCAAGCACATGAAATATGTTATGGAATCAAGGATCTGAGTGAGAACTTTAGTGAAACCCTTACTCGCTCATATTCTTTTGGAATATACGACCTTGTTCTTTGAATTTAGTGAATTTCTAGTGAGGAAGATATGAAATACTATACTGCGTTCAAAGGGACGCTGACATTTGTCATGCTCAATTTGTATCTAGATGACTATTATATAGAGATTCTTAAATTAGGTAGCCGAAGGAATTGTTGTCGTAGAGAAGAACCATGGGTGGTTTTGGTCACTCACCGAGCTCCTTTCTTCTATTACCATCGTAGGAATTGTTGACTGACCCTAGGTTGCATAATTACTTTTTATGACAACAATTGGAAAACTATTATTGAAGGTAAAGGGAAAAGGTACAAGAGATTTGGACGACAAGAAAAGTCCACCATAAGAGGTGCAAAAGAGAACATGCAGTCACACAATGCATCATGGTCCTGGGTAAAGTAGAATGATCATATATTCCTATATGTCAGACTCTTATTTAGCAAAACTTATGTAGCACTATTTATTCTTGAATCCCAGTAGAGGTGCAATTAATATGATTTCCTGCATGACACTTGAAATGGGCAATTGTTCCAACCCAGGTACATGCTAGTGCGTATTGGAGTGTCCTCACCATTATATAAACTCCCTGATTTTCATGTGATACAACCACTGCCACTGCCACTGCCACCGGCACACTATTCCTGTCAAATATTGTCAAAAGGATAATAATTTGTTTGTGAGAATGACAAGCCAAGAATCCGACTATGGGAGCCAATATAGATCAGCCACAAGAGAAGAAAGTTTCCGCCCATATCTGACAAAGAGAATTAATGAATTTAAGCAAAAATCGTTTTGAGGTCTTTTCTTCAAGCCAAAGTCGTGTTTTGAATGCATGATCTGAAAACTAGGGTTCAGGAAGTAACTTTAAAAGTGCTTGTGTTTAGGAAATGTCAAATATGCTTCTAAGTGGGGATGAAAAATTTAACCGGACAACTGACCCGACCGGTTGTCTTTTAGTAAATTCGGTCGGTTTTAATAGAACATTGGTTCGGTTCAGTTTCAGATTTAAAAATAAATAAATAAAACTTTGGTTCAGTTTCGGTTTGTTGAGGAGAATCACCGAATGGGACCGAACCAAACCAATGTTAGCACTTTCACATGTTATACTCGGATTAGATCTCAACCGTTCTTTCTATATGAAATCCATCCTTAGTAAAATCAAAACATAAAAACCCTATTTCCTTTGCACCTCCCCGACCTTCGTTCTCTCTGTCAACGGAAAACCCATCTCTCATCTTCTCATTCCCCTGCCTTCTCTCTCTCACACACACACAAAAACACAAATATACATCCAACACAGCACCTAGATACATCCTCCGCTCTGGGAAAAAAAAAACGCAGTTTGTGGTTTCTATGGCGATGGTCAGTGCTGTGGTTGTGCGTTGTGACTGGTATTGGTTTTATTGCACTCTTTCATCTTGTTAAGATCCCATCCCATCTCATACGATTACTCTAGAACTGTGAAAGAGCTCATCCACACCGACGTAACTGACCGAACCAAACCGATGAGATTCTACACCGAAGCACATGGTTTTTGCTACCTGTCGGTCGGTAGCGGTTCCTGAATTTCTTAAACCGACTGGTTCGGTTCATTTTAAAAACCGGCCAAAAACTGACTGAACCGATATCATCCCTACTTCTAACTGTGTGTAGGTAAACAACTGTCTCGTCAAACTAGCTGCTTGAAGTTTTCCAGTCAAGGCAATAGTATTAGTAACTTAAAGGATTTTTTTTTTATTTTTATTTTTCTGTATTCCAAGTTTGTAATGTTGGGCATTTTGAAGTTGTCACTGGATATATGCTTTGACTTTGACATGTGCCATTGGACCAGCATATGCCAACAGTGTTGCTTTTCTGTGCATGGCCTTTGTTCCTTGTGAGTTTTGAAGCTGCTGTTTCCCTTCTAATATATCTTGCTAGCTGTTTACTTTGGATCCTAACTGTGTGTACAGTTGTCACTTTGAATCTTACTTGTGTGAGCAACTCTTGTTTATCAGTTTTAGCATGTAACTCTTTGAAGTGATTGACGTGTTGGACAACTGCTAGTGGATGGCCTTGCCTATAATGTGTTACTAGCGTTTAAGTTTTTGGCTTTATTTGCTTAAATATCAGGCATGCACAGTACTGCTTTTCATCCTTGAATATAAGAGCTCTTAATGTTACTGCTGATTTTCTGGTTATGTAGGAAGAATTACGCCCGTATTTCTCATTGCCTAAAGTTATGGATGGCCTTTTCAGCCTAGCAAAGATGCTTTTTGGGATTATTGTTGAACCAGCAGATGGTTTAGCTTCGGTAATATGTTTCACCTTCTTTCTTTATTTTGGTTGCTGGTTTGTGATATAGATGTTAGTCCATGTTCTGATTTTATGATAGTCCACTTTTTAGGTTTGGAACAAGGATGTGAAATTCTACAGCGTGAAAGATTCTTCCGGCAGTCCAATTGCATACTTCTACTTTGATCCATTTTCCCGTCCTTCTGAAAAACGTGGTGGTGCATGGATGGATGAGGTTGTTGCTCGTAGTCGTGTATTTTCACGAGATGGTGCCTCTCCTAGGTTGCCCATTGCTCACATGGTGTGCAATCAAATGCCTCCAGTGGGGGACAAACCAAGCCTGATGACATTCCGTGAGGTACACCTATCTTTTAGCTCCAGTTGCTGATATTTTCTATAATAGCTAGATACGGAAGTGACCTGTTCCTCCTGGACTAGCAGCGAGCAATAGCTCAAGCTGTTTAGAACAAGTCTTGTCAAAGGTCCCAATCAGGGGGTCTTTGACTAGGAGTGGTCAAACTATAGCAACCAATTCAGGTGCCACTTCAAGCTGATTTTCTACCTCCTGATTGTCTTCAAATCGTGAATTTTGCTCTAGGTGATGTGGATCACATACAGTTTTATGCTGCATGTGCTGAATATTAGTTTGAATGTAGACACTGTTCATTTGATTAGCAATTGTAGTTTGTTGGTTGCCGCAAGCTAGAAGTGGTATATTGAAAATTGTCCCCATAAAATTGAAGGAAACGGGTCTTGGGCAGCCCTATTTGATAAATGGAATGGATCCGGATCTTATGTGAATACTGCATCCTGGAAATTGCCTTCCATTAATTGCATGCCTTCAGCCAGTATTCTTTTTTTTTTTTTTCTTTTTGTGAACAGCCAGTACTCATTACCTTGCTATGTCAGCCTGCATAAAATCAAATTCATTTGGATTCCAATCTCTACGCGGCGCTAACATTTAAATACATTTTACTAGTCATTTTATCTTTGCTTATCCATTTTCACAATGTCTATATCGATATATGATTACATAAATGACAAGTAAAATGCACTTGCTGGAGTCAAATGATGAAGCTCCTTTTAGAATGATTCGCAACTTATTTGAAGGGGTCGGATAAGATATTTGATATGTTGAATGAAACAAGTTAAACAACTATCTCTCTGATCGGCTTATTAAAACAACATCTCCATCTTTTTAATCCGACTAGGATCTTAAAAACTTTATGCCTTGTACTGTAGTGAGCCATTACTTTATTTTTGTAATGATCAATTGCTGATGTTATTTGCAGGTCGAGACAGTTTTCCATGAGTTTGGTCATGCACTTCAGCATATGCTGACAAAGCAGGATGAGGGTCTTGTTGCTGGTATACGAGGCATAGAGTGGGATGCTGTTGAATTACCCTCTCAATTCATGGAAAATTGGTGTTATCATAGGTAATGTGGCTTCACTACATTCTCATCTTAAAATATTGGTGCTGTCATTTGGCTGGAGGATGTATTATCAAGGTCTTAGCGCACAAAAAATACTGTGCAACATACAGAAAGATGTTACCTCCCTAGATGTAATGTCTTATCTTACTCCGGTCTTAAACAGACTATCTCAAAATGTAGGCTATAGTATCAGGCCTGGCCGCCTAAGGACCTCAATTTTGGGCCCAAAATTAGGGCCCCACTTTAACGAAAAAGTTGTTATATATTTCTTATGTCAATTCATTTTCAATGTCGTGCTCTGGTTCAGTTGATTAATTGTGTGCCTTTTCCTGCGAGTGGTTCAAGTTCGATACATCTTAAAGCTATTTTTTTTTCTTAATAGTGCTAAAATGTTTGTGGCTGCTAGGTTTCAAGCTTTAGCAAAATGGAAAATGTTGTGCAAGTACCTTAGCGGCTAGCCACTATGACAATTTTTTAATTGTCTGATTAACAAGCAAAACACACACATATACATTCATATCTATCTATATCTATCTATCTACCCATAACCCCAATGATTGGGGACTAGATGGGTTATGTTATGTTATGTTATGTTTTATCTATCTATATCAAAAATCTTATATAAAAACACATCCACGCATTGTTAAATTTATTTTCTCACCGTTGTAGCTTAGATTGTCTTTTGAATTTTTTCAGACACTTGATTTGCTTAAAAATATGTACTCTTTTTCAAATGACTTATAATGATATTTTTTAATTTCTATATGGAAAACATAAAAGGGCCCCATATTTCAAATTTGCCTAGGGCCCCAAAACGTATAGGGCCAGCCCTGTTTTGTATGAATCCTTTTTTTCTAAATTTTCTTACCAATTGCTGTAGGGATACTTTGATGAGCATAGCAAAGCACTATGAAACTGGAGAGACTCTCCCTGAAGACGTATATAGGAAGCTCCTTGCAGCTCGAACATTTCGTGCTGGGTCGCTAAGTCTTCGTCAGGTAACATGTTGCTTCTTCTTTTTATTTTTATCTTTTTTCTGCATTGTGTTTCTGGTGTAGCATTCTTCGTTCATATTACCAGTGTTGAGTTTGAATTTTGTTAAGCATATGTTGGTTTTACAAGTTTTATCTACCTGTCTCTATGGGATGATGGTATACAACCTACAAATTCATCATAGAAACAAGTTACACAAGGTAAAAAATAGGAGCTACTGTGCTAAATCAAGTTTAATCTTCTGCTTTCTCTTTTGTTCTAGTGCAGTACTTCTAATTGTGTTGCATCTTTTTCCTTTTTGGATAAGAAGAATTTTTTCCATTCTCCTGAAGTAAACTGTCATTAGTGCATAATACGTTGCTGGGATAGATATTATGAAGGGTAAATTATAATTAACCCCCTCAAACTATGTCTTGCCGACACTTTACCCCCTTTAACTATTTTTTTGGACATTTAACCCCCTCTGACTTATAGAAATGCTTCTTTCGTTTCCATTCTGTTACAATTTGGATGGAAAAGGTCACATGACCTCTAAATCTGGAAATTTGAGACCTTATTACCCTTTGCACCAGATATATACATATACAACATCATCGTTATCTTCTACCAGCTCTCTCTCTCTCTCTCTCTCTCTCTCTCTCTCTCTCTACGTCTTTTGCTGTCACAGAGATCTCCATCTTCAAGATCTTGCCCCGCTCCACCTCCGGCGGCTACAAGTGCGGCAAGTGCTCCACTCCGACAAGATCTGGACTGCCCGCTTCTGCGACCGCTGTGAGATCCACCTCGAGGACCATACTGCAGCCACCTCCGGCGAGGACCTCTTCGCCGCCTGCTTCGTCTACCCCGGCCAGCGTGAGGCCCCCGTCAAGCCCGTGACGACATCATCCGCGTGTGTATTATTGAATGGCTGTGATTTGGGGGATGTTGATCTTCGAGACTTTCATTTTAATTTTTCTCTTTTTTCCTTGATTTTAGTGTGGCTGTTTTGCTGTGCTAAATAAGGGCTAAATGGTAACTCACATCCTCTCTGTTACGGAAGTTAGCCAATTCTACATTTCTATAAGTTAGAGGGGGTTAACTGTAAAAAAAAATAGTTAAAGGGGGTAAAGTGTTCACGAGCCATAGTTGAGGGGGTTAATTATAATTTATCCTATTATGGACTCATGTCTCAGCACTTCAGTCTGAGAACTCTTTACTAGCTATTACTGTCATACCAATATCTTGACTACGGTGTGCTGATTTCAATTGGAAATTCATAGTGTGGTGTTAATGGTAACATCAGCATGCAGTAGTGAACTGGATTGCTCGGGGAAGATAATTATGCAAGCTTGCAGTTTTAATGTTTGGAAATTTTTTATCACTGCTGGATGTACCATTGTAAACTTCTCCAATAACTCGAGATCTTAAATTTTCAAAGGCCTTGGAATCCGCTACAGACTACTTTTTGTATTTTTTTAATATCTGCAGCAAGAGATGTCATTAGCAAGAAAGAAGAAGTACAAAGGAGGGCAAGAAATCCACCAAAAAAGTAAGAAAAGATGGGAAACTAAATCAATATTACCTTTCACACCCCGCCCGCCAATTAGTAGTAACGAGGAACTATGGATATATACCATTGAAGGAGGTGGCAGTAATAAATTATATCTTGTAAATCCTCTATCCTACTGTCGTATCTTCTAAATTCCCACCATCCTATCCTACAAAATTGCCTATCAAACTGCAATTTGTACATTCTCAAAGAACTGGAGTGCTTCTAGTGTGAACAGATTTGGCACTAGACGTTATTCGTTACTCACATAAAATCGTGACTTGCAAATATGTTTGGAGTTTGAGATATCTTTGTATACAACTATGGCTTAGGTTCTAACTGCATTCTTTAGTTGTTAATTATGCTTTCTGTTCTCATTTTTACTGTGGGGTAGGCTTATTAATTGTTCAGTAAAATTACTTATCAATGCATCAGTTGGTGGATCCAGAAATTGACCCTGGGTTCTGTTGTAGTCTCGTAAATTAGTATCCTTTTTTAAGATGCATTGCTTTGTGTGGAAGATGCTTTCAAAATCAACAGTCCTTGGATACGTGGCTGGAATTATTATTTCTTGTCATCTGGAATTTACAGCAAAGGTATTCATAAAACTTTGTTGGGTTTTGTAGTTGAGATTTGCATGTGTTGATTTGGAGTTGCATAGCAAGTATGTTCCTTGTGGATTGGAATCAATCTATGATGTTGATCAGAGAGTTAGTAAACGGACGCAATTGATCCCTCCACTGCAAGAGGACAGATTTCTTTGCAGTTTTAGCCATATATTTGCAGGTTTGCTCTTCCGAGGAATTTCATTTTGTTCTGTTAGCTATACATCTTATTTTTCCTCCAAGCTGCTTATGTTGTTTCCTTGTTCATTTGATCTTTCGTAACGTACTGTTCCTCTCCGTTGTTTGGTGTTTTTATTGTCAGGTGGATATGCTGCTGGGTACTACAGTTACAAGGTACATGTTTCTCTCTCTCTCTCGTTAAACTATCTTTCATTAGTCTCATTTTTTACTTTTCTCATTGATTTGTTGTTTGCTGTGGTTTTTTCTCTTTTCTTTTCCTTTTTTCCTTGCTTACTGAGGTTGACATGTTATACCTGATGACCTCCCTTTGGTTGATATATGCATCGAGTTGAGGCTTTTATCTTTTTTATATGTTTTTACCATTTATGCACATTGCAGTGGGCAGAGGTGTTGTCTGCTGATGCTTTCTCAGCATTTGAGGATGCTGGATTAAATGACGAGAAGGTACGATGGTTGTTCATAATTGCCTTTATTTATCATGTTATTGCAAACAAAATCCTGTTCATTTATATGCAACTTATAACTGTTAAAGAGAGGGTTTTACTGACTCTAGTTTCCTGATAGTTTTTCTTTGTTCGGAACTTGTGTAATGAAAAAGCCATATTGACAATAAATTCTGCCAGGACTGATTGTTGTAGTCGTAAGAATCTTCTGTAAAATCCAATTCATTTGTTTCTTGATGACTGGATTTCTGTGGAATGGAAGTATATTTCATGAATGATGTGTAAAGAGCAAGTTCTCATACTTTGTATAGGCTGTCAAAGAAACCGGGCACAGATTCCGGGAAACTATTCTTGCTCTTGGAGGTGGAAAAGCACCATTGGAGGTTAGACACGATGATTTTGCATTTTGGTCCTTTTATATTTCCTCAATAGTGGAATAAATGCTGCATGGGACAAGTAGAAGAAAAAAAAGAAGTTTCTGAGTAACAACCAAACGAAAACAATGGGTAAATGTGTTTTGAGAAAACAGTTTTCTGGAAAACTCATTCGGAAACAATCACCATATAGTTAACTTTGTTGTGTGATTTGTCCAGGTTTTTGTGAAATTCCGAGGGCGTGAACCATCTCCAGAGGCATTGCTGAGGCACAATGGGCTTCTGCCGGTCTCCACCTCTGCTTGAGACACGAATGATGAATGGCGAAGAAGTTGTTGTGAAAGGATCTGAAAGGAAATCGAAAAGCCTTACATCCATTCTTATGGTTGTCTTGGCAATTAGCGCACAAAATAAAGCTAGTGAACACATCACAAGTGTACTAATTTTATGTGGTTTTTCCTTTTCCAATTCATAATTTGCCATGCTCGGATACTTTGCATACTGTAATGTTTCAGCAGCATTGTATCTCTTCATTCTAGATTTTTTGTTGTGTTTGTTTGAATTAATAAGCGGCATTTCTGGGATGGTGCACACACCCTAGGTTTGCATTTCTGTTCGTAGTCCGGAAAAAAAAAAAATGAAAGAAAAAGTACACCAATGACGAAAGTTATGAGCTTAACTTGAGCGTAAAGCATGCCTTTTTCTACCATACTAGGGTATCCAAGATTTTGAAGGGTGAAAAGGGATATCTTCCAATTTTCTTCTTAGTGGCGCTGCAAGGGATGCCTAATAAAACAATTTGCTGCAAACTGCAGACAATATAACCGTTGCTTGACACATGCACCCAACCTAGATCTGTTGTGCACATCACGCACCTACAGCTGGCCGCACGTGTGGCTACTCTGGTGGCCTGACAGTGACCGGAAAGAGTGCACGGGGATTGTCTTTGACATAGGAACCCAGTTTGGTGCTCGGATTTTGTCTTTGAGTAGTTCTGGGTATCTGTAAATAAATCAGTGCTTCGGTAGTTCCAAGGCAGCTTGGGCCGATCCAACATTGCTGACGGGGGGTTGGCTGGAGTTCTTTCCTGTGGCGTCGTGATCGTCGGAGGGAGTAGTACAACGTATTAGTCATTCTTATATTAAGATTCCCGTGTCGGTTATCTCTGATCAGAAATTGCGGAATTGAGGGGCAGTTTTCTGATTGGGCACCACCCGGTCGCAGTATCCGACGACTCTATATCCCTTGACCCTCATCAGTCGGTTGAACCTACTTTGTGATGGGATATGGGATGTTATGTCGAATGAGGAAGTAGTGAGATTGGTTTGACGTGAGCTAAGTCGTCACGATGATCCAACTCAGTGTCCCATAGAACTTGTCAATGAAGCAACGCGACTTAATACAAGTGACCACCTCACTGCCATTGTACGCAGTGTGCTTCACTTCTCCTGTTTGTCGCGAGTCTTCTACTCCAAAGCCTAGGTTGAGATGCTGCAGCCTTTCTGTGGAGGCTAGGAATAGGTTGAGGAGCTTGCTAGAAGGCAAGTGAAATGTAATTGCAAAGCCACTTCCTGATCTTACACGAAATGGATTGGAGTGGAGTCGGTTTTCTTATTTTGGCAAGAAATTCATAAACCATCTATGTTAGAAAGTGTAGTTCTAGTCCCGATCTTACGCGAAATGATCCAGCTATCCAATACCATATCAACCTTTTAATGAGGTGCTCAGCGTCTGAACAACAAGACTAGGTTTTTAACTCTTGAGAGAGAAAAAGTTGATTTCTCTCCATTGTAGAAATAGAGTTATCTAAACATAGGAGATTCCAAAAACATTGTTTGAATCTAAAATATTGTAGTTAGGTGTGTAGAGAAATTCGATGAGGAAGAAAAACCAACCTAATGAGCGGAGGTGTCCCTTTGTTCTATAATTAGAGGCTGAACCTTCACCCCCACAGGGATTTCAACCATTGAAGGCAAAGTCACTAAGGCATCGGAAAAGTTTTTATTTTCCCTCGGTAAGAAGTGAAAGTCAATCTTCATACGGGACTAAGGTCTCAAGATAAGCATGGTACGGGAGTCACTTTTCATCCCTAGTCTTCTATTTCCCTTGAATTTGGGATCTATCAAAGCCGAATCGCCATCAAGAAAAAGAGCGGCAACATATGTAGAGTCACAGCTAGCAGCACCAAGAGCAGCATACCCAACTTACCCACCATCATAATGGTAGTTACCAATCAATTAATCCCAATGCAGAGATGTTATTGAAGACTGACACATGCTTACAATCACTCTCATGTAAATATCATGCCTCAGATATGGGTAATAGAAACATATTACAAATTATCGAGGTCGACAATTTATGTAACATCATAACTCTTTGGATGATAAAGAGGTCATTGACTATTATTTCTTCATTATAAGGAATCTTTCTTCTCCATGTGGAGTTATTTCTTTGATTCTTGTTTATAGGATTTGATTTTAGCATAGCAGACTTCCACATAGTTAAATATGACGCCCCGTTTGTTTTGGAAACTCCTATGCTATATGTGAACCTAGTTCCACTGTTTGACCAACAAAAAAACAAGGGCGCTGCTATTCGCAGCCCTCTATTTACTCCCATAGCCTGTTAAAAATTTCTAATTATACTTGACAGTTAGTTACCGAAATTGAGATATATTTTCAGCATCCAATTACCGAAATATAATATTTTTTTTAACAGATGTTTACCGAAAAAGCATGTTCGGCAGTTGTTTACCGAAAGTTGAACATATTTTTGACATGTAGTTACCGAAATATAATCTTGTTTTCAACAGCAATTTACCGAAATGTTATTTATGATTTTCAACAACCATTTACTGAAATGCAGTAGGCTACGGGAGAAAATAACGGGCTGCGAAAAGCGGCGCCCAAAAACAAAGGGTTTGTTATGGAAAAGAAAGAAAAAGAAGAAAAAAGCAAAATAATGTTTTAAGCCCATAGAGCTTTCCCCTTACATTTTCCCCACACTATTCTCACATTTTATTGTCAAATTATTTAGTAGTTTGGGAGCACCGCCACGTGATACTCTGAACCACTCCACAACCTCACATTTTTCGTTTATAGACCTCACATAAATATGTGCTTCAAGAGTGGTTTGGAGACCTACTGAATTATTATTCCATTCCGGACAACTGAATAATTACTCCATTTTCTTTAACAATTTTCTCTTCTCTACCCTTCTCTGTTCTTTTTTCTTCTTTTTTTTTTTTTTTGTAGTTCGGAAATGTACTTCTCTACCCTTCATTTTTCCACACGTTCCAAGGAGACCGAAAATGGGATAAACATGTGTATTACTATTGCGAGATAAGATATGGGAGGTAAGTACAATTCCATAAAAATCGACACCGGTCAATGCAATCGTAAACAATCTCAGGGGGCTGTCACTGTGATTAACGCTAAGTTCGGTAGACGTAAAAATTTGACTACTGTGTCTTCCTTTGGAGAAGTCGAAACCACAAGGGCAGAAAATGGCGATGGCGGCCTTGGCGCGACGGAAGGCGTCTTCTTTGCTTCTATCGAAGAACCTCTGCAGTTCGCCCGATGCTTTCAAGTACTCTCTCTCTCTTTCCTCCTTCTCCAGGGGCTTCGCCTCTGGATCCGGCGACAACAACGCCGCCGCCACCGCCATTAAGAAGCGTGGTACTCTCGTCGGTTGCATCCCTTCCAAGGTAGATTATACGTGTATCTAATTGTATATGTTAGATGTGTGTGGTGTGGCCCCATGTGCGTCTTACAGTTCCGATCACAGTTGTGTTTTAAAGTTTTGCCCGTCATTGCTCGAGGAATTATGGGATCCGGAACGGATTTATATTCCTCGTTCCCCTCGAGATTTATGTCATCCGAACTTAATCTTAGGGAAGGATTGAAGGGAACGCATCTAGTGATAAGCCCCATGATAGCAACTGTAGGTGGATTTTACATGGTTGAGATGTGGAGGTTAGAAGTTCTCTTAGTTGAGACTTGAGATGTGTATGTTAGAAGTTTGCTTTGAGTTTTTCCATTTAATTTCTCAGTGGTGTATGTTTTGGTAAAATGTTTTTTTAGGTCAATTTCATCAAAGATAACTCTTCAAACAGAAGTGAAGTCGTTGATCTTTAATAAAAAAATAAAATATCCCTGATGTTTATTTCTCCTTTCCCCTTGTGAATAACCCTACTGTAGTTTCAGACTACGAATGCATTTTTGTTCCTTTTGTATTTATGGTTTTTGAGGAACTTATGTGCGGCTCTCAATCTGCCTCCCTCTCACAATCCCCAACTTTGCCGTCCTCTTAAGCTATGCTTTCCGAGTGTTTTTTTTTTTTTTGTTTTGAGTCTCTGCTGCTGTTTATATTATGGTTGGGTCCATTTGATTATAGATATAAGATAGAAGCAGTTAGTATGCCACTATGCCTTTATTGTTACATCTAGGCGAGGGGTGAGAATTTTCGGCATGACACATTAACACGACACAAAGTTAGAGAGTTAGGTTTGGCCTTTTTCTGACGGGAGTGTGGAACCACACGATAACACTAATAATAAATGGGTTGGGTTGGGGTTGAACTTGTGAAACCCGAAATACAAAAATTTAACCCAGTTAGTAAAAATGTAGCTATGGATTTTAACGATATTTCAAATAAGGGTTGTAGGGACATACGTGAAGTGATGTCACTTCTTTCAAGAAAATTAAAATTAATGTAACATTGAATATTTGGGTTGATATAGCCTTTTTATATTTGAGGTCAATTTGAAATGAATGTTGGGATTCTGTAATATAATTTATTTAATCCCTGGAATTTTATTGTTCTCTTTTAATCCAATTTGTATATTTTCCATACTCCCGGCTAATAGTCAATGTCTTTATACATACTCCGGTAGTTACAGAGCCAGCCGTGAAGCCCATGATTTACTTCCAAGTAATATTTTGATGCTTCACAGTTGTCATAAATGTATTTTAAATTAATTCATGAACTTGCTGCACTTCGGTTTTGGAAGCTTCTATTGAGAGTGTTTGTGTTATTGCTCTGTCTCTTACCATGAACTGCTATTATGTACGTGCATTCTGTTAATCCGATTTGTATATTTTCCATACTACCGGCTAATTGTGTTAATGCTCTGTCATAAAGCAAGAAAACCTGCCATCTTCAAGGTCTCTCTCTCTCTCTCTCTCTCTCTCTCTCTCTCTCTCTCTCTCTCTCCCCTTCCTAATCATTGTTTTCGTTCTTGAGATGGGCTCTTATTTTACAATGCAATTTATTTTGGAGACACTCACCTATTGAGAATTAGTCATCAACGGCTCTCTTGCTCCATTTATTTAGGCATTATCACCGGGAATATCTGGAGGAAATGCTTTAAGGACAACAATGAAAACGGAGACTCTAATACCCAGTTTGGTGTTCAACAAAGGGTACAATCAATGCTAGTATTTTTAGAAAACATCTTTTTGTACTGTATGCATTCGCCACTTGCTTATTATCCGAAATTCTACGAACAGAACTCCTGATTTTTTATGTTGTACTGGCAGTTCACTGGTGCACCCCAGGAGAGGCTATTCGACTGATTCAGGTATGTTCCATCAAACATTTTTTCCTCGTACAGACAATTATCAAGTGTTATAAAGATTGGTGACTTTGGGAGATTCCTTGTTAGTGGTGACAGAAATAGCATGCCATGAATACAGCTATATCCGATCATTAGTGCAGTTATTCTTTTGTAATTATTGTTAATCTTGTCAAAGCTACTCGATTATCAGTAAGCTGTTATTTTCTCCTTCGATGGGGTGCTTATGAAAAAAAAATGTCTGGCTTTATTGGTATTCTCAAATTTGTCTTTATGCATGCTTTTGTGATTTCCTTGCGGCTTGCCTGGAAAAATATAATTTTATCTACAGGCCATTTCAACTAAATATAATGAAAATAAAGAAAGTATACTTGATTAAAAAGAATTTTTTGATGCATTGAGGTCTGGTGAGTGCTCAATCGAGGTTGTCCATGGGCCTATTAGGCCATAAATCAATTAAAACATGTACGCATGAAGTCTCTCATCATATATTGGGCTTGCAGGTTATATGTGCTCTCTCTCTCTCTCTCCGTACTTTTAGGACCCCAATGCACTATTTAAAGGCTTTAGTTTTTGTGTGTAATTAGTCAAACAGATTTTTATTTAAGCTTTCCTAGCCTCCTAGGTCTGGAATTACCATGCAATTTACATTTCAAAGGAATACGAGGAAAATAATATTAGACGAAGGATGGTGGAAAGAGTTTAAGAGGAGATTGGCAGCATGAGAAAAGGTTATCCTTGAAGGGTAAGCTTATTTGACAAAAAGACCTCTGCAAGCAAACGACATGAACAAATTACCGACACTTCCTTATCTCAACCACAGGTTCTTACGCGTGTTACTTCCCCATCCACCCCTGGAAACACCACTTTCCATCTGCTTATTTCTCTCAATTTTTGCCCTTGTTACATCTGTGGCACTTAGATTGGATAAGCCTAAGAGAAATATCATTGGCTTTGTGGGAAAGAGTGCTAGGAAACAAGAAGAGGGAATCATGAACTTACTCTGTGATTTTCCCTTTCCCACTGGATATATTTACTCGTGACATCAAATATATTTAGCAGGTTTTAGTTTGAACTTTGGATGTCCAATGTATGATATATGTTGTACTAAGAGCAAAAGAATAAAACCTGGGATCTTTAAGCTTTAGCCTTGTCATTCATATTCAATATTGAGGGTTAGATGGGCCTACAAAAGCTGCTTGCAATATCTTTTAGTGCACTTATAATGTGTGGGATAATTTTTCTGGCAACATCCTTGTGAACATAGCAAACTAAGCATTATTGCAATCCTATGTAGCACGGATACGGATACGGATACGGATATGGACACGGACGCGGATACGGGGAACGACTATTCTCAAAAAATGGTGACAGACGTTTCAAGGGGACATGACATTCTTTTTAAATAAGTCTTTTAAAATTGGCAGGGGTGTGTACTGAACTCCGTTTGGAGTGGAAGTGCAGGGGTTAGGTGCTTATTTTTATGATGTCTAAGGAACTTCTTCTGTATTGGTATTTTTTTTTTTTAATATCGGCAAACTACTGTATTGGTAGTTGGTACGAAAACACAACTTCACATGCGGATAAAAGTTGCTCAAGTAATGTGTTAACTTTTTTCTGCAAGTTTTTTTTTTTTTTTTTGGAGAGGTAATATATGTATTGAAGTTGACAAAAGGGGCTTAACCTCTCTGGACATCAATCTAAAGAGAATGGATCTGTACGGTTTTTTAGGGCAAGGACTTATATATCCACAAGCAGTTCCAACGAATAATATACTATGGTGTTCTTTCACCTTCACCGTCCCTTTTCCTCTCTTAGGGCAGTGATTTGTGAATCCAGTAACTGTTAGCCTATAATTGGGTAGTCTTTGTGAAGTATTTTGACTGTTTTAAAGAAATGTTGATGCATTCTGTCCTTTTTCTGTTCTGAAAATTATCTTTCCATGCTTTGGACATGTAATTCAGAATCATATTGTTTTGCCACGTCATGTTGCAGGCGTTCCTGCACACCAAGAGATTGGGATGCCTTCTCTTTCACCGACAATGACAGAGGTATGTACTTTATTTAAGTAAAAAGAAGCACGCACTTCTAGATCTACTATTTCCTTCTAAGTGAACATGTGGTAGGCTGCTGTACCTCCACATTGTTTGTGGTGATAATAAATTTCTTGACACAAATCCAAGCCACAATGCTAGATGTGGCTAGCACTTGTTGCCCTGCCATCTGCGATTTCCTTCTGAAGGATTTCTTTTTTCTTCCCATGCAACGCAGGGTAATATTGCAAGGTGGTTGAAAAAGGAAGGTGATAAAGTTTCTCCGGGTGAAGTACTTTGTGAAGTTGAAACAGTGGGTCCCTGCCTTTTCTATTGGATCTAGTTGGCAAAGTTGTTGTAATAGTGACAAGATGATCACGTAAATTAACATTGCATAATAATCCCATTTGATATTGAAGGATAAGGCAACAGTTGAGATGGAATGCATGGAGGAAGGGTATCTTGCTAAGATAGTACGTGGAGATGGAGCAAAAGAAATAAAAGTTGGTGAGGTACTACTTCTGTGTGGTATTCCCAATTTGATCTTTTTTGGTTATTCTGTCTACTCTTTTTTCTTTTCTTTTTCCCTTAATCCAAATTGAAATAAATTAGATGGAGCATCTGTCTCATGACTGCAATTAGGTGGTTCTCACTGCTAAGGAAAGTTATTGTGCACATAATGTCCTTCCTGGAGAATGTGCTTAGAATACCTGAAGTACCCCACTCCTTTATTAGCTTATTTTTAGTACATTGTTCAATGTAGATTATTTAAGTCGGATCCTATTGGACAAGTGGATGTCACTTTGAGGATCAACTTCCCTAAAACTTGTTGCTAAGACAAAATTTTTAAGTATTTTTACTAGATTGCGGAAACAAAACTGATTTTTGCAAATCAAGAAGTTTTTTGAGCTTGAAATCCATCTAAACGGTAACCATATTGTGGATCTTAAAGTCCTTTTGATTTCAGTCGCTTAACATGCCATGAGCCTGCTTTTGACATCATAGATTTTGTCAAGCCTGGTGATTTGAAATAGTTATGGAAATAATCTGAAGTCAATTAGCTGAGTTGGTATGTGCAAAAAAATAAAATTAGCTGAGTTTGAAGTTTTGAAAGAGATGGTATTCTTTTTTGGCATTGAGATTTTTCTTATATTCTCCATAGGTAATTGCAATAACTGTGGAAGATGAAGAGGATATTGCAAAATTCAAAGACTATGAACCTTCAAAATCAGGTGATGCTCCTGCGGCTAAAGGGCCCTCTGATTCTGCTCCACCCAAAGAAGAAAAAGTAAAGGAACCTCCTATCCCACCAGAGCCAAAGGCTACTAAGGCCACTGCAGCTTCGGCCGCGGAAGATCGCCTTTTTGCTAGTCCTCTTGCAAGAAAGTTGGCAGAAGATCACAAGGTAATTATATAGATTTGTTCCCCACTGTTCTGCGAACAATCCCCTGAATAGGAGGCCAACAATAGCTGAATTCTTGTTTTGATATTTTGCATACATCCTTTACTGTAGGTTCCACTCTCAAGCATCAAAGGAACTGGTCCAGATGGACGTATTGTTAAGGCTGATATTGAAGATTACTTGGGTACTCTAACAATAACTTTATGTTTCAAGGATTTTGGTGCTTTTCTCATTTAGAGCCTATTTCCCTTAGTTTAAAGGCTAGATGCTGTTGTATGATGTTATCACTTGTAATGTTTTGCTTCTTTTACTTGCAATTTCCTGCAATTTTTTCACTCAGTTTAATGTATGACAAACTTTTTGGTTCTCTCTTGTGTAGCTTCTGGAGAGAAGGCAGCACCCAAAGTTGACACAGCAGCAGCTGCTTCCTTAGATTACACAGATATACCTCATTCTCAGATAAGAAAGGTATCACATATGAGTCATATGACCAGTTTTGTTGCCAGCATCATAACCTAACTTTCTTTTGTCAATTTCAGTTCACAGACTCTTTCTAGCAGCACTCCCATGCCTTAATTTCTGATTCATATCCTCTGTACAATTTCCACAGGTCACAGCTTCACGGTTGTTATTATCGAAGCAAACCATTCCGCATTATTATTTGACTGTAGATACACGTGTTGACAAGCTAATGGAGTGAGTACTTGTCAACTTTGTTTGGAAAGGTTCAACCTTTAGAACGAGGTTATAGAAACTGAATTTCTACGTCCTGCAGATTACGGAGCCAACTCAACTCATTACAGGAAGCTTCAGGGGGAAAGAAAATCTCGATCAATGATCTTGTAATTAAGGTTTGTATGATTCTCTTGGAACGGTTAACTTTTTGGTTGTCTGTCTTTTTTATTGGGAATCCCAAGCTTGACGAATACGCGTAGGAGAGTGGGCTTTATTGCCACCTGAACTGATAGTGCATTGCTTAGCTATGTTTCGAAAGAAGTGGGTTATACCGATATCTTTTAGCGTGTGTAACGATATATGCTGGAGTTTATAGAAGCACTGTAGCTTTGTTTGAAAGATTGAACTCCTGGTAGAAGAAAGTGGCTTTGCATAAAAGTAAGTTGCTTAAATAGCAGAAGCTCAAGTACCAGCACAATGTTTAACAATTTATAGTCTGTATTATAGTGCAGCATGTACATGAGCATATGAACATGAGATCTTTTTAAACCACCCTTACCGGTGGTTTGGGCATATATTCTGATTGTCTAGGAAATTTTTTTAAACTAACCAACTGACGTAGAACTACTCATGCAGGCTGCTGCTTTGGCCCTTCGAAAAGTTCCTCAGTGCAATAGTTCATGGACAAATGATTATATTAGACAGTAAGTTTTCATGCGGGAAGCCTTGTTACTTCATTTCTTTGGGTCATTTGTTGTGATGCGTTTTGTTTTTTTGGTTTAAAATAATCAGGTATAACAATGTGAATATCAATGTCGCGGTGCAGACAGACAATGGATTGTTTGTTCCTGTAATCAAGGTGAGTCATGACAATTCACAACTTCGTGCTAAGAATGATACAGTTGCCTTCAGGCCTGCTTACTTTTAGCATCACTGAACACGCTCGCATGCACGCACACACACGCCACGCACACACCAGACATACTTACACCCACACACACCCTTTTTCTTCCTTCCCTAGACTTCAGTATGTTTGCACTAATCCCAAAGTTTTTGTTATGCACAATACTTGTTGGCATTTACTATAATGCCTCTGTTATCTGAGTACTTTCGTATTCCTTCATTGCCATTGTTTGCTCTCATAGACACCCTGCGTTGGGATTGTAGGATGCCGACAAGAAAGGTTTATCTAAGATTTCTGATGATGTCAAACTGTTGGCCCAAAAGGCGAGGGAGAACAGTTTGAAGCCAGAAGACTATGAGGTTAAAAAGTGCTTCATGTTTTTAAATATCAGCCGCCTTGGCATATTGTACGTGGTATTAGAGTATGTTTCCTTTTGCAGGGAGGCACATTTACGGTATCGAATTTGGGAGGGCCCTTTGGCATCAAACAATTTTGCGCCATCATTAACCCTCCTCAAGCAGGCATTCTAGCCATTGGTTCTGGTAAGATGGCTGCCTAGTGCATTTATTCGGTTTATTTTTCACATTGGCGGTCAAGTGACCACCGCCTCAACAAGGAAGACTAAATTCAGGAAAATAAATATGTAAACCTATAAAAAGGTTTGCCAGAGTTTTCCGTGGACTGCGCTGGATAGCATAATGGACGCCCTGATGATGTCTTTTTAACAAGAAATTAAAGTAGTTGATTAGCAGATCTTTTTTGGGGGCTAATTGGTTTTCCATTGAAAGCAACACCAAAAGAGAGGCAAGGGGATTGCCTAGAACCCCAACACTACAGCAATAGCAATTAGCAAAACAACACAAGCTACTTAAAGTAGCAAAACACAACCAGAAACAAAACCAAACAACTAGCCATGGTAGGAAAATAAAACAACTTCACACACCAACTACAAAGCACTGCAAGAGAAATTTATATTCCAGACTATACCTATTATATGCCATTCCAGACTTGCTATTCAAGTCAGTGTTCTAAATGGCCGCCTAGGCGCTTGGAGGTACCCTGCCGCCACGCCAATAGCCCTTAGCATTTGATTTGGCGCCCAAGGAGGTTTGGCGGCGGCCAAGATGGCCTTGGCGGCGTCATCGGCGTCTTTGGAGGCTTTTGGCGGCATAAAAAAAATTATATATAAAAAATAATACGAGGGAGGTGAGCGAAGCCCTACTACTTATTGTCTTATTCAACTTATTTGCTAGTTGCTACTACGTAATTTCATTTGGGTTTGTACTTTGAATTTTGAACTTGCATTATGGATACATGGAATATAGTTTGATTGGATAACGGTTTGTTAAAAAAAATAAAAAATAAAAAAATCCGCCAAATTGCTTGGCGCTTGGAGGTGGGTCTCCGCCCGACTACCGCCTAGCACCATTTAGAACATTGATTCAAGTTAATAGATTTAAATCAATCCAAATTGTTACATAGTTTATCTTATAGCCCTACGGCCCCTACCCACCATATAGTAATTATTTCATCGCACAGCGACTGTTTGGTTATGTACATCGAGGAAAATGTAGGAGTATTTGATAGCAGGCGTTGATAATGGGGCTGTTATGCTGCAATTTCAATGTATATGATTTCGTCGAGGACACTAATAATATTTCATGCATTCGCGTATTTCTCAAAACATTGATATCAATATGTAATTAACCTATCTTTTGTTCTAATAGAAGTTGGCGAATTTAATCTTGATAAAATTCTGGGACAACCGCTGCAATTTTTCATTCATTTATTTTCTTTTTTTTTCATTTTCGTCTTATTTACTTTTGTTCTCTCTTCTTTTCATTTATTTTAAGACCGTCCTCATCTCTAAAATTTCTTGAGCAGCTGAGAAGAGGGTCATACCTGGCTCGGGCTCGGAGCAATACCAGTTTGCTTCTTTCTTGTCTGCAACATTGAGCTGTGATCATCGTGTTATTGATGGTAAGTTGCTTCTGAAGTTACAGCTAGCCTAGTCTATTCGTTTGGGTTAATAACCCTATTACATTCATTTGATTTTGCTTGTGTGTAGGTGCAATTGGTGCAGAATGGCTGAAAGCGTTTAAAGGCTACATTGAGAATCCAGAGTCAATGTTGCTCTGAGGCGATTAACGTTCTCTTTTTTCGTTTAAATTTCTCCATGGTCAACCCAGATGAGGGACTTCCCAGGCTGGATATAGTTTGTTTTGATTGCAGCATTCATGTGTTTCCTCGTAATAGGAGCAGGGTTAGATGGTTTATGGGAATAAAATTTTGGGGGCACGAGGCTTGTACCTTACACTTAAATTTTGCTCATGTAGAGTAGAAAAGCCCCTTCATTGTCGAAAATGTGTCGCAATCGATGCTTGATTGAAGGATTTGTTTTTATTGAGGAAAGTTGAGTTGTTGAGGCAAAATAAATCTGAAGGGAATAAACTTTGAATTTTTCGAGGGAAATCCCTGCAAATCCCAGAGCAAGGAGCAACCCGCAGCAAGGAAATTTGGTTTTGTACAAGTTTGTGAAAAAAGGCTATGATGAAAATGCCTCTCAAAAAGCAAGTAATTCTGGTACAACTACTTGCTTAAATTCATGTTCATAGTGCTTTTTGTTGGTGCCTATGAAATACCCTGGATACAACAAACCCAAATGAACATCGAAATGTCTGGATCAATTTTATGCTCACTCTCACTTTTTAGGTGTTTAGGACGAAAACTCGTGCAATTTTGGGATCACACAAAATAAAGAACTTTCATGCATGTTTTTTTTTCTTTTTTCTTTTTCTTTTTCTTTTTTTTAAAATTTCTTTCCAAGATATCAATTAATTCTTAATAATGAGAGCTTGCCTTTTTTGTGTCTGAGGGAGAGAGCTTGCCTTCGAAGATTAGGATGTCACCAACCTGTCGATGGCAGAAGGAAAAACAAAAAAGGTGAGCAAATGTTGGAGTGCGTAATAGGTACTCCATTAAATGCATGTATAAGGCCCGTTTTAGAACACATTCTTAAAAAATAAGTATTTATTTTATATTTTTAAATTTAAAAATAATGTAAATGAAAAATAATTTTTCATTTTTTTTTGCACAATATAAAATATCTCAATGAGATCGATCTATCAAATAATATTCATTTTGATAGAAAATTTGTTTGAATAAGCACATAATTTTTGAGTTTGAAATTACCTTTTAAAAAAATACAGTAAATACTTACTCCCTCCGACCCTTTTTTTGTGTCCAGTATTTCATTTTGGGCTGTCCCTTAATAAGTGTCCATTTTGTAAAGTTAGGAGGGTAAAAGTTGGTGTATTGTCTATTTTGTCCCTAAAAGTAGATTTTATTTTGAAAAGTTAGTGAGTAAAAGTGTAATGATGATGGGTAAGTAGGGAAAGTGGAGGAAAAAGTTGATGTGAAAGGTATAATAATGATATCTTTTTAATAAATTGGAGTTACGAAACAGGACACTTAAAAAGGGACGGAAGAAGTATTTTCTTTTTGAGAATGGGGCGTAATTAGAATTCACAGTAAGATCATGCATAAAACGGGGTTGAGCATGGGCTGGATTCAGATGCGACCCCACATGCGGAGAAGTGGGGTAGGCTGACGCCACGGAGAAAGGAGTTACTCTTACTATATTACTAGAATTTTCTGATTGGTTGATACTTGACACCATTTCGAAAACGTATGACCCCAGTCCATGAGGAAACACCACCTAATCATTTTTCCACTGGAAATCCGCACCTTTGTGTCATCTCTCACCGTCTCTGAAACCCAACTGCCCAAACATTTCCCTCTCTCAACTATGGCAAGAAGTAATTTTAAACAGGTATTGCTTTAGGATTGCATTTGGTAAGAATCAAGTGTCAATGTTTCTAATTTGTGAGAAAACATGATTTTGGGCAATATTCTCCTAGGATTTTATTCACTAAAATTCAAGGTTTTATGGTGTCCAAGTTGTGAAATACATAATTTGGAAACTATATGCTACCAAGTGAATTGATGACAAAATACATGAACCTTGTGAGTTGTTTACTATTCCATTTTAACGGTTGGTTAGAGTATCTCCACCTCTTATTCAAATTTAGGTAAAAGTTTTATTTGGTATTGTGTGCTCCAATGGGTAAAATCAAACCCGAGCACAAATATGCACAAATTTGAGTAAAAAAACTTCATGAATGGCAAAGTTATAAAATTAAAGGTGTGAAATTTGCCTTCAAAACTTGATTAAGGGTTTGAGTCTAACTAAATTTGAGTACTCAAATTTAGTATAGGTTTTGGTAAGAAGTGGAGAAGAGTTTTGGGTGATTTTTACTCAAATTTGAATTTGAGTCAATATTTGAGTAAATAGTGGAGATGCTCTTAGGTGCTAAGATATATAATAAGTGAAATTTGTGCTTGTAAATGGTCCCATTAATACGAATTTCTTGAGTTGCTACTTACCGAATTTATCCAATTTTATAATAAACTAATAACAAAACCACTACATTCAGATCATGAACATTTCAATGTTCTTTTTTTTTTTTTTTTCGAACTGTGGTGTTCACTATTTGGTCAAATCAAATTTGTCTTGAAAAAAATAAACCGTTAGAACCAAAAAAAAAAAAAAACTTAAAAAATAAATACTACTACTATAATTCGTTTAGGAGCATATTTTTTTTCGTTCGTGTTTAGTTGCATTCTCTCTCTCTCTCTCTCTCTAGACTCACAGGTCTAGCAGTAGAGAAATGGCTCGAGCGGGAGGAATAACGAACGCAGTGAACGTAGGGATAGCAGTTCAAGCAGATTGGGAGAATCGAGAGTTCATTTCTAACATCTCCCTCAACGTCCGCCGCCTATTCGATTTCCTCGTCCAATTCGGTAATTTCCGAAAAATGAAACTCATCTAAAATTTCGGTCCTTCTCAGATCTCTTTTTTTTTTTTCCAAAATAATTCTTTCTTATTTGTTTCTTGGAATTTTATGTGAGTTATACTGTCGAAACAGGATTTATGTTGCTTTTAGTATGTGTTTACTCCGGCCATATTGCTTTGTCTTGTACTGTAGATTCAACTTTTTAACGATTAAATCTTGATTAGGTTTCTATAAAGACTACAACTTTGATCATTCATGAGTGTTAATTTATGAAAATTCGCACTTCTACTTTGATTTTTTTAACAAAGACAAGCATTTTGGGGCATCCAAAATAGAATACCTGACGAGCATTATGGGACTGATTGACTGAAGGAGTAGTTAATTACATGGAATTAACATTAGACAAAAATTTCAAGCCTTCAACCATATATACCATGGTCTAGTAACGAAAATTATGGTGTCATGTGTTGTGTGTTGCATCATGGTTCATAGGGGTATTGGAAAAGTATTTAGGGTATGCGAATTAGTGGATGTTTTAGAACATAAGATTTGTGTAGTGACTAGAGATACGTTGCGATTTTACCTCTAGATGTGTCGAATAGTGAATGGTAAGATTTTGACGATTTCAATCAGAAGCCATATTTTTTGGCTGAAACGTGCTTCATAAATCTGTTCATTTTCTCTTTGGATACGTATTCACTGAAGACTTGAAGGTGTCTTTGGATCTCCTCTTAAAATCAAGTGGGAATGATCATGAATTCTTGAAGTTGTTTAGCGTTTTCCATGTGGGCGGAGCTATATGAATTGTGTGGGTTCAGTCGAACCCACTTGAGGTGATCTGATCATCCTAGGTTGTGAGGTTTCTAAATTTCTTGCTACCCTGTTGGGAACGTCTTCTGGTATTGTCGTGCATTTTATCAAGCGGTACTCATCCTGAAGATATAAACATGATATTAGAAAATTGTGACCATGTAGATAATCTGTATTTAAGGCGTTCCTTGTCTAGCATTTACAACTTTATTTTTATAAACATGAAATTAGAAAATTGGCAACAGGCAGATATATTTTGCATGAATATGACTGCCTTCTAGGTTTTGTGCCTTAAAATGGTATGCTGCTGCAGAGTCTTTGGCATTGCTTTGATTCAACATTTGTATCTACGGTTGCCGTCAACTTTACTAGTTAAGAGTTACAGTATAATGGGTACAGCTTGGTTCGAATTGAAATAATACAACTTCTGCTTACTGTATCATACGTCATTTTCAGAGGCTACAACGAAGAGCAAATTGGCATCACTAAATGAGAAGCTTGATACCCTAGAGCGCCGTCTAGAACTGCTTGAAGTTCAAGTGGGTACTGCTGCAGCCAACCCTTCAATATTTAACACGTGATGTTCACTAGATCATGGGATGTTTGAAAGAAACTAGCATGCCTGTAAGCAACTCTTAGCTGGAATTTGGACAGAGTGTTTTGCTTTGATTCGTTTTTGTAGTCAGATACTGCTATGCTGTCACATATCCAGTTCTTTTGATTGTGAAAATATATCGTGTATTATCAGCTACAAAAGATTAGTTTTCATGGAGTATATTATATATCGTCTTATTGTAGCTGCTTTTCAGGTATGATAAAATTGAAGGGTTATTCTATGTTTTGGTCTTCTAGCACAGTATGCAATTGTCCGTAGTTATGTCTAAGCATGTGACGTGATAAGATTTAAATGAAATGTTGGTGCTTGTGGATACGTCTACTCCATTAGGATATGTTCCAAAACTCTCGGCTGTTTCATACTGATTCATCAGATTTATTCATACGGATACGTCATAGTTGAAATCTTCTTCACATGCTTTCATTAAACTTGAATGTCATGACTGTTCAAGAAGTACCCACAAAAACAAGAATAATAGAACAGTGAATGCAATCACTGCTGTGTAACCCAGAATGAAGTTGGGACCACTGTGTTATCTAAGACCACAAATGAGTTGGTTGAAAGAAGAGAGACAGAGAGAACAATTAGGAAGGACCACTTAGTTTAAGGCAAACTACACTATTCCCGTATAGACGAAGAAAGGGGAGGTAAGTAATCAGAACAGCTATGGTGTATGAAGAGGCTCAATACGCATTATGGAAAGTCTCACGGACAAAGATGAAGTGACCTTGGATAAAATTCAGAATGGCTGTCATTTGAAGAAGAGAAGAAGAGGCAAACAGTGAAGATAAGAAACCTAGGCAATTGGTAATTCCTTGGAGTTATTTTATTTTGTTTTCATGAACATGGTGGCCATCATGGATCCCATGATGGTGAGAAACATCAGTCTAGACTAGAGGGGAAAAGCTCGGGTGTACGGTGGATGTTTTTGTGGCGCATGAGGATTCATATCTCTGAGGAAAACGAGTTCACAAATTTCGGACCGAGGTGTTTGTGATACGTCCGGACCTGGTTGGAGCAACATTGTTGTGGGTCTGGTAGTGTTCTTTGTTGACAGTGTAGTCACTGAAGTTAGGTGTTGGGTGTCTTTGACCATTGTCTTGGAGTCAGGTGATGAACTGCACAAGCCACAAAACTATAAGTTCAAATTAGAGGGAGCACATTAAGTCAGTGATTGGGTCCTACAATCAGTGGCGTAGCTACTTAAACACCAAGAGGGCCTCATGCCCCTTCTTTTGTTTACATGCCCCTTCTTATGTTTGTAAGGTTTTATTATAACCAGTTTTCCAAACTTTTCTCCTTTGAAGTTTCACGTATAGCCTGTTAAATTACAGTACAGTTTTTCTTTTTCATCCGTTTAAAGTTTCAATAATACCCTTGACTTTCTTATGATGCCTCGTTTCTTTTATAGTCCTAACAAGGTCCCAGGAATTTGGCCCTTTTACTGTTCAGCTGCAATTTTATCCCTTGTTTTTCTGGTTTTTTTTCCCCAATATCTTTTCTTTTTGGTGATTCAGCTGTTATTTGCCTCCTTAGATGCCTAACTCATTGGAAAATCCTTCTATATAATATTTCTCCTTTAGAAATACTCCGTTGTTTAAAGTGCATTTTGGGTTCTTTGAAATTGGTGGGGTTCATCTATTTTCTACTTTATCGCCTTTGAAGTTTTAGGTGGCTTCACTATATCAATCACTTCATCGATGCAACGGCCCTTGGCATGATCCATTTTGGGAGAGAGAGAGAGAGATTATGTCTCTGTGCAGTCTCCAAACTTGTGTGGGATGTGTAGAGGAGGAATTAAAAGGGTGGCTGGCTTAATTAGCATCAAATTATCCGTTTTGAGTTGTTTCAATCGAATAGAGTAAGAGAGAATTGTTGTTTTCTTCATCGTCTATTTTCAACTAAGTATTGTGTTTTCTGTACATTGTCTATTTGGATGCTTCTTGTTCATGCAAATGATATATTGCTTTTGTTATTTGGGAATTTACTGGTTATGATTGTGTTCGGCTTAAGAAACATATGTTTTGTTGGTAATTAATCTTTCTGCTACTTGACAAGAAGTCGATGTTAACTGTATGGCTTCTAGTATGTAGATGATGATCAGCTTGTGCTGCTTTGCATCAGTTGTTTGTTAGATACTCTGAAGGTTCTAAATGGTTATGGCTGTAAATCCTGATTAGCAAGAAAAGGGAAATAAAAGGCGATCGAGATTGCTAACGTAAGTATATTGTGGTCTTACCTTGTTATTTGCCCTAGTCTTGTAAAATATACTTTTGATGTTAAAATGCTTATGGCTGCAAACCCTTATTTGGCTATAGGGAAGAATAAGAATTTGTGATTTGGAACATACTTACAGCTAGAACTTCTATGAACGGATGATGAGGTACCGCTAGAACTTCTATGAAAGTTCTTTCAGAAATGATTTTGGCATTGATTTTGGATATTATCATTGTAATTCCTTAACAAAGCACCCATCATCGTGCCACACATTGCATAAAAGTTTTGCGTCATTCTGTATGAAATACTTCATAATAGAATATTGCTCGAATGCTTTAGATTTCAATGTTTTCTTTAGCTGCGTTTTTTGTTGGTACTTTCCCGTTTGCATATAAGAAACAGCATTTGCTTCTTTGTTACAAAACTGCATATTCACTTGAGTTCACAAAGTTATCCTGGAAAACTTCCCCGTTGCCTGCATACCGGCATGGAGGTCGCAGCAAGTTGTTTCCATAACTCTTTTCTTCCGATTGGTTGAGCTTTTGATCAGTAAACATTCACAGTGGTGTTTATAATTCGTATGGAGGGGTAAAGTTGTTGGTACACTTCGAAATTAGACATTGATGGGAAGTTATGAGATTTATGTTAGTGATAAGTCACGTATTCTTGAGAAGCTTATACTGACCAGGACCTAATATTCGGCAAAGTTTCCTTAAGCCTGAACAGTGAACACTAGCTTTTGTTTGGTACTTACGTTATAGTTCGAATCCTGTTACCTTTTTTGTGGATCATCCTGTGGTGGGTCACGATCACGAACGTCTGAATCAGGCTCTCTATCACACTATTCCCGGAATTTGGATTCGCAAAGGCTTTCATGAATCCATCCAATGGTCTATTCCTACCCAAACTAAAATGTTTATGATTGGTTAAACGTTTATAGGAAAATGGTACTAACAATTTTAAAAATTGTCAAAAGTATTGAAATCATTATAAAGGTGGTTTTGGATTTTCCTTTTCTTCCCAAACCAAGTGTTCATTCTTCCTGCTCCAAACCCTCCGGCGACTTCTACCTAGCTCCGCCATTGTTGCAAGTATGGGATCTAGCAGTGAATGGTAATTTGTCAGCACACCCGAAGTCGGAGATTATCTCACCAGCCAAATAGAATTGCCGTCCAAGAAAACATAAACCAAGCAAATCTTCCAATACAAACCATAACTGTTAATTCCACAGTCGCCCCTCATTTTGCCAATAATAGTTTTTGGTTGATTAGAATCGCTAACGCCCCAAAGACCTTCTATAAAACAGGACTGAACCTCCTTCAAAAGATAAGTCATGGATTAAGGAACTTAGTTTGTTCCTAATCATTCTCTCTACATCCATGTTCTCTCCCTCCAGATTTAGCTTCAATTACGAGAATACTTGACTCGCAGGGTAGCACCACACAAGTGACCCTATGAAAATACCAGTCCATTTGCCAAATCCTATTGTCCAGCCCAGCTTTCACCATTTTTTTGTCACTTTCGGAAGTTGCTATAACGAAGAATGTGTATGCCAAATATCAATATAATTATACTGCAAAAACGAATCACACTTGTTCAAAAGAAAAAATATTAAGTGTGCGCTCCATGGTGCAGAGTCCATTTTTCACTTAAAAGTTCATGTTTTTTCCTCGCGTAGGAGTGATATGTTCATGTCCGATCAAACTAAATTTCATCCATCTTTTCTCTTGCATCATTTTGTTCTTGTACAAGAGTGATATGTTCATGAAATTATTCATGTCCGATCAAACTAATTTTAGATTTCATCTTTCTCTCTCTTGCAACATTTTGTTCTTGTACAAGGGTGATATGTTCATGAAATTATTCATGTCCGATCAAACTAATTTTAGTAGTTTGCAAGATAATCGAGATGACTGGCTTATAGATTATGAGAGCAATTGAAGGTAACCGCCTAACCGGATAATTGACGCCTGCACTGGAGCCCAACGCAAGAAAAGGCACTAGTTCAAAGGGCAGAAAAGGGTAATGAGAAAAGGACCATTTGCTAGTATCATCATTATCCATCACTGGGGGGCAAAAGAGTCCCAGGATTTCAATTAGAGTTTCTGATGACTTGAGCTGTACACAAAATTCCTGAATTGCTTCTCAACCACTTCAAACAAAAAAACCATGTGGTGTTGTCTCTGTATCACTTCATACACAAAACAAAACCCCTTCATTTTCTTCTTTCCATCAGGGGCCCCAAACTACTCTAGTCTAGTCATCTACCTTACATCACTACTATGTCCCTTCATTAGTCCTAATCTAAACTGCTAACCAAGTAAATTCCTAACTTCCATCAGTCTCCTAATTAAGCCCCAAATCTGCACCACCCAAAGAACAAAAGAACCAAACAGATTTTGTTAATCGAATCACCCCACCAAAAAACAGATCTTCAACCAGGGTTTTGTTAGGTCAGAGCCTCGACTCCTTTCGATTCGACAAAGGGAGACTGTACACTATCTTCCTCCGAGTCACTCCCCGAAGAACTCCCCGAATCCGAACCTACAACAACAAACCCAATTCACGATAATGAATTCTCAATTCACCTTTCAATCAAAATAACCCCAAATTTTTTCAAAGAGAGCCAGTGTGGGTTGTTATACCACTAGAAGACGACGAATCACTGCTTGAACTCGAGCTGCTGCTACCATCATCCTTTTCGATCTCCACCGGAGGGAAAACGTTGACCGGAATATCTTCCCCGATATCAACGTCCTCCTCCCCTGCATCACACCCCTTCTTGGCCTTCTGAATTGCCCCCGCCTCCGGCATCTGCTCTATCAACGGTTCCAACTGCATTTCAATTCAAAACAACATTATTAGCACAAAACAGTCATCAACATTACCAATTAATCGACTCAAAGCATAAAAAAATTTCCCTCAATTTACCTTGGAATTCGCAACCCCTTGTCGCTTCATCGTCTTGTTCTTGTGATTACACACAAACCTATCCAACTCCCACAACGTCTCCACATCCAGCGCCTCGATGTCGAGCTCGATCTCGTCCCCATCGGGCGTCATCTGAGAGTTCCTCCTCCTTATAATATCCAGCATCGCACCCATCTTCTCCGGCGGAAGCTCCTGCAACCCTAACCCTAACCTCTCCTTCTCCTCAAAACTCATCCCCCGCTTAGTCGGATCCCTCGCCTTCGGCTTCGCCAATTTCCTCGGCGTCCCAACAACCTGTTGAACCGGCGTCCCAACAACCTGTTGAACCGACGTCGTATTCCCCAAATCCTCCCGACTCCGCATTGCCTCTGATTCCTTCGAATTCAACAACATTGGGCCGGCCAGAAGCCGGTGCTGGTCCTCGAACTTGGCATAAGCCGGCCCGAACAACTTGTCAAACAGAGCAACCAAAGTCTCCGCCATTACATACACGTCCGAGCCCTTGGGGTTGTACATCCGGGCGTTGTCGAACGTCAGCCTGACGTCGCCGGCAAAGTCCAGCGGGGTCTTGTACTCCTTTTTATCCAGCCTGGACTTCACCGTCCCGAGATCCATCGGGTTCGTTATGACCCTGTGGTAGTCGTGGAGCCCTAAGGCGACCGCGTCGACGGGCACGTTGAACACCCAGCCGGACTTGTGCTTCATCAACTTAACCAATATCTGGCTGCACCTCTTCATCGTGGTCGTTAACAGCTTGCCGAATTGCGACGTGTCCGAAACAGCGGCGTTTTGCCGTTTCCTGCCTCTGCCGGAACCAAACGGCATCCCGCGTTTTTTCCCTGTGGGCTTTGGTGTAACAAGCCTTTCCTTTGGTTCCGATGGGAAATCAACCTGAAGCGGAGGCGGCCGGGGAGGAGGAGCAGCCGCGTCTCCGCCGTACGCAGCGGCCGATCCGTTCTCGATCTGAGCCCTAAGGTTCCGGACCTGCTCCAGCTCCGACCTCAAGCGTCCCTCCAGCTCTCTCAGCTCGGCCCTCGTGTACGCCGCCAGGTTGAACGTCAGGTACTCCCTGCGGAGGCCATTCTCCGCCGGAGACGGCCTTGACGCCGGCTCGTCGTGCTTCTTCCAATGATAAGGCGTAGTGCCGTTCTCGTGGATCTGTCTAGATAGGGCGGGATTTGAGGTCGGGTATCTGTTAGGGTTAGGGCTAGGGTTTAGGATAGAGTTTGTTTGGTTGAAATTATTGAAATGAGGTTTGTTTGTATGGTATTTCCTCATATAAACCTTGCGTTCTCCCCAATAGGATTCATTTCTGCTGGGCAAAACTGCCGATGCCATGTACGGGGCAAAAAAATAGGGTTTCTACGAGAGGGGATGAGTTTTCCGGCGGCTAGTCTCCGGGGAGGGGGAGGAAATGGCGGGAGCTCATGGCTATATCTCGCCGGAAAATCCAACCACCGCCGCCGCCGCCGTCGGCCGGAGAAGAAATCGAAGGAGGGGGAGGGGGAGGGGAGGAAATAAATGGGGGAACCCTCCTCAGGTTAATTTTGTGGTGAAAAGAAACGATGGGCAAACTCGTCTTCTTAAAGGGAAACCAGATCTGCCCGGTGACTCCTCGGGCAGAATCTCGACCGCTGACGCAACGAGCGGATGTGATCGCACGGCACAGATGTCGTTAGAACCTGCCCGGCTAAGTGACCGGGACAGCTGGAACGGACGGCTTGGATCTGGGACTGGGTACACGTGGCGAGAGGATGAGGCGTGAGATGGGAGTTTAGCGTCTTTTAGGTGGGGAGTTTAAATTTTTTTGGGGAGGGCACGAATTTTGCCGGATACGAAAATTGAATTCAATCTGCTTTTGGGATTTGGTGGGGCCGGGGCTGGGTTGGTGACGTGGAATGTGGGGTCCACGCCCGGGGGAAGGACATGGACGGCGAAAAATATGTATCTTTTGTTTTGGGGAATCTTGTACATGTGTATATCACGGGAGGACTGTTGCCAGGTCAGACGGGAATGGGCCAGCGATGTTGTGCCACGTTTTTGGTTCTGCCGTCACTGTAGGGCCCCCAAAGAGCGAGCTCTGCTCCGTTATCCTCGCACGGCCGCACCCTATTGCTTCCTGATTGTCTAAGGCTGTGTTCCAGAAACACGTTAATAACTTATTTTTTGTTGAATAAGAAGGGTTGTTCCGAAAAAATAAGAAGTGTGGTAATTATTTTGGAAGAATTTTTATAGGTAACAATGGGTGCCGGAAGAGAAATCGTACCGGCGGCCATGCCGGGCCTTCTCCGGCCACCGGACTGCCGATCTAAACCATCCAAAAATTCTATAAAAAAAAAACCGAGGGGGCATTCGCGGGAATCAACAGCATTCGAGGTGTGTAGGGTGCTTGATCCGAGCACCCATTTTTCGTGCTCGGATCGACCGTCCGGTAGCCGGAGACGGCCCGACACGGCCGCCACTACGATTTCCCTCCCCTGGTGCCCATTATCATAGCAACAGTCTTATTTTTTGTATAAGGCAATTTTAAGCTCAAAAATCATGTGTTTACGCAAATAATTTTTCTATCACTATAGATCTTGTTTGATAGATCTCACTGAAATCTTTAATACGGTACCAAAAAAATTAATTTTTTTTTCATTTACATTATTTTTAAGTTTGAAAATGTGAAAGGAACTTTTTATTTTGATTTTATGGAATGACCATTCTTATTTTTTGAATAAGAAGTGGCAAAATAAATACTTAATTTTAAGAAGGTTTCCGGAACGTAGCCTAAATTTGCTTACAATTACATCAAGGAAATTTATAGGAGTATTACTTTCTAATCGAAACAAAGATGCTACTCACACAATAATCTAAACACAATAACTTATACAACTTCTTACATATATGTAGGGCCCACACATAGTAGTGTGTGTGGAGCCTACATACATGTGAGAGGGTTTATAAGTTGTTGTATTTGAATTGTTGTATGAGTATCATTTTTGTAATCGAAAACATCCCTCTTTTTTTCGTCTAATAAAAAAGTAGTACACCATTCACGTCATTTAAAAATTTATCTATATTTTGCAACACTTTTTAATATGGGTGATTTCGGTTCGGCTTGGAGTAAAAATTCAGAAGCCCAATTTGATTCGGTCCAAATATTTCAAGGACCGATCCCGACCGGAGTTGAGTTTGCTTCGGGGTGGGGTCTGTCCGATTGGGAATTTAGGTCCGCCTAAAATATAAAATTTCCATTTAATTTAAAGTGTATATATGTAAAATATATAGTCGTTCGGTTCGGTCCAAAGAAAATTTCAGGAAATCGAGATCGAACTGATTTCGGTTTGATCTGGTCCGGAAAAATTCCGCCATCACCCCGATCGAAAACCTAACTGTAACGCCCCTGAATTTTAATCTATAAAAATTTCGTTAAATATTTGAATTTTAATTGAATTACTTATTTTCTCTTGAGTGGCTATATAATTTCTTACTAATTTTCGTCGTAGTTAGATTTCGGTCGTTGGTTAAACTCTCGACTAGAAACCCTACGTGACTAATTTAGTTAGTTTTCAACCGACTAGTTGGAGAAACCGAGCAACCAACTTACCTAGTTACTCGATGAACCTTTTGGACCTTTTGAAACTTTTGAACCTTTTGTCTTTACCCATTGGTCCATAATTGTTAAGGTAATTTTTATCCATTGGACAATAGGTTTTCCCTTAAAATATTTTGATAAGTACAAGGATATAGTATTTTAATGGGTTTATAAACACATGTGCTAGTACATATATGCATTGTTTATTGGGTATTCTTTCACCCCTCCATTATCCATTGGTTAATAACCACAAGGGTAATATTTATCTATTGGACAATAAACTTTTTATTATAAAAGTAAATATAGTCTTTTCAAAATCTTTTTTTTAATAAAGGGTATTTGTACTCTTTTGTCCATTGGTTATTAACTGCAAGGGAAATTATTATCCATTGGGTAATAACCGTTAGGGAAGTTAGTAACTTTTGGATAGTAGAGACTTTTGACCAAATAAAGTATCGATGTGACTAGAAAACTTTTCAATAAAGTTGATTTGACTTGTACTTTATTATTATTTTAATAGGAAGAATCCTAGCATTTTTATTTAATTGGGGTACTTGGTACCACATCTATATTTAATATAGGATTTTTGTCACATACTTTAAAAAAGTACTCATTGATTATTTTAATATAAAAATTTTCCTAGTAGCTATTGTCCATTGGACAATAAAAGTTAGGGGATTTATTATCCATTGGGTAATAGCCCAAATCTTTTTCCTAAGTACTCCCATATTATTTTATATTGGAATTTTGTACCCAATTAGATTAGTTTAATGGAAGGTGTGATCTACCTAGATTACAAAGTACCTAGTTTATTTGTTTAAACCAACATGTGTCTTATTGGATTTCTTTAATGGATTTTTGATTTGAAAAATCTTGTACTTTATTATTCTTTCTTGATATATATATATATATATATATATATATATATATATAAAAGTGTACTAGGGAGAGAGAAAGAGAGAGAGAGAGAGAGAGAGAGAGAGAGAGAGAGAGAGGTGCCGAGAGAGAGGAGGGAGAGAGGAGAGAGAGAGAGAGGAGGAAAGAGAGAAGAAATTATGTGGTACCTTGACTTGACCTTCCTCATTTTTCAAGTCCATGGGAGAATCTTTTCCCTAACCAAACTTAACTCCCCATTTGTACTTCTAGGATTTGTTCAAGACTAAATCTTGTACTCTTGTCTCCTTTCCTTGCATCAAATCTTCCATAAATCTCATCCAAGGACAAGTCTTAGCCATGCAAGCTACCTTATTAGGCCTAAGTCTATTTTGCCTAATGACAACCTATGATGGACCATTATGATACAAATCCTAGCCTTTATTAGCCTAAGATTTTGACTACAAGCTAAACCTAAATTATAATTACCTAGATTCACCTAAAAAGCCTAAGATCTTACTTGATTCTTTAGCCTTACACCTAAGATGTGGATTGGACAAGGCATGGCTTGACATGTGAGGTGATTTGATGACTTAATGGAGCAAATCCATGGGAGATATAGAGAGAGAGAGGGCCGGCCATAGAGAGAGGGGAAGAGCCAAGAATTTTGCCTATAAATAGCACCCCATGTTTGCCATTCAACTCACACCTTCACCTAGCCACTTCTCTCTCTAGAAAAATTATGTTCTTTCTTTGTTCTTTCTTTTGTTCTTCCTTTGTTCTTGAGTTCTTCTTGTGTTCTTCAAGAAACTCATCCTAAGCCACCACTAGACCGCCACTCAACCACCTTTCGATCCATAAAGTAGAGTAGTGTTAGTCAAGTAGAAGTTTCGAGAGAAACCTTTCTCTTTCGAAGCTACCGAAGGCATACCGTAGGAAGTTACTTCGTCCGATTACCGACTAACCTTCCGTAGCCGTTACTACCGCCTAGAAGAACGGTAAGGAAAACCTTACTGCTTCCTATTTACTTACTTACTCAAGTATAACGTTGTTGTTTTGAATTGCTAAGATAGAACTTATCGTTCGTTTAGAAGTATTTATATTTTGATCTTTGAGATGATTATGCATATATGAGTTGCTTGTATTACTTGTGGTGTGATAAAGCATAAGTGATTTCACTCCAAAGACGTCCGTACATGTGGCGTTGTGCTTTGAATAAGCATAAGTGATACACTCCAAGGGCGTCCGTACATGTGGCGTGATGCTATAAGTGATGATTTAGCATAATAAGAACCATAGAATTGGATGATCTTGTTAGTATGTTTCACGCTTATTTTTGTCCTACCACGAACTCTTTGCATGTAACGAGATACGAGAACCGAGAAAGTAGAAAATATGACACCTAGGGTGTGGTTAATGAAAGGAAATATTTTTCGAGGAAGGAAATATTTTGAAACTACATAATGACCGGTTTTGGGTGGCATTATGTGAGTGTGTGCGTGTGTAAAAGTAAGATTTGTGAAAAACCCAATGAGAACCCGGAGCGGCGGAATCATTGTGGGATACTCGGGAACCCGGAGCGGCGGAACCGAGGGTTTTAGATTTCGAAAATCCCAAATGGGAACCCGGAGCGGCGGAACCATTGTGGGATTACTCGGGAACCTGGAGCGGCAGAACCGAGGGTTTTAAATTGTGGCTTGGTTATCCGCGGTACGGAACCAATGCAATTGTATGCCAATGGGAACCCGGCGCGGCGGAACCATTGTGAGGATACTTGAGAGACCGGCGCGGCGGAACCGAGGTTAGGTGTGTAGCTTGGTTATCCGTGTTACGGAGCCAATGCAAATGATTTTGAAAGGTTGTAGCTTGGTTATCCGCGGTACGGAGCCAATGCAAATGATTTTGAAAGGTTGATTTGTAATGTAAAAGTGTTGACACGGTCTACGATGAGTCGCGTAGGAGAAACACGGAAATCTTGGACACCAACGATAGATGATTAACGAATGTGGATGTGTCATTGTTAACTATGTATATACGTATCATGTGGAAATCGATATTTTATTATAGACTTATTTGTAAGTTAAGGTTGGTGGTGGTAAGGATTTTCCTATTGAGTATTGTAGCTCACGGTGTTGCCTTTTTGGTAACCCTGACATATTATATGGGTGGCGACGCCGGTATAATGTGTCAGACTTGTAGATGAACAGGGTATGATGTACACCTTGGAGGCTTTTGGAGCTGACTAGGATGGAGGAGTATGAGGAGCTGTAGTTAGGAACCCTAGAACTCCCTTCATTTGTAAATATTGAACTCTTGTGGGAAATTGTTGTAATAACGAGTCAGACTCCATTTGATTTTATGAATAAAATGTCCTTTTAACGTACCCAAAATTCGGGGCGTTACACGAACCAATCAGTTTATTTTTTCTGCCCGTTGATTTTTGTAACACCTCTACTTTTTATTACCAAAAAGATTTTACAAACTTTGTTTAATACTACATATAAAATCTTTAGAACTTCAAACACATTGATTATTTCATATTTTCATGAGACGTGTGAATATTAGTTTTTGACATTGTTAGTAGGATTGAGAGAGGGAAATAGGGATGGCCTTTGCACAACACTGTGCTATGCACCATTCAAACCGTTCGCTCAGCAATTCAACCATTCAAATGTCATCTCTACCGTGTATTATTCGAGCCGTTTATTGTCGAAATGAAATTTGAGCCACTGGACCGCCTAACAGACGGCTTGGATGATGCACAACACCCATCCCATTTACGGAGAGAGTAGTATGGTTGGATTCATAATTAAATGAAGAGCTCATTACCTCCTTTACTAATTAAGCTACAAGGAAATTAATTGGGGCTAACTTAATTGGTCATGACACTTGCATCTCATTATGAAATTAAGAGGTCGAATCTCCTCACCTACATGTGGTGTTCTTGCCTAAAGAGAGACTCCTCATTTCTTTATTTGTTTTTTCCCTGCTTATTTCTTGTATTGGTTTAGTTGTTGAGCTTAGTTATCTTGTAAACTATCACAATTGATGTATTGCCCTGTGGTGTGTACTTTGTTAGCTACCACGCATCTTCAATCGAAAACGTTTGTGTCATTGGAGTAGAATCTGATAAAACTTCTGGTCTAAAAATCAGTCTAGATGATCGATTTTTCGGCATTTAGGCACTAGATGGGGGTCCGACGCCGAGATAAAAATCGGCCTATGATACTTTTAATAAATATGAACCATTAACGTTAGAGATGGACGACTCAAATTGTAAAGTATAACCCATGTAGTGCATTCGTGCACCACAGGTCCGAGTCCATAATACTACAATATCTTCTGCATTATACTATTGGGTATTTGAAAACTGTGCCATCTTCTCAATATCCATTTGCAATGGTTACAACTTACAACTACACTTAGGCCAATTTTGGTTAAATAAGAAAAATGGCTTCTTTTTTTCTTTTTTCTTTTTATAAAAAATTTGCAACTGCTAATTTTGCATCGAATTTTTGTGAATTATTGTGTTGTCATGATGAGAGGATTATAAAAAGTAAAAAATTAAAATTGAAAACCCAATTTTTTTTCATAAAGACGAAAAAAATGTGGGTTTCGATTGTAATTTTTTATTTTTTAAATTCTTCTTGTCATGACATCCACGAATATCGACGCAAAACTAACAAATACAAATATTTTTTAAGTAAAGACAAAAAATAATCTAAATAAATTATTTAGCCAAAATGCCCTTAAACCTTTTGGTTTATGGATGCTTGGCTTGAGCGTCACAATACAATCAAAGAAAAAGTATTTCGGTTACTGAATTGCACATGCCCTCTCCCTCTTTTGGATTTATTATTTGTAACGTGTTGTGTTGTGTTGTGTTGCAAGAATTTATTTTGTGTCCTCAATATGCTTCATGTTACGTGTTTGAGTCAAAATATCAAAGTCTGGCAAAGAAAATCTTAGGGGCGTTTCCGCGGACCAATAAGTTATGGACAACTTCTTATTGTTTAAAAATGTCAAGTTGTTTCCACTAACTTATAAGTTACAGACTTACAGATGGTATATGGGTGGGCGAAAGAAAAAAAAATAAAGAAAAAAAATGAAGAGAAAGAAGTTGTGGGTTAGTGTGAACAATATGACAAAATGCAATAACTTGTAGTCCAAAATTTTTAGTGAAAATGCATTTTCATTCATGTCATCATTACAAACTACAAAGAGCTTGAGAAGAAGGTTAATAATTTTGGCACTCTACTTTCTTATAAATGAACTCCAAAAAATGGTCTTTTAGTTCTTAAAATTACACACAATACAAGCAATAAAAGACAAATTATGGAGTGCATTTATAAGAAGGTGGATGTTAAAATCGTTTTTCTTGAAAAGAACTCAAGTGGTGAAATTCAATATATTTTTTCCGGCTATTTTTCATTTGGGGAAATGATTTTCACGCTCTCTCTTCATTTTTCTTTTTCTTTTTATCCATTTGCAATTCTTTTTTATTTTTATCAATGTGTAATTATCAAATTGTCCTTCATGTTTATCATTTGGGAAAAAAAAAATTCACATTATTTTTTTATCCGTTTGCACTTCTTTTTGGTTTTTATTCATGTGCACTTATCAAATTGTCCTTCATGTTTAGTAATTTTATGTGGATAATGAATTGTGTCGGGTTCTGGTTGATTAGTAGGGGCTATGTTGATCATCTTGTTCGAGCTCATGCATGTATTGTCCTCTCTACTCTCAGGTGTTTCTGCACAAGTGACACCCACCATTAGTGCTCGCACCGGTTGAAGTCAATGGGAAGGCATTCCGATAGTTAAGTAAGTCTCTATTTGAGAGGTGAAAGCAAATTGAAAATGAGAGCATGATTGATAAGAACTCAATAATATATATTCTTGGTACTTAAGTCCTTAGTTTTATTATATTTATGTTTATAAAGTTAGTGTTTTATGCGATATTGCACGTAAGGTAGTTTTTGTGTATTTCAGGTAATTCATATAAATAATGCGTGTTTGAACGCCAAGAGAAACTTCGGATGCAACCAAGTGCCCAAGGCCACACGTGCCACCCCGTTGTAGTGCTCGAAAAGATGGTTTGGAGGTTGCTCGGGATGCCCAAGGGTCAGGGAAGTAAGGGATATGTGAGAATTTTATCAAAGCAATTCATTTTCCGACTAGCTGAGGGTAAAATCGTCATATCTTTTGATGTACGAATTATCTTGAATCCAAACCATGCACTTGGGTTAGAAAGTAGACTCAACAAGCTTTCTAACGGTCCAAAGAACACCTAAAAAATTAGGGAGTGTCCGGAGCGAGTCCGCGAAATTGCCCAAAAATCTGTCAAGCAAAGCTGGTACTGGTACTGGATATTTGCTAGTACCGGTACTTGCAGCAGAGAGTAGAAAATCCAGCCTGTTGAAGCCTGGTACCGGTACCGAGAAATTTCCAGTACCGGTACTGCCTGGGAAAATTCTGCAGATTTTTATTAATTTTTCCAACCTTGCATTTATAGAAAGTTTCTACTTTTGGCAAGTTTTTTGGATATTTTTTTGGGGCCTTTTGGTCCTTTGTAACCCATATTTTAGGCCATATATATATATGGGTGTATGCCATTTTTGGAAAGGCTAGTCATATAGCATAACTTAAAGCCTAAGTCTTTTTTTTGCTTTCTAGCAACTCCATTGTTGTTCAAGTTTTAGTCCAAATTTAATTCCTTAAGAACTCAAATAAGTATTGTTAATTTGTTAATTTCTCAAGTATTAAAGTTGTTCATACAGACTAGATTCTCCTTAATCTTAAGTTTATTTACGTTTCTATCGGTTAATCATGTTGGTTGATTTTAGCCTTGTGTTCAATCCTTTAAGCATGGTTGAGTAGTCTTCTAGGCTTGGTCATGGGGTGATCTCTCTTCCATGACTTAGTTGTTTTAGTGGTTTTTCTATGACTTGATTATGGTTTTAGTAAGGAAAGGGCTTAATCTCTAATTTTTGACCAAATCAAAAGGCTAATACCATATTTGACCGTGTGTTGCTTGGAGTTTTAACCTTCGTTTTATACATGGGGCCTGGGGCTTTTAATGCTCCCGGCGTTTGAGTTAAATTGCTTCTAAATGAGATTAAGTCATTTCCAAGCTAATGCAATGATCATGCTTGGCTTTTAACATTGAGTGCTTCGGGTTAAGATTGTCTATGTCTTGGCTTGGAGTTTTTAGAAAGAAACGGTTTAAACGGCTAAGTCATTGGGTGATTTGAGCCACTAGACCTTGCCGCTTGTTTTAACTAAGTTCAAACCTCATTTCTAGTCTTTTTACCATAGTTTTTCACTAACTAAAGCAAAACCGACAGTTGGCCGTCTTAAATACCGAAAACCTTACATAAAGCCTACAATCCGAACAAACTATATTCGAGCTCCCTATGGATCGATCTTGATCTTACCGAGTTATTCTACAAACGACTAGAAGCCCTACACTTCGGGCTATTACATTGGGAGTGCATCTTTCTGCCGTAAGCAATGATGATAAAAGGGGAGTCCGAAAATGATTTTCCTTTTCATTAGACCGTGTAATACACGGGTTTCATTTAGTAGTTACTATTAATAAGTACTCTCGAGTAGTCTTCCAAACTTAAAAATAATAAGCTTATGAAAATAATTTTTTAATTTTTTTTACAGGGTTTTGATAGATCTCATCGAAATCTATCAAATATGATATATATTGAGTATTTTTTGATTTTACTAAGCCTATTATTTTTAAACTTAAAAATTACAAATAAGTATTTATTTTTTAAGGAAAGAAAAAGGAACACACCGTAATTACTCATTAATTATTAATTAATCACATAAAAGGAGGTAGACTGACTTTTTGTCCAATTGCCAAAATATTAATCAGTCATGGGAACATGCATATAGACAACACCAAGAGAGTTTTTGAAAAGCAACTTTATTAGCAACTTGCCCAATTTTACTCTGTAAAGATAAACGATTTGTTCGAATGGATTCAAATGGGGTGTTTCTGGTAGTGAATTTGTAGATTTTTATTTATAGTGAAAAATTGTTAGGTATTTTTGGTAGTGAATAAATTATTGAGAAATGTCAAATTATTTTCGGTGATGAATAAGTTGTTGATAGGTTTGTGAGTAGAGGTACTGTAGGAAAAAATAATTTTTGTTGACAACTTTTTTATTAGTAGAAACAATATGGTAAAATACGTTAAGTTTTGTGTATTTGTTGCTAGTGAAAATGGGGCCTAATGACTATAAAAAAATAGTACTCCGTCCGTCTCTTTTTAAGTGTCTTATTTCGTAACTCCAACTTATTAAAAAGACATAATCATTATACTTTTAACATCAACTTTTTCCTCCATGGGTGTTCCCCTTTCCTTTCTTTTTGAAAAAGTACATTTTTTTTCAAATTTCAAACTCAAATATAATGAAAATAAAAAATAATTTTTTAATTTTTTTTGCACCGTATAAAAGATGTCAATGAGATCTATCAAATAAGATCCATATTGATAGAAAAATTATTTATGTAAATATATGATTTTTAAGCTTGAAATTTCCTTCTTTTTCTAAAAGTTTCTTTTTCAAGAAACCGGAACACCACTTTACCCATCATCATTACACTTTTACTTACTAACTTTTCAAAATGGAATATACTTTCAGGGACAAAATAGATAATGCACCAACTTTACAAAATGAACACTTATTAAGAGACAATCTAAAATGAAATATTGGACTCTAAATAAGGGACATAGGGAGTTGTTATATTGTAAATAGCAAACTTCTGTCCATGTATGCAATTATAGAGCCATGACCATTCATCAGTTTGGTCATCAATCCCTCTCAGAACCCAAAAAGGTACGATGGTTGGTCATCTATCAAGACAAGGATCCTAATATTAAATAAGTTTAACAAAAATCACATCGCAATGATTTGAACCGCAAGACATTTTATAGATTTGTTGAATAATACCTGGACTTAGATTTTCATTAATAGGGCATTGATACAACAATCATCGATTTTTATTTTTATTGAACATGTTGTCATATCAAATAGCTAATGGTATTGATCATCAAATTATTTTTTTTCTAGGATGATATAGTTAGTGAGACTCCATACATAAACTCAACGTTATGAATAACAGTAATGGGAGGGTAAAAAAATATGAAAGAGAATTACATAAATGAAATATCGATGAGGTATCTTGTACTGCATTTAGCGCGCTATAGAGACCCTTTGTTTTTTAAGAAAACATCGGACCATCCTGCAACAAAGAAAAATGGTTCATGTCAATCACCCTTTCAAGTCAAGTAATAGTGATTTTGGTGCATTGTCAAGTGGTGTCTCAACATTGTTTTTCATGTTTATGTTGCGAAAAATGGTGTTGGGATACCATGTGGATGAAATACTAATTTTTCTTCTCAAGTCGAGCAACCTTATAAGCAGAGTTGAAGGAAACCCGACAGAATACATGAAAGATGTCCATGAAAGCGTCTATGAATAGCAAATGGACCAGTTGAAGGCTGGGTGTTTGGACTGGACTACCGTTTTCGAGAAAATTTCTATGTAAACGGAGTGGACCTAGTTGGGACTCGTGGCCCATTTTGACTGCACGTGACTGACCAATACTGCAGAGCCCATTCATCCATGAATTGCTTCGATAAGCGGGAGACTGTAAAGTCTGTAATTATTATGGAGTCAATTATTATTATTATTATTTTTACTAATTGATGTTCAACTAGAAAAATCCTTATTTGTTCGTTTGGGGTAAATTAGTAATCGATTCTCATTATCTTTGTTTGATTTGGGGTACTCAAAACTTTTGCGTATCGTCTCCAATAAATTTTCTCTATCTCTCTCTCCACTCATTACACTTTAAAACCTCTCTCAAAACCCAAATTGAGGAAACATTCTTCTTTTTATACATATGATTATATATTTAGATTGTAAATTATTTTTTAGTAAAAACAAATTATTTTTACATAAGTTTTTTCAATTTATTTGAATTAAATTAATGATCTCAGTTATATTAAGTTAAATTGTTGTAAACAAATTTTAACAAATATGTGAAAAATTATTTTATTTGAAAATTATGGATCCTTCCACATTTTATACGAAGAGGAAAGGGATGAGATCAGATCCTCCTTGGTCCAAATTTTGGAATGGAGGAAAAAGTCCAACTATGGAATATGGACTACATATTGAGAAAATTAATGATATGGATTTGCTAAGAGATTTTTTGCGTGGAGAATCTACCATTTCGGTTAAAAGTCTTTGAGTAACTTCAAACTATTTTTGCGTGGAGACCGTGTCCAAAAGTTTTGAGACCCCCAAACAAACACGATGCAATAGTTTGTTCTAGATGGCTCAGCTTTTATCTATTCCTAAACTTGCTTAGCTATTTGTTTTATTTTTTTGGATCAGAACTTGCTTAGCAGTTAGCTGGTTAGTTCTCCATGGCCATTTAGAGGGCCAAGCCTTAACCCTGGCCCAGCATTATCACAAGCAGCCCTATGTAAGGCTTGGACCTAAAAAATGCTACGATGGGCTGTCCTACTTGAGATATTCTCGATGAGCAACCCAATTCAGGGTCCATCAACCATTTTTGCGTCCAGCTTTGTAAAAGCTATAAATATACTACCTTAATATGGGCTATATCCCATTTTTATACAAAAGACAAAAAAAGGGTTCTCTTGAATAAGTGAAAATTAGTAGTACGAACACCACCTTGCGGTGCTTTGAGGGCCTCTACAATCACGCATTCAGGTGAGGTTCATAACTCAATATATGAATTCTACGTGAATGTGTGGTAGCAGGACTGGAGCTAGAGAGGGTCAATAGGGTTGGTCGCCAATGGCAGAGGCAATGTATAAGCAGTGGGGTGCAACAATAATACCAATTTTACCCCCGAATTCAAAGGCCATGACAAATTTGTATCCAAAATTATACACCTTTTTCCCCTTATAACACTTACATCCCCTAATACCTTTGTTAAGTTTCAAAAGAAGTTTCTTTTACGCATTTGTTTTTCATAAAGACCCGTTATCTACATGTACTATATCGTAGCAAATTTTACATTCTAAGTTCATTTATTTTACATTCCATGAAGGATAAAATATTCTAAGACAATATTAATTAATGATGCCCCACCGAGCTAAATTCTTGATTACGCCACTGGCGGTTGCCCTAGAAGAAGAAAAAATCCTATGAAAATATATAGAAAACTATTAGCTTGCATACATGGTCGCCCCTGTGTATGAAATTAATGTCTCCGTCATAGTAAGGGTCGCTGGATCATCACGAGGCGATGCTCTAGCAGCACTGAATAATCACTCCATGAGAAGAGGTCATGGTGTGGAAATGATAAACGTGGTTCTGGCATTCATGCTGCCGAGAGGCGGAAGAATGTCATGTGCTGAGTCTGCTGACTTTTCTCATTTATTTATGTTATTTAGTATAATTAACAGTATTAAACTTTTTTTTGAATTACTCCTAGAAAAATAAGCAGGTCGTCCCACTTAAATAGTTATTTGCTTATTATTTATTTTGAAATAATAAACAAACGAACAAATAGGACCTAGGTGGGAATAGATTTTAGGGTGATTTGGATTAAAAAGTGGAACAATAACTTCTTCTTTTTTGGTCTTTATTCAAAAAAAAATTCACATTCGTTAGTTTTGCATCAAATTTTTGTGACTTATTAATTCGTCTCAGTGAGAGGAATTGAAAAAGTAAAAAAATTTGATTGAAACTCATAATTTTTTTTAAAAAATACAAAGATAAGTAAAAACAAGTTGTCTTATTGACTTATTTTTGTCTTTATTAAAAAAATTATGAGTTTCGATCAAAATTTTTTACCTTTTCGATTCTTTTTTAACTTTTTAATCTAAACCCACCATTTGAGAGGTTAAAAAGCATTTTGTTACTCCCTCGGTTCCTTTTCAAGTGTCCTGTACAAAAAGACGTGTAATTTAAAGTTAATAATTTTGTGCATAGTTTTCATAACTTTTTTGCACCAATTTAAATAACTAACAAGATCATCAATTTATGGCGGTGGTTGCTGTGCTGGTCTCCCCCGAGGTTTGGATTGCGCCGTCGGGTCAAATAGTGGCTCGACTGCAAGGTTGTTCCTCGATTACCAAAAAAAAATAAAATTATGCATGAAAGTACTTTATTTTTTCATCTAAAAAGTGCACGTCTTTTTTTTTTTTTTTGTAAAAGACACTAGAAAGGGACGGAAGAATCACTTCTATTGATATTGGAGGAATTAAACAAATTAGAATCCTGATCTTGAGTTCGTATATCCTAACAATCGATCTCTGAGATTCACCATTCAATGGCCAAAGTGTTTGGTGCTCTATCGTTCTAAAAATCTCTAAACACTGAGAGGGTAGTTGTGAAATGGCAGGCTCCTCACAGGAGTGTTTTCAAAGTCAATGTGACGGGGCCTTCAATGGAATTCCTAGACATGCAGCAGCAGGAGCCTGGAGGACTAGTTGGTGGAGGGTGGGAATTGGATTAGGCCCCGTTTCAGAACACCTTCTTAAAAAATAAGTACTTATTTCACATTATCAAACTCAAAAATAATATAAATAAAAAATAATTTTTTAATTTTTTTTGCACCGTATTAAAGATCTTAATGAGATCTATCAAACAAGATCCATAGTGATCGGAAAATTATTTGCATAAGCACGTAATTTTTGAGCTTAAAATTACCTTCTTAAAAAATAAATACTTATTTATCGTTCCAGAGCGGGTTAAAGGGTTTTGTCTGCGCAATTTGAAATGTGGATGTTTAACCGCTGAACTTTAAGATATTTGAAGAGGTCTCAAACTTGTGAGGAATATGGAGCTGCATGACGATGTTGTGTTGGAATTGATCTCACAACTCTCCATGCGATTTTCGAATTAGCACCCCTTTTGATCCGAATTAACACCTGATCATGTTGGAGCCAATTACTAGTACTTCAATTGGCTAAAATATTACAAGCAAATATATCTAAAAATGACATTCAAAGTACCAAAAATATCATGACTATTAGCAAATTACAGTCACCCTTGTTGATAGCATCTGTTCAAAAAAATCCCTTTTCCAAGCAAAAAGAATCCCAATTACTTACCCAAAAAAGAAAAAGAAAAAAGAATCCCAGTTCTCCAAAAAAGACAGAAAAAAAGGGCAAAAAGAACCCCAAGAAAACAAACAAACCTATATACAAACACTTTAACGGAAAAAAAAAAAAAAGGAAAAAAAAAATTCATTGTCAATGGGCTTTGCTTGCGTACTGCGGCCGGCCTACATGTTAGTCTTACCGTCAGCAATCTGATGTGGCGACGCAACTCCTACCCCTCCATTGTACACCTCCGGCCTTCCCCCTTCATCTCCCGCCACGTGTCCTCTGTCCTCCACTCCCACTCCATTCATCGCCGCCGGAGCTGCGTGCATCGCCGGGAAGTAACTGTACACCGGCATCATTCGCACCGCCGTCACCCCGTACGGCCCGGGCGCACCCCCCTGATACCCCTGTGGTATCCCGTAAACCACCTGCCCTCCTCCCGCCACGTGCGAATTCTCACGCGAGAACGTCTCGTGCAAACCATGAGGGGCGAACGGAATTCCCTGAATCTGTGGCTGGATTTTCATCTCCGCTGTGTTCCGCGGATCCGACCCGGTGAATAAATCGGGACGAACCGCGCCCGAACCCCGAGGAAGATCCGCTTCCTGAACAGAACGTGTTTGGTAATCGTACTCGTAGTCCTTGTCAAACCCGAACAAGAAGTCCGGATTCAACGGCGGTGACGTGGACGCCGTCTTCGTCCGGTCCAATCCGGTTCGGCCCGCGGAGAAGAGGAAGATCCGGAGCCGGGCCGGCTTGGGCGAGACGCATTCGCAGACGCGATCGTACTCGGCCATCATGTGCTCGAGGTCGTCGTCGTCGATCACGGAGACCAGGGCGTCGAGATCCTCGCCGGGCAACTGGTACTTGAACGAGACGACGTCGTCGTCGGGCGCGGCACCGGAGAGGGAGTTCAGCTTGGCCAGAATGTCGGAGTAGGTGACGCGGCGGTCGACGGCGAGGATCTTGGTGTCGCCGCCGGCGTAGGTGAGGTGGTGGTCGTGGGGGCGCGGCTGGATCTTGCCGCCGTAACTGCACATCAACTTGACCTTGTGGCTAGGCGGTTTGGAGTCGTCGCCGATGGAAATGGCGCTGTTCTGTTTCTCCATCGGTAGAGAGAGAGAGAGAGAGAGAGAGAGAGAAGTTTGTTAGAATTGTGGTTTGGTAGTTGAGTTGTGTGATGATTTGTTACTCGAAAAGAATGTTTCGTTTCAGGACTCCATATTTGATTTGATAGAGATGTAGAGAAAATTTTCAGTGCTATAAGGGTACAGCGTCACTGTTATCTGAGCGGGCATATTCGAGCCGTTCAAAAGTATATTGGATAGTCTAGATTGAAACACACTTTCTCCTCTTACCCCCACACTCTCTCTCTTCTTCTTTTTCTCTCTAAATTCTAGCCGTTCAAAATTAAAATAAACGACCTGGATGTACTGAACCGACGCTATGTATTATCCGCTTCGCACCGAAAAGTTTCAGAGATGTATAGACAGAGGGAATTTTGGGGGTGGTTTGTTTGCTGGTGGGGTCCACGCGGAAACTACTATATCCGTCTACTTGGAGTGGGACTGCAGGAGGTGGACTGGGACTTGAATGAATGCGGGGATAGGGAATGGGGCTTCTTTATTACGTGTAATTGTGGTGGAAAGGATTTGATTTTAGCGGAGTGATGTATTCCTAGAAAGAGAGGCTTAACTGTTTTTCGGAGGTAGAATTTTCAGTGTCAAAAATACTTGTGCCGAGGAGTTTTCGGCTACTGAATTCATGATTAAAACAAAAATTTAACGCCAAAAATTCTTCGATACGGAAGCACATGGGTTTTTGGGATAGGGAAGATCGAACCCCATTTTTTCCTCTCCAATCTTGAAGATTCTTGGCAACTTTTCTCCATTCCTTTTCTCCACCCTCTTTAATTAGTTACTCAAATCTGTCTCATTTTAGTATGGAGTATTTTACTCTCTTTGAAATTGCCATTTGTCCAAAAAAATATAAATAAAATCCCAGTTTGTTAAATTTTGAATTTTCAAATTAGTAAGGAGACAAAATGATTACTTTTCAAAAGCTTGAAATTTTCAGGAATACCCTTTTAGCTTTTGATTTTGGATGAAAGTGCACTCTTCTGGTGCATAATGGAGAGGGAATTAGGGGAATATTTCAAGGTCAAAATAAATTTGGACAAATACTTTGGGACATAGAAAAGTAAAAAAAGGGGACAAACAAATTAGAACAAGGGAGTATCAATTTTGTCTATCAATTTAATAATTAATAATAACTTCATAGAAAGAAGATAAAAAAATGCATTAATTGCACGTCCCATAAAGTTTCCTCTAAAAATGCAAATAATATGGAAAGGAGAGAGTGTCATTTAATTTATACATTGATGTGACACATAGAGAGTTAAAAACTTGATGAAGAAATAGTCAATCGCTTATAGTTTATCCATTTTGGACCTATTTCTTGAGTATATTTGACTAATAATTTATTCTAGATAGGAGTTGCGGATTCTCGTACAATAAAAAATGTTTTTAATTATTACTATACATATCACGATCTCCGTAAGTAATCTTCAACCGATTGGATTGAACAATAGAGAGAAAGTTTTCAAGCATTAATACAGATACATCATAATCTTCGAAAAATGCCGGGGATCGACAATACATTAGTTGAAATAATATCGTATATTGCTCAAATTTTTGGTGGACTTTTCAATTGAGTCACCCCTTTTTTCAGGAGGTTAACAGCGGCCGTCTTGGTTTATGATATTCGCAAGTTTGCTCAAACGTGATCGAGGATATACTTTCAGATGGAATGGGAGCACATGCTACACAGTATAGTGTAGCTGATTCGGTCGTTCATCTCGGTATGGACGACTCAATTTTAATCCGAACTCCTACAAATTTTAGCCGTCTATTGTTCGGATGAAAATTCGAGCCATCCATTGCCGAGATGGATAGCTGAATTAGCTGCACTACACGCGTCAGATGGATTAGGAGATCTGCGAGCACAGCTGCACATGAGGTTGCTTCCCTTGATCTGAAAGGCATTTTACCTCCACCTTGGAGATCTGTTCATCTTTTTTCTTCTTCTTCTTTTTGCTTTTGTTGGGCAGTGATGTCCCCAAACGGATCAAAAAAAGAAGTCCCCAAACAGTTCATATAATTGTTCTCCAATCCATAAAATATTACATGAAATGACATTTTAAACCATATAAACTATATAGTCCCATTGGGATTGCAAAGATGACTCAACTATTATGCTCCTTAGTTAAGATTTCATATATGTTCGTGCGAATTAACATGATCGAATACTAGTAAAAGTCATGAGTTATTTTATTTGATAACTCAATTGTCCGAATCAGCTTACGGCGAGCACCTTGAACAATTTTGGAAAACCAATACCACCGTCTACCAACAAGGGGCCAAAATGAAAACCAAAACAAATTAGCCTCGTTTGTTGTGGCTCCGAAGAAGTTAATAACACTGAACAGATTTCAAACCTAAATATTCATCAGTAGTGGGCAAACCCATAAATACAAGAAGGCCTTGACCATCACGTACTAGACTCCAGCGTGTGGTTTGTGGGGTATGTTGGTTTTTTTCTCCACTGGTGAATGCATCTGCAAGGAATCAGAATATGTAATTTATAGAGGTTAGGGGAAGAGGAGTGGGAATATACCATTCCAGGTTTGACTCCAACCAAGAGTCTGCAGCAATGCACAAAACTATACTCACTGCTCCCTCCGTTCTAAATTGCGCTCCTCTTACGAAAAGTCGTGCAATTTTTTCGTTCGAAAAATAAAATACTTTCAAGTATCATTTTCCAAGTTTCTTTATATGAAATTAAATTGAGCCCTTTAATATGATGCAATGAAATTTAATAAATGTATTTTATTTTTGATTTCGAAATTGCACATCTTTTCCTGGGCGTTCAATTTGTGACAGGGGTAACTCTGCGTGTGACAACAAGTAAATAATTAAAGAAGAGAACCGTCTATTCCTAATAAAATGGATTTAAATACATTTTACACCCGTAATTCATGGGTTCCTTTGTCAATTGGGTCAGATTCTTTTTCCGGAAAAAATGTGGGAAGGGACCACCTAGGCTGTAGCCTTTTCCAATTTGTTTCTGTTTTGTGCGTATCAACGACTCTAATAACTGGATTGACAACAATGCTTAAAGAAACATTTCATTTAAATACTATGAGAGAGAGAGAGAGAGAGAGAGAGAGGTGTGGTTATGGTAATGTTTACGAAAGAGATCTCTCTCCTTTCTTGATCATGTGAGCAGTGGCTGTCATGAGCTGGTAAATTAGTTATTACTCCTTTTTGGTTCTGGACCTTTCTTCCATCATCAATGCAAAGCCCCCTCTTTTTTCTCCAGATTGTTTTCATTCGTTCTATTCATTCATTCTATTACTGCCCAAAATTATTTAAGAGAATCAAATACTAGTGAAATAATCGTTGCATTGAAATATTTTTCGTCCCTTTCGGAAACGTCTGATAAATTTTGTTTCTCAAAGTGGCTCTGTCCTTGATTCCTTTCCTATAATTTCCGTTAAAAAAAAGGGGGGCTTTGCATTGATTCTATTCTTAAGCTTTATTTTCTTAATTGGACTCACATTGATTGTACTTTTAGCTTTTGCAAAAAAAAAAGAAAAAAAAAGAGAGGACGAATATGTATAGCCAATTATATAAACACGTAGATGTATCCAATATAAAGAACGCGATCAATGTTAGTGATTGGGTATGACATGCACCTTCTTCTTTTTTGAACAGAAAAAAAAATAAATTCACATTCTCATTTAATCTTGAAACGCAACTTAATGAATGCGATGACAACTTCACTCCAAAAATGGGCTAGGGTCCCTCTTCTCTCCACACATAATAAATTCACATTCTCATTTAACCCTGTTTCATCCCGTATATATGTGTCATGGGTTCTGCACGTATATATAAAATCTTTCGATACATATGGGCGGGTTTGGATTAAAAAGTAGCTAGGGAGTGATTTTTTTCGTCTTTAATCAATTTTTTTTTGCATTTGTTAGTTTTTCATCAATTTTTTGTTGAGTTATTGGTTCGTCTAAACGAGAGAAACTGAAAAGGTAAAAAAAGTTTGATCGAAACTCATAATTTTTTTTACAATTTGTCTTTTTTTGTAAAATTATGGGTTCCGATAAAAAAAATTATACCTTTTCTGTTCCTCTTGTCGAGACGAAGCAATAAGTCACCAAAGTTTGACGAAAAATTAACAAATGTAAAAAAAAAAAAAATGAAGACGAAAAAAAGTCACTCCCTGTTTTTTAATCGAAACCCACCTTAATAATGTTAATCACTGATTCCTTTCCTATCATTTCAATGAATCAAAAAGAGTACTACTCCCAACAAGTTCACACATAAAGCAACCACCCATCATTCAGGAAAGGAAAAAAGAAATACTAGTAAAACAGAACTGGTTATAAATAAATAAAAATATGATTTGGGTAAGGAGAAAAAGTAGCCCCAGAAATATTTATAAGAGTACTCTAATTAAAGAAGTGGACATATATGCATTTGTAAAATAGTAAATCAAATGGCCCAGTGGTTGGTTTGAGATCTAGAAACTATCATGTGGGTTTGTGGGGCATGAAGTTGAAACATTGGAACTTCTCTTCAGGATAAGTTTTTTTAAAACGTTTTCTCATTGACTCTCCTGGCATCGATATAATCTATCTACCTGTCTGCATGCGCAAAGTTCCAGTTTTGGTTACCTCCGTAGCTGCATATATATATATAAAGACTTTTATGCCTTGTCTTCCCAACTTAATTGTGTGTTACATTTTGGTTCGACGGTCAGGGTGTCTGAGCCTGCTTACGTACACCTCAGCAAAATATCCTCTCGCTTGTCCTGTCAAAGGCAGACTAGCCACGCCGGGACAAGAGAATTCACAAGAAATTACCACTTTCTTGCGGCTTGACCCCAAGAATCAATACATTGTTAATTTTATGGGAAGCAAACCCACTTAACCAATTGGACTAAACCCTCGGGTTGTTTATTTTTCTTTGTAATAGTAAAACTCTGATTTCTCTGAATCTGGCCAGAAAAAACCTCAATGCGATACACCCAGAGACTTGGATTTTTTCATACTAAAAATATTTCTTCCCATATATAAGACACTTATTTTTCAAATATATACCAAAATTTTAAATTATAATTAAGTATAACTATTATTTTATTGTATAGTAGCTTATGTTAACGTATCTTAGGATAGTGCTAACCCGTGCCTACGGCACTATGTATTTCGATTGAAAGGGGATTGCAGTTGTGTGATTTAGATGAAAACCATGGGCACTTAACTGGAAAGTGGGAGGATGCACTACAGCTTTTGGATCAAATGAATCTAAACTGTTCCAACAACTTGTCCCCACACCCTTTTATTTTATAATAGAGATATGCAATACGTATTCTGATACGATTCATAAAATGAAATAAATGATACACGATACGTATCCCAATTTAAAAATATTGCAAGCAAGGTACAGTAGTCTATAGAGATTCTTCCTCTCCTTACTAGAATACATAGCACATGCATGCAGTCTAGTTGGAAAATAATCGAACCTTTTTGCTGGTTTAATTGAGATAGCTTTATAGATAGTGGAGTGCCAAACATAGCACATGGACCGAACTTGGGCGTTGGCCGAGCTAATAGGCTGGGTCCACCTAGTTCGGATGGTTCGGGTAGCGCTTGGACCGAGCCCAGCAAATTTAAGACTACCCATGCCTATGCTTCACATGAGCATAGACCAGCGCTTCAAAATATTGGTGCACGTTATGATGGTTAAGCACTAATTGTCTTTCTGGGCAAAATTATTCTTTCGTCTACGCGTGGCCACTATTCTTTCACTATGAAGATTTAGACAAGTTACTTTTCGAGAGTGAGAGGCTAGGAGTGATAAGTTAGTGTTTCTCAGCCTCGAATGGTTTGAGGTTGAGGTTCTGCTAAGTGGTCAGGTTGCCGTTTATCAAGACGACACTGAGTAGCCTTCCTTAAGGTCATCCTTTTTCCAAAAGAGGTGACAACAGAGGCCCAGGCCAATGTAGGAAATGAGAAAGATCACTTCAACAGTGGTTCGATAAACGTCCCAATTTCACGAAATATTATCGGAAATTGATTTTCGCACTTCACTTTTTTTGATGGCGCTCTACTTTTAACGTGAAGTTATTAGTAATTTCATAAAAAAGAGCGGAGCACCATCAATAAAAAAGTGGGGCGCGAAAATCAAAATCCAAATTAACAGGTAAGGTCTGTTTTGCTATTTCTTCAATGTTGACGCTCCTGACTGGCTGACTTATAATCATGGCAAAATCTGACAACTAGTTCCTGTTTCAAATAATGCTACAAGGGGGATCGCGAGACAGCTGATTGGTCAAATATCAGCCCTTCTTCATGCTTGATTGGAATAAGTCACATTTTCGGCGAAGAAACAAAATTATGCAGTACTTAGCACACCAGATTGCAAGGACATGTTTTAGATCAGCATTTCATACCTGCAATATATATAAGATATGGAAGCCGGTGGACGAGTACTAATGGGCATAAATTTAACCACCACCTCTAACCACCCGAGGTGGTGGTTTGGTTTGGGACATAGGTTTGATCTTTTTGGGCAACACTGCGCCGAATTCATGTCTCATGCCTATTTACTCAGGGGCGCCACCGGGTTCTTGCTCTTACACCATCAGTGAAGACGTTACGATGAGGCCCGTCTAGGCTCCTCTTGTCTGGCTTGCTTGTGAATAGTCTCCTTTGGCCATTCCCGCAGGAGATGTGCCGCACTGGTCATCTCCAACCCTTAATGAAAATTAGTACTAAAAAAAAGAGACAAACAGCCAAAAAAATAACGGTACAAATCTGCATAGGCAGCCAGACAAAAACACCTAGTATAACACTTACTTCTACTTAATTCAAGAATGCGGTGAGTCCTAATTAACAGACGCGGTAAGTTCTATATGGAGGCAGATAATTCATCAAATGAAAACCCAATGAGATTCCTCCAAAAACTACTCCAACGAAATTCCTAAGAATAGCTAATTACAAGCTTTCTAGATATGGGGTATGGCCTTCATTTGTGTTTTTCTTGCTCGAACTTGTGTCACCCTCCTTTTTATATCACGCCCTCTATTAAATCTTAAATATACTCTATCTAGAAATTTTGTATCCAACCGAAAACTTAAACTAGTAGGTGGAAAGGTTCTAACAATGTTAAGTGAACACTATTCCATACCCAGGGAATGTGGGATTGTATTTTCTAAACCCAGAGTTAGATTTCTCGGAATTAGGGTCTGGGTCTTTGTGCCTACATGAAATCTGTCGGAAGGAATCGCGGAGTGGAGAGTGGTTGATTGCTGTGTGCTATGTGCTGTTCTCTGTTAGTGGAATTTTGTGGGGCATTTTCACAAACACTTCGTTGTTGTTTTTGTGTTGGGGGAGTGATTTTCGCACTCCACATAACCACATCCCAACAATTTGGGGAGTGAAAATATCACTCCCCTTTTTGTGGTCTTCTTCTTCCAAGTATAGGGCTTTGAGAGGGAAAACAACTGCTGAAGTTCGAAGGCTTGGATATTGACAGAAGCCACGAGTACTTTATAAGAATGCTCACAGGCCCAGAATCAGGTCCCTACTCAAGGCCCAGCAGCTAGCCTTTTTTTATTGATCATCGCCCAGCGGCTAGCCTTAGGAATGGCAGTGGGGTGGAGTAGGGTGGATTTTGACATAACCCAACTAGGTTATTCTTGGGTGTCCCCATTCCGGCTCCGTTCAAGGTCGGGTTTATCGGTCTCGCCCCACCTCGCCCTGTAGAAAAATAAGAAAAAATTATTCAAAACTAAAGGCAAAAAAGAAGAAGAAGTTATATATAAGGTGTTATATAACTATAATGATGAAAATATATAGAAAAAATTAATTTTTTATTATAATGAGAAAAATAGCGGGGTATAAATATAGTTTTTCAGGTTTAATAATAAAAAATATTAGACTGAAACTATAATTTTGTATGTAAAATATTTCGGGGCCAGTTTGATAATAAAAATCTATGTTTCACTAATCTATCTGTTCTCCAAAATAAATAACACAAAATATCACTTTCAATTTGAAAGGAAAATGTTTGGGACACACATATTCGAACATGTGTGATAGGTGCTTAAATGCACCTATTTAATCTCCTTGACCTATACTATGCTTGCCAATTTATATAGTTACTTGGTACTTGTTATGCGATTTTTATGATTGTAGGTCACTTAAGTCGTTTGCGTAGAATTTGGTTTTAAATTAGTGATTTAAAGATTCAAAGATGTGACTGGATTGTGATTCAGGAAAGCCCAACATATTATTTGGAGGCTTAACGCGCAAATGGGCTTTACATAAGTCCGATTAGTGCAAAAGTGGGTGATATTAGAAATACTCTTGGTCTTCATGAAAGCTGTGCTGGTGGGAGCAGAAGCCATATGACTTGGTAGTGGGCCAGGTCAACGAATTGTTTTTGAGAGTTAATAATTCTTTCGGGAATTTTAGGGCTGCCAAGTACTAATTGGCAGCACTGTGAAAGAAAAGAAAGCTGCGCACAAGGAGATCACTTTTTACACGGAGAAAGACAGAGAGAACGGGGGCTTCGATCACAGTTCACGGCCAAAGAACGGGGCTGCCGTCAATATTATTTAGTTTTTAAGTTTTGTTTAATTATTCGCATTTTGGTAACTTATTTTGATTTTTGTTTTTTATAAAAGTTGTTTGTTGATTATTGTTTAACTTATATATTTTGTTTATTTTTCATCTCGCATAATATAAGTATGATTCAAACTAGGGTTTTTTTTTGTTTTTTGCTTAATAATGAGTACGTAGTAATATAGGCATACCGTGTCCAGTCCGGACACTGCTCCTATTTTCAAACAATAAAAAAGACAATTTTAGATTGGTAAAATACTTCATGTAGACGAATTCGAGTATTGTCGGAGCCCATGTGAACGGGGAATGAAGGTCCAAAACTCATTCTCTGGTGCGCATGGATAAACGGTAACCATAACGGTTCGCATCTTGTGGGGTATTTTTTTCAATCTAAAGTTGAATGTTTTTAAGAACACTGAATGAAGCAGATGAATCCGGATCGGTTGTGTGTGCTATGAACCCTACGACCGTATCTCTTTTAAATTATTTGAAAGAGTACAATCAATTTCTTAGTTTTTATTAATCTCAACCAAATCGACAAGGGGTGGCTACCTAAGAGCCAGTTCAAATTATAACAACCCGAGTTTTTAAGTTAACACACATCACCGTCTTTGTGGATTCGACTTCAGATAATAAAGAAAGAAAACATTATAGTCTTAAAAGGCGTTGGTTACGATGTTTCATTTCATTTTAGATAAGCATTCAACTCATGATGACACTAATTACCAATCAAAAGAAGAGCAAAAGTTTGACTTATCAAAAAACAAGAAGAAGAAGAGCAAATTAAAATGGTGACAATTTTCTTCACCTAACTCTTATTCATGGCTGCACAACCACTTGAATTCAAGCATCATCTTAGAGGTGACACAATTAATGTATCACACAAGAATCAGATGCTATAAAGAATTTGGAAATCTATGCTACTCTAGTAGTAATATAATAATATATAAAAGGAGAGAACCAATTTTGTGTCCCCTTTTTTGAAACTTCGTCACACTTTTAATTTCCTAAAATACTCACACAATAGTTTAACAAACATGGGAAAAACCTAGGGTAAAAATGCCAAACTAAACCTTTTTCTAAGCCGCGGTGGGGATGAGAGTTTGTGGACAGTTTGGCGTTGAGCATCTGCACGTGACTCATTAAATAACTCTCTAAATTAATGTAAAGAGCAAAAATGAGAAAATAGACAAAAAATGTCCAGCACCAACCTTTCTTCCTTTCTCTTTACTTTGCAAAATAAATAACTTTGCTACGGTGACTCTTTTGTTTTAAAAAGTCACTATTTACCCTTTTAACTATTAATTGAGTAGAGAAATGTGAAAATAAATGAATGACATATAAAAGTATGAATATTTAATTGAGTAGAGAGTGAGAGTAAATAATTTGATGCAGTAGGCGTTTTAAAAGTGAGTAGCTAAAGTAATAAAGTAGATTTTTAAGGTGTAATTTGGTCTAAAATTTAAAAAGACTGATGTGGATGCTCAAGTAACGGTGTGACAATTAAATTTCCAAAAATGATACACACATAACAATCCAAATACAATAACTTACACAACCTCTCACATGCATGTGAGCTCCACACACACTATTATATTGGGCTCCACATATATGTGAGATGTTGTGTAAATTATTATGTTTAAATTGTTGTGTGAGTAACATCTTCCTTAAATTCCCGACTGTATAGGGTCCCAACTGTCCGCTTGCACTCTTTACTGTGGCTTTGATAGTTAATTTATTGTTCCGACGGCGGCATCCCAATTCCTGCAGTTCCGACTCAAACTCTGCGGGTCCGACGGGGGCAGTTCCGTTGGCTCTTAGGCTCTGTTCCGGAAATCTTCTTAAAAAATAAGTATTTATTTTGTCACTTTTTTTTAAAAAAATAAGAAGGGTTATTCCACAAAATTCAAATAAAAAATTCCTTTCATATTTTCAAACTCAAAAATAATGTAAATGAAAAAAAAAATTTAATTTTTTTTGCACCGTATTAAAGATCTCAATGAGATCTATCAAATAAGATCCATAGTGATAGGAAAATTATTTGCGTAAACACATGATTTTTGAGCTTGAAATTGTCTTACACAAAAAATAAGACTGTTGCTATGATAATGGGCACCGGGAGAAGGAAATCGTACTGGCGGCCGTGTCGGGCCGTCTCCGGCCACCGGACGGCCGATCCGAGCCGTCCAAAAATTCTAAAAAAAAAAAAATCGAGGGGGCCTTCTTGGGAATCAACGGCATCCGAGGTGTGTAGGGTGCTTGATCCGAACACCTATTTTCCGTGTATGTATGAATTTTTTTTTTTATAGAATTTTTGGACAGCTCAGATCGGCCGTCCGATGGCCGGAGACGGCCCGGCACGGCCGCCGGTACGATTTCCCTCCCGGCACCCATTGATACCTATATAAATTCTTCCAAAATAATTATCACCCTTCTTATTTTCCGGAACAACCCTTATTATTCAACAAAAAATAAGTTCTTAACTTATTTCTGGAACACAACCTTAATAGTATAAGGTGTGTTAAATTTTGGGAAGCGGGGGGCAGCTGCAGCCAGTGGCGTAGCCAGGAATTAACAATAGTGGGGGCACTTTTTAAACACACTTCAAAAAAAAAATCATAATTAGCAACACCAAAATAATAAAAGAATGCTTGTGCTAAAAATAATTATAAAAAAAAGCTAACACATTTACTAAGGAAGGTAGTAATTTCATAAACTATCAAAATAAATTAATTGTTTGAATTGTCTCAATGGACCAAGTCTAATAGCAGTTAGATACACAATAACTAAAATGTTAATATTTAGCAATCTTGATCCAATAAGAAAAAATGTGCTTTTCTTTTCAAATTTTATGCTTAAACCTCTAATTTCGTCACGCATTATGAGTTCTATCGACAAAGACAAGATTACTTTCAAAATAGTGAATAATTAATGAAGTATAATGCATATAACCCATCAATCTTTCTAGCACCACATACACTTACACACCCAAACTGTTCGTGTGTGTGGGACCCACCACTCATGGAAGTGTGGGTGTGTATTTGGGTGTGTAAGTGTATGTGGTACTAGAATTATTGATATATAAACAAAAAAATGTATTAAAGTAATTAAATAAAGAATAATTTAAGAAGCCAATTACCAAGAAAAAATACAAAATTTGGAAAAAAAAAAAATGAGTATTCAGTGGGGGCGCATGCCCCTGCTTGTCCTCAAGTGGCTCCGCCACTGGCTGCAGCGTGCTGTTGTGCCCCTTTTGTGGGCCCACCCTGGTCTCTCTCCGATAATTGGAAGCGTTCACTTTGTAGAGCTCGTCGAGTAGAACAACTATGCAAAAAATCAGCTTAATTGGATATCATTAAGTGCTTGATCGGAGCCCATATAACAATCGGTCCATGGGTTACAGTGGATTTGATCCAGTGTTTCGGATCCATTTTTTTAAAGATAAAAAGGTTTCGATTAGGCACTTAATGATATCTAATTAAGCTAATTTTTTGTATAGTTGTTCTACTCGACGAGCTCTACAAAGTGAATGCTTCCGATCATCGGAGCGAGACTGGAGTGGGCCCACAAACGGGGCACAACAGCCCCTCCACATCCTTATTTTTGAAGCTCCTTTCTCTATTTCATGTTTACTTCTTCTTCTTTTTTAAAATAAAGAAAATAATCAACGTGTATGAATCTGATATATATTGGGTTGAGAAGAGACAGTACTAGGGGCCCTTTGGTTGTTTTTGATGTTTAAGTTGAATAACCCATTGAGTTCCATAAAAAAAAGTGAATCACCAGTCACCCTTATAGAAGAAGAAGAAGAAGAATTAGAAGTTGAATTCACACCTACATTATCCTATGTTTGTGCCTTTAGCGGTTTTGGATCCGGTTGTGTTCAGAGTTGTGTTTTAAAGTTGTGTTGTTAGACTTTTTGAATTAAGAAGCCTATCTTATAAATAAAAATGATACTCAAACAACAATCCAAACACAACCTCTCACATACATGTGGGTTCTACACACATTACTATGTGTGGGTCCCACATGTATGTGAGAGGTTATGTAAGTTGTATTTAGATTGTTATGTGAGTTGCATTGTTGTCTTACAAAGTCTCCTGGGTAGATTTTGTAATTGTAGCGGTTTTTCGTTTTTTACAGTTGGAGCGGTTTCGCTCCTTGCCTTTTATTTTTTTCGGTCAAATGAAAATTCCTCCCTTTTCACTCCCTACCTTTTCATCTTGCAACGTACGCTAGGTGATTTTCACTCACACACCAACTTTCGTTGGAGTTCTTCTTCTCCCGCTTCTTGGGGAAAAGTGTGACAACGGAATACAACTGCGTCTAGAGCCGTTTGATGTATGTGTACTAATCTTGTATTCTTGTGTGCCGAGCGGCTCCGAACGCATTTGTGTCCGAAGTTATATTTCGAAATTGTATTTGTAGCTTTGCTCGAAAGAGAGGGGGTTATACTTTTGGCATATGCCTTACTTTTTACAAGGAGATTTCCACTAGAAAACATGAAATGATCAGATTTGCCTGAAACTGAAGGAACCGATGTAGATATATAGTGGGGTACTATGAAGCACAAAGCACCACGAATCAATCAAGCTAGCTAGTGCCCTTGTTGTACTATGATCATTTCATGTTTTCTAGTGGAAATCCTTGTAAAAAGTAAGCATATGCCAAAAGTATAACCCCCTCTCTTTCAAGCAAAGCTACATAGAACCCCCACTATATATCTACATCGATTTCTTCAATTTCAGGCAAATCTATCAAACTACGATTCTCCTGTTTATCCTTAGTATACACTATGTTTTCCTATGTCCACAACAATAGCACTAATTAAGTACGTCGTTAGCTAACGAGGATCATTTCAAATGGAAACCCATTAATTCACATCGAATGTTGTGGTACGAATTCGAATCACAAGAGCAAAACCGAGAAAAATTGTTAATGTATACTAAATTAGAACGATGATCCCTTCCGGATTGTACGTGAGCAAGTCTTTCATGCAGGATACGGCCTTTATTAATTGTTGGGGGTTCGTGAAGGAGAAATTTATTAGAAAAAATCATCTTGCATCTTTGAGAGAGCGTTTTTTTTTTTTAATTTTCTTTTTTGTAAGTAATTTTCAAAAAAAAAAAAACACGAGTTACCAAATTAACTAGGTATCCCCCAGGAAAAAATTATACATGAGATCACCTAGTACGAAACCAACCAAGACAACATACAAAGGATTATCAACCATTATTGACCCTAAAAATTCTAGAATCCAGAAGCCAAATATCACAAAGCCTCCCATTAGTAACAACGATAATTGGAATAATGATTTTGACATTTACATTCTAATGTACGGAGGGAGGGGGGCTGCTGTCCCCTTAGGGGCAGCAGCGGGCTGCTGTCCCTGAATTCGGGGCCCACTCCGGTCTCGATCCGATGATCAGAAACGTTCACTTTGTTGAGCTCGTCGAGTATAACAACTATGCAAAAAATCAGCTTAATTGGATATCATTAAGTACTTGATCGGAACCTTTTTATTTTAAAAAGAATGGATCCGAAACACTGGATTAAATCCACTATAACCCATGGACTAAGAGTTTTATGGGCTCCGATCAGGTACTTAATGATATCCAATTAAGCTGATTTTTTGCATAGTTGTTCTACTCGATGAGCTCTACAAAGTGAACGATTCAGATTATCGGAACGAGACCGGGGTGGGCCCCAAAATTGGGGCAGCAGCACGCTGCTGTCCCCTCGGGGACAGCAGCCCCCCCGCGTCCCTAATGTACACACTAATAGTTCTTGAATATCACTATATAATGTGGGGGAAATACTACAATACACACCCCTTATTTGGATGTGTATCATATGCACCCTCTAAAATATTATGAATTGTAGAGAAAATGTTACGAATCGTATTGTTAAAAAGTTACGAATTGTATAAAGGTTACGAGATACACCAAAATGTTATGATCATAATAAAAATGTTACAAATCGTACTACTGAAAGGTTATGAATTCTAGAACAAAAGTTACGAAATGAATGAACTATAAAATAGGTATATATGGTACACTCTTTTAAGAAGTGTATATTGTAGACTTTCCTTGTGGAACTCATTATAGTCTCGATTGTAAATATGGCACATTAGATATTTATTACCGGTCAAAGAAACATATCTCAATCGTTGATTGTCGAAATGAACGGGTGAGATTGCACATTTTCCATGAACAGCTTCTTCACTGCCCCTCTGTGAATAAGTTTCTCTCATAGCATAGGAAGATCTTTATTTACGGAGGTTCCATTTACGAAGGTTCCGTAAATAATCGTAAATAAAATTTACGGAGGATATCAGCTGTTCAAAAGTATTTTGGACGATCCAGATTAAAGACAAACTATTACCGGTTAAAGATTAAAAACATATCTCAACCTTTGATTACCAAAACAGATGGGTGAAATTGTGTGTTTTTCGTGAACAACTTATAAACGGCCCCTCAGTAAATAAGTTTCTCTCATATGACATTACTTTTTTCCTTACCTTCCCAATTACAAGTGGTTCAGGGAGTATTTCACTTTCTAAAAAAAAATATTTTTTGAAAAAAGAAGGTAATTTTAAGCATAAAAATTACATGTTTATGCAAATAATTTTTTTATCAATATGAATCTTGTTTGATAGATCTCATTAAGATCTTTTAAACGGTACAAAAAAATAAAAAAATATTTTTCATTTTTATTATATTTAAATTTAAAATTACCTTCTTTTTTCTAAAAAGTTTTTTGGAAGGTGGAACACCACCTCAGCTCGCGTACGATACTCTGAATTCTGATTACCCTCTATGATGGGAAGTTCCACTCGTTTATTTTATAATCTGAGTATCATTAATTATATTGTAGAGGCACACCAATGATTATAACTTAATTATTTCCTTTTTCGTTGTTTAATGATATTGTACTATGTGGGAATCTTATCCTTAATTCTTCACTTTAGTGTTCTCAAACATCTGAGGCGGTTCCGGAGAGACGTAAAAAAAACTCTTAAAAAAATCTTCTAAATTTTAATCTCATAGTTTCTGATTAAATTTTTTGATGATCATAGTTACTCAATGTGTTCAGAACGTGATTTTAAGGGTGCTCGCGAGAAACTGGCAAAAAACTAACAGGGAAGGGCTTGATTTGAGCAATTTTTTATTGAACCGTTCAATAAAATTCAATAAAAAACTGTTCAGATGAAACCCTTCCCGGTCATTTTTTTTGCTGATTTATCTTAACACCCTTAAAAACACATTCTAATTACATTGAACGTTTCGGATCATCAAAATTCGATCGGAAACTTGGGAAGATTTTTTTTAAGGGTTTTTTTAAGTATTCCCGGAACCGCACCGCTCAAATATTTATCATAATCTGCATTTTTGTTATGACACATAACATGGATATCCATAATAGGTTATATAATTGCACACAACAACATTGTTTTTTTAATTGTTATATTTTGATACCGACCGGCACTATGATAAATAAATATCTTCACATTCGTATATCAAAAGAATTACAAGCATGAAACTTCATATCATATCATATCAATATTAGAGAGTCCGCAATAACTAAATCAAGCACATTTAAACATACCCGAAGAAATAAATAAAGCAAACAGTATTATGTACTATTTTTTTTATTATAATAAAGAAAAAAACTTCGTCCTGTCTAGAAGTTCATACAAAATGGTATAATTGGCGTAGTACTTTTGGATTTTGTAGTAACTCCACTAAAATGAATTAATCATTGAAGGTTATATATATAAACTGCCTCCCATCATTAATTAACTAGGGGGTGAAAAAGAAACTCAAGAGGGAGTTATGTATGTACTTCTTTGGAGCTAGTTCATACGGAATTTGGCTCCTGTTTTAATTGAGCTCCCCGTAAGTGAACGATAGAATTGGTTTCAGGATTAATGGAAGCGTGCATAAAATGATCCGAAACCCGGAGTTATCAAAAACTATGGGGTAGAAAGCACTGAGATCTCCCCACTAGCTAGCTAGGCACCTTAACCAAGGGATATGGAATGCAATTAAATTATGGCCCCTTTGCATGGCCTGTGTTTTAGTTTTCTCTTTAATTATGTTGTTTAAAATTACTATTTAGGAAACAAAAGTTCGTGGTGTGGTTAGGATTTCAATTCTCACATTGAAAAAGAAGTGGTCGTGTTGTCCATTGTCGGCCGGCTGATACGTTCTTCCGTCTATCACTCTCGTGTGCTCCGATTTGTCCTACCTCCATAAGGTTGGCAAACAGTGATGATTCCCATACAGATTTTGTGCACATATCATGCACATATATTTTTGTGGGGCTCATATCTGGGATTTACAAAATGATCTAAACTGTTCATCTTTTTTTAAATATTTTGTAGATGGTTCCTGTAAAAAATCAATTTCAACGGATATCAGTAAGGGCTTTCTCAGAAATCGTACGGCGAATCATTCTGTTTTGCCCTAGGATTTTTGAGAAAGCTTCTTACCGATATTCGTTGGATCTGATTTTTTACAGGAACTCTCCAAAAAATATTTTAAAAAAGATGAGCAGTTCAGATTATATTGTAAAACCCCGATACGAACCCCACAAAAATGTATGTGCATAATATGTGCACAAAAATATGTGCAAGTAGCACTGTTGGCAAGTCATGAGCAATTCGTTAGCGGTAAATCTGTCTACACAGATAATCTGTGCACAGATTTTGTTGTGGGGCCATCACGGGTCCCATACAAACGATTCAAGCTGTTTATTAAATGTAAAATATTTTTTCAAGAGTTCCCGTAAAAAAATCAACTCAATCCAATATTTCTAGGTACTTGATCTAATCATCTAATTTTTCATTACTCGAAAATCTGAATGAAAATTTAGATGATTGGATCGAGCACCTATAGATATTATATTGAGCTTATTTTTTACGGAAACCCTTGAAAAAATATTTTACATCTAATAAACGGCTCGGATTATTTGTGTGAGACCTATGATGAACCCCACAACAAAATCTATACACAAATGTATGTGTGGTTAGCAGGGTTCATTCGTTAGTGCCCACCGGTCTAAAATGGACCTAGGGTCCACTCTGATAATTGAGTCAAGTCTCTCTTTTTTTTATAAAAGACATTCTCTTCCTTCCATTTTTATTGTCTATTATCCTATTAATTTTTTTTATGTCTTTTATCTATATCTTTTAGTGTGAATTTTGAAAAATATGTAGTATGGATCTTGTTTGATAGATCTCGATTAATTATATAATACAAAGTTTTCAAAATTATGAAAAACATTATATTATTTATACGTAATTAAAAAATGAACAATGAAAATAAGACGGAGGGAGTAGATTGAAAAATATAAGCAATTCAAAAATAGCATGTAATTCAAAAATGAAAAATGAAAATGAGACGGAGGGAGTACATTGTAAAATTTATCTTATTATCTTATTTTTTTTTTATACAAAGAGAGTTGCTTGGCCTCCGAGCACCTCTGCGTGTGATGTCATGCATGACTTGGATGAATGCCACGTCGGCTTTCACCAAGTTATTGAATCGCGCCGCTCTGGCATCATTGATGTGGCTCCAACGATAAAAAAAAATTAGGTACACATCATCCACAGCCCCTCACATCCATGTCGGGCTCGTGCGTGAGGGATTTTAATGAGTAAAAAACTAATCAAAAGATACGGATTTTAAAGAATTTTTCTTTTTCCGTTAAAACCAAAGATGAGATCGGGGGGTCTAGTGGCGGCAACCTCTACAACAAGAATTTTAGAAAATGCAATTATTATTTGTAAAAAAAAAAAAATTATGCCCAATTTATATAATCTCACCACCACTAAATTTTTTTAGTATATATTTCGCCACTGCTAAAGTAAAATCCTGATTCCGTTCTTGGGTAAAACGGAGGCTTGCAAGGACACGGCTAAGTAATTCTCATGGTAAATAGGATTCATATATACAAGAAATCTCCAATTTGCTAGTACAACGGCACGGCTATTCGCGGCGGCTTAGGGAGCTTCTGCACCTGTACGATGATGTTCTCCGGTCGTGGAGGCTCGCAAGGACACGGCATTGCTATGAACTTAGGCATGTGATCGCCGGGCATCAGTACCGGTAAGCTTTGGCTTTGGATTTGCTTTGGATCCTATTCACAAGAAAAAGTAGGTAATAATAAGTATAGTGATTGTACTAGTAATAGGCCAATAGCCACTGACATATGTATATTTTTGCCGAGTGGAAAACGCAAAAACGAGGACAGAACACAGAATAATCATACAAAAATGTCACGATTTGAAAGAACTTACAATATCATCCTAAGTATAAATCCACGGCCAAAAAATATCATACGTACTTCACTATGCATATAAAGGGAGTAGTTCTTTAAAGTGGTGCCAAAAAAATTCAAAGCCTGTAAAGACCGTCTATTTATCCTAATGATAATTTCCTTCTAAAATTCTAAAACTTCTATATCGATATTGAAATTAATTCTGCCCATGTTTTTTTTTCCCCTCATGGTGTAGGTTTCAGAACCGAACGACACCAATTATTTTGTGTTTCGGTGTGATTACTTAATTTGTTTTTTGCTTATTGTTTTCATCATAGGATTTTTTTTAAAAGCCAAGCTAAGCCACTTTAAAAACACGGGAAAGTCTTTTATACACATCCCCATAAGGTGTGTACCATATGTATCTATTGTGTGATTCATATTGTGTTACCTCATAAAAAATTACTTGTAAGACCGGTCATTCATAATATTTTATTTCGTATCGTAACCTTTATACTAAAAATTCGCAAAACTTTTTATCAATATGATTCGTAATTTTTTAACAATATATTCATAACATTTTGAAAATCATAATATTTTTGTGTGTTTCAATAAGGGTGTATATGGTATATACCAAAATAAAGGGTGTGTATTATAACACTTCCCTTAAAACACAATTTTCAACAAAATCATGTCCGGAATTGTGTTTTAAAGTTGTGTGCGTAGATGTTTTGGTTTTCTTATGGAGGTAATTGATGGAGAAGGAGATATTACCATGCGTATGCGTTTAGGTTTGGAGGGTGGTCCATCGTTATCTGCCTCGAGATCCGTGTTGCGGGTGGAAGATCGACGGAGTGTTCGGATTCTCTCCCAGTGGTAGCAACAGGAGAAGACTCCACTCAAAATGAAGACGACTATCAAGAGGAGGGCTGTCCCAAGAGGGAAGCCCAAGGACGGTCGAGATTCGTCCATGTGGGACGACGCATAATCTCCACTCTCCATCACTTGAAGTAGTACTACTGCAAATAAATCTCCCTCCTCCTTGTCGTTCTCATGTGTAGACTGTAGAGGGGAAGAAGAAGGAGCAGCAGCAGCAGCAAACGGTTGCTTTGTGTTGAAGAGGAATTTAGATGAGTGGAGAAGAGAAGAGAAGTGTGGAGATTTTTACTTATAAAGTGGGACTTTTTGGCTGAGTTCATACTATTTATTTCTTTTTGGCATATTGAGAGATTGGGGTGCTACTGGGTACGTGTAAAAGCCCTAAGGGCTCGTTTGGATGCGAGATAAGGATTGAAGGTATTATTTATAAAGGATGATAAAATAGTATGAGGTATTGGTTAATAAGGGATGACCCATATTGATGTGATATTTATGAAGAGAGAAATTAAATAGTAGTTGGTTTGGATGGGGTATTAAAAATGGGTGGAAATAAAATAGTACTTGGTTTGGATGATAGATAAAATGTGAAGATAAAGTTGTTTTGTAGTTGAACTGGAGAAGGAGGGGTATTATTTCTGGGGTATTAGCTAATAACACCTCAAACCCCAGGATAAGATTATCCCCCCTCGGGGGTATTATAGAAGAGGGGAATAGAGGAAGACCCCCCCCCCCCCCCCCCCCCCCCTTGTGTTTTTGGTTCCCAAACCATGGATTAAGGAGGGCCCCACAGTATTATAAGGAATACCCCCTTCACAAGACCTCATCCAAACGAGCCCAAAAGGGTATACCTGGTGTCAGGGCCATGGTGCGGAATCTGGAGAACCACGTGACCGTGTTCTAATTGGAAGCAACAAAGAATTATACTCGGTTGTGGGGATGGAGTCTCCGGAATCAATCCTCGCATAATGGTGTGAGAATCACACATTTGTAGTGAAACGCATAGTATTGTAGGGAAAGATTCTAGAGCACCATTGGACACACAGTAATTTTTAGGTGAGGATGTATTTGAATTATTATTCACTAGTCCTTGTTGCAGCCACATGGTATTTTGATTTTCTTCAAAATCATCCATTTATGTGAGACTCATTTACCTAGTCATAGACTCCCTTTGAATGCATAATTGTAAGGGAGGTTGAAACACCATATGATGGTGCTCCAGAATTGCTCAATAATTCTTTCTTTTATTAAGATTTTGTTGAACCCCATGATGATCTTCCCTGTTTTTGCTTTAGCAAAAGCTTTCCTCCATTTGCTTGATTTGTTGAAAAATAGACAAAGAGGGCTAGCAAACGAAGAAAATAGAATCTTGAAATACCTTATGATGTAATCGTGAAACTAGTAAGAGATATTTTCTAAGACAATAAAACTGCATTTTAAAGCAAGCTCACCTGTTGTTGCCAAAGCCATTTTTAAATTTCCTACAGTATTGACAAATAAAGAAAATAGCAATGTTGCTGCACCTGTATGGTACCATTTTGGCACAATCTCAAATCTACTCTATTGGATTAAACCCATCTCCTTTTTTATGCGAAGTAAATGGCTCGGATTATGTGGCAAGTTTGACAATTGTCAAAATTGATGCCAAATTCAGCACCAAGAATGGCAATGCCAAAATTTGGCATTGAATTTGGCACAAGGGGGGAGGGTTTAGCCATTCCTGATGCAAAATTGCACTCGTTTATTTTTCTGAACTCGGGTAGTTTTGAAGTCCTAGGCAAATAACAAATCACAAGTTGCCCAATTGACATGATCAGTACCCTACTAGCTCCACAACCAAAAGGAACAAAAATAAATCCAACTTATCAGCAGCAATCCTGCCAATGTGGTCCATGTCCTGATGTCCACTGTCAATAAACACCTCGAACTTTATATATACTACTCATGATGAAAGTGTGTACTTTAAGCATGCATCCTCCTATGATGATAATATATTGATTTCATTCTCCCCCACTTTGTTAAAAGGACAAAAGTTTATGCTGGGTTTGGATGGGTTTTTGAGAATTTTTTAGTGAGGGCTGCTATTCCCCCCCCCCGACACACCCCCCCTCCCGGCCCCACCCCGTTTTTCCCGAACTACCCCTCCCCCCCTCTCCCTCTCTCTCTCTCTCTCTCTCTCCCTTTTCTTCCTTTCTTTCTTTCCTTCCTTCCTTCTTTCCAGTTTCTTCTTTCTTTCTTTTTTTTTCCTTTTCTTTCCGGTTCCTCTATCTTTTTTCTTTTTTATTTATTTAAAATTATTTTAGTGTTCCAATTTTCAATCCGGTTGAATTGGTGGAAAGATCTTGTTTTCTTTATCATTTTATCTTTAATGGTCATAATGAATTTTTGAACTCATAGAATCAAATATCTCTTAGGGCTAATCAACGAGAGCCCCAAAGTCAAAATTTAATTATGGCCATTTAGGATAGAATGATTAGGAAACTAAAATCTTTCCACTGGTTCAAACAGATTGAAATTTGGAACACTTAATTTTTTAACTATATTTTTAAATATATAAACTGTCTAAAAAGTTAAAAAAATTAAACATTGGTTCAAAGTTGCCCGTTGGTTCAAAAAAATTAATTATGACCATTAGTTCAAACTTACAAACTGTCTAAAACAGTCTATAAAGATTGGAGAGTGAACCCTGTTTCAGAACATCTTTTTAAAAAATATGCATAACCTGAAAAGAGGAGACAGGAACTAAAGCGAGGAGGAGAGAGAATTTTTTTTTTGATCTTTAATTTAATTTTTTATTTACTTATACCTAAGTTCCAAACTCTTCAATTCAATTGTACTTTTGTGATTTTGTGGTTATGGATAAGACTTTTTATATGGTGTACTAAAACAATTAATGAAGGTATTATCTACCAAAAAAAAAATGAGGGTAATTAAATAGAGGGGAAATACTCTTTACTCTATGTACACTTTACTTTTCGTGCGAAATTAACAGAAGGCGATCAATATACTTTGGAACAAAATTGTACTCCACTAATTGGTCTCTAAAATAAAGATGATTTCAAACCATATCCATGCGTTTTTTATGAGATTTACAATATTGTATCAATATTGTTTGGAGTCTATTATTGAACTAGGTCCGACAAGTGGCCAGAAAAAAAAAAATGAACTGCCGAGAAGCCATTTTCATTATCAAATTCTAAATCAAACACTTTTAGAGATTTGCATTATATATGTTTTGCAAATATCATCCAAGCATTTTCGTATAAAATTTGTAATTAACAATCCAGAATGGCCCTACTCAAGGCCATTTTGATTGCATGGTCTAGTTGCTTAAACTCTCCCTTTTTTTTTTTTTTGAAAGACAAAAAAGAATTTTATTATTTTTTGAAAATAAATTACAAAAATTAAAAAGACCTTAAGCATAAGGCATTAAGCCAGAGAATAGTAAACCCACAAGAAGAACTAACAAACTTCAACAATCATATCCTGCAAGGACTCAAAGAGAGAGAATAACAAAATTGGCAAGAAGCCAACAATGACAAAACAACGGTACCACTCACAAAAAAACACCTGACACCTAAATCTCAAAACAACACCCAAAGTTTAGGAGTGTTCACAATAGTTTTGCTTACTTCAATGGATAAGTATTTTGACTTCTGAGTTTTCTCATTCTATATTTGGGTTCAAGTCTCCGTATCACTTGTCAGAAGCTCCACTATCATCGTAGGGGTTCAAACGAACCCGTTGAATTCGAAAAAAAAAAATTTTTTTTACATAGAATTTAATTTTTACACCCTTTGTATATTTAAAAATATAATTGAAGAATTAAGTGCTTTAATTTTCAATTCAGTTAAATCAGAGCAAGGATCGTTTTTTTTATTATTTTATTTTAAATGGTCATAATGAATTTTTTGGTTTAAAACCTTTCAACAAATACCCTAAGACTCATTATTTTGTTTCAAAACTCTCTTAGGGTGTCCATTGAAAGGCCTTGGAGTCACAAATTTATTAAGACCATTTAGGATAAAATGATCAGAAAAATAACAACTTTGCACCGGTTCAAACGGATTGAAAATTGAAACACTTATTTTAGTAACTATATTTTTTAATCTATAAAGGACAAAAAAATAAAAATAAAACAGTCGGATAAACATGATCAATTGAAACACTTTTTTTTCTCTCAATTACTTTACAAAACCTAGAATTAGACTTGAACCTATTATTAAAGAAAAAAAAAATTCAAACTGGAAAGAAAGAAAAGGAAATAAAATGAAAAAAAAAAGAAACTGAAAAAAAAATGAAAAAAAAAATGAAACTGAAAATAAAATTAAAAAAACGAACCTGAAAAAAAAAAAAAAAGAAACTGAAAATAAAATGAAAAAAAAAGAAACTGAAAATAAAATGAAAAAAAAAGAAACTGAAAATAAAATGAAAAAAAAATGAAACTGAAAATAAAATTAAAAAAACGAACCTGAAAATAAAAAAAAAAAAAACGAAACTGAAAATAAAATGAAAAAAAAAACGAAACTGAAAATAAAATGAAAAAAAAAAAACGAAACTGAAACTGAAAAGAAAAGAAAAAAAAAAAAAAAGAAGAACCGAAAGAAAGAAAGAAAAGGGAGAGAAAGAGAGAGAGAGAGAGGGGTAGAATAGGAAAAGGGACGTGGGGCCGGGAGGGGGGGTGTGTCAGGGGGGGATTAGCAATTTACTTTTTTAGTTTAGTTTTTGGGGTAACGAATGAATAGAGAAATTAGGGTAATAATTAGAGATAGGGGTAATGAGTGGAGAGAGAAATGAGAATAATGATTAAAGATATGGGTAATAGGTGAAGAGAGAAATGAGATTAATGATTGGAAGTAGAGGTAATGGGTGTTTTTTGAGTTGGAATTTTTTTTTTCAAAAAACAAACCAAACAAAGCATTAATATAGTAGCTAGTAATAAATATTGGTTCATGAAATATTTTATGGCCTATATATAGTGCCCTTTAATTAATTAAAGGATGATACACAAACGAATATACTAATCTAGTTTACACAAAGGAGAAGCCACTGGCAGGATATCATGTTCATTTCTTGCATAATTAATTAAGCAACCTATGCAATTGCAATGGGAAAAAAAAAACTATGGATGAATCTTTCCATGGTCCATTATCTGATTATTATGACACAAAAGAAAGAGTTCTTTTGACTGGTCAGACTAAAAAGAGAGAATATTAAGGATGAAAAATTTCTTCATGAGATTAAGAGTACTGATCAGGAAAGTTTATTTATAAAGGCAAAAAGATAATGACAGCCCAAAGGGCGTTCAACCATGAGCTGCAAGTCTGCCACTTTATTATGTAGCTCACAGTTTTTGCAACAACACCTGAGATTTAAAAGTAAATGAGTGAAAATTTGTCCTTCTCAAAACATAAGACCCTGATTGTTTTCTGCGTTGAAAGGCCAAAATAGACTGGAGTCCTGATTTGCATTGATTCAAGAGAAGGGAAATCTAGCTAGGAGAAGTATCTCGTAGTTGTGCCTTGTTCAACCACAGCCCACTGCCACTGGGCATTGTATCGCAGAACCTATTTATAAAAGACATATATGCAACGAGATATTGTACGTTCTATCTTCTCTCAAGTAACTGTCGATCGATAAGTAATGTATTTGCTATGTTGTATTCAAACACCGCAATCAAACCGGTCAACGTTTGAGCTAATGTGGGCCTTCAGCATCTCTATTTCCACCTCATGATTTTCGTGCCGGCAACCAAGAGGTTGCTGTCTGGGGGAATATCTGTCTTTTGAAATTCAAATTTGAAACGTTTTGGAAAAGGTAGTACTACTACTACAAGCTGGAGAAGTTCCAGCCTGAGAGTCCAACCCCTTTACTGGTTGATTGTCCCCCACGAGTCCACCACCCATTTTTTCCCTTCACGACACAGACTTTGCAAAGAAAAATGGAAAAATACACTACAAAATTAAAAGTACACAGTTACTAATCAAATGGTAAAGTAGAATAAACAAACTTCACTTTCTTTCTTTTTTGTTCTTTTTCCTCTACTTTACTGATCAGGGGGAAGTAGCAAATTTCACTTTTGCCTTGAATAAGTACGAAACATTTCACCATTGCCTTGAATGGGTCTGATACGTTAGGGCAACTTTCGTCCGCCTAAGCCAATCTGTAACCAGGGGAGGCCAGACGGAGCCGGCCGACTTCAAATTATTGAAAATATTCACTATAGTACAATACAAAAAGGAAGACATGCTTTGGTCGGCTTCTTGCCAATCTCAAATTTGGATCTCGGATCCTTGTTACTTTAGTTTTTTAACAATTTCAAAGATTATAAATTTTTTTTTTTGCCGATAAAAAAAAGAAGCCATGCCTTCGGTTTTAACAAAAGCTTAGAAGGAATAGGCCATAGACGGCGGAGGGTAGAATCGAGGGGATTGTTTTTTAAAAGACACAAATCTAGAAGATTGAATTCGAATAAATTTTTCTCTGCATCCACCACATAGGGTAGCCATTGCCACTTTTGTAACAGTTTATCCAACAATAAAAATATCAAGCAGAAATATCTAGAACTAATCCCCAACCCCACTCTCCACCCTGAAACCACAATTACAACTTAAGTATTTACTCCCTCCGTTCCAAATTGAAGGTCCGGTTCGGTCTCCAATGCAAAATTTAAATTGTTAATATCTTTCAATCTATAATGATTTTTATGTGCAATATGGATCTTATATGATAGATCTCAATTAGTTCTATTATACAAACTTTTTAAAATCTTTAAAAACATTGCAAATTGAAAGATATTAACAATATAATTTTTGCATTGGAGACCGAACTGGACTATCAATATGGAACGGAGGGAGTATATGAGTAGCACTATTGGTACCGACGGGGTCGGTACCGAAATCGTAGGGCTGCGTCGGGCCGTTTCCGACCACCGGACGATTCGAGGTGTGTAGGGTGCTTGATCGACGGCCCAGCGCAGCCATCCCTACAATTTCGGTACTGACCCCGTCGGTACCAATATCATTTTCATATTTATATAGAGGGAGAAGGACCCACCCCTAGTGAAGTTCCCCATATATTTTTCTAAGCACTAGGTGGTTTACCCCGCTTTCGTTTGTTTGTTAATCTTTTTACTTTTGTCTAAGTCTTGGTTTAGTATTATTTTGATCAATTTTCAACTTTCCTACGTTATACAGTTCTTTTCTTTTTTTGAACAGTGAATAAATTTTTTATTGATAGATAGGAAAAGTTCTTGATCTTAATTGATCAGGGCATTGTTCTTCTAAGAGCTAGGTTTTGGGGGTTTTTGAGTTTTGTCGTTATTCAATTTTTTTTTTATGCATTCATTAATTTTGCGTCAAAATTTTTTTATGGATTATTGCTTCGTCTCGTTAAAACGAATCGGAAAAGTAATTTAAAGAGTTATGCCTTTTTCCTTAATATTTTAGAAAATAGCCCAAAAAGCTAGGGTAAAAGTAAATTATTTTTACTTTTCCGATTCCTCTCGTCGAGATGAATCAATAACTAAAATATGCGAACTTTATTTGAATGGAACAAAACTCAAAAAGCCCGAAAGCTCTTAGATGAGCAACGTCCCCAAAAATTTTTTTCCGGTAATAGTTGTCTTCCATTAAAAGCCCAACCACAAGAAACATCACACAGCATAGAAGATTACACTTTCCAACTGACTCTACAGAACCAAGAAAACAAAAATGCACAGCAGGCCTTAGCAGACCATGCTTAATCCAAAACAAAACAGCTAAACAAAAACAAAGCACTTACAGAAGAGCAGCCTCAAGAATTCTGTGAGGCACATTCTACATTTTGCAAGTATCTCTTTTCTCCTGGCTGGGCTTCACATTCCTCCAAGATAGCGTTAGCATCCCGAATAGCATTTGCTTAAGAGCAAGCCAAGGTTCCAAAATCTTCTATTCTCCTTTCACACCGGATATTATACACTGCTGCAGCCAGAGATTCAGAGTTTCCACTATCACAAAGAATTCAAGATTCAGCAGATGCCACTCCCCAAACAAGCAATTGCCACTGGTGTTTAATTTTTGCTACATAGTTAACCACAGAGTCCATCTCGGGACATAATTTGGAAAACCACACAACTTTGCACCACTCCCAGGAAATAGAGAGGCACACCAGCCTGATATCATTCCAAGCTGACTCCATGGTAAAAAGGCGAGAGATGCTAGGGGCACATCAGTTTTGCCACACCTCAGGCACACCGCTCTCACATACAGGTGGGGCCCGTTCCAGTGGGCCCTCTTGTATATATGTGAGAGGAGTGTGCCTGAAGTGTGACACATTGATGTGCCTCTAGCATTTCTATAAATAGGCCAGCACTAGAGAGAGTCCACACATTGATGTGACACATTGATTCCCGCGTTGGCCCCCTCGTTTTTTTTTTTTTAAAATTTTGGACGGTTCGGATCGGCCGTCCGGTGGCCGGAGACGGCCGCGTGTGGCCGTCGGTACGGTTTCCCTACGGAAACCGTCGGTACACATAGTGGGACTCATCTTCAAGTGCCATATTGGGCAAAAAAACTAGCTCGAGTATGAGATTTATGCTTTGTTTGGATTGATATTTGAAATTTTTTTTGAAAAATAGTAGGGGTAATAAATGGAAAGAGATAGAGAGAGAAATGTTGGGAGTAGGAGGAATCTAAGGGAAATTTTTTTAAAAATATTTTTTGAATCCTAAAGAGAACAAGGCATTAATCTCTTGCATAATCCTATTCCTTTCCATGGGCCAGTGGCGGAGGTCTGTGGAGGGGGAGTGGCACGTGCCACCCCTGGTTTCAGGATTTTTTACCAAGACAAATATTCTTTGTTGATGCCTTAGTTTGTGTATTTTGAGCTTATGTTTAAAGAGTCCGGATCTCCTAAGGGATCCCGCACGGGCTTACCGTGCGGGACTCCCCTTTCCCGAGCAAATCACGACGATCCGAGCCGCTCAAAGTGATCAGAACGTGATTTTAAGGGTACCCGCGAGAAATCAGCAAAAAAAATGATCGGGAAGGGCTTGTTCCGAACAGTTTTTCATTGAACGGTTCAGTAAAAAACTGCTCGGATCAAGCCCTTCCCGATCATTTTTTTTGCTAATTTCTCCTGGGTACCCTTAAAATCACGTTCTGCACACTTTGAGCGGCTCGGATCGTTGCAATTTGATCGGAAAAGGGGAGTCCCGCACGGTAAGCCCGTGCGGGATCCCTCATTGGATCCTAAGTGTATGTTTAAATGTTTTATCGTCTTGTCAATTGTCGATATATTTCAAGTCCAATTGAAGGTTATGGGGTTCATAAATGACTAGGCCCATGTGATCCAACCCATGACCAAAACAAATTTGAATGCGGCATATTTAGTCAGCCCAAACGACTAGTTGGGCTTTAGGTTCTGTTGTTTCGTTGTAGAACGTTTTACAATGTAAAATGTTTCTATGTAAAATATTTTTTTAAAAAATAAATTTCAAATTTTTATTTTTCGGTGTTTGGTTGGCACTTGAAAAATATGTTCAGAAATCGACAAAATAGTGTAGAGAGAGAAAGAGGGGCTTAAACGCTAGGGAGATCTAAGAATATATGAATTGAATGTGGATCAGGACTGACGATCGAGGAAACTGAGTAGTGAGAATTACAGTAGAATGCAGCGGGTTCATTTCGGAAAATAACTTACGGAAGATTTAATGGTAAGTCATTTTCATCCAATGAATGGAAAATATTTTACATGTAAAATGTTTTCCTCATTTTTTACTCAACCAAACACCGAAAAATAGATAAAATATTTTACCGAAAAATATTTTATGCCCAAACAAATTGAGCCTAGTTTCAATCAAATTAAGCGCTGCCTTAGGAGAAACACTTAAAGTTTCCATCAAATTACATGGCGAGAGACAATCCTGATTCCACATCCCAAACGCACCACGTGTAGCGGTGGGCAACAAGTCATTCCGTGTCATTTTCAGGTTATGTATCAAAATCTTATTTACGAAATCCCACAATATTTTTTAACTGATCAATCTTTCGCGTCATGTTCAGGTCGTGTTGTCATGTCAAAAGTCCTACTTTATGCTAAATTTTTATTTTATTTAGTTGACAATTCATCAAACTAATGTTCAATGTATAAAATTACTCAAAAAAAAAAGTTTATTTTTAGCTCAATTATATGAATTTATTTTGTTTTTCGTGTTAGGCAAGTCCACCCCTAACCACGTGCCCCCATGCCCTTCTAAAAAAAAAAAAAATCTTTTTCAATTGTGTGTGTGTGTATGTGTATATATATGGGGCGGTTTCGGAGACGCTTAAAAAAAACCTCTAAAAAAACCCCCCAAATCTTAATCTCATAGTTTTCGATCAAATTTTGATGATCGGAGTCGCTCAATGTGTTCAGAACGTAATTTTAAGGGTGCTTGCGAGAAATTGGCAAAAAAAATAACCAGGAAGAGCTTGATTTGAGCAGTTTTTATTGAACTGTTCAATAAAGTTCAATAAAAAATTGTTCGAATGAAGCCCTTCTGGGTCTTTTTTTTTTTTTTTGCTGATTTCTCACGAGTACCTTTAAAATTACGTTATGATTACATTGAGCGGCTCGGATCATCAAAATTCGATCGGGAACTTTGGGGGATTTTTTTAGAGGTTTTTTTAAGGGTCCCTGAAACCGCTCCGATATATATATGTGAAATAGATGCAAGTAGGTAGCATTTGGTGTAGTGGTAAGTTGCAAACCTTCTAAGTAAAAGGTTCTGTGTTCGAGTCTCCCATAATCCCCTAAGTCTTTTTATTTTTATTTGTTTCCCTCCACTCCCCCAACGTCTCTGATCATTTGTGCAATACTCAATATGAATTTGCATATTGCGTTTGTACACTTTTGGTCTCTGAAACTTGTACTCATAGAGTTAATAATAGAAAAATAGATGATGAACATGTGATAATTTTGTTTTAATGCATATAGTCGAGGTGCGCAACTATACCTAAGTAGCTGGTTATTAAAATACATATATATTTTAAAATTGTTATTTTATTATGAATGCTAAAATTAATTTTGGTGTGAATGTGCTTAACTGTAACTCATATATTACGGTTAAAAAAAATTGGTGCCTCCACTATGTTAAATTTCTGGATGTGCCACTGCCTACTACTAATTTTGGTAGGGCTTATTGGTGCATAAATGGTTGCAATCAGTCGCAACAGTATAATTAATGTATACAGGGCAATGCATATATAAACAACAGGAAATTAAAGAGTATACAGAGCATAGAACAATAGGATATAGGTGGCTTGCGTTAATTGAATGTTGGATAAATAGGAACCCACAAAGGAGAGAGAAAGGTTGAACGACTGAACTTGCGGCATTGGGATTGTTGATCGATAGATATAAAGTGAAATCTTGAAAGAGCATAAAATTGTGCATGAGTGAAAGAAAGTGAAGGGTAAGAGACGAATATGTAAGTTATTAAAAATGTTTATGAAGCTGTCCAAACTCTCCTCATCCACGCAAAATAAATAAAGAACTCAAATAAAAACAAAACTCTTAGATTTAAATTAAGTTTAAGAGAACTAGGCCTAACTTAATTATATAGCATTCAATTAAGGATGATCAACATTTATGTAGATTTGGATTTCAATAGTAAAGTTTTTCCTGTTAAAGTAGTTGAAGAACATGTGGGTCAATGTGAGCTGCAGATGTAATAAGGGTTGCAATGTTAAAATTGTGTGGCCTTGAAAGTCTAAGGAGAAATCCAGAGGAGAGATGGGGGTCAACGTGAAAGATATGGTAAAGAATTCATCTGATAACGGGGCTGAGGATGTGAATGGTGAAAATAAGGAGATCCATTGCTCTAATAATTTTCAATCTAGAGATAACGTTTTGGCGATTAAGAAAGATAATGCTGCCGAGAACCGTGATGTTCAAAGAGGGAAGGTTGATAGATTGGTCTCTTTGAGAAATTCTTCTCTTTCATAGTGTCAATCTATTACTAGTCCTACTCCTCTATGAGGCCTGTTATGAAGGATAGGAGCGATGTGAACGACAGGAGTGATGAGCTTAGTATCCCAGGAGAGAGATTCATTCACGAAGCTATTGAAAATTTGGAGAGGAGATTGAATAGATTGAGAAGAAAGATTAGAAAGAAGAAATCTCTCTCCGAATTTGGGTTAAAGGAGGCCAAGATGTTAAAGAAATATAAGAAAGTTCCCGCTTCTTCTCTTTCTTCTCATGACATATGCAATAGAAACTCCTGCTTAATTAATTAAGCAAGCTCATAAGTTTATGGATATAAGCGCTACTCTTGGCATTAAGTATTATTGCAGAAGAGAGAGAACATTAAAAAAATATTTTTTTTATCAGCAAAAAAAAGTTCATTAACTCATAACATGAAATACAGAGATAATAAGGGTTTGGGTACACCGGCTTTACCACCCTAGACCTTCTTCTCCTAACCACATGGAGGAAACTGATTAAGGTCCAATAGACTGAGCCTAAACCAGAAGGAAAAATCCTAAAAAATCCAAATGGTTGGAAATGAACCAACCCAACCCAAATAACACACCACTAATCAAAACCCAAACCCCAATAGGGCCAAGCCCAACACGTAAAACCCAACCCAAACCCAAACCCTAATCCTAACCCTAACCCTAGCAGACAGACCCTAAACCCCTCCCACCGCCGCCACCACCGCGCCTACCAACAGAAGCACAGCCACACACCCAACTGCCGCCACAGATCCAACAAGCAACATAGCCGCCCAAACACCTCCTACTAGCACCCGCAACCGTCGCCGGCTGGGACATACCTAACCAGTTTCGCACGCACGCTCCTAACCAACTGATCAAACCAAGGCAGAGGGCAAAAGAAAAGATCTGAGGCAACGACGAGAAATAGCCTGCAAATGCCAGCAACGAAGAAACCCAGGCCATTAAACACGAGACCGACCGGCCCAAGAGATACCGACCGGCGGGTTCCACCGTCCAAAGCCCAAAACCATCAGCTCGCCGCTCTCCATGATAGACACGTAAATGTTCGCATACGCACCCCTTAATTTATTCTTGCTAAGTCTGTTTTTATATTATTACTTGGGGATTTTTTCGCTTTATTTTTGTGTTATAGGTATTTGAAGGATTTGATACACCAAGAGCCCAAAGTTGAGTTTTATTTGATGTCCAGGCAAAGCCCATTATGAAAATAGTTTCAATCGGTGGGTGGTCCATTGACACTCGGAAACTACTACTGATTTGGAAGCTAACAGGCCAAGAAAATTGGGTTTCCACTTTGTTCAATTGGTGGGCTCATGGAATAGTAGTTGCAAGTGGTTTTTCAAGTCCAAGATAAAAAGCTCATGGAATAGTAGTTGCAAGTGGTTTTTCAAGTCCAAGATAAAAAAAAACAGACGTGCTATTCACACAGATGAATAGCGTACAGATTGTGCAATGATCAAGTTGTGGGGCCCACTACGGGTCTTATACAAAGAATCTGATCCGTTCATTAGATTTAAAATATTTTTTCAATAGTTCCCGAGGAAGATCAGCTTAATCCGATATCAAGAAGTATTGGATCCAATCATCTAACTTTTCGTGCAGATTCGAAACTGAACAAAACGTTAGATGATTGGATCAAGTATTTATATGTATTAGATTGAATTGATTTTTCATGGGGACCTTTGAAAAAATATTTTAAATTTAATGAACGGCTCGGATCATTTGTGTGGGACCTATAGTGGGCCCCACATCTCAATTAGTGCAAGATCTGTGCATTATTCGTTTGTGTAAGATATCATTTCTGGAAAAAAAAAAAAAAAGGGGCAGGAAGGGTTTTAGTTTAAAAAATTGACCCCTACGCACGCACTGCAGAAAAAAGAAAGGGCTGCGCACTTGGTTGGATATCACTGTTTATAAAGAAAACGAAGAACGGGGTTTTGGGGATGGATTTTTTGCAACTTTAGAATACTTAGTTTTCTTTGGAGTTCTTTTCCTTCAAGTTTTTGACACTTTGTTTAATCACTCGCACGCCGATAATTCATATTAATTTTTATTCTTTAATAAAATTATTCTCTGGTACTTGTTTATTTCGTATCTTTTGTTTATTTCGTATTTATAAGCATGTTTCAAATTAGGATTTCTCGCGTTTCTTATTCAATGCATAGTAAGTAGTCATATAGGTAAGGTCGCGGGGTGATTAGCACGCCGTGACCAATTCGGGTATTGCTCCTATTTTTAAACAATGGAAAAAAACAATTTTAGATTGGTAAAATACTTCCCATAGACGAACCTAGGTATTGTCGGAGCCCATGTGAACGGGAGAATTGAGGACCAAAACTTATTCTCCACTGCGCATGGGTAAACAGTGACCATAAGGGTCGCATCTTTCGGGGTATCTTTTTCTCACTAAAATCGAACGTTTTAAGAACATCGATTGGAGCAGATGAATCTGGACCGGTTACGAGTGCTATGAATCTCACGACCGTACTTTCCTTTTAATTATTTGAAAAGAACAGTTGTTTCCTTAAATTTTAGTTAATCTCAATCAAAACGACAAGGGGTGGCTACCTAAGAGCCAGTTTAAATAAGTAGCAACCGGAGTTTTTAGTCAGCACACAACATGATGTAGTAGCCAAAGAGGAAGAGTTTCATTTTAAACATGCCAAGGCCCATTTCTACTAACCGATATTTTCGTAATATTATTGATCGTGGAATTAGGCGACAGGCTTGGCTGGGTTTGATTGGAAATGGGCCGACGGTCAAGACACAGAGCCATAGGCTCTGTGCTCTGCGTTTTTTAGCCTTTCGAGGCCGTTTAGGCCTCCGTTTGGGCTTTCGAACCGTTTTTGGGCTATTCTTTACGCTCGTATAACTTTCCGTAGGAAAGTCCAATTCAGCCCATTCTTTTTTCTAATGTTTTGTTTTTTGGTCTAGTTTGTGGGTACAAATTAATTTCGGTAATGTTTCTTTATGTTTTCTAGGGTTCGCGTTGTTTTCCTTTATATTCCGTTTTATGCCTTACGGCTAAAGGGTTGATTAATGTTAAAGAAAAGAGTCAGAGAGAGTTTCTCTAAATATTGAGTTTGTGATTGTCCTTTCGCTTCGATTATCATTTTTCTTATACGCTTCCCTGCATCAGTTGGTATCAGAGCTTCAGATTCCGATCTCGACTATGGCCGCAAGACGTGCTGGAGGTCGAAGGGGAGGAGGCCGTGCGGCTTTTGTGGAAGAAGTTTATGAGCGTGATGACGTTGCGCGAGAAGCACGAACAGAGGAGAGATTCCATCGGCTTGAGCAGCGGGTGGAAGATGCGTTCGGGGCCCTGTCCGAACAAATCGCTGCCATGACGATGGGTAATCCCCCTCGCCATCGTCCTGTGAACCACCATTTTCAGGAGGAGGATGGGTTCTCGGATGGTGAGTCTTATGCTAACCCCTTTGCTGAAAGTGGCCGGTCTGGTCGCTATCGTCCAAGGGATCGGGAGGTTGTGGCTGAACGCCATGATTCTCGCCGGTGGGAGACTGGATTGAAGGTTGAACTTCCTGAGTTCCACGGGGGAGTGACGCCTGAAGAGTTCTTGGATTGGATGGCTGCTGTTGAGGAAACCATGGATTTTAAGGAGGTTCCGGACAATAGGCGGGTTCCGTTAATTGCCACAAGGTTCCGGGGTAGGGCTGCGGCTTGGTGGCAGCAGTTAAAGTTGACCCGATCGCGGCAGGGTAAAGAGAAGCTTACTTCGTGGGAAAAGATGAAGAAAAAAATGCGGGTTGCTTTCCTCCCACACAATTACAGCCGATTGATGTACCAACGCTTCCAGAATCTCTGGCAAAATACCCGTTCCGTGGATGATTATACCACTGAATTTTACCAGTTAGTAGCACGAAACGACATAGCCGAGACTGATGAACAGGTGATATCGAGGTATGTTAGGGGTTTGCGCCAATCTTTTCAATACTCTTTGAACATGCTCGATTTGTATTCTGTGTCGGATGCCCATCAACGGGCATTACAGTTGGAAAAGCAGGCGAGTCATAAACCACCGTCTACTTGGAATAGTGCGGGAAGGACCACAACTCCTACCCCCGCCAAGCCAGCGGCTCTCCTGCCACCGGCTGCTCAAGCCGTCGGTCAAGCAACGGGTGGCCCAAGATTCAAGTGTTTTAAATGTGGTGAACCAGGCCACCGTGCTGTCGAATGTCGAAAGAGTGAACGCGAAGGCAAGGCCTTGTTCCTGGAATATGATGAAGCTAAGGATAATCTAGTTGGTTCGTATGAGCACGACCCAGTATTCGATACAGAACTTCCAGAGGAGAACGTAGAAGAAGTTGAGGGGGATGTTGGACCGATGCTGGTGGTTCGGCGAGCCTGTTATGCCCCTCGTGAAGCAGATGGTGATTCGTGGCTGCGAAGCAATGTATTCCAGTCTACCTGCACCATTGGAGAAAAGGTGTGCCGATTTGTGATTGATTCAGGCAGTTGTGAAAATGTGGTCTCAGAGGAGGCAGTCCAGAAGCTTGGGTTGAAGACGGAGTCTCATCCTAATCCTTATAAGCTGGCATGGTTAAAAAAAGGTAATGAAGTCAAAGTTTCTAAAAGATGTTTATTATCGTTTTCTATTGGCACTACATATAAGGATCAAGTTTGGTGTGATGTGGTGGCGATGGATGTTTGCCATCTCCTGTTGGGAAGGCCTTGGCAGTTTGACCGCAGGGTTATACATGACGGGGGCGCTAATACGTATTCGCTCATGTCTGGGGGTACAAAGGTGGTGTTGCTGCCTTCAAAGGAGATTGTATCCAAACCACCAGTTGGGGAGGGTACCAATCTGCTAACAAGGATGCAGTTTGAGGAAGAGATTTTGGAAACAGAAGTGTTATTTGTACTTGTGAGTAAAGCAAGCTCGCAGGTAGTGCTTGATCAAAATGTTCCAGCCATTATCCAGCCCCTTTTGTCAGAATTTCAGGATGTGTTTCCAACAGAGTTACCGGATGGGCTTCCGCCCCTGCGAGATATCCAACATCAGATTGACTTAGTGCCAAGTTCAAGCCTACCAAACCGGCCCCATTATCGGATGAGCCCGAAGGAACATGAAGAGCTGCGGGGGCAGGTAGAAGAGCTGCTGGCCAAAGGGTTTATTAGAGAGAGCCTTAGTCCCTGTGCAGTACCGACGTTATTGATTCCCAAGAAGGATGGCACGTGGCGAATGTGTGTTGATAGCAGGGCAATCAACAAAATAACAGTAAAGTATCGTTTTCCAATTCCGCGCCTGGATGACTTGTTAGATCAATTGGTGGGAGCACAGGTTTTTACAAAGCTGGACTTGAAAAGTGGCTATCACCAGCTTCGTATTCAGCCTGGAGACGAATGGAAAACAGCCTTCAAAACGCGGGAAGGCCTGTACGAATGGCTGGTCATGCCGTTTGGATTATCAAATGCACCAAGCACGTTTATGCGGATGATGAATCAGGCGTTGCGTCCTTTTATTGGTAAGTCTGTTGTGGTCTATTTCGATGATATCTTGATTTATAGTGCCTCGCCTGAGTTACATTTACAGCATTTACGGGATGTTCTCACTGTCCTTCGGAGAGAGAAGTTATTCGGGGCAATCAAAAAGTGTGTATTCTTGACAGATTCAGTTTTATTCTTGGGTTATGTCGTGTCCAAGGATGGAATCTCAGTTGATGTATCGAAAATTGAGGCTATTCAAAGCTGGCCTCAACCAAAGACCCTCTTTGACGTCCGTAGTTTTCATGGGTTGGCAGCTTTTTATCGGCGCTTTATTCCTCACTTCAGCACTATTATGGCGCCAATTACGGATTGTATGAAGGGTACCCGTTTTATGTGGACAGATGCAGCAACCGAGGCTTTTCAGTTGGTGAAGCAGAAATTAACATCTGCACCGGTCTTAATTCTGCCTGATTTCTCTCAGCCTTTCGAGTTACATTGTGATGCGTCCAAGGTGGGCATTGGGGCTGTTCTCAGCCAACAGTCAAAACCGGTGGCGTTTTTTAGCCAGAAGTTGAATGGGGCAAAGATGAAGTATAGTACTTATGATATGGAATTCTATGCCTTGGTGCAAGCACTTAAACATTGGTACCATTATCTTATTCACAGCGACTTTGTCTTGTATTCTGACCACGAAGCGTTGAAGCATCTTCATACACAAGATAAGTTGTCTGACCGGCATGCAAAGTGGGCAGGTTACATCCAGCAGTTCTCTTTTGTCATTAAACACAAGTCGGGTGTGCTCAACCGTGTGGCCGACGCCCTCAGTCGCCGCTCCATTTTCCTCACAACGATGCGTGCGCAGGTAATGGGTTTTGATGCATTCCGTGAATTATTGGCTGAAGATTCTTATTTTTCTGAGGTGTTAGCGGTTGTTGCAAGTGGGGTCAAGTCAGACTTTCATGTGCAGGATGGATACCTTTTCAAAGGAAACCGGTTATGCATTCCGGATTTTAGCCTTCGATTAAAATTCATTAAGGAATTGCACAACGAAAGCCACGTTGGACGGGATAAGACTTTTGCTTTGGTGTCAGCGGCTTATTTTTGGCCAACATTGCGGCGGGATGTTTATCGGTTTGTGGAGGGTTGCCATATTTGTCAGGTGTCCAAAGGAACAGCAACCAACGCTGGATTATACATGCCATTACCTGTTCCGTCACAGCCATGGACTGATGTGAGTATGGATTTTGTGCTGGGCTTACCTCGTACTCAACGGGGTAACGATTCTATTTATGTGGTAGTAGACCGTTTTTCAAAAATGTCTCACTTTATTCCTTGCAAAAAGACCACGGATGCGGTAAAAGTTGCTGAGCTTTATTTTTCTGGAGTGTATCGTTTGCATGGGCTACCGAATTCTATTGTTTCTGACCGGGATACCCGATTCTTGAGTCACTTCTGGCGCTGCCTGTGGAGGTTGGTCAACACTAAGCTTGACTTCAGCACGGCTTATCACCCTCAGACCGATGGGCAGACTGAAGTGGTGAATCGATCTCTGGGCAACCTTCTTCGTAGTTTGGTGGGTGAGTACCTCCGGAGTTGGGACCAAAAGTTGAGCCAAGCCGAGTTTGCATTTAACCACTCCGTTAACCGTAGCACCGGTTTTTCCCCTTTCCAGGTGGTCTATGGGTACAACCCCCGTTCACCCATTGATTTAGCTCCAGTTCCGGACTTAAAGCGGATTCATGGTAAAGCTGAAGATTTTGTTCAACAGTTGCAGGGCATACATAAGGAGACTGCGCAGCACTTGCAAGCTTCAACTGCCAAGTATAAGCTCGCTGCCGACAAAAAGCGACGCTTTGTGGAGTTTGAGGTTGGCGATTTCGTGTATGCTGTCCTCACCAAAGATCGCTATTCTGCGCATGAGTATAACAAGCTTGCTGCTCGCAAAATTGGTCCCGTTGAAATCACTGAGAAGATCAACCCCAATGCCTATCATTTAAAGCTTCCGAGTCATGTACGTACTGCTGACGTGTTTAACGTGAAGCACCTGCTTCCATTCAAGGGTGACAGTTCGTCTGATGACGAGACAAATTCGAGGGCGAATTTCTTTTTAGAAGGGGGGGATGATGTAGTAGCCAAAGAGGAAGAGTTTCATTTTAAACATGCCAAGGCCCATTTCTACTAACCGGTATTTTCGTAATATTATTGATCGTGGAATTAGGCGACAGGCTTGGCTGGGTTTGATTGGAAATGGGCCGACGGTCAAGACACAGAGCCATAGGCTATGTGCTCTGCGTTTTTTAGCCTTTCGAGGCCGTTTAGGCCTCCGTTTGGGCTTTCGAACCGTTTTTGGGCTATTCTTTACGCTCGTATAATTTTCCGTAGGAAAGTCCAATTCAGCCCATTCTTTTTTCTAATGTTTTGTTTTTTGGTCTAGTTTGTGGGTACAAATTAATTTCGGTAATGTTTCTTTATGTTTTCTAGGGTTCGCGTTGTTTTCCTTTATATTCCGTTTTATGCCTTACGGCTAAAGGGTTGATTAATGTTAAAGAAAAGAGTCAGAGAGAGTTTCTCTAAATATTGAGTTTGTGATTGTCCTTTCGCTTCGATTATCATTTTTCTTATACGCTTCCCTGCATCACAACACCGTTTCTGTAGATTCGACTCCGAACTTACTGGATATTATGCTACGTTGGTCTCAGCCCAACGTTTGGACAACCTATTAATTTAGGTCTAGGAAATCGTCAAGCACTCTACCATGCCGTTAGGCACCAAAACCGGATCCAACCGGGAGAGGATCAGACTGGAGGAATGATGAACGGAGGGGGAAAGGAACGAAGAAAGAACAATCAGGCTGGCGAAGGAGAAATATGGAGGATCTGGCTATTGAGAGAGGGAAAGGGGAAAAAAGGAGGAGGGGAAAGCCTAGGGGGAGGAGGGGAGAGAGGAGCCACCCCGGCGGCGGCTACAGCGAGGAAGGCCAAAGGTTGAGAGAGAGAAAGGGAGAGTTTTAAAATAGTTAACATTAAAAAATATATTGAGTTGGAAGAATGTGAAATGTCAGATAAAGAGCTTGATGGCATTGTTGATGGCACCTTTGATGATTTTGAGGAAGGTGCCTCTATTTCAGTGGAGTTTTGATTTTGTTCTTCTATTCTTTTTGCGTATTCATTTGTTGTCTTAGCTTCTTTTTGTTGTTAGTTTGATGTTTGTGTTCTGTTGCGGTTGCTGGGGTTTTATTTTTAGTTGCTTCTTCGCTTGTTTTGTTGTTGTTTTTTCAGTGCTCTATCTTCCTTTTTGCTGTAGAGGCTGGGTGGCTATTTTCATGATTCTAGTCTTTTTTCGATTTCATCTGTGTGTGTGGTGGCTATTGTTTTTCCTTTGGTGTGGCTGTGTTTGTAAGCGTCCCCTTTGTTTGGTGGTTGTTTTTTGGTTTAGGTGGCTTTTTAGGATTTGGGCTTGACCCTTTTTTGTTGATTTCTTGCCAACATTTTGGGTTTCGGGTAGCCTTAGGTTATTAATTTTTTCATTGGATACCTTTGTCTTTTTAATCTTTGTATGTATCTTCAGATATTAATAAATTTCTTTTGTTAAGAAAAAAAAAACATTTATGTGCATACTGCCAAGCCATAAATTTGTAGAGTTGATATAATAACATGTAAGAAAAGGAGAGCATGCAATTAAAGTTTAAAAGCCGTACGGCAGATAGCTATCAATATCAACAGAAGGGGAAAAAAAAAAAAACGTATTTGCACCAAATAAAGTTTTCGATTAATTAATACACTTTTGGAATGAATCTAATTTGAGCTGATTCACGTTGGATAATAAAAAAATAAATAGAATAAGAATTGAGGGGGGTGTCATAAGTTTTCATAATTTAATTAATTTGTATACTACTAGTAATATATGGTTAGCTGTTTTAAATGATGATTAAATATGTATAGTAAGCGGTATTAACGGTAATGAATTATCACTTTAGGTTGCCGAGCAATCATTGTGAGGAATCTTTTCCGTGAAGATGATATGTGGAAATTATCTAAACTTGGGTTTCAATTGTAAAACTAATCAATTGGTCAATTAATGGTCCTGAATAACGTAACCAGAAAGAAAACGTCAGATCAGTAGCGTGTTTATATCAAGTAATTAAGACAGTGTTAATTAATTACTAATATGTTTCACAATAAGTTGTAGAAATGACCGCTAAACTTTTGGTCGGAAACTTGTTTCGGTATTTTTTATTTTCTTAACTTTTTGTTTGGTTTTTCGTTGGGACTTTAGGGTTAATCATTCGTCTCAGCGAGACGAATTGGAAAAGTATAAAAATATGAACCGATATAGAAAAAATTCAAATAATCCAGTATTTTAGACAAATAAGACAGATATTTGATGCTTTTTTTTAGTGAACTTTTTTTTTAGGATTAATCGTCGAGATGGATGATTAATCCTAAAAATATCACATGCGAATCTAATAAAAAATTTAAAAAAGACAAGAAAACACGTAAAACAAAGAAGAAAAATAAGTTTACAAGAATGGAGATTATCGATCTTTCTTAAACATGTTTTTCTACTTGTTAGACCCCGTTCGTTTAAGAGTTTTGGATTTTGAATTCTAATCATTATTCTATTTTTCTCCAATCATTATTCTCATTTTTCTCTATCTATCTATAATCATTATCCTTATTTCCAATCATTACTCTATTTATCTTTACAACATTACCTATAAATCTAAATCCAAAATTCCAAAACAAACCGGGTATGACTTCAATGAAATAGTAAGTGAATTCATGAGAGGAAACTCCTCAATTTTCTGTCTCTCATGTACATTTTTTCTCGGTAAAAGAAATTTGTTTTTGAAACTCGACATGGGTAAAGAAACTCTACCATGCCCAAGCAAAGTCAAGCTAAACACGGATGAACGCTGGTATGACTTCAATGATAAAGCTGGATTCCGAGGAATCTTTAGAGATTGCTCTGGTGCCTGGATTCTGGGATACTACGAGAAATTATCGAGCAAATCCAGTCTTGAGTTGGAACTTTGGGCCATTTATAGTAGAGGTCTCAATATCATTCTGGAGAAAGGCATCCTCAAAGTCGAAATTGAAGCAGACTCTTATCGCTGCGAAGCTCATCAATGGAGATCCTGCCATTGCTCACAACCATGCTACGTACGTTAATAGAAAATCTCAAGATGTTCATGACTCGAACTAGTGAATATCTCTGACTCACATCTAACTGTATCGCCAATTAACCAGAGTGTCGACAACCTTGCCCGACTTGGCGCTGAGCAAGATGAAAGCCTAGTGGTGACTTATGATATTCCTGCTGCCACAATGCCGTACGTTCATCCAAGATTAAAGTCTTAGTTTTTGTTATCTTGTGCTTCTCTTTTTCTCTCTTATCTTTATGATTTTGCTGCGTAACAAATCTTGTACTTTCTTTTCCGAATTTTCGAGGTACCAAAAAAAAGAAAAGAAAAAAGATTAAGAAGAAGGGGTATGCTCACATCAAATTCATAATATAAGTTCATAATGTTTGTATGCTACGAGCTTTTATCTTGATGTTATGACCTATAAATGCAAATGCTACTAATTTCAACACAAATGTACGTAATTAATTTATGACAATTCAAGTCCCGGCATGCATGTATGCATGGCCTGCCTTCGACCGGACCAGGGAAGGAAATAGTCAAGATGCATTCCCAGACACCCTTTACCATCGTAAAAAAAGTGGCTAGCTAGCTAGGAGAGAATACAAAGCTAGATGTGCTATAGCTAGGAGCTCATGTATCCGCGTGATATATGGCCATTCTGGTAACGTGTATGGAGTCTATGGATACAAGTAAAGACTAATAATTAATGCGACTATTTTAATCTTATTATCACCAACAATAGAGTGATAATCAGGGGCGGATTCATTGGAGCACGTGCCAACAATAGAGTGATAATCAAGGACGAATTCACCTTGGGGCACGTGAGGTCACGTGCCCCCACGCCCTTTTAAAAAAATGAAAAAAAAAATCGATTTTGTGTATATATATTATATATGCCAAATATTTGCATCGTTTGGTGCAGTTGTAAAGAACTAGTCTTGGAAACGTGAGCTTGTGAGTTCAATTCCCCCGTTCCCGTTTGTTTTTTTCTGTGTTCGAATCCCCATTTTGCATTAGTTTCTCTTCTTTCTTTCTTTTTTTCTCAAAATCTTAGCAGTATGCTTCAACTTTCTTAATCAAGGTTTGGGAAAATAGTGCGTATGCTTCAACTTTCCTAACCAAGATTTCCCCCACTCCCTCAATGTCTACAATCATTTGTGTAGTACAAAATATGAACTCACACATTGCATTTGTATACTTTTAATTTCCGAAACATATACTCGTAGAGTTAATAATAGGAAAATAGATAATAAACATGTGATAACTTTGTTTTAAAGCATATAATCGAGGTGCGCAAGTTTGCCCAAGTAACTGGTTATTATAATACATATATACTTTAAAATTGTTACTTTATCATGATTGTTAAAATTAGTTTGGTGTGAATGTGCTTAACTGTAATTCATATATTACAGTACAAAGAAAATTGGTGCCCCTACTATGTCAAATTCCTGGGTCTGCCACTGATAATAATAAGATTGTTTTACTTGTACTTATCTTGTTTTAATTGTACTTATCTACGGACACAGTAAATACTAATAATGCGACTATTTTAATCTTATTATCACCAACTAGTAATTCTTGTATGTTTTTTTACTTTCTTTTTCATTCGAGTAAGTTCTTTTACTTATCTTGTTCCCCCTTCGATGTACACCTTTCGAGTTTATAAAAGTTTTGTTTACCCAAAAAAAAAACAATAGAGTAATTTTTTTGCATAGATTGGGCAACGTGTTAACTGTCAAACAGCACGAAAGAAACTTCCACAACTGATTGTTACTCACAAATTAAAGAAACCAAAATTAGGACAGTTAGGTAATTCTTAACAAATGTAAGGGAAAATTTTAGTTTGACCCAAGAATGGGGACCGGGGGAGTTGCCATCCCTTGAACGGACAGCAGCGTGCTGTCCCGGCCGAAGGGGCCCCACTCCGGTCTTATTTCAATGATCGAAAACGTTCACTTCGTAGAGCTCATCAAGTTGAAAAAGTATGCAAAAAATCTGTTTGATCGAATATCATTAAGTGCCTAATCAGAACACATATAACTTACCAATAATGGGTTCTAGTATATTTGATCTAGTATTTCGGATCCATTCTTATCAAGACAAAAAAGTTTCGATTAGGCACTTAATGATATCTGATCGAGCTAATTTTTTAAAATACTTGTTCAACTCAACGAACTCTAAAAAGTGAACGTTTTCGATCATTGAAGCGAGACCGGAGCACTGTCCCCTCTACAATTATCATACTTTTACCTTGAAAAAGAAATTTATCATCAAAAAAATTTTGATTATGTACATTCGCCCCCTCTCTTACGCAAAAATTCTGACTTCGTCTTTGGCCGGTTTGACCCCATGTGATTTGGGTTGGGTGTGATCACACCCCTCATTTGAATTTCAACACACCACTTTGTGGTTTGTGGACTAATGTGCACAGCTGACTCCGTTAATTTATTGGAACATGTTCGTAAAATAACATTTTGCCCTTTCTTATAGTATATATTTAGAAACCTGACCGGGTCAGGCTGACCCGCCTAATTCCTAGGTAAGAAATAAGCCAACACCTAGGGCTCCTTTCTCAACTTTACATAGGTGGGCTTATTTCAAACCACCACACACACACACACACACACAACCCCCCCCCCCCCCCCCCCCCCCCATGAAAGTGGCATTTAGAAAATTATCTTCTGACTTGTTACAATCCCCCCCCCCCCCCCATGAAAGTGGCATTTTCTTACAATATCAATTGGGGCGGACCCATTAATGGGCAAGGGAAGTCAAGTAATCCCATTGAGTCTGGAAACCCACTAGAGGAATACATAAATTTTTGGACATTTTTTTATAATTTTGCCCCATAGGCTTTTGAACTTGTAGTTGTTGCCCCGAAGATAATAGAATTGCCCCATAAGTTCTATACCCTTTGGTTCTTGTCCCATAAGTAAAATAATTGTCAAGATTTTTTAGGTATCTCTCTCGCAACGAGAAAGATCGACTTTTAGGCAAAAGGATTGACTGTGACTTCTTTTAGTAGAAGTTACTCCATGCTCCTAAGTTGGGTTGAGCACGAATCTGAACCACACATTCAAGTGGATTTTACACACTTGGGAGTGAACCTCATACATTTGTGTGATCCAAGTTTGTGCTCAACCATGTTCCAGGGGCATTGATTAATTTCTCTTTTTCTTGTATGTGTTTTTGGAAGAAAATGATTATCATCCTCTTTTTTTATAAAGGCATCCCATTTTTTATCTTTTAGTGTGAACTTTTTGTGTAGTTTTCATTAAAAGACAATAAAAGGAGTGGACATATAAAAAAAAAAATATGAGTGCAAAAATCATTACTCATTTGGAATTTTAATTTTAAGCTATAAATAGATACCCTTTTTGTTTCGAGAAATTTTATAGATAGAGATAATTCACTTAACCACTTCTTGTATGGCATTTTAGTGCATGTAATTTTTGTAAGTATATAGTAAATGAACTATATAAGATCAATAGATGTCTTCTTAAATCCTTTTTGTATGTTGGTTTAAGGTTTATGGTGGATAATTGACCCCACTGCCAGTAAATTCTGGGTCCGCCATTGAATATCAAAAAGCTAAAAACAATAGTCGTATTTGCATATGGATAATGTGCTGGTTTGGACGTTGCCAAATTCAGACCATTAGACTATACTGATACAAATCATTTGTTTATTGGATGCAGATTGGGTGATATAACAAATTTGACAAAGTCAAAATTGCAGTCAAATCTTAAAAAATGACTGAATTTTGCCAAAAATGATATGGCTTAGTGATTTTTTTTTTTTTTTTACAACAATGTTAGTTCACCGACAGTCATGAACTTCGCCAAAAAAAAATTATGCTCCTTTTGCCAACATATAAACGTAGGGCTTGTTCATATGGTATAAGCGCATATGCCAGGGAGCTCATATATGTGTATGTTCATATCATGTAATATATGGTTAGGTATATATAAAAATTCTTTTCACATTTGAGCAGTGATTAGAGTGAGATTTTGTGCATAGATCGGACAATAATGTGATACTATAAAAAATCACTTATCAAACAGTAATTCGATTTTTTTAGAAGAAACTTCGATTATTGATGATCATTATTAATACCAACTTCGATTATTGATCGTTATTATTGGTGATAAAGTACTGCCAAAACTAAGACTATTGGATGATTCTAAAGTTTAGTTTAATTGATGCCTTCTTGTTTTGCATTGCATGGTAGGGTTTTTTTTTTCTTTCAGCTTTATTTTAAAATGTTTAAGGGTCTTAAAATGGGTCCTCGAACAACTAATTAATTACTTGAAAAGTAAGAGAAAATAAACATCTCACACCATTATTTCTGTAGGTAGTTGCATCATTAGATTCTAAACGTGGACAGATATCCTTATTTTTGTGTAATCGACGTCTTGCACGTGAAGATTGATTATTGGTCTCAAGTCATGAAATAATTACTACGAAAAGTTGAGATTTCTTAGGGTCTAATTGCAGATTCTCAGGGAATACTATTTCATTCTCCTTAGTTTTAAGCGTTAAAAAGGTTAAATATGTGAGGATCAGTTATGAATGTCACGTGACACTCAATGAAGCACGTTTCAGTTGAATATGGTTAATGGGATGAGCAAAATTAGGGAATAGTCCCTGAAAAATAGGAGTTTTACTAGTTTTTGACCTATTCAAAGGACCACATGACAACCATCGGCAGATTTTGATTTTCGTTGACATTTTTTAAGGCATATTCAAGGAATAGTCCTCCACTATAAAGGTTACTAAGAAGTTATTGCTAGTGCTAGTGAGCTATGTTTATAGCAGAAATGGTTTGTGCATACTTGAAAGTGGGAGAAGGCCCCGAAAAATAGAAGTTATGTCACTTTTTGACCGATTCAGATCGAGGGCCACGTGGCATCAATCAGGGGAGTTACCACCGATATCAACAGTGGTGCATATTTTTAGCTTTTTTGAATAAGTTGGGAGCAATTTTTTGCAGACGACACGTACGTGAAGCACTTTCAGGACCTTTATCTGTTGTTTTTTAGGATATTTACTGCTATAAATAGGTGAAAACAAGGCAGGCCCAAGACTCTTGCCTCATTATTCAATTACCAGTTTTTACAACTTATCATCATTTACTTTCCAGCACTTTTTCTTTCATGCAATACTTGTAATTCTGACATTAATTACGAAGTCTAAGTTCTTTCTTTTTCTTGTACCTTGTCACTTTATTCACGGAAATACAAGTGGTTTTTGTTTCTTGTCCATTTTGTTATTCACTAAATACTAAGGGGGTGTTTGGCAGGCCAATTTTCCCATTTTGGCTGTTTGGCCGAGAAACTCAAAACTCATTTCATGAGAATGAGTTCTCTGATTTGAAGAATGGAGAAGAGAAGTGAAAAAGAGGGGAATGAGGAGTTTTTTCCATTCTCATTTTTCCATTCTCGTTCAACATCCATAGCAAAAGACCATCATGCCTTCTCCTTTTGTCAAAAGTCCCTAAAAATTTCTATGTGAATGTTATCCTCTAACTTGGATACTCATCTTCCACCACACAAGAACAGAGAGGAGAGACAAACGACTGGAGAAGGAGAAACCGATCTAAACGTCACCTCGCCATTTGTAAATGTCGTCTGAAATTCTTCACCTCTTTCACGTCCTTGCCTCTAATTTGTCCTCTGTTCAACTCGAAATCAGAAATTCAGATTAGCCAAAATCTGGGTTTCGCTGACATTGGAGTTTTGTGCATTGGGTTTTGATGATTTCTGAAAAAAACAGTGAAACTCCAAACTTGAAATGCCCAAGAGCACTTGAAAGCACAATTACGTACAAAGCTATATTATATGTTCGTAATGAACTAGTAAAAGGGACCTGGAGTTCTGGTAGCTTCCACGAAGTAGAACAAAAAATACTTTAAACTATAAAAACAAAAATAAAAATTATTTGAGACTTTTAATTAATGAAGAATAAAGCAATTTCAAAATACTAAAACTTAAAAAAAATTAATTAAAGCAATATTTGACAAAGTCAAAATTGCAGTCAAATCTTAAAAAATGACTGAACTTTGCCAAAAATGATATGGCTTCGTGATTTTTTTTTTTTAACAATGTTAGTTCACATACGGACATAAATTTCACCAAAAAAAAATTATGGTCCTTTTGCCAACATATAAACGTAGGGCTTGTTCTTATGGTATAAGCGCATGTGCCAGGGAACTCATATATGTGTATGTTCATATCATGTAATATATGGTTAGGTATATATAAAAATTCTTTTCACATTTGAGCAGTGATTAGAGTGAGATTTTGTGCATAGATCGGACAATAACGTGATACTATAAAAAAATCACTTATCAAACAGTAATTCGATTTTTTAGAAGAAACTTCGATTATTGATGATCATTATTAATACCAACTTCGATTATTGATCGTTATTATTGGTGATAAAGTACTGCCAAAACTAAGACTATTGGATGATTCTAAAGTTTAGTTTAATTGATGCCTTCTTGTTTTGCATTGCATGGTAGGGTTTTTTTTTTCTTTCAGCTTTATTTTAAAATGTTTAAGGGTCTTAAAATGGGTCCTCGAACAACTAATTAATTACTTGAAAAGTAAGAGAAAATAAACATCTCACATCATTATTTCTGTAGGTAGTTGCATCATTAGATTCTAAACGTAGACAGATACAGTATCCTTATTTTTGTGTAATCAACGTCTTGCACGTGAAGATTGATTATTGGTCTCAAGTCATGAAATAATTACTACGACAAGTTGAGATTTTTTGGGGTCTAATTGCAGATTCTCAAGGAATATTCTTTCAGTCTGTTTAGTTTTAAGCATTAAAAAGGCTAAATATGCGAGGATCAGTTATGAATGCCACGTGACATTCAATGAAGCACATTTCAATTGAATATGGTTAATGGGATGAGCAAAATTAGGGAATAGTCCCTGAAAAATAGGAGTTTTGCTAGTTTTTGACCTATTCAAAGGACCATGTGGCAATCAGCGGCAGATTTCGATTTTCTCAGAGCCTAAATTCAAGAGACGGTTGACATTTTTCAAGGCATATTCAGGGAATAGTCCTCCACTATGAAGGTTACTAGGAAGTTATTGCTAGTGCTAGTGAGCTATGTTTATAGCAGAAATGGTTTGGGCATGCTTGAAAGTGAGAGAAGGCCCCGAAAAATAGAAGTTATGTCACTTTTTGACCGATTCAGATCGAGGGCCACGTGGCATCAATCAGGAGAGTTACCACTGATATCAACGGTGGTACATATTTTTAGCTTTTTTGAATAAGTTGGGAGCAATTTTTTGCAGACGACACATACGTGGAGCACTTTCAGGACCTTTATCTATTGTTTTTTAGGATCTTTACTGTTATAAATAGGTGAAAACAAGGCAGGCCCAAGACTTTTGCCTCATCATTCAATTACCAGTTTTTACAACTTATCAGCATTTACTTTCCAGCACTTTTTCTTTCATGCAAGACTTGTAATTCCGACATTAATTACGAAGTCTAAGTCCTTTCTTTTTCTTGTACCTTGTCACTTTATTCACGGAAATACAAGTGGCTTTTGTTTCTTGTCCATTTTGTTATTCACTAAATACTAAGGGGGTGTTTGGCAGACCAATTTTCCCATTTCAGTTTCTCCTTTTCCCATTTTGGCTGTTTGGCCGAGAAACTCAAAACTCATTCCATGAGAATGAGTTCTCTGATTTAAAGATTGGAGAAGAGAAGTGAAAAAGAGGGGAATGAGGAGTTTTTTCCATTCTCGTTCAAAATCCATGGCAAAAGACCATCATGCTTCATGCCTTCTCCTTTTGTCAAAAGTCCCTAAAAATCTCTATGTGAACGTTATCCTCTAACTTAGATATTCATCTTCCACCACACAAGAACAGAGAGGAGAGACAAATGACTGGAGAAGGAGAAACCGATCTAAACGTCACCTCGCCATTTGTAAACGTCGTCCGAAATTCTTCACCTCTTTCACGTCCTTGCCTCTAATTTGTCCTCTGTTCAACTCGAAATCAGAAATTCAGATTAGCCAAAATCTGGGTTTCGCTAACATTGGAGTTTTGTGTATTGGGTTTTGATGATTTCTGAAAAAAACAGTGAAACTCCAAACTGGAAATGCCCAAGAGCACTTGAAAGCACAATTACGTACAAAGCTATATTATATGTTCGTAATGAACTAGTAAAAGAGACCTGGAGTTCTGGTAGCTTCCACAAAGTAGAACAAAAAATACTTTAAACTATAAAAACAAAAATAAAAATTATTTGAGACTTTTAATTAATGAAGAATAAAGCAATTTCAAAATACTAAAACTTAAAAAAAATTAATTAAAGCAATATTTATACCCATCACACACCATTATTAATAATCAGGGGCAACATAGTAAAAAATTAATTCATAATTAATTTTCATTCTATATTTCCAAATACTACTCCTGTTGTAAAATAATTTTACACATATCATTCAAACACTCTACCAAATATAAATTACATTCTGATCATAATTTAAAAAGTCAAAAGGACAAAAAGTTAAAAATGAAAAGCCAAAAAGTAGGCTTCCAAAACACCCCCTAAGTCCTTCACGAGTAAGGTAAAATCCGAACCAATTCTCATGGCCTTTCCCAAAAGGTTGAGGAGCAAACACTTGCAAGAAGTCAGATCAGGGTACTACAACTCCCAAATCCGTTTAGATCACGCATAGTCTTAGTACGTCCGTATCACTCGAACTCAACGTTTCATAACCGCAGAATACGTACCGTTTTTTGAGCAAACAGATAGTGCGACTGATCACATCATCGATGCGTTTCACGTATTGTGTCATATCAGAATTATCACCCTCATTTTTTTAGGTTATCCGAGGTTGTAATATAATGCAGAATACTTCAACCATTGTCGGACCGTAATCATATCATATCATATCATATGTACTACTAAATAAACAACACCCACTTGTTTAAGCGACAAATCAAAGCTACATGCACACGTGAACCCATGATGCACTATTGTTTTTACTTTTTACTCATGATAATTAAGGGGGTGTTCCACTTTCCTTTCTTTTTTAAAAAATACTTTTTTTTCAAATTTTAAATTCAAATATAATAAAAATAAAAAATAAATTTTTAATTTTTTTCGCATCGTATAAAAGATCTCAATGAGATCTATCAAACAAGATCCATATTGATAGAAAAATTATTTTTGTAAATGCATGATTTTTGAGCTTGAAATTACCTTTTTTTTCTAAAAGTTCTTTTTTTACAAAACCGGAACACCCCCTAAACCAGTCGAGTCACCAATAAGATATTGCAATACCAATATAAAAGGGGGAAAACAAATTGAAATAACCACCCTCGTACAACATGACTGTTTTAGTTGTTTATTTAATGTAGGATCTTTTGAAAATTCATGTTACGTAGTGCACAGAATGAATGTTTTTGTCATTTGTTTAAGGTGGTTTACAATGAGCAATGGTGACCATAATTGAGATCGAGTACCACATTTTGGGTACTATGTGAGGTGTTATTGTCGTGCGGTATTGGTAAAATATGCTTCACTATGTAAATTATATTCTTTATGGTGTTAAATAATTAACAACCTACGTCGTTATGCTAGGGTCTAGAACTATCATGATAATCACAATATAATCAGTAAGCGAAAAATCACAGAATCAAGAACGGCATACCCGGATCCATTTATGCGGAACTTGAATGATCCAATAAGTGACTATAGCAACCATAATTTACTAGAGTATTAAGCCCTAGGTGGAAGACGGGTTTCTCTCCCTTGCCTGTCATTCTAGCTGTTTAGTTTATCACATTCAATTAATGGAACCCTAGACGCTCTTTTATAGGCAGAGAAAGGACTGGTTTCCTTAATGAACGTTATACTTACTTCCCATCAAAGTAAAGTCTATTTAGGAAACAACTTTCCTATTTGACCAATAGAATAGAATAAAGATATGGAGAATCCTATTAAACCCATAATCAATATGTGTCATATAAAACATGTGGGTCACCACAATGACTAAATCAAAATTTAGTCTTACATTCTCCCACTTAGCCTGTATGATAACTTAAGTAGAGTTTAACAAGGTAAACATAAAGCGCGCCATAAGTCCATATCACATCCTTCTTAATTTGGTTACAATCATAATACTTTTATTAAACAACCAACTAGTGCGAGTAATAACAGTTCTACATCACAATGACATAGTCCCTTCCATGTACCACAACATTAACAAACTGTTTAACATAGTCCTTTAGTGAGAAGTGTTTTCATAAGGTCCAACGATAAAGTCTTTTGTCAAAGACTATTCCTGTAATCATAAACCATTCACATACATGTATGTACACTGTTCAATACAGGAAATTATCAGAAACACATAATTGAGATATCTCAAAGTGTCGAATAACATCTTATCGTATTATAGTCCATAAATTTCAACTGTTACGGGTTATGCTAAACTCATTCAATTAGCATATATCTTAAATGCCCTTGCGTTAACCCTTTCATAAATGGATCTGCAATTAAATGTCATTGTCTTTAGCGACACTTTTGTTTCTGAAATTTTTCTTAGAAAAGAAAATAGTTGTGGAATCATAACCTCATAGCGACTTGGTAATGGTGTCGACAACCCCAAGTTCTAAAATAAATTTTCCAACTGCTATCCATGAAGTATGGCCTCAAAGCATGCCACAATTCTATCAACATAATTGATGAAGCAATGATAGCTACTTTAAAACTTTTATTTACTCCTTCACATAATAGGAACAACTCATCAAAAGTAGGCTTTCTACCATCAAAGCTTCAAACAAAAATCTGAATTTGAGTAGCTAATAAACTCAATAGCATCAGATTTCTTTAATGTGAGCATATGATCTTTAGTTTAAAAGTTCATGAGAAAAATTTTTAAGTGTAAACAACAAAAATATCACTATAGCAAACAAAATACCGTCAACATACACATTGAAAATATAAACTTACTCCTACTAGTCTTTGGATATATACACCAGTTAATAGTATTTTTCTTTAATTCCAAAGAAATCAATAGTATCAACAAACATAAGAAATCAATGGCAGGGAGCTTGTTTACATCCATAAGTTGACTTCTCAGATTTGTATCAAAGTGCTCTTTTACTTAAATTGAGAAACCTTAGGTTGATTCATATAGACTCTACATCTAAGTTTTCATTCAAAGGATTATTTTCACATCCAAACGTAACCCCCAAATATAAGAGTTATGTAGCAACGCCACACTAATTTTTTAGCGAGTTCTTCTTGGATACAATAGAGAAAAGATCTCTTTACAATTACGCTTACCTTTTGAGTGTAACCCTTAGCCACAAGTTTGACTTTATATCGTTCTATGTTACCCTCTAAGTCAAGTGTAGTCTTGAAGACCCACTTGCAACATTCTTTCTAGTATCCTTATGGCAATCCAACGACATTTCAAACTTCATTATGTTTCACTGGTTTAACTCATCATTCATGGCATCAATTCACTCAGTAAAATTATCACTTTATGCGATTTGTGAAAATAAAATCGGATCATAACACATTCTTGTAGATAAATCAAATAATCATTCAAATAGAAAATCTCTTATTCCTTCGAGATATTCTTAATGCTATCTTTTTTTATTGTTCTACAATTACTTCAGTGGTGTTAATCTTATTATGGAGTGATTGACAACTTACTTTGTTGTTCTAAATCATTATGTTGTTTAATAACGATAAGAACAACATCATTCTAAGTTATGGGTAAAGACACTTATACTCTAACTTTTATGTGACCACATTCCATGATTTATCACTCCCACTGATTTCACCATTCTTAACGAATCTGAATGACCGAATTCTATAATTCTCGTACTATGGTTTAGTAAAAACCTATACCCTTTGCATTTTTCTAGAGTAACTAATAAGATCACCATAACTCATTCTAAAATTCAAATTCATTTCATGGGAATCAAAAATTCTAGCCTCTACTGTACAAACTTAAACATTCAGGTGTCTTAAGTTTGATTTTTTTTCCATCCACAGTTTAAAAGAAGTATTTGAAACCGTCTTACTAGAAATCTGATTCACATAAATGCAGCAGGCTTAGAAGTATCTATCCACCACATAATGGGTATTTCGGAATTACAAACATGTTTCTAACCATATCCAATAATGTACGATTATCTTTCAGCTATCATATTATGCTAAATAGAACAGACCTCTCATAATATTCATCACCTATGTTATAACTCATGACTTTTACATTATTTTCTATTTACGCTTCCTACCTCAACAATGTACACCTTGGCAGTATTCATCGATTTGGATCCTCATGCAATAGAAAAGCTAACATAACACGAAAAGCCATATAGAGTTGGTAAAATAGGTCTTTTAGATGAAATTTTTACGTCTATATGAATAACAATAAGAAGCCTATAATTTCTTGTGACTTACTCCTTACTGAATATGATTTACTTGTACTTAATGCAAATCACATACATAAGAACATTAATAAAATTTATGTCATATATTAATCTCACAATACATTTAATTGAAACATAATTTCAATCGTCAATGTCACAAGATGAAGTAAGCTTCCATTAGTGAGACTACTAACCAAACTAATATTATGATTCAGCCTTAGGAGAGTTTTTAATAAAATGGTCATCAAACTTTAATTTATTCAAACATAACAAAATATCATAAGACAATAATTGGTATTTTTCAATCATCATAAAAATTTGGTTTCGAAACTTGAAAAAAACATAACAATAAAATTTAGTTCGAACAAAGGAAAATAAATTTGTAAACATTATAGAAACAACAAAATGATGACCAACTCTTAAATAGCAAACGATAAGTCATAAAACTCTTTTAATAAAAACTGTAACCCAAATCTTTAGAACTCAATGGGCTTGTGATTTTAACAATTTCAAATCTCTCCGCATCTAGGTTATAAACATAAGTAGTACCTTAAAATCAAATCACTTCATAGTTGAGGGACTTACAATTAGCTATGTTTGATTCGAAACATACAACATTAGTAATTATTTTCCCCTTTCGAATCACTTCCTACATTCATGACAAACTTTCAGACAATGTCTCAACTGTTTATAGATGTGACATATATAATTGTCCTTACATTCTTTCGAGTCCAAAATCATTAGTAGACTCATTAGTATCACATAATGCCAACTTCATGTCTCATTTAGGCTTCCTCTACTTTAATTCTCAAGTACTTTAATTGAGTAAGCCAAATATAGCATTTTAATGGTATTCTCAGACATTCCAAGCACAATAAATATAATAGTGCTCACTTTAAACATTCACGCGGACATGAGGCTTAATCTATTCTATTTCATTCATACTTTACCAAAATAAAAATATTGACAATGCACACATAACATATGCTCACTACAATAATGCTTTGGGTTATCAATAAATTGACAAAATAAAATTTGTCCAAACAATAATATATAGTGTAATGGTGATCTGCCTTTGGGTTCATCTAATGTTACACTATTAACAGTTATGGTGATTCCTTTTCACCAATGGGACTAATCGATAAAGATTCATAATTAAGTAGATTTGTTACCTTTGAGTATCCAAATTCAATCTCAATTATGAATACTTATAAATTTTACTATTCCAATTCACTAATCACTTAGAAGTGGTGCACCTTTGAGCCTACCTAATATCCATGCAACTAGAGAATTGCGATTTGCAAATTCATTATTCTCAACACTTAAGAATGAGAATAAGTTTCATATATATCTTGATATTTATGAGTCATTCCAGCTGGGCCACTTTGATGACTGCCAAACTGTATCGTAATATAAATATCAAATAAAATACTCCCTCCGTCCCTTTTTAAATGTCCTACTTCGTAACTCCAACTTATTAAAAAAATATCATCTTTATAGCTTTCACATAAACTTTTTCCTTCACTTTCTCTACTTACCCATCATCATTACACTTTTTACTCACTAACTTTTCAAAATGGAATATACTTTTAAGGACAAAATAGATAATGTACCAACTTTTACCAACTAACTTTCCAAATGGACACTTATTAAGGGACAGCTCAAAATAGAATACTGGACTATAATAAGGGGACGGAGGGAGTAAGTGTTAAGTTTCGGTAATTTAATTGAAATCTATGAAACATTCCAGTTGGGCCACTTAGGTGACTACCTAAATGTGCCTTAATATAAATTTCAACCAAGATAATGACTTTTGCACTAACATTAGGTAATTAAAACATACAAGTATCACTATTTTAACACCTGATCGTAATGGGCATTAAAATTTTATAATTTAATCAACATCTATCAACATTCCGGTCAGATCGCTTTTGCGACACCAAACCGCATCCTTATATAGAGTCAAATCAAATAGTGACCTTTTAATGGACATTAGGTGAATCTTAAATTATTTACAATTCCATAATATGATTTGATATCTGTGAATCATTATGATCGGGTCACTTTGGTGACTGCCAAATCTCCCATAATATAGATTCAAATTTGTAACTTTCTTTATGGACATAAGGTGAATAACAAAGTATTCACAAATAAACTATAATACGACTAATCTATGAACCATTATGATTGGGTCACTTTGGTGACTACCAAATCGATCGAAATATAGATTATTAGTTGAAACAATAATTTTCACATAACTATAAGGTGAATAAAAATAATTCACAAATACTTTAGCAATCTGATGATACATAATAATGGACAAATATGATACTGTTAATTACAGTAACATATAGGGCCAACATCAATTCTTAAGGCAAGAATAGGAAACCTACCAAAATACACATCAACTTTACAGCCACGCCATATAACTATAGCTAGGTACATCTTCATAATCCCAACATTAGTTTCTTGCTAGCTATTCAATGTCCCGTTAAATGTATCAATATTGCAGAGGAAAACAAATTAAGGCCAGTAATCAAACTTCACTTTCTTTAAGGCCAATAAATAATATTGAAACTCATGTACAAGCCGGCTACAGCTTTATGGACATAGATGGTATGTAAAACAAAAATCATAACCATTCACTTGCTTTAAGGAGCAGTAGTACGTGAACTCAAAATTAGCAAGCACTACCAGAACAATTAATCGTCGGTCTTGTTTCGAAGAAGAACATAATCAAATACTTAATTGTATTTATTCTGTAATGAAAAATCATGATGTTCATAAACCTATAGTTCTGACACCACATGTAAATTATATTCTTTATGGTGTTGGATAATTAGCAACCTACGTTGTTATGCCAGGGTCTAGAACTATCATGATAATCACAATATAATCATTAAGCGGAAAATCACAGAATCAAGAACGGCGTACCCAGATCCATTTATGCAAAACTTGAACGATCCAATAAGTGACTATAGCTTACTAGAGCATTAAGCCCTAGGTGGAAGACGGGTTTCTCTCCCTTACCTGTCATTCTAGCTATTTAGTATATCACGTTCAATTAATCAAACCCTAAACGCTCTTTTATAGGCAGAGAGAGGACTGGTTTCCTTAATGAACGTTATACTTACTTCCTATCAAAGTAGAGTCTATTTAGGAAACAACTTCCCTATTTGACCAATAGAATAGAATAAAGATATGGAGAATCCTATTAAACTCATAATCAATATGTGCCACATAAAATATGTGGGCCACCACAATGACTAAATCAAAATTTAGTCTTACACACTATATGACAATGACTCAATAGCCATGACCATGACTCGATCTTATATCCGTTCGATGCACGTGAAACAAAAAAGTAATCCTCCTTTTTTTAATGTCTTGTGTATCGAATAGACACAACGTTAGTTAATAAGGAAGAGACCAACCAAGAGGTGTGCGGAGTGATTATTTTTCTGTGACAAATTTGCCGATAAAAGATAAGAAGGAAGTAGCTACATGTATGACTTTTTTATTTCGAATTGGAATTTTGTTAGAAATGATATACATTTACGATTAATGTACTCCCTCCGTTCCATTTAAGTTGCTTGTCCCTGGTACTATTCTGGGATGTCTAAATTGTTAGTTCTCTTTGAAAAGTCAAAACAAAAGGTATTTAATCTTCCAAAATAGTTCATTTACCCATAAGAATGATTTTATTCAAAAGTTGAAATATAAGCGCCTTATTGGAAATTAATGTATCTTTTTAAGTGTGAATGTATTTATTGAATGTCTTCTTAAAAAGTATGAATTCTCGTAGAGTATAGAGAAAGACGTGTGAGGGAGGAATACCTGTTTACAATAATCAAACAGGATGAAGAATCGAACAAGCGCGTATTAGTGTTGTGCTCTCGCGATGGACGGAAAGATATCTATATTGATTACCACTAGTAATATATAGTTTGTTCTTATTTCTTTTTTCAATTTGCCATGTCAAAGTTGGCAAAATTTTGCATTGTTAGTAACCTTTTTACTCCCTCTATCCTATAAAGTTGACCCCCTATGAAACTACGTGCAAATTGAGAAATTATTTTAGTAAATGCATTATAAGTTTGGAAATTGTACCTTTATTTTTTTGAAATGAAATTTTTTTTTATTAATTTTGAAATTGTTACAAGATTAATAGGATTAAAACAGACATCCTGTTCAAAAAACAATCATTTGCTCAATTTGAGACCCAATCCTCCGATGGACAAAAAACCAATCGAGAACACCCAATAGGGCCGAAGCCCACCTAAAAAGGTTGAAGCCCAACACCCTATGTGAGTCTAAAAAACTCAGATCATTACATATACAGCACTTAAAAAAGGGTCTAGCACAACCCCCAAACCAAACCCTAACTAAACTACCACCACCACTGCCGAGACTGCCCCCGCCGCTAACCACCGCACCATGGTAGCTAGACAGCCACCAAACCATCAACCTCGAGACTCCGCAAAAACCGATAGGCCAAGAACCAAGAAGACCAATTTTATGGGATGGATGGAGTATATTTTTCATCATTATTTTTTTTTCCCCTATTTAAGTGTGTCTAGATCTAAGTCACATAAAGCGCGTGTAAGTGTGCAAACGTGAAAGTGTCTCTTAAGAATCTCCAAAACAACTAAAATTCATGAGTGCAAAGATTGAGAGAGAGCGAGTGTTGACCATTGTGAAGGATTATGTGACTAAGGTATAGACTTCAAGTAAGAAAGAAAAGTAAATATTTGATAACTTTCATGGAACATTGTCCCCAACCGAAATGGGGGACCCCCTAAGGAACAACATGGATGTTGGTTCCATCTAGACTGTCCATGCTTGTCAATAAACGGCTCAGATTTTATCTCGACCGAACAGATCTCAGCCATCCAGCCGAGGTAAAATCTGAACCGTCCATTACCGAGCACGGACGGCCCCGAGTGTTACACACACCCATCTGTCCACAAATGATCTCTACCCAGAGTTTTAATTTTTATTGGTAACCAAAATACTAGTATATAGAAAAAAAACAAAGCCAGCCCACATTTGTTGAGGCTGAGCGTGTCTTTTGTAGGATTTTACACGGAATGGTGATGATCAGATGATGAACGATTGAAGAAAAAGGTAAAGGCACATGCATGCATTCCCAAGACTAATAATACGTAGTACTATTGATTGTGTGGTTTTTTTATTGGGTAAGTTCCCCAACGCTGATTGTTGCTCATTCCCACAATCCATGACAGACGCCACATGAAGGTTGCGTCATGCTCTTACCCTGGTGGCTTGACAGGCCTCCACTAGTATTGTTTCCCCTCTTTTGCTCCTTTTTTGTTGGTGCTATTCACTTCATTTCATTTCTGGTCGTTGTTACAAATGTTATATTGATCTATTTCATAGAAATGCTAAGTGAAAAAAAAATAGGGAAATAAAAGACTCTTAAAGTGTACATAAATGGCTCAAATTTACTGCACATTGAATCTGAGCCGTTTATATATACTTTAAGGGTCTTTTCTTTGCCAATTTTCTTTATTCTTAACACTCCTCAAAAAAACAAAATTGTCCGACCTACAAAATGAAAACTTAGAAATACTCCCGTTGTCCTATATATTTTGTTAGCCCCTTATGTCATTTGGGGATATTTCAAAAGGTTAGTCTTCTTATTATTTGAAATATATATGTCCCAAACAAGTAAGGTTGTTACACAAGCTTGGGAAGTGCATGGGGGATTTAATCAATTCAAGAGTGGCGATATGGGTGAAGGCTAAATTCGACATTCAACTGTTGGTTGAGAGTGTAACCAAGTTTTGAGGTGTTCTATCCAACTGTTGGTTGGATGCATTGTTCTGCTTTCTTTTTGCAGCCAAGCATCTTTACGCTTTATCGCTTTTCCCCTCGATGTACCATTTTCAAGTTTTATAAAATGTTTCGTTAGCCGAAAAAAAAATGAGTAATGTATTTTTAATAGGAAAAATCTAACTCTGAGGTGTTCTATCCAACTGAGTTCTTTTTAATTTATAAAAAAAAAAAGTTAAAACTTTTCTTTGTTACAAAGAATTTTTTTTTAAGCTCTCGTCTCACAGACTAGACAATGTTTTTGGAATGAAGCTATACTTTTTATTGTGTAAATGGTCAGAATGCCCCTTATTCATCAGAGAAGAAAAGATCATATGACCTATTTTGCCTATAGATTTTTTGTATCTCCACGTAATTGGAAAATAATTTTAAAGTTGAAATTACACTTGGGCTCCATTTGTTTCGATATAAAATGTTTTATCATGGCTCCGTTTGTTTGGGCATAAAATGTTTTTCAGTAAAATGTTTTACCTATTTTTCGGTATTTGGTTGTGTAAAAAATGAGGAAAATATTTTACAAGTAAAATATTTTATATTCATTGGATGAAAATGACTTACCATTAAATCTTTTTTAAATTATTTTTCAAAATGAACCCACTGCCTTCTACTGCAATTCTAACTACTCAGTTTTCTCGATCGTCAATTCTGACCCACGTTCAATTCTAATATTTTCAGGCCTCTCCACTGTTTAAACCTCCCTTTACCTCTACACTATTTTGTCGATTTTTGAACATATTTTTTAAGCGCCAACGAAACACCGGAAAATAAAAGTTTGAAGTTTATTTTCTGAAAAAATATTTTACATGGAAAACCATTTACATTATAAAACATTCTACATCGAAACAAACAGAGCCACAATGTAAAATATTTTTCATGTAAAATGTTTGTTCAGAAAATAAATTTCAAACTTTTATTTTCCAATGTTTGGTTGGCACTTGAAAAATATTTTCAGAAATCGACGAAATAGTGTAGAGATAAAGGGAGGCTTAAACAATAGAGAGGTCTGAGAATATTAGAATTGAACGTAAATCAGGACTCACGATCAACGAAACTGAGCGGTGAGAATTGCAATATAAGGCAACAGATTCATTTCAGAAAATAACTAACGGAAGATTTAAGGGTAAGTCATTTTCATCCAATTAATGAAAAATGTTATACATGTAAAATATTTTCCTCATTTTTTACACAACCAAATACTAAAAAATAGGTAAAATATTTTACCGAAAAATATTTTACGCCTAAACAAACGGAGTCTTAATACGACTCGTCGATTTGAGATGCGTTATAAGAGCTAGCTCTTAACAAGTTTTAAAAAAATTAAAACAAGAAATTCTGGAACCACCACTGCTGCACAATGCGATATAAGACAATAAGAAGGGTCCCAAGAGGAATGTTTTCCCATATTGTTACATGATATTATTATATAGATATATAAAATCAACACTATTTGTCACGTTCACCGATCCAAACAAATAATATTAATTTGCCCATCCTCTTTTTTTGTATGATTGCCATGTTTTTCTGTTTCGGTTAGGCGAACCGTTTTGGAACTTGGGTTTGCACCTTCTGGACTGTACTGCATCATTTTGGAATCCCTCTCTCTCTCTCTCTCTCTCTCTCTCTGATCTCTCTCTCTCTTCTGGACTGTAGTGCATCATTTTGGAATCCCTCTCTCTCTCTCTCTCTCTCTCTCTCTCTTCAAACAAACAAATAATTTTACCTAATTAACCTTCTTAGTTAAATCCTCCAACTTCTTCTACGTAATTAACCTTTGATTGATGCAAAGAGATAGCCATTACTACTACTATCACGTTATTCAAAGAAATAAAACACTATATATAGCTCATTATATCTCCAGTAAATCTCTCAAATACAAAATTTCAGAGACATTCAAATCTCACCTGAAATGTTTTAATACAATTGAGATGCTCCAGCAGATCCCTTAAAAACTATCTCACCCCTCCAAATCTCGGCTAACACCCTTCTTTCTTTTTCGCCAAGATTGTATATATTAGTGAAGGGTTACTGGAAAATTAGTGAATTAACAACAAAAGGTAGGTGGACGTCTCTATAGACTCAAACCCTAGACCTTCCCCTTGGAAGTCAAGAGGTACAATTAGATAGGGTAGTAAAATGATTTTCAAAATCCCACAAATATTAGTAGAGACCGATTTTATCGGGTGAGGGGATGCTTTTCTAAACAAAACCTTCCTCTCTCACAACCTGGCTCCCGAACCCAATCTTTGATTTATTTTCAAATTCAAATATCATTTTTAAAATTTCAGGTTTCTTGGGTGGCTAACCATTTAACAAAAACCCGGATGGCGACTCTTCAATTTTCAAACGAGCGCACAGCGGGGATGGCCTCCGAAAAGGCCCATCCCGGACTCTGCTAGCCCACAATGTACTTAGTCCGTATGATTATGGCTCTGTAGTTTAATTTATGGGTATTTCCGTTTGACAAAAAAAATAGTGTTTGCAGGGTCATATTTGAAGAATCTATTGGAGTGTACCTAAAAAAAAAAAAAAATTGATTCTTCAAATTGTTATATGTAAAGTAACAAAATACACTTTTGGTGTTAATCCTCCCACGTCGATATATAGCTCCAGACACTTCTACAACCAGATTGGTCCCAATCATTTTCCCGATCGTTTTGGAGAATTGGGAGACCTGTGAATTGAATAACGTGATGCTTTTTCTTTTTCTTTTTTTTTTTAAAGGTTTTCAATAATTTGCGGGTGCTATGATTAACCAATCTTCTATCTCCATCAGTATCCTATGGTTATACAAGTAGAAAGATCCTAACCATGCATGAAAAAGAAGTCATAACCCACATCAAATAATTTAATTTCGCTTCTTTAGTAAATGAAAGGAATAAATAATATTATCTCTATATATATAAACTTAAAACACGACATAATTAATGATTAATTGATCAAGACTTGGAGATTTCTCCAGGAGGTTAGATTTTGTTCACTATATAAAATGTTCTTTTGATAGGTACTGTTAGCATGCTTTTTGGACTTTTTGTTGGCATTTCTAAATCTTGCTACAGATTAAAAAATACTGGCGAAAGATTCTGTGTAATGTTTTTTTTTTTTTTCTAAGCAAAAGAATTTATTAATCTTTATAAAGTATTAAAAAGATTGAAAAGATCAATAGCATAATGGCAACAAACCACCCAATACCTATAGAAAGGTAAGATGCCAATCGAAAATCAAAAACTAAAGAAAAACGGCCTGAAAACACCAAGACCCGACAAGCAACCGAAAGACAAAACCCCAAAGGTTCTGACGAAAATCATTAGGGTACAATTAATTAACAAGTAGATATATATTATATGCAATCTTGGTCGACTATAAATAAATTTAACCAAAGAGAGAGAAATCTCAAAACTATATGTATGATGACATCATGTATTGTATATATATGTGTCAGCATCAACGGGACCAGGTATTATTGCATGCAATTATTTCCCAACAATGGCACACACTCAAAAAAATTCTTTTAAAAATTCGGGGCAAAAGTAGAATTTAAACTTCATGAGTTTGTCCGATGTATCGACCTGTCACTACGTCCCCTCAAATCCTAATTTGTATGGAAGTAATGACAAAGAATCTACCACATCACTTGAGTTCAATATACATTAAATGACTCATATTCATTAAAAGGCTAAACCTTGTAAGTGATGAGCCATTCAATTGTATATTAAAGTCTAACTCTTTTTTTGTTTATCCGATGTGAACCTCAATGTTCACACATGTTCTAACACTTAACATCAGATGGACCAAAATTTTCCACGCCATACCAAGGGTTGAGTCTACACACTCCACCTGGTTTCAAGTTTGTTTTCTTGTATTATTTTGAAAGTAAATGCATGCATGCAACACTATATTATTGGATTCATGAAACCTGATTTAGTTTGGTTTGTCACTTCTTCGACTATGTTGGGGTTCGAGTTAGAATTATATATATGAATTCATGGTGTGCAGCGGTCGATATGATCTGTACTCTTATGTTATTGTTTTGAGTTTTTGTGATGCATTGATCTACACATGCATGCTCGAGACCCAATTTGTTGTGGCGTGACTGCAAGACACTGTATTACACTATTACTTGGGCTCACTATATCGAACGGACTCTGACCCACTTAAAAAAAATTAGCTTTTATTCTATTTATCCATTATGAGACTCAACACTCATACAAATTCTAAAAGCTATGAATATTTATGCAAATTTTATGATTTGTTTTATATAAATGTTATGTGATGGGCCTGGAATACCCCATGAATTTGGTTATACAATGTCACTCCCTGCAATTGCTCTAAAAACACACTTGCGGATGCGATATCGAATGTCATAAAAAACTTAATTGAAACTCTCTCTAACACCATTTGGTTTTAGGAGAGATAGTAAAAAAACAGTCCGACATTATGAATTATATAAAAAGATAAGAAAAAAGTAACATTGCTATCTCGGACCGTACATACCGTAGACTCCAAAAATAGAAATTAATGTTTACTGTGGCAGTTACATGCAAACTCTATAAAAGGAGTGGGAATCCATAGCCCGCCTTAGAAACAAAGAGAGCTCAGGGGTGCTATCAGTCCAATGTGAGCTTTCCAATCCTCTCCATCAGTCATGGAGATATCTTTATTAATGACTTGTATTGTTCCTTAGTTCTCTCGAAACCTTTTTCCATTACTCTTTGAATGTTTGAAAACCATTTCTAGAATTAGTTACACAGATAGCTCAAGGCTTAGTTTTAATGCCCATTATCTTGTCATTTTCATTGCCCCTTGTGCAGAAGTTAAGAAGAAGAAGAAGAGTTCATGGACTCGCCGATGCCGTGGCCGTCTGAGCTGGTACGAAACTGATCTTGCCCATGGAAGCTGGAGTTCATTATAAGAAGAATACTTATGATACAAAGTGATGAAATGCACTACCGGATAATCCAGTGGGGATTTACGTTCTTTTGTAGCCAACTAGCCGTATAACCTATCTAGATTGTCGTTAATTAAGTCCTTCAGGGATTCTCCTTTCCTGAATATTCGGGTCTTTCTATTCTTGTTTGTTTTTTGTTTTTCTAATTATAAACACAGACAAAGTTTCATGGATAAGGAGAAGCAACACAAAGCAAAATGGCCTAGACATTGTCACTGCTCATGGAGCACTGCTACATGATGCTCCAAAGATCTTCTTTATCACACATTAACGTGCAGGCCACACACTTGGTGACGGAACCTAAACAAATATTTGTGAAAAAATGACTTGAAGCACCACGTGGCAGTGCTCCGGAACAAATAAAAGGACGTTCTCTCCTTAACTCTCTTCATCTTTTTGTTTATTATTATACACTTTTTACAAGATGTAAAATATATACTTTATTTTGCTTGAAAGTGAAACTACTGAGTTCAATATTTTTTTTTTTGATAGGCAAAAATTTATTAAAAACGGGAAAAGAGGAAAGGGAAATCCAACAAAAAATTAGACAGGACATCACAAGGGTTAAGACCCAGCACAGCCCCTAAAGTCTAACACGGGAATACAAAAATAATACAAATAAGCAAGCCCAATACCCAAAATAAACAACAAATAAGTTCAATATTTTGCATAATACCTATCTTCTTTCTTTCTATTTTTTTTTAATTGTTGTGAAAATTACCTAATATTTTTGTGAGAAAAGGGAGTTAGTTCCCAGCGTTATTCATCACTGATGCACCAGGACAGCACGGAACAAATTCTCACTGATGTTTTTTTTTTTACCCCCATGCATCGAATGAGCAAGACGCTAGTTCTGTACTCATCATATAAATAATACAGTAATTTACCCATCACTCTAGCAGTTTAATTTTTTATATGAGATAGTAGTTAAAAATCAAATACAATAATGCAAATGCCAACCACCAAAAAAAAATGCAGGGAATGGAGGACCCAATATTCACGGACCATTTTGATATAATGGAGTATTTTGATGAAGAGCTGGCAGCTGCACTCGGAGATGACTTCCAAAACTCTCTCTCCTCAGAAAGCAACTCATCTTCCTCTACCTTGTTGAACAATATTCCAAACAGCAGCTCCACCACCAACTCACTCTGTGCTTCATCAACTCTAGAAGCCCTCGAAAGCCCCAACTCCAAACACCACAAGCCCAACACTTGGCCCACAAAAAGCAACAACAACAATGACAGTACGGCCGCAGATAGCCTCGATCAGCAACCGTCTGTTTTTTCTTCTGGGTGCATTCTCTCATTCGGAAACTCGGGTTCGACAGAAAACCCGAAAATATCCCCGGGGGCATTGAATTCGGAGGATGAGGAGGTGGTAGCAGCTGGCATGCTGTTGTCGAACAAAAGTAGCCAAGGGGCAAAGAAGAGCGGCAGTAGCAATCCTAGGCCAGCTTCACAGACTTATGATCACATAATAGCAGAGAGAAAGCGGAGGGAGCAGCTCAGCCAGCTGTTTGTCGCTCTTTCGGCCATTGTTCCCGGCCTCAAGAAGGTACATCTCTCTTCTACCACAACTTTTTACATAATTCCAATTTCGTATCACCCTTATTTTGCCCAAAGTTCTAATTAGGTGTGTAAAATAAATGTGGCGATTTGTTTTCAAAGATTAATGGTAGACCCACAAGAATGTATGGTTATAAAGCTATCCAGAGTACTGTTGGAATGTTTCCCAGATCGCAATGTTTCCCAAATTGCAAGGACATGTCCCATATATGCTAGTTATAAGGCCCCAATTTCCCTCTTCATAACACATAGGTTTTAAGGAATAATGTGGGCTGAGCTTTTCGACTTAGTATCAAATCTTGGTTGAGCCTTTGTTTGGTGAACCATTGTCCGGTTGCCATGTATTGTGGTCCAAGAGGGTGTAATGGAATGTGTCCCACATCGCCTAAACATACCCCATTTATGTACATGACAATACTCCCGAACTATCGTGTAATTTCACTAACTTTTGTGAGTTGGCGACCAGCGGAAACCATGGACCTCGAATTACTTAACCAACAATATTTGTCAACAAAACAAAACAGTGTTACCAATCTAATTCTGATATTAGAAGTGACAACAGTGATTGTTTTGAATTGCAAGGAATCAGATGCAAATAACGACTCCATTCTTGAGAAAATCATCTTTGTGGTGGTTTCCGTAAAGAAAAAGTTATGGAGCCCAATTGCAACCGTTCAAAGTATTTTTAGACAATTTGGATTGAAAATCAATTATGAGCGGTAATAATTAATTGTGACTGATCATAATTGAAAATGAATCTCAACAATTAATTGCGCGAATGAATTGTTAAGACTGTGTTGCTCTGTGCACAGTTATTTACGGAGCCTCTATGAAAAAGTCTATCTCCTCCATTCTTTTTTTTTTTTTTTTTTTGAACAGCTATCTCCTCCATTCATACATTTGTCACGTGATTCAACAGTTGCTATGTCATGAACAACGAATAGAGATTAAATTATTTATATTATCGGTGTAAATATTTGTTTTCTTCAAATCAATTTTGTTGTGCCACGTCGCTATGTTTTATTAATTGGGACAACTGTTTTAACAATGTAATTGATTTAAAGAAAACAAATATTTACACCGCCGATACATATAATTTATTCTCCAACAAATATTGCTTGTGAAAGAAACTATACTGCGGGTTTTACTGACCATTCCAATTAAGACAAAGAAAATCCAAACAAGTCCATGCTCGCTTTAATCAAGGTCGGCCCAAGGTATTTGGAAGCTTTAGGCAAAATCATGGAGTGAGGCCCTACACATATTTACAATTAAACAATAATAATGGAAAAATATACAAACTATAAGTATATAATTATTCTAGTCCATGTACATAGTAAAGGTTTTGGTTCAAGTGGCTTAGGTAATTGCGTTGTATTCTCATTCTTTTTTTCATGCCTTGTTTCTTTCTTTCTTTTTTTTAAACAGACAATTCATTAAAACAAGAAAAACGTAATTAAGCATTTACAATTCTAGGGTACGAGACCCCAATCAAATCCACGTAAAGGCAACTAGATATACAGTCAACCAGGAATAACTGGGTAGATATATAAATCTCCCACCGAAATCGGAGTATCATTTGCCAATGCATCGACACACTGATTAGCCTCGCAACAGATATGCCTAATAGAAACTTCCTCAAACCCTTGCACAAGCAACCTACAATCAAATAACAAGTTGCCAGGCGCGTAATTCACCATGTTAGTGTCATGAATCAAGTTCAACAGAGTCATGGAATCCTCATTAACACACAGGTTCAAAACATAGAAACTCCATTTGTCTATGTTGGAATATTATATATATATGTCCTATCCAAACACTTTACCGTCCGCACCGCTCATTTTTTATGAAACTTTGATGATCTAAACTGTTAAATGTGTTTTAAACGTGGATTCTGAGCAATGATGTAAGAATGGGCCGGGAAGGGTTTGATCTTAGTAGTTTTTCATAAAACAGTTTCTGTCAGCATTTATTTATGAAAAACTGCTCAAATCAAGTCCTTCCCAATCTTTTTTTTTTTTGGCCGATTTCTAGCGAGTACCCTTAAAATCACGTTTTACATACATTGAATAGTTCGGATCATCAAAATTTGATCGAAAAATAAGAGGTGCGGATAGTGTGGACCGTAAGACGGTGTGGACTTTAAAATTTTTGTATATACTCACACTTATTTAGGAAGAGGCCTCTATTTTGGCCTATAATAAGGAGGTTCTAGGCAACGGCCTCTTATGCCTTGCCTTAGGGCCTGTCTTAGTTCTCAAACACTTTTCCTACAATCCAAAATTAACAATCTCAAGTATGTTTTTGTTGACCTTTCTTTTTTTATCGAGAAGATAGAGTACCTTACTATGTTGCAACACGAATAGAATGTTGCCAAGCAAAAAAAAAACAACTAAGAAAAACAAAAACACCACCCCCAAAGAAAAAAAAATTAAATTAAATTCTTTTCGGCTAAGGTGGAAAACCTCATATTTCCGCCACCCGTTAGAGATGCTCTTGGTGATTTGACTAGCATTTTTTTAGGGTGAAAGGAACTACAAGTATTTTTATAGATTGAGAACAGTCACTTTTTTTATTCATGCTCTTCCAAAGGTCCACAAAGGATGCTTTCATTAATTAACTTTGAAGCAATCCTCAATTTGAGTGGGATCTTCATCAATCATTATATATGAAATTAATTACTAACGTATATGTACTCAACTCAAGTTTCTGTTTACCAAAAAAAAAAACTCAAGTTTCTATAAAATCCATAATACTCCTTGAACCTATTGGAAGCATTTTTGTGAAGTCTTTTTTGGTGTTGTAACTGCAGATGGATAAAACCTCTGTTCTCGGAGAGGCGGTGAAGTACTTGAAACACCTTCAGGACCGGGTCAAGACGCTGGAAGAGCAATCCACGAGGCAAACAATCGAATCGGTGGTGCTCGTGAAGAAATCACAGCTCCTGGTCGAGGACGAGGCAGCCGTGGACGAGAATTTTGTTTCCGGGTCGAGCGAGCCGCTGCCCCAGATTGAAGCCAGAGTCTGCAACAGGAGCGTGTTGCTGAGAATCCACTGTGAAAAACACAAGGGCGTTTTGGCGAAGATATTTGGGGAGATGGAGAGGCTCAATCTAGCTATTGTCAACACGAGTGTTGCTCGGTTTGGAGGTTTGGCTCTTGACATCACCATTATTGCTGAGGTATTAATGAGGCTTCACTCTTAACAATATGGTCATAAATACTTACATTTAAAATTTTTGATGCCAGCAGTGTTGACCATGTTATTCGCTCCTCTTTTTCTCTGCTCAAATCTGAACTGTCCAAAACACGTTTGGACAGCTCAGATGCACTGCCGCGTACCACGTGTACAATACCCTATTTGCATCCAAAAATCTCTTAACTTTTTGGTGCAAATTGGTTACCACGTGGCGGTACCCAGGCGCCCATCCAAGCTGTCCAGACGTGTTTTGGACGGCCGAGATCCAAGCACCCTTTCTCCTACTCAGCTGATCGACCACTCTCTTCTCTTTTCTTCTGCTCAGATCTAGACTATCCAAAACACGTTTGGACGGCTCAAATGCGCTGCCGCGTATCACGTGTACAATACCCTATTTTTCCATCCAAAAATGTCTTCTCATACCTGATAAAACCAAATTTAATGTTGGGATTAATTCAGAAACCTTAACTAGGAAGTGATCTTTTTCAGAAAATTTATCATAGACGACAATTACACATTTTCCGATACTCAAAGGGATTAGAATCTCTCTTTTTTCCTTTCTGTCAAAAGGGATTAGAATCTCACTTAGTTGGAAAATATGATTCCAATCTGGATAGCTGAATCGAGAATCACTCTCTCATCTCGGTCCGTACTTAGAAAATCGTCGCGGGATATTGAATTATACTTTTGTGTATATATATAGTACTACTAGTGTAATTTGAATGTCAAAGTAATGACAATATGTTTTCTTATGAAATCCAGATGGAAGCAGAAGTCTGCGTCACAGTGAAAGATCTTGTGAGAAGTCTTCGTCCAGCTCTCCAACCTTTCATGTAAAAATAGGAAGCTTTAATAGTTGTGGAATCGCGTCAAGAAGACTATTTGTGAGAAAGTACTTATTTTTTTGAATTAAATGTGATGTATTGTGAAATAATAACATATCTCGTAAAGCAGAAAATAAGTACACTTAAAAATAAGAACTTTAATGGAACGGACCCTTAAATGGTTTTGGTGTTGATGTTGTTAGGGAGTGGGAGTACTCTTCACAGGTTGCCAGAAGGGTATTGCCATGCAAAATAAGGTTTAAAATAAACAGTTTTGTTCATCAAGTTTATTGCCTTGATAGGAGCCAATTTGAACAAAAAAGACTTTTTTTGAACGAAAAATTAAAGGCTATAATTTTATAAATTAAACTGCGAGCAAAATATTTTTCGTTCACAAGCGTGACAATATCTGAATTGAGATCGTATTAATTTACCCAACATAAATCCAAACGGAAAAAAGAGCACGACACCATTACTACATGCTAAACTATAGCTTCATGGTGGTTCTCATTCATCCAAAAGGCCAATACTGATGGAGAAAAAATTCAGGAAGAGTCAGATTAATCTGTCACGTTATTCAAAGAAATAAAACACTATATATAGCTCATTATATCTCCAGTAAATCTCTGAAATATAAAATTTCAGAGACATTCAAATCTCACCTGAAATGTTTTAATACAATTAAGATGCTCCAGCAGATCCCTTAAAAACTATCTCACCCCTCCAAATCTCGGCTAACACCCTTCTTTCTTTTTCGCCAAGATTGTATATATTAGTGGAGGGTTACCAGAAAATTAGTGAATTAACAACAAAAGGTAGGTGGACGTCTCTCTATAGACTCAAATCCTAGACCTTCCCCTTGAAAGTCAAGAGGTACAACTAGATAGGGTAGAAGTCACATTTATGGCTAGCACCCCTTCAAATGTCAAACTCATACCGTATAACTTTATTGCATGGTTAATCTTTTCAGGTACCTTAGGTATATACTATCTTACCATTGAAGGATTTTATCTTTTGCACAGAAGATCATTTTCCATTAGACAAATAGTGTTTGCAGGCTCGTCTAGGTTCCCAACAAGAGGAGCCACTGGTGGTTACCAAAAATGTTCTTTTCGCAGCTTGGGAGTTTGTTCTCGCCGAAACTATGGATGTCGAACACCTTAGAACCTAAATTTCGCTTTTGCTTTCCTCTTAGACTTGTCTGTAATATGTACGTAGACACCCCAATTTAGATGCTTTGTTATCTTTTAAGTCCTCGATGATAATAAAAAAGAATTTTGTGAAACTAATGCCATTTTGGAATGAATCTTTCAAATTTCAAAAGTCAACCTAAAAGTCAACCTCCACGATACGGTAAACATTTCTAACGTGTGTTACACATACGTCATCCTAATCGCCTTGCAGTTAGGGTGGTTACCACCTCCTCCGTGCGGTGGACATATCTCCACCATGCGATAGACACCTCTACCATATGGTACATCGTTACTTGTGCCACCTTTTCAAAATTAGTGGCCAAGACATCTCAGGCCATCATAGCCTAGCTTATAGCCCGCCGTAGGCCGCCGTAGGCCGCCGTAGGCCTACAGCAAGCCGGTAGGTGCTTGAAGACTAAGCTAAATCCTTTGAAAAATCCTTCTATAAATACCCTAGGGTGTTTTGGAGGAAAGACACAGAAACACATTGAGAAATACCAAGACACGCTGAAAAATACTGCAAAAATGTTCTGAAAAATCCCTGCTCGTTTTCTTCTTTTCAAAAACCAAAAACATCCTCTCTTTTTTTTCCAAAAAAAAAAAAAACCAAGTTCAAAATCCTTTGTTCAAAGGCAACCTATGGTTTGAAAGTAAGCTTCACACCCTGTCTTCAGAGCAGGCCAGGCCAGGAGTTTGCTCAAGACTTTTCAAATACCACAAATTTTCCAAAGGAGACTTCATTCCAAGCAAAGGTATAACTTTCCGCTCTTATATTCTGAGGGGGACCATATGGCCTTATACTAGTTCTATATACCAGCCATCGGTCTAAATGGTTCAAACATTGCATGAAAATCAAAGTTGGAATCCCGCCAATCTCCACCGTGCGGTACACATTACAACTGTACGGTAGAGGTTTTTCCAGAGGAACATTTCTTTTGTTTGCAACTTCTTCTCTTCTTCTGATTTGATATAAGATACCATGCTGATTTATGTTTTGTTTTAAGCAATACTTGCCATGATAGTCAGATTTATGAAATTGCAATTAAGTTACATAGCATGTTTTTTAATAAAAGTATTGTTACTTAACACATAAGCATACATGCCTGTTTAGACTTCCATGTGCTCAGTTAGTTCATTCTGTGTTATTGACCACAAAAACGTGTACCGTACGGTTCATACTTCTACCGTATGGTGATGATTGTCGTGGAACAAAATCCTTAATTTTCTTCCTTCCTGCCTTTAGGTGTTTGAATTAAAGCATGCTCGTCAATGCATGTTTCTGATGTAAATTTTTTACATACTGTAGCTATTCATGTGCAAAGGTAACCATAGAACATGTACCGTACGGTACGAGTGTCTGCCATACGGTTGAGTTCACGTGGAAAAATATATTATTTTCTGCAATTGATTGGATATATGCAAGCATGTCTGTTTTGGTTTTCTGTTATTAGAATAAAAACTGTTTAAATGTTTAAAATTCAAAAGCATGCCTGTTTGTGTTTATATCCTATGCAATTATATTGTTGACATGTTATAAACTGTTTTTTTTTTTTGTGGCATTAAAAGTTAGGCAATAAAATGATTTTTAAAATCCCACAAATATTAGTAGAGACCGATTTTATCGGGCGAGGGGGTGCCTTTCTAAACAAAACATTCCCCTCTAGTAACCTGGCTTCCGAACCCAATTTTTGATTTATTTTCAAATTCAAATATCATTTTTAAAATTCCAGGTTTCTCGTGTGGCAAACCATTTAACAAAAACTCGGGTGGCGACTCTTCAATTTTCAAACGAGCGCACGGCGGAGATGGCCTCCGAAAAGGCCCATCTTGGGCTTTGCTCGCCTACAATGTACTTAGTCCGTATGACTATGGCTCTCTAGTTTAATTTATGGGTATTTCCGTTTGACAAAAAAAAAATTAGTGTTTGCAGGGTCATATTTGAAGAATCTATTGGAGTGTACCATAAAAATAAAAAAATTGAATCTTCAAATTGTTATATATAAAGTAACAAAATACATTTTTGGTGTTACTCCTCCCACGTCGATATATAGCTCCAGACAATTCTACAACCAGATTGGTCCCAATCATTTTCCCGATCGTTTTGGAAAATTGGGAGACCTGTGAATTGAATAACGTGATGCTCTTTTTTTTTTTTTAAAGGTTTTCAATAATTTGCGGGTGCTATGATTAACCAATCTTCTATCTCCATCAGTATCCTATGGTTATACAAGTAGAAAGATCCTAACCATGCATGAAAAAGAAGTCATAACCCACATCAAATACTTTAATTTTGCTTCTTTAGTAAATGAAAGGAATAAATAATATTTTCTCTATATATATTAACTTAAAACACGACATAATTAATGATTAATTGATCAAGACTTGGAGATTTCTCCAGGAGGTTAGATTTTGTTCACTATATAAAATGTTCTTTTGATAGGTACTGTTAGCATGCTTTTTGGACTTTTTGTTGGCATTTCTAAATCTTGCTACTGATTAAAAAATACTGGCAAAACGTTCTGTGTAATTTTTTTTTTTCTAAGCAAAAGAATTTATTAATCTTTATAAAGTATTAAAAAAATTAAAAAGATCAATGGCATAACGGCAACAAACCATCCAATACGTATAGAAAGACAAGATGCTAATCGAATATCAAAAACTAAAGAAAAACGGCCTAAAAACTCCAAGACCCGACAAGCAACCGAAAGACAAAACCCCAAAGGTTCTGACGAAAATCATTAGGGTACAATTAATTAACAAGTAGATATATATTATATGCAATCTTGGTCGACTATAAATAAATTTAACCAAAGAGAGAGAAATCTCAAAACTATATGTATGATGACATCATGTATTGTATATATATGTGTCAGCATCAACGGGACCAGGTATTTTTTTTTTTTTGCTCGGCTAAAAGAAATTTCATAGAACTCGAAAGGTTACATCGAGGGGGAAGGTTGAGGAGCGAACATGCTCAACTCAACTGGGGAAAGGGAAGACGATAATCATCCAGTTAGAAGTTGAATGATAATCGTCAAAACAAATTACAAATTAAGCGATCGAATGCCATCTAAAAATCTTTTGAAATCCTCCACAGTGTACATCCTAACATTGAATTTGACTTTAATCCACATCGCAACCCTAAACTTAATAATATCCACCACCTCCTCTGAGCTTGCAGTCGCATTCTTAAAAATACAGCCGTTCCGCATCATCCAAATGGATCAGATTGTTGCATAGAAGCACACTTCCCAAATGTGTTTTTCCAAGTTACGGAAGTTGTTGTCGAACCACCCACACATGAGGTCCGCTATCGAAGACGGACACACCCAATTAGTATGCCACCAATCCAAAACTTGAGACCAAACACACCAAGAAAAGTGACAGTGAAGTAGCAAATGGTTAGGTGTTTCCAGAAACAAGGAGCAAAAAGGGCACAGTACATCATTTACCACAATATTTCTGCTCATCAGAACTGACCTTGTGGCCAACCTCTCCTGCAAAGCCTTCCACGCCAGAAGTTCCACCTTAGGTGGGCATAGGTTTTTCCACAAGGAGCCCAGGATTGGATTTCTATCCTGTGTCTGCCTTTCCCACTGCTCGTATACGGACCTAACAGTAAAGCTCTTGTTGGCCGTCCATCTCCATTGCAGCGAGTCAGGTTTGGATGGATCTAAGTGGTAGGACTGCAACCTTAATTTTAGGTTTGTTAACATCAAATTCTCCCTTTCACGCAACTCCCTCCTAAACTCCAGTCCCCAATTGCCGTTTCCTAACCCATCCCAAATGTTACCAACCACCTCCTCCTGTTGAGTGGATATCAAAAATAGCTTAGGAAAAGCTTCTTTGAGAGTTTGAGGACCTAGCCATCGATGGTGCCAAAAATACGTGTTCTGACCCGAAGAGACATGGATTTCGAAGCCCTCTGTCACAATTTCTCCAACACAAGACCCGTTATCACCAATCGAACAGATGCCTTTCCAAAGAGTAGAAACTGAACCTCTCACAGGACAAGCCGGCAGCCAACTCCTCTGATCCAGCTTATATTTATCTCGTATCACTCTCACCCATAAGGAGTTGTTGTCTTTGTTGAATCTCCACCACCACTTAGCAAGCAATGCTAGGTTTTGTTGCAAAAGCCTTTTTACCCCTAAGCCACCCGCTTCTTTCTTCTTTGCTATGCTCTCCCACTTAACCAAATGTAGCTTCTTCTTGTCAATGGTATCTCCCCAAAAAAATTGACGCTGCAATTTTTCCAATTTTTTCGCCACTGCCACTGGCATTTTAAAGATAGACATAAAGTACACAGGTAGGTTGGTCATGTTGGAGTTAATCTGATTAAGTCTACCACCTGCGGACATAGCTCTACTTCTCCATAAACTCAGGTTCTTTTGGGTTCTCTCAATCACCGGTTCCCATGTTTTCACGTTCCCTGGATTTGCTCCCAACGGTAGTCCAAGATATTTAATTGGCAAAGTTTCTACTTTGCAACCCAACACATGAGAGAGATTGAGCACCTCTTGGTTGCTAACTTTAATCCCACATAGAGAACTCTTTGAATAATTTACCTTCAGCCTTGACATCAATTGGAAATTCGTTAGGATCCTTTTGATAGTACAAATCTCTTCCTCATCAACATTGCAGAATAGGATCGTATCGTCCGCATATTGAAGATGAGACAACACCAGTCCATTTCGACCCAACTCCACCCCTTTAATAATTCCTTTCTCCTTAGCTCTTTCCAACATGATGTTAAGAGCCTCAACTACTACATTGAATAAAAAGGGAGAGCTAGGATCTCCTTGTCTAATGCCTTTCTGAGTGTTAAACTCCTTTGTTGGCGACCCATTGATTAAAATGGACATTGAGACTGAAGAGCAACATTCTTTGATCCAACCACACCATTTTGCCCCAAAACCCACCTTCTTAAGCATGTCCAGCATAAAACCCCAATTTACACAGTCGTAAGCCTTCTCGAAATCCAACTTCAGGAGGAGTCCCCCTCTAGCCTTTTTCTTCCAAGTATGGATAATCTCAGTAGCAATAAGGACTCCATCTAGAATTTGTTTACCCCCAATAAAAGCAGCTTGTGCCTCTCCTATTATTGATGAAAGATGATCCCTCATTCTTATTGCTAAAACTTTAGAGAGAATTTTGTAAATCCAACCAACCATACTTATGGGCCGGAATTCTCGGAAAGAAGTGGGACAATCAACTTTAGGGATAAGGGCTACGAAAGTAGAATTAATACCTCTGGCTAACTTCGCATTTGCATGAAATTCTGAGAAGAATCGCAAGATGACAGGTTTCATGAAATTCCAACTCTTCTTTACAAAAGAGAAATTAAAACCGTCGGGTCCTGGAGCCTTGTTATTGTTGCATCCTTTCAGAGCTAACAAGATTTCACCCTCCTCAAACTCTTTCTCTAATTGGTTGGCTGCATCTTGGGATAAGGTTCTTGGGAAATCTCCCACCAGAACGGCTCGGCATCCTCTCTCCTCCCTGAAATTATTACTAAAAAATTCGACGGCTGCTTCCTTGATTTCCAGAGGATCGTCCAACGTTCTTTCATTCACCAAAATAGATCCCACCATATTCCTCTTAAATCTGTTCTTAGCTATAGCTTGGAAAAATCTGGTATTTTTATCCCCCAATTTCAACCACTGCACTCTAGACTTCTGTCGCCAAAGTGACTCTGAAAGTTTTGACAACCTCCAAAATTCAGATTTGGATTGGCACTTAGCAGCCTTCTCATCTGCCGTGAGTTGCCTATCCTCTGCTAAGACATCAAATTGGTGAAGCTCAGATTCTATCGCTATTAAAGCACTATTGATATCCCCAAACTCCTCCTTATTCCAAGTTTTCAGTTTAGCTTTGATCGCCCTCAATTTTTGGAGAATAATAAAGCCTGCCCATCCTTCTACCTGTACATGGTCCCAGGTTTCTTCAACTATCTTCATGCACCTGGGGTTGGATAACCAAATGTCCAAAAATTGAAATGGCTTTGGACCCCAATCACGATTATCATCTGAGATCAAGATAGGACAGTGGTCTGAGATCAGTCTCGGAAGGCCCCATTGAAGAATATTGAATCTCATGGTCCATTCCAAGGAGAAAAGGAATCTATCTAGACGGCTATGAATTGCTTGATCTTGGAAGTTTGTCCAAGTGTATCTCCTGCCTATCATTGGGAGGTCAATTAGTTCCATGGAATTACAAAAATCAATGAAGTCCTGCATACCTCTGTCTATCCTTACGCACCCCACTCTTTCCCTAACAGTTTTGATTTCGTTAAAGTCCCCCCCTATACACCACGGTTCATGAATATTTGCTTTGATCCTCACCAGCTCCTCCCATAACTCTCTACGACCTACTACCTCATTTGGGGCATAGATATTCACCAAAACACAAGGAAAGTTATTAGATAAAACCCCCTGTAGCAATATAAATGACCTATGAATTGTAATGTTCAAAGCCTTGAAAAACTCATTATTCCATATAGTAATTAAACCACCTGATGCTCCCACCGAATTAGAACATGCAAAATCAAAATTAGAACTTCCCCACAGAGTTTGGATAACTGACCTGTCCACTAACTCCAATTTAGTTTCTTGCACACACACCAAGTCGGGTTTTTTCTTCTTGATGAGCTTGTAGAGGAATCTTTTCTTAATAGCACTCCCCATACCCCGAATATTCCACGAAATTATCAACATTGAAATGATTACTTTGATCAGCACCACAACTAGACAAGGCTGCTAAACCGCGCCATCTCTCCCATGTTCTCGAGTACAATCCGCAGATTCCATTTCTATCATCCTTCTTAGAAACTGCTCGTCATCCGAAGCATAACAAACGCCCAGCTCAGCTCCAACCGCCATGGTTGCTTTGACCTCTGTTTCTATAAGAGAATTGCTTTGAAGCGTCTCACCCGAGGAAGATGAGGAGCAGGTCCCACTTCTAGCTTCTCTCGCCATTTCCTCCTGGATGAGAAGGAGATTTGATAGCTGCCGCCTCCTTCTCTTCCTGCATGCTGCATCATTGAGGTCCACAAGAAGATTAATGCAGGGGAGATGGGAAGAGCTCACCTCAATCGGCTCCTGACATCCACCAAGAACTCCTCCTAACTCTTGCCCATCAGACTGATTAGAGCTTCTCTGCAAGATGGAGTATGGGACATACCCTAATTTTTGCATTTGAGGGTGGAGTGTTGGGCTATCCCGAGCCACGGGCTCACTCACTTGGGCTGAAGACAAAAAACGAGAAGTAATTCCTTCTTGTAGCGGCCTACCCTCGCCTGGCCCACTAACCTCTTTATTTTCTTGTTGCTGCGGCCCACCCTCCTCTGGCCCACTATCCTCATTATCTCCCGAGCCAAGGTTAACATCCTCAGGGAATGGTTGGTCCACCGAGTCTGCTACAAAGGATTCATCATATTCAAAATTCCTTGGCTTCTCCCGAGAGTCCTCTCCAGCCTTGTCAAGCATTAAATGCTTCCCTTCACTATTAAACTTTGGGCCCCCAACCCCATCATACCTTTTGTCTTTCTTCTGCAATATTGCCAGCATAGCTATAGGGTCCAGCCAAGGGTTCTCACCTACCCCGTTCCTCCCATTGGTTGATCTTGAACCGAGGCATGCCACATCATCGTCATCTTCCTTCTCTAGCCTTGCACCATCTTGCTTTTGAACCAGCTCCTTTGAGACAGGGGCCTTAGAGCTAGCCTCCGTGAACTCCGCGATGTCGTCCGGGCTGCAACCCGAATGCAACCCGAACGACATCGCGGAGTTCACGGAGGCTAGCTCTAAGGTCCCTGTCTCAAAGGAGCTGGTTCAAAAGCAAGATGGTGCAAGGCTAGAGAAGGAAGATGACGATGATGTGGCATGCCTCGGTTCAAGATCAACCAATGGGAGGAACGGGGTAGGTGAGAACCCTTGGCTGGACCCTATAGCTATGCTGGCAATATTGCAGAAGAAAGACAAAAGGTATGATGGGGTTGGGGGTCCAAAGTTTAATAGTGAAGGGAAGCATTTAATGCTTGACAAGGCTGGAGAGGACTCTCGGGAGAAGCCAAGGAATTTTGAATATGATGAATCCTTTGTAGCATTACTGCATGCAATTATTTCCCAACAATGGCAAACACTCAAAAAAATTCTTTTAAAAATTTGGGGCAAAAGTAGAATTTAAACTTCACGTTGAGAGTTTGTCCGATGTATCGACCTGTCGCTATGTCCTCAAATCCTAATTTGTATGGAAGTAACAGCAAATAGTCCACCACATCACTTGGGTTCAATATACATTAAATGACTCATATCCATTAAAAGGCTAAGCCTTGTAAGTGGTGAACTATTCAATTGTATATTAAGGTCCAACTCTTTTTCTATTTATCCGACGTCGGACTCAATATTCACACATGTTCTAACACTTCACAACGACAGATAGACAAAAATTTTCCACGCCATACCAAGGGTTGAGTCTACACACTCCACCTGGTTTCAAGTTTGTTTTCTTGTATTATTTTGAAAGTAAATGCATGCATGCAACACTATATTATTGGATTCACGAAGCCTGATTTAGTTTGATTTGTCACTTCTTCGACTATGTCGGGGTTCGAGTTAGAATTATATATATTTGAATTCATGGTGCGCAGCCGTCGATATGATCTGTACTCTTATGTTATTGTTTTGAGTTTGTGTGATGCATTGATCTACTCATGCATGCTCGAGATCCAATTTGTTGTGGCGTGATTGCAAGACACCGTATTACTTGGGCTCACTATATTGAACGGACTTTGACCCACTTAAAAAGAATTAGCTTTTATTCTATTTATCCATTATGAGACTCAACACTCATACAAATTCTAAAAGCTATGAATATTTATGCAAATATTATGATTTGTTTTATACAATTGTTATGTGTTGGGCCCAGAGTGTCCCCATAGATTTGGTTACACAATGTCACTTCCTGCGACTGTTCTAAAAACAGACTTGCGGATACGATATTGAGTGTAATAAACAACTTAATTAAAACTCTCCCTAACACCATTTGATTTTAGAAGAGATGGTGAAAACACAGTATGACGTTATGAATTATATAAAAAAGGGTAAGAAAAAGTAACATTGCTACAATAACCGTCCAAAAAAAGACTAGGAGTAAAATAAACGAGAGAGGATGTCTATAGAGAGAGAGAGAGAGAGAGAGGGAACGAGTGCCAACTAATGGTCAGGCTGGAGAGGATCATGGGGGATGGATACCGGTGATTAGAAATCACAGAGGGTTGAAAACGAACAGGGTTAGAAGTCAGGGTACTTTTACTCTGTTTGTGGACAACATACCCGAGTACAAAGACCAGTCCTGGTTAAGGTGTGCCTTTAGCAAGTTTGGGGAAGTCAAGGATGCATTTATACCGCGGAAGAGAAGCAAGCATACAGGCAATAAATTCGGTTTTGTTAGGTTCGACTGCTACGCAGCAGCTAGTATGGCGGTCTCCAGATTGAATGGTGTCTGGGTGGATAATGACAAGCTCTTTGTTAAAGAGGCAAGCTTTGGCTTCAATGAAGAGAAGCCCGGGGTGAAACATCTCAGGACTACCCCGATGAATGAGGCAGGCATATTTCAGGATGAGAACCCAATACAGAGACATGGTAAAAAGGTGGATCAGATGAATAGAAGAGAGGTGGGTCTGTTGAACAGAAGGGGCGAGCCTTTTGACAGAGCTGCTGGAATTAACAAGTCTTTTACCCAAGTTCTAAAGGGAGAATCTTCAAAAGCAAGGACTATCTCGAAGAGCTCCTTAAAGATCAAACCGAGTGGAAATGGATGGCTCCATAGGAGTGTAGTAGCAGTGCTGAACAGGGTGGTGCCCATGATCAAGCTAAAAGTGAGCTTCAGCTTGGAAACGGATCGTGTGGCCCAGTTTAGATCTCTGGGTGGAAGGTCTATTCTGATTACATTTCAGAACCAGGAGTTGAGGGACAAGATGATTCAGAATCCATGGATGAAGATGTGGTTTGTTAGTGTGAAACCATGGAGTGGTGAACCAGCATGCTTAGAGAGATTCGTTTGGTTAAGTTGTAAAGGAGTCCCATTAAATATCTGGAATGCCGTAACTTTTAAGTTGATGGCGGAGTTGTATGGTTCTTTCATTATGTTAGATGATTCAACACTCAAAGAACTCTCCTTTGCAGAAGGGAAAGTTTTGGTAGCCACAGAGGAAACCATTCCTATTGATTCGTGGATCAATATTGAGGTTTAAGGTGTGAGTTATGACGTAAAAATCTCAGAAATTTCATCTTTCGTCTCTCCAGATGAGATTGAAGCTTTCTGTCCTTCGGCTATGGCAAAAGATGGTGGGGGTGAAACCATGGTGAAGGCAACAAGAAATTTCAGTTTCAGCAGAGAGAAGGCAGTAGATGCTGACGTCTTTACTAAACTGGTGGCCAATAGAAATAGCTTGGTTGGTGAAGGATGGGACTTGTCCACTGGTAAAGTTGTTGGAGGAGGCGGGGGCTCGAAGCAAACCGGGGCAGAAGAGCATTTAATGCTTGTCAATGCATGCCATCAAGCCAGCTCAGAGTTGTTTGAATCTAGAGTTGAAGACTTGGTGGAAAAGGTAGAAAATGGAGGAACAGAAGTGGACTCTGGGGCCCACATTACTCTTTTATCCAAAGAAAATTTTTTGGCCCACCAAGGGGTATTGGACCTTATTAATGTTGCTGGGCCTAAGTTCCCCCTTACCCCAGTGAATGATGTGGGCCATTTTCTTGGTGCTAAATCTACCTCTACTGGTGCTGATGGAGGAGTTCAAGTTGGGTGCATCTCTGATGCAGGAAGTTAGGAATTACGGGAATCGATGCTTGCCGAAGGTAAAGATAATCAAGGGGGTAATGGGGCTGAAACTCCTACTGAGCGGGTGAGGGTTTCTCAGATTCCGAGCATTAACCTGTTGGTGGACCTTAATGATGCCGGGTGCCGAAGAAGAAGACGCAGACAAATGTCCAATCTAGTGTGTATTAGTGGGGAGGATGATCCGATTCCTGAGCAACAGGAGACAATTTAATCCTTCTCCTCAGAAGATTCTAATCCAAACGATTCAGTCGTCCTCAGGGAGATCAGAGCCACTATGGCAGTGGGAGGTCAGTTGGGTATTATTTTCCGGCCGAGTGATGATGTGATTCTGGGCAAGATGATTGCAATGGAGGCTCAGGAGTCCTCAACTGTGCTGGAGAGAGAAGCGCGCAGGTAGCTTGTCTATCCCTCTGGTGATTTTTGCTTTGGATTATCTAGTCTTATGTTGATTTTATCTTGGAACATTAGGGGTTTGGGGAGTTTTGTTAAAAAAAGATTCGTGTCTAAGCTTATTAAAAAAAGAAAGCCTGATCTGATGTTTATTCAAGAAACGAAGCTGGAGAGTTTAGATAGAATCGCTGTCCAGAAATTGTGAGGCAGTGGAGATTTCGAGTTTGCTACCTCGAATGCTATTGGGGCTTCTGGGGGTCTATTGTCCATTTGGAATAAAGATTTTTTCAAAGTAGACAATATTGTCTCCCACAGATCTTTCATTATTTTACATGGTGTGATTTATAACTCTTTCCCTTGTTGTGTGGTGAACGTATATGCTCCTAATTAGGTGGGTAGTAGGAGAATCCTGTGGGATGAACTATTAGGATTGAAGAGGAACTCTTCGGTACCGTGGTGTATGGGGGGTGATTTTAACGAAATTACTTCTATCAGTGAAAAGAAAGGGTGTCAAAGGTTAGAGAGAGGAATGAAGGATTTTTTGGACTTCTGTAATTCTATGGAGGTAATAGATATCCCAATGATTGGAAGGAAGTTTACTTGGACTAACTACCGAGACCAGGCCATCCTTAGTAGGTTGGACAGATTTTTGCTCTCCCAACATTGGCTGGATAGCTTCAAAGTTTTTCAATGGGGGCTACACAGGCCTATTTCTGATCATTGTCCTATTATGCTGATAGATGATGGAAGAGATTGGGGCCCCAGACCTTTTAAGTTCATGGATATCTGGCTATCAAATCTGAAATGTATGGCTTTTGCTAAGGAAACATGGGAGAATACGCAGGTGAGTGGATGGGCTGGCTATGTTATCTTGCAGAACCTGAGAGCAATCAAAGATAAGCTTAAGGTATGGAACAAAGAGGAATTTGGGGATGTCAACACGGCTTTACAAGATAAGGAAACAGAGATTCATCAATATGATCTTCTGTTGGAGGAGAGAACACTCAATTCTGAGGAGAAAGCTTTGAGATGTAAGGCTAAAACAGAATTTTGGAGGCTATCTCGACTGGTTGAGACTTTGTGGAGACAAAAATCACGGCTGAACTGGATGAAATTGGGGGATAAAAATACGAGGTACTTCCAAGCTATTGCAAATAATAGGTTTCGGAGGAACATGGTGGGCTCGGTAAAGGTGAATGACAGAGTGCTAGAAGATCCTTTGGAAATAAAGGCTGCAGCTGTTGATTTTTTTCGTGATAACTTTAAAGAGGAGAGAAAGCATAGACCACTACTGGGGGGAGAGTTTCCTAGACTTCTAAATCCGGCCACTTCTAGTCAGTTGGATAAATTTTTTGAGGAAGGGGAGATTCTTGAGGCTTTGAAGGACTGCAGCAGTATCAAGGCTCCGGGCCCTGATGGTTTCAACTTCTCGTTTGTCAAAAAAGGGTGGGATTTTATCAAGGAGCTGCTGGTGCGATTCTTTGTTGAGTTCCATTCTAATTGCAAGCTCACTAGAGGTATCAACTCAACTTTTGTAGCTCTAATTCCGAAGGTTGACTGCCCCAGGTCTTTTAAAGAATTTCGACCCATAAGTATGGTGGGTTGGGTTTATAAGGTGCTAGCTAAAGTTTTAGCTAATAGAATCAAACGCCATTTACCTTCCCTTATTGGTGAATCTCAAGCTGCGTTTATTGAGGGCAAGCAAATTTTGGATGGTGTTCTTATAGCAAACGAGGTTATTCATGGTTGGAAAAACAGTGCTCATGGAGGTTTAATTTTGAAAATTGATTTCGAGAGAGCCTATGATTGTGTCAATTTGGGATTTTTACTTGACTTATTTGCAAAATTGGGCTTCGGGGTGAAATGGTGTGCTTGGATTAAGGAGTGTCTGTCCTCGGTTTCTATGTCGATATTGATAAACGGGTCTGCTTCAAAGGAATTCCAAATTCATAAGGGAATTCGACAGGGGGATCCCCTATCTCCCTTTCTTTTTAATATTGTGGTTGAAGGGCTTAACATTTTACTTGAAAGAGCAAAGGAATTGAACATCATTACAGGGGCTTCAATTGGACCGAATGGATCAAATCGGGTCGTGGTTTCTCATCTCCAATTTGCTGACGACACAATTATTTTCTGCAATAACGACAAGGAAGAGTTGACTAATATCAAAAGAATTCTTCGATGTTTTCAACTTATGTCAGGGTTAAAGATAAACTTCTCCAAAAGTTCCTTGAGTGGGATTAAAGTGAGACATCAGGATGTTACCTCCCTTGCAATGGTTATGGGCTGCAAAATTGATCATTTGCCAATCAAGTACTTGGGGCTACCGTTGGGAGCTAATCCGAATAGAATCAAAACATGGGATCCGGTGGTTGAAAGAATGGAAAAAAGGCTAAGTTTATGGCGTAGAAGGTTTAACACATCTGGGGGTAGACTTACCTTGATGAACTCATCCCTTGGAAGTTTGCCTATATACTTTATGTCTTTATTCAAAATGCCGTTGTCAGTTGCCAAGGTGTTAGCTAAAATCCAGAGGCAATTTTTTTGGGGTGATACGGTGGATAAGAGAAAGATACATCTGGTCAAGTGGGATGTGATTTCCAAAAAGAAAGAGTATGGAGGGTTAGGGGTCAAGAATCTGATGATCCAAAATCATGCTCTCTTGGCCAAGTGGTGGTGGAGATTTCATAAGGACAATGACTCCCTCTGGGTGAAGGTAATCAAATGCAAATACAATTTGGAACCAAGATGTTGGTTACCTCGAATGCCCTCTTCAGGTAAGGTTTCCAATTTTTGGAAAGACATCTGTTCGGTTGGGGAGACCACTTCTAGTATTGGATCCATCCTTCAGGAAGGGTTTCAATTAGAGGTCCACTCGGGGCAGGAGATACTATCCTGGAATCAAGTTTGGCTGGGGAACACTACTCTTAAAGAGGAATTTCCTCGCCTCTACCTCATCTCTACTCAAAAAGAGATGGTGATTAGTGATCTCAAAGTTGGTAGTTGGAATCTATTGTTCCAGAGAGGGCTTCGGGATTGGGAAGTCCCACAATATGAGGACTTACTTTTGAGACTTCAATCGGTGCATTTGAACCCTTCTAAACGTGATCAGTTGAGGTGGAAATGGGCTCCTGATAATTGCTTCTCTGTCAAATCCATGTATAACAGATGGGAACAAACGGGCTTCGCAAAGGATCGAGTGTTGGGTTCAATTTGGAAAGGCATCTCCCCTCCTAAGGTGGAAATTTTTTCGTGGCTGGCACTCCAGGACAGAGTGGCTACGAAGTCGGTTCTCCTATCCAGGAATATGATACATGAGGGCCAATCGGTGTTGTGTCCTTTTTGCTCCTTGTTCGTCGAAACGCCGGAGCATCTCTTTCTTCACTGTCAATTTTCTTGGGATGTGTGGTCTTTGATTTTGGATTGGTGGCATGTCACTTGGTTATGTCCGGCCTCCCTGTTAGACCTCTTTACAGTGTGGCTTGGTTCCGGCTTCAAAAATCTAGAGAAATTCTTGTGGGAAACAACCTTCCATGCTACAATTTGGTCAATTTGGTTGGTACGGAATGATCTGGTCTTCAACAATGCTTCGTGGCGAGTGGAGGACCTTGGGGAGCTAATCAAAACCAGAGTTGCAACGTGGGTTAAAGTGAAGTTCGATATTAAGGTTCACTCGGTAGAGGACTTTAAGAGGTATCTTGATGGAATGAGGAAGGTCAAAGTGTAAGTTGCTCCGTGAAGGTGGAAGCGATCCAATTCTCTGTTGGATGATCCTTCTCTTTCTATCCTGGTTTATGTTTTGTTTTGGTTCTTGCTTTTCTACTCTATAAGCGTGTGTTTTTATTGAGTGAACTCTCAATGTACCCCTTTCGAGCTAATAAATTCTTTATTTTGCCGAGCAAAAAAAGAAAAAGTAACATTGCTGTCTCGGACCGTACATACCGTAGACTCCAAAATAGAAATTTTGAAAACCATTTCTAGAATTAGTTACACAGATAGCTCAAGGCTTAGTTTTAATGCCCATTATCTTGTCATTTTCATTGCCTCTTGTGCAGAAGTTAAGAAGAAGAAGAAGAAGAAGAAGAGGAGTTCATGGACTCGCCGATGCCATGGCCATCTGAGCTGGTAGGAAACTGATCTTGCCCATGGAAGCTAGATTTCATTACAAGAAGAATACTTATGATACAAAGTGATGAAATGCACTACTGGATAATCCAGTGGGGATTTACGTTCTTTTGTAGCCAATTAGCCGTATAACCTATCTAGATTGTCGTTAATTAAGTCCTTCAGGGATTCGCCTTTCCTGAATATTCGTGTCTTTCTATTCTTGTTTGTTTTTTGTTTTTTTTTTTTTAATTATAAACACAGACAAAGTTTCATGGATAAGGAGAAGCTACACAAAGCAAAATGGCCTAGCTAGACATTGTCACTGCTCATGGAGCATTGCTACATGGTGCTCCAAAGATCTTCTTTATCACACATTAACCTGCAGGTCACACGCTTGGTGACGGAACCCACACAAAAATTTGTGAAAAAAGGACTTGGAGGAACAGCATGTGGCGGTGCTCCGGAACAAATAAAAGGACGCTCTCTCTTTAACTCTCTCTTCATATTTTTGTTTATTATTATACACTTTTTACAAGATGTAAAATATATACTTTATTTTGCTTGAAAGTGAAACTAATAAGTTCAATATTTTGCATAATACCTATCTTCTTTCTTTCTTTCTTTTTAATTGTTGTGAAAATTACCTAATATTTTTGTGAGAAAAGGGAGTTAATTCCAAGCGTTTTTCATCACTGATGCACCAGGACAGCAAGGAACAAATTCTCACTAATTTTTTTTTTTTTTGCCCCCATGCATCGAATGGGCAAAACGCTAGTATGCTCTTTACTCATCATATAAATAATACAATAATTTACCCATCACTCTAGCAGTTTAATTTTTTATATGAGATAGTAGTTAAAAATCAAATACAATAATGCAAATGCCAACCACCAAAAAAAATGCAGGGAATGGAGGACCCAATATTCACGGACCATTTTGATATAATGGAGTATTTTGATGAAGAGCTGGCAGCTGCACTAGGAGATGACTTCCAAAACTCTCTCTCCTCAGAAAGCAACTCATCTTCCTCTACCTTGTTGAACAATATTCCAAACAGCAGCTCCACCACCAACTCACTCTGTGCTTCATCAACCCTAGAAGCCCTCCGAAGCCCCAACTCCAAACACCACAAGCCCAACACTTGGCCCACAAACAGCAACAACAACAATGACAGTACGGCCGCCGCTAGCCTCGATCAGCAACCGTCTGTTTTTTCTTCTGGGTGCATTCTCTCATTCGGAAACTCGGGTTCGACAGAAAACCCGAAAATATCCCCGGGGGCATTGAATTCGGAGGATGAGGATGTGGTAGCAGCTGGCATGCTGTTGTCGAACAAAAGTAGCCAAGGGGCAAAGAAGAGCGGCAGTAGCAATCCTAGGCCAGCTTCACAGACTTATAATCACATAATAGCAGAGAGAAAGCGGAGGGAGCAGCTCAGCCAGCTGTTTGTCGCTCTTTCGGCCATTGTTCCCGGCCTCAAGAAGGTACATCTCTCTTCTACCACAACTTTTTACATAATTCCAATTTCGTATCACGCTTATTTTGCCCAAAGTTCTAATTAGGTGTGTAAAATAAACGTGGCGATTTGTTTTCAAAGATTAATGATAGACCCCACAAAAATGTATGGTTATAAAGCTGTCCAGAGTACTGTTGGAATGTTTCCCAGATCGCAATGTTTCCCAGATCACATGGACATGCCCCATATATGCTTGTTATAAGGCCCTAATTTCCGTCTTCATAACACATGGGTTTTAAGAAATAGTGTGGACTGAGCTTTTCGACTTAGTATCAAATCTTGGTTGAGCCTTTGTTTGGTGAACCATTGTCCGGTTGCCATGTGTTGTGGTCTAAGAGGGTGTAATGGAATGTGTCCCACATCACCTAAACATGCCCCATTTATGTACATGACAATACTCCCGACTAATCGTGTAATTTCACTAACTTTTGTGAGTTGGCGACCAGCGGAAACCATGGACCTCGAATTACTTAGCCAACAATATTTGTCAACAAAACAAAACAGTGTTACCAATCTAATTCTGATATTAGAAGTGACAACAGTGATTGTTTTGAATTGCAAGGAATCAGATGCAAATAACGACTCCATTCTTGAGAAAATCTTCTTTATGGTGGTTTCTGTAAAGAAAAAGTTATGGAGCCCAATTACGACCGTTCAAAGTGTTTTTAGACAATTCGGATTGAAAATCAATTATGAGCAGTGCTTGACCGATTCCTAGACCTAAAAATTGGGTTGCCTCAAGCGTAGAACTGAGACCGATGTAGCACAATATCCGATAAGACCGGAGTCGAATCCACTAAGAACGGTGAAGTGTGTGCTGTGGAATCTCGGGTTATAGTATTAAAATAGCTTATAGGTAGCCACCCCTTATCTTTTGGTTGATTGATTAACTAATGCTACTGATAGATTGCTTGAAAGATTAAAAAGAGAGGCGCGGTCGTAGAAAATCCGGCGCTTGCTACCCAATCAGAATCCGCTCGCTTTTCATAGTTTAAAAAAAAACGATTAAATTTAGGGAGAATTGGAAACCCCGAAGAATGCGAATCCTAAGGTTGTCGGTCCCGTACACAGCGGCGAACAGGTTTTGGTCCCCCGTTCTCGCTCACATGAGCCCTGGCAATGCCTCGGATCGTCCAACGGACGTAGTTTTCACCAACTAAATTTATTTGATTGAATTAATGTGCAAAAAATTGCAAGACAAATTCTAATTAGGTAGCGGCGCACCTTTACCCAGCGACCAAATTAACATCAGAAAAATTACTTACTCATTATTAAAAATAAAAAGAATAAAACCCTAGAATTAATCATGCTTTTTACGCGAGATAAAAAATAAAATAAATAAACAAAAGATAATAACTAATTGAATACCGACGAACAACTTTAATAAAGCACATAAATCAATACGAATCACTGGAATGCAAAGATCTGAACAAAACTTTAAATAACTTGAAAGGAACAAAAATTCAAAAGAAAAACTATCGGAACCAAAAGTCTCGCAGTCGGCAGCCCCGTTTCTGTTCGTCCTTGGGAATCCCTTCAAAAGCGCAGCCTTTTTTTTCCTTTTCTTTTCACCAGCTGCCGAACTCACTCCTAAGAGCAACTTTATCAGCAACTTTAAAATAGCTACAAAGCTATTTTAGCTCATAAAAGGAGAAAAAACATACTTACATCAGAGGAGCTAAACAGGGAGCCATTCTGGCTCAATCCACAGTTGTAAGCTAAAAATAGCTTACCACTATTCACAAGCAATTCCTTTTTTTATTATTTTCTCTCTCTCCCCTTCTCTCTCTCTCATTTTATAATAATAGAATAAAGAAAAAGGTTGAAAAAATGTGTATTTTAATAGAGAGTAGGTTTAATAGATAGTATTGGTGTAGTATTAAAAGAAATGTGAGTAGGTAAAATGAAAAATGTACATTGTTCACAAGTTTTTTTAACTAAGTATTGATAAACTTGCTCTAAAGTCAGTAGACTGACTTTATATACTATATAAGGGTAGGATTTTAAACCCTAATAACATAAAAGCCCCTTGAGTTTTACATTATAAGACATTAGTCATTCAACTTTGAAGGACTTTGCATTTTGATTAAGAACTTTTAGAAATTCTTCTTTTTACCCAAGTTATTGGTAACCGAGCTCAAGCAACCTATAAACAAAAAAAACACATAATAAAAATCATTTAAAAAATATAAAAGACTAATAAATGTAGATTGGAGTACAAAAATATGTATATTTTGGCCCTCATCAAGCAGTAATAATTAATTGTGACTGATCAATTGAAAATGAATCTCAACAATTAATTGCGCGAATGAACTGCTGAGATTGCGTTGCTCTGTGCACAGTTATTCACGGAGCCTCTATGAAAAAGTCTATCTCCTCCATTCTTTTCTTTTTTTTTTGTTTTTGAACAGCTATCTCCTCCATTCATACATTTGTCATATGATTCAACAATTCCTACGTCACGAACAACGAATAGAGATTAAATTATTTATATTGTTGGTGTAAATATTTGTCTTCTTCAAATCAATTTTGTTGTGCCACGTCGCTATATTTTATTAATTGAAATAACTGTTTTAACAATGTAGGGTAATGTAATTGATTTAAAGGAAATAAATATTTACACCGCAGATACATATAATTTATTCTCCAACAAATATTGCTTGTGAAAGAAACTATACTGCGGGTTTTACTGACCATTCCAATTAAGACAAAGAAAATCAAAACAAGTCCATGCTCGCTTTAATCACGATCGGCCTAAGGTATTTGGAAGCTTTAGGCAAAATCATGGAGTGAGGCTCTACACATATTTACAATTAAACAATAATAATGGAAAAATATACAAACTATTAGTATATAATTATTCTAGTCCATGTACGTAGTAAAGGTTTTGGTTCAAGTGGCTTAGGTAATTGCGTTATATTCTCATTCTTTTTATCATGCCTTGTATCTTTCTTTCTTTTTTTTTAAACAGACAATTCATTAAAACAAGAAAAACATAATTAAGCGTTTACAATTCTAGGGTACGAGACCCCCAATCAAATCCGCGTAAAGGAAACTAGATATACATGCAACTAGGAATAATTGGATAGATATATAAATCTCCCACCGAAACCGGAGCATCATTTGCCAACGCATCTACACACCGATTAGACTCGCAATAGATATGCCTGATAGAAACTTCCTCAAACCCTTGCACAAGCAACCTACAATCAAATAACAAGTTGCCAGGCGCGTAATTCACCATGTTAGACTTGTTAGTGTCATGAATCAAGTTCAACACAGTCATGGAATCCTCATTAACACACAGGTTCAAAACATAGAAACTCCATTTGTCTATGTTGGAATATTATATATATATATATATCCTATCCAAACACTTTACCGTCCGCACCGCTCATTTTCGATGAAATTTTGATGATCTAAACTGTTAAATGTGTTTTAAATGTGGTTTCTGAGCAATTATGTAGGAATGGGCCGGGAAGGGCTTGATCTGAGTAGTTTTTCATTAAACAGTTTCTGTCAACATTTATTTATGAAAAACTGCTCAAATCAAGCCCTTCCCAGTCTTTTTTTTTTTTTTTGCCGATTTCTAACGAGTACCCTTAAAATCACATTTTAAATACATTGAATAGTTTGGATCATCAAAATTTGATCGAAAAATGAGAGGTGCGGACCGTAAGAGGGTGTGGACTTTAAAATTTTTGTATATACGCACACTTATTTAGGAAGAGGCCTCTATTTTTGCCTATAATAAGGAGGTTCTAGGCGGTGGCCTCTTATGCCTTGCCTTAGGGCCTGTCTTGGTTCTCAAACACTTTTCCTACAATCCAAAATTAACAATCTCAAGTATGTTTTTGTTGACCTTTCTTTTTTTATCGAGAAGATAGAGTACCTTACTATGTTGCAACCCGAATAGAATGTCGCCGAGCAAAAAAAAAACAACTAAGAAAAACAAAAACACCACCCCCAAAAGAAAACAAAAAAAAAAAAAATTAAATTCTTTTCGGCTAAGATGGAAAACCCCATATTTCCGCCACCCGTTAGAGATGCTCTTGGTGATTTGAGTAGCATTTTTTTAGGGTGAAAGGAACTACAAGTATTTTTATAGATTGAGAACCGTCACTTTTTTTATTCATGCTCTTCCAAAGGTCCACAAAGGATGCTTTCATTAATTAACTTTGAAGCAATCCTCAATTTGAGTGGGATCTTCATCAATCATTATATATGAAATTAATTACTATCATATATACTCAACTCAAGTTTCTGTTTACCAAAAAAAAAAAAAAACTCAAGTTTCTATAAAATCCATAATACTCCTTGAACCTATTGGAAGCATTTTTGTGAAGTCTTTTTTGGTGTTGTAACTGCAGATGGATAAAACCTCTGTTCTCGGAGAGGCGGTGAAGTACTTGAAACACCTCCAGGACCGGGTCAAGACGCTGGAAGAGCAATCCACGAGGCAAACAATCGAATCGGTGGTGCTCGTGAAGAAATCACAGCTCCTGGTCGAGGACGAGGCAGCCGTGGACGAGAATTTTGTTTCCGGGTCGAGCGAGCCGCTGCCCCAGATTGAAGCCAGAGTCTGCAACAGGAGCGTGTTGCTGAGAATCCACTGTGAAAAACACAAGGGCGTTTTGGCGAAGATATTTGGGGAGATGGAGAGGCTCAATCTAGCTATTGTCAACACGAGTGTTGCTCGGTTTGGAGGTTTGGCTCTTGACATCACCGTTATTGCTGAGGTATTAATGAGGCTTCACTCTTAACAGTATGGTCATAAATACTTACATTTAAAATTTTTGATGCCAGCAGTGTTGACCATGTTATTCGCTCCTCTTTTTCTCTGCTCAAATCTGAACTGTCCAAAACACGTTTGGACAGCTCAGATGCACTGCCGCGTACCACGTGTACAATACCCTATTTGCATCTAAAAATCTCTTAATGTTTAGGTGCAAATTGGTTACCACGTGGCGGTACTCAGGCGCCCATCCAAGCTGTCCAAACGTGTTTTGGACGGCCGAGATCCAAGCACCCTTTCTCCTACTCAGCTGATCGACCACTCCCTCCTCTTTTCTTCTGCTCAGATCTAGATTATCCAAAACACGTTTGGACGGCTCAAATGCGTTACCGCGTACCACGTGTACAATACCCTGTTTTTCCATCCAAAAATCTCTCCTCATACCTGATAAAACCAAATTTAATGTTGGGATTAATTCAGAAACCTTAACTAGGAAATGATCTTTTTCAGAAAATTTATCATAGACGACAACTACACATTTTCCGATACTCAAAGGGATTAGAATCTCTTTCTTTTTTTTTCTTTTTGTCAAAAGGGATTAGAATCTCACTTAGTTGGAAAATATGATTCCAATCTGGATAGCTGAATCGAGAATCACTTTCTCATCTCGGTCCGTACTTAGAAAATCGTCGCGGGATATTGAATTATACTTTTGTGTATACATATAGTACTACTAGTGTAATTTGAATGTCAAAGTAATGACAATATGTTTTCTTATGAAATCCAGATGGAAGCAGAAGTCTGCGTCACAGTGAAAGATCTTGTGAGAAGTCTTCGTCCAGCTCTCCAACCTTTCATGTAAAAATAGGAAGCTTTAATAGTTGTGGAAGCACGTCAAGAAGACTATTTGTGAGAAAGTACTTATTTTTTTGAATTAAATGTGATGTATTGTGAGATAATAACATGTCTCGTAAAGCAGAAAATAAGTACACTTAAAAATAAGAACTTTAACGAAACGGACCCATAAATGGTTTTGGTGTTGATGTTGTTAAGGAGTGGGAGTACTCTTCACAGGTTGCCAGAAGGGTATTGCCATGCCAAAATAAGGTTTAAAATAAACAGTTTTGCTCATCCAAGTTTATTGCCTTGATAGGAGCCAATATGAACCAAAAAAGACTTTTTTTGAACGAAAAATTAATAGCTATAATTTTATAAATTAAACTGCGAGCAAAATATTTTTCGTTCACAAGCGTGACAATATCTGAATTGAGATCGTATTAATGTACCCAACATAAATCCAAACGGAAAAAAAGAGAAAAAGAGCATGACACCATTACTACGTGCTAAACTATAGCTTCGTGGTGGTTCTCATTCATCCAAAAGGCCAATACTGATGGAGAAAAAATTCAGGAAGAGTCAGATTAATCTGTTACGGTACATATGGTGGAGGCCGCCTTCGACCGTAGCTCTTTTTTATCCAGAGACCAAGAATCGATCTAAAAAAATCAAAAAAAAATAATAATAATCATGGCTTCATTTGAATTTATGGGTCTTTTTCGTCTTCTTATATGAACTGTTTTCAACTTCAAACTATGTTTTTTCTACTTTTCCGATTCTCTCGCTCGAAACCGAAAAAAAATATGGCATAAAAATTTAACCTGAACTTGTAAAAATTAAAAGAAAGGGGAGCAACCAAAAAAACCATCAGTTCATCACAAAAGGCCCTTGAAAAGCTATACCAAACGGTCCAAACTCACTCTTCAAACTTGGGACGGCCCAAGAATATTGTACGGGCCAACATTCAATATCTTAATCGGCCCAAAAATAGTCTTACTATTTTGGAACGCAAAATAAATATTTATTTTTTAAGAAGGCAATTTCAAGCTCAAGAATAATGTATTTACGCAAATAATTTTCCTACCAACATAGATCTTGTTTAATAGATCTTATCAAGATCTTTAATACGGTGTAAAAAAATATTAAAAAATAATTTTTTATTTATATTATTTTTGAGTTTAAAAATGTGAAATAAACTGCTTATTTTTTAAGAAGGTTTCTAGAACGGGGCCTAGCCGATCAACTGGGCTGACTTGTCTTCCTGGCAAGAACAATGTCAATGGCCATGGTGGAATTATTCTTCCCTAAAACACCGACTTACCCCGTTCCAAAACACCTTCTTAAAAAATAAGTATTTATTTCACATTTTTAAACTAAAAAATAATGTAAATGAAAAATAATTTTTCAAGTTTTTTTGTACCATTCAAAAGATCTCAATGAGATTTATCAAACAAGATCCATATTGTTAGAAAAATTATTTGCGTAAAGACATTATTTTTTAGGATGAAATTGGCTTTTTAAAAAATAAGTACTTATTTTGAGTTTGAGAACGGACCTAAGTGTTCCACATTCTCTTTTTAAAAAATAAATACTTATTTTACATTTTCAAACTCAAATATAATAAAAATAACAAATATATTTTTGATTTTTTTTGCACAATTTAAAAAATCTCAATGAGATCTATTGAGATCTATCAAACAAGATCCATATTGTTGGAAAAATTATTTGCATAAACACATGATATTCAAGCTTGATATTGCCTTCTTAAAAAATAAGTACTTATTTTCGAATACGGAACGGAGAAGCAAGATGTTTTAATGAATTTTGTTTGATGGCTTAGTAATTCAGCTGAACTAATTGTTAATATAATCCTGATTTTGCCCCTGACCCAATGACAATATAAACTAAAATATTCCTATGATAATTTCCATGAAAAAAATATATTTCAAGCAACAATCACGAATGCTTCATTTGAAGTAGTGAAAATATTGCTCTATATAGACATTTTTATCAGAAATTTCGGTTTGTGAATCATTGCTCTTTTTAATGTAGGAGAAGAGAAGTCTTTTCTGATAGAATATTTTTAGTTTTATCAAAATTAAAAATGGAGAGGTGAAGTAGTGAATTTTCAAAATTCTATGTTTGTGTATCATTACTCTTTTTCATTGGACAGAGGAGGTAACCAGAACCGAACCGAATATTCAAAAAATTCTCCGTCACAAACCGAAACCGACCGACGACATTTATGGACCGACCGGACCGGACGGACACCGATAATTGCGGTCGGTTTTTCATTCGGTTTGGGGTGGTCGATTATATTTTCACCAATCCAAGAAGAAATGAAATCTTTTATTTAGGGGATAGGGTGATGGGTTAATTAATGGGCCGCTTCTGGACTATAGGAGTAAAAGTCGTGGTAAGTAAGTAAATTTTAAGGCCCAAGCCTAACGAGCCACACTATTGGGACAGATAACAAACCAAGCCGGATGGAAACGAAAAACAAAAAATATGAAAACGAAAACAAAAGTTATCCCATTTCCGAGTCTAGCTCCTCTCCAATCCGGCCCCATAAAAATTCTTACGGTCGATGATCACAACAGTTTATTTTATTTTGCTCGTTGACATAGGCTTGTTTGTATTGATCTCAAAACCCCTGTACATAGTCCCTAATAAAATTTCTCTATCTATCTCTCTCCTCATTATCCAATAAACCTCAAACCGATCATGGTCGAAGTATACAAAAAATCAAGTTTATTGGACTTCATTAGGTATGATTTTGGAACACATTAGTATCTTGCAAAATATAAGATTGCAACACTAGAACAAAACCCCTTTTCTAAATCTTTTGCAAAACAAATCTGTTTCGAAATCATATCAAACGATAATTGATCAAACAGATTTTCCGCATGCTTGATGCTCTCAATGAATTAAAAATTATGAACGGTTATGATCACTAAAGTGTGATTGAATTTTTTTTTTTTCGGAGTCAAGATTAGAGAGGGCATTCTCTCCTATCCATTTAAAGGGATTGGTGAGGAGCCAGACTCCCATTTCCACCCTATCATTCTTGTTTAGGTTGTTTTACCAGCTTTCGATGGATACCAGCTAAGTTTCAATTTTCTAGCTTATCTTGATACTATTACTAATTTACTAGTTTAACTGCCCCAACTTAGAAGCACACTAAAAAAGACAGAATAAGAAACAATAAAGGGGAACAAAAAGGAGACACCCGAGAAGACTTCGTTGGCACCCAAAAAAAAATTGATATAATTTGATGTTATGGTTTTCGTTTTCATCATTGGAGATTGTAAGAGCACTTGTACTTATCTTCCATGTTTTGAAACTTTGTCCGAAGTCTATATTTTGCACTATTTTTATTCCAAAATATTTGTCCGTTCTGCAAAATACAAACTTAAAGATGGAGTATATTTTTTTAAGGAAAATTTTCAAAAAATAAATCATAAATTAAAAGAACTCGCTGATATTGTTGAAAAAAATTGAATTGTTCTTGAAAAAATGTACTATTATTTTGTAGTTCTCGTTATGCGAACTGGACAAACATATTGGGAGAGGGTGGGTATTTGATTTTGTCCGCTCATTGAATCTCTCTAAACTGTTGCCGTTTGGAAAAAAAAAAAAATTGACGCCGTTCAAAAAAAAAAAAAAAAAAGAACCTCTCTAAATTGTCTTTGTTTCTGCTATAGATTAGGGATTTTGTCATACTCCAATCCAAGTACCCAGAAAGGCTGCAAGGAGGGTTGGTTTGGGGATCTGCTTTTTTTTTTTTTGCCCTAAACGCTGCTGTTAGAAGCACATCAAACCCCAAGTCCGTAAAATTAATGGAGAAAAATCCCCGTTTATGGTTGTTCAGCTGAACAAGTACTTCAATGCATGCAGTCTCGAATCAATACAACAAAATTATCAGTGGAGTAATTAAATTAAGAGGTCACTTACTGCAAATAGGTCTAACGTTCCGTTCCGTTAAGGAAAATAAATACTTATTTTTTAAATTAAAGAGAATAATTTGTCTCGTAAAACAAGAAATAAATATTTAAAAATAAAAATCTTAGCGAAACAGGATCTAACATCGTGAATGACGGAATAAGGTGGGGGTACCTAGAGCTTGTTTTGATGGAAAGAGTTAAGAGAACGCACATAGCTCCAACTAGAAAGCTCATCTTATAGAAGGTTTGTAAACTTCTACGATGCCATTCATTCATAGTGAGTTCTCCAATAAAAGTCCGCTTATAGCCTATGGTCTCCGAATATAGTTATTTTTGTTATTTGTATTTTTAATTATTGTATATATGAGGAGAACGTCCTATCTCGAAATTTGTATTTTTTAAGGCTTAGAGCATCCACATTAGTCTCAACTAATTTTGGACCAAATTAATCCTTAAAAACCACTTTTCTACTTTAACTATTCAGTTTTTCACAATTATACAGCATCAGACTCTTTACTCTCACTCACTACCATATTTTTTAATATTAAGACTAGTGTGCATAGTGCAATGAAAATATTAAAATAACTGTGAACAGTGAAATAAAAAATATTAAAATACTAAGAAGCAAATGAATAGTTGCTCGGGACTTTGCACGATGCACTGTAGTATTTGTTGAAATTTGGTTAAAGTAAAGAGCTACAAGCGAGGCTGATGAAGGGATATTTTTGGAGGTTGGCTTGCTACTTTAGCTTAGAGAAGGGAGTAGAGAGGGAGTTGTGGATGCTGTAAAGGCCGTTTAGAAAATATGGGAAACTAAAGCTTTGCTGCTATTTCCATTTTTATTTTATTTTTTTCCGTCCCAGTTTCTGATTTTTACAGAGGAAGTAAAAGGACCAGATTGAAGAAACGTCCAGTTCAAGTTGTGATGCTTATGAGCCTCACGGCGTATATCAATAATACAAAAAACGAGAGAGAGAGAGAGAGAGAGAGAGAGAGAGAGAGAGAGAGTTGTGAACTTCGATCTCGTGATCATCCTTTTTAATATACTCCAGTAAATTAAATTAATAACCTACCGTCACATTTTCCTTGTAGACCCCTAGGAAAAAATGAACTCATTTGCTTGCATGTAGGGTTTTGTTATTCCAGAGGGAGGGAGTCCAAAGAAAAGGACAAGAGGAACAGCCTCCGAGACCTTCTTTTTTTATTTTAATTTTTTAATCAGTGCCTCCGAGACTTGAAACCAAATGAAATGGGGGACAAACTTGTTTTAAGGGGAAGAGATAGATGAGCATTGGGCTTTGGGGCAATTTGTAACTGAGCCCAAAGTTTGTAATTTTATAATTTGAGGACTGAAGGGTGGGTTTTTGAAAACACCAAAAAGTAATCAGCCAATACTCTACCCACTCACTGATCTCCATTCCATGTAACCAACCAGGCAGTGTTAAAGCCTCCGGTGTCCCGTCCAGTTTCGCTCATTTGTGGGCCTTCTTCGGGTCTAAATAATGATCGGAACTGTTTATGTTTTAGAGCTTGTTGAGAATATCGGCTATGTCAAAAATCACATTAATCAGATACCATTTTGAAACTATACCAAACCCTATTAAATCAAAATGATTTTTTGACATAATCAATATAATCGACGAATTTTAAAAATAAACAATTTTAATTATTAATTATTATGGGTCCGATAAAGACCGCGAAACCGAAAAGGACTAGAGGGTATCTAACACCGGACAGGAGCTGGCCCCATAACCAACCAGCGCCACAAATAATTATCTCCGGCAAAGGGATTGTATGCTCTCTGCCTCAGGGTACTTCTCACGCTACGCCAACTAATGGACCCACATTTTTGGTGGCATTATTTTGGAGTCTCTCTTCGGTCTCGGATGCTTGGTACTGCTTGGAATCTGAAATTATAAGTGTTAAATTGAACCCAAATTCATTAGAAAAACCCAAATTTACTTACTAAAAACAGAAAGTCTATAGGTATAGAAAAATAGGTACAGATTTGTATATAGATTTTTTGTGGGACCAACTACGGGTCTCACATAAATGATCCGAGTCGTTTATTAAATATAAAACATTTTTTCAAGGGTTCCTAAAAAAAATTAACTCAATCTAATACCTATAGGTACTTGATCTAATTATCTAATTTTTCATTACCCGAAAATCTGAATGAAAATTTAGATGATTGGATCGAGCACTTATAGGTATTAGATTGAACTAATTTTCTACGGGGATGCTTAAAAAAATATTTTACATTTAATGAATGACTCAGATCATTTATATGGAAATCGTGGTGGACCCCACCACGAAATCTGTGCACAATCTTTGTACCAGTAGCAGGGCTCTACTAAAAATTAGATCCAACCCAATTCATTTATAAGTGGGGTTAGAATGTATCTCGACCAACTAACTCATCTATTACCACCGAGGTGGTAGCCCAGGTGGCAAAGGGCGCTACCTCTCCCCAACGCAGGCGCAGGTTCGAGGCCCCGGAGGCACTTTTGTGTGAATTTCCGGTGGTGCCCCATGGCTTTATCACGAACCCGCTTTGTGGACCAGGGAGGGGGCTTCTTTGCCAACTGTGCACTAAGGTGGTGCCGGGGTGACGGCCCGTCCTCCCGGACGGTAGCTATGGCTCGAACCGAACATTCCACCGGCGGGTTTGGGAGCCCCTATGGTCACGCCCAAGGGGAGTTGCTACGCTGGTCGCCCCCTAGCCCTTTCGTTTATCAAAAAAAAAAAAAAAAAAACTAACTCATCTATTTATGCGTCTCAATTGGACATCAATTCGATCAATTTAAATGATTCAATGGATCATCAACATAACCCACTGAACAAAACACCCCCCTCTCTCGGAAACACCCGTCTTCCCACACACATGTAGACAATTATCCAAGCTGAAGCAAATTCGATTCTGAACCCAATTCACAAGTCCGCCATAAAAAAAACAGTCAACCTCTCCAGCAGAGTCGAGCTTAACCTCAAAATAGACAATTATCCAAACTCACACACACATGTATAGAGAGAGAGAGAGAGGGAGGGGGAGAGAGAGAGAGTACAGGAAGATCGGGAATTTAATCGGTCAAATGAGGAACGTCTTCGAGAACGTAACCAGCCTCGCCGGTGACTATCTTCGGCTGAGAATTGCTCAAAAAACTCCCCATCGGCAATTGTACAGAACCGTTGTTTGAATTGGAACCAACCGATGAGTTGGGATTACCACATCGATCGAGCCCTCCACGAAACTTGAGAGCAGGGACCGGAGGAGAAGTATTACAAAGCGAGCCCATTCAAAAAATGACCCCAAGCTTCAACTTAAGACAAAAAAATATTGGTACATTACCGTTATAAGAGAAATTGTGGGTGGAGATAACCACTCAATTTGGCAAAAATCCTTAAAATTTCATCAGAATTTTCATTCGTTTCAGTAATTTTAGTATATAGGAATAATTTGGTCATTTTAGTATATAGGGATATTATGATAATTTTAATATGTAAAGGTAATTTGGTCATTTAAATGTACAAGAGTGATATGGTCATTTAGTGTATATGGGTATTTTTTGTCATTTTTAATTTTAATTGGGTTAATGGGAGGATCGGATTTGATTTTAAATAAATGGTTGGATTGGGTATAGGTAATTGGGTTCCTAACTAATTGGGTCTAAATGAGCCAATGACTTATTAAATACCCAACCCACTTATAATTTACCCAATTTGATCTAAACCCGCTCATTTGACACCCCTATCTGAAATCCAAAAGTGCACGTCCAAATTGTTTATGAGTGTTTTAAATTTGGACCCTCGGAAGAACTTTTAAAAGGTTGTGATTATGCATTACAGGGTGCTTGCAGAATCCCCGTATCCGACTTGATACACCCCAACCTGTGAGTCCACATATCTAAAGTTGTCCTATGGGTTATTTTTGGAGTTTTTAAATAATGATCTTCAAACCTCAGTCCATGTAAGTATTCATCCTGAGCATTTTGAACAGTTATATTTTCATCCTATTTTTTTTCTAATTCCAAAAGTGCCCTTATATATATATATATATAGCATTGATTTTTGGGATCAAAACATAACCCAACAATCCCCGTAGATTCAATCCAATCCCGAAATCTATCCCGAAAATCTCTCCTAATTTTTAGAGATAATATGTTGTTTGCACTTTGTACAGCTCATTCAATCACAAAAATCTCTTCCGAAATTCTCGCCACCACATCCCCAAATCATACAAAACCATTTTCATCCCAAAACCATTTTTGATCAAAATCTTGATTTGAAACGGAAATACCCCCACCAATCGAGACCACTGCTGCCGCCCAACTCATCCGGCCCACCGTCGCCGATCAACCAAATCATTGCCGACCATGTCACAACCGGATGGCCACAACCGCCAAGCAGCGGAACCGGCAGCGCTCGACAGATGCGTGAGGCGGAGAAGATTGGCGGTGGATGGAACGGCCTGAGGCAGAGGAGATTGGAGGTGGATGGAACGGTCTGAGTGATTTGTACCGCCACCATGGCTTGAGTGATTTGTTCGGCCTGAGTAATTTGGAGGTGGAGGATATTTTTTTTTACATAGGTACTTGAAATATTTGTAGTATTCACCATGAAATTGGTGGGTTTAATTATCATGGCAAATTATTTATAGCATTGACCATGAAATTGCGGGTTCTAATTTTCATGGCAAATTATTTGGGGCATTCACCATGAAATCATTGCAAAAGATGCCCACCATTTTGCATGCATTAGTGTTCATCGATTCATGGTGTATCACGTATAAGCATTGGGGGTTTTAATTTTCATGGCAAATTATTTGTAACATTCACCATGAATTAATAGAGATTTGCTAAATTATTTCGTATCATTCACGAACAAGCATTCGTCGCCGGAGGATTCTGTTGGAAATTCCGACAATTTTGCTTGAATTGGTGATTTTGTTCCAATTTCATGGCGCATCACATACAAGAGTTGAGAATTTTAATTTTTATGGCAAATTATTTGTAACATTCACCATGAAATTGGTGAGTTTAATTTTTATGACAAATTATTTGTAGCATTCACCATGAAATTAGGGGTTCTAATTTTTCATGGCAAATTATTTGTAAAATTCACCATGAAATCATTGCCATTCGTGACAAATTATTTGTAGCATTCACCATAAACTGACAAGAGTTAAATGATGGTCATCGGAATCCTTTTAATTAGGAATCAAGAGAAACGGCAATAATAGGGATTTGGTAATCTACATGGAAACATTGAAATTTTGAAATCCTCCTACTAATTCTCACTTAATTGCAGGACTGACCGGTTCCCTTTAATTTAGGGATAAAGAAATCAATATATGTACATATATATACTAAAGGATAGTAAGGGTATTTCACACATTAGAAGGATGAAAACGTAAATGTTCAAAAAGCTCAGGATGAATACTTACATGGGCTGAGGTTTGAGGATCATTATTTAAGTATCCCGTTATTTTTTGGCATTTTATTTCTGTTGGTAAACATGCTTCGTATCATGCATAGCCGCCGGGCTTGTTTATTGTGTTGTACTTTAGACCTAGCCAAATCAATGTGCTAGCCACTGTTTGTTCATATCGTGTCTCTTCTTGTGCTTTTACCTAGTCGCACCTTGTGAAGATAATTAAAAGGGTACAAAATACCTTAAATACAAATTGTGAACAATTGTTTTAGAGTTGAATAAAGAATTGTCAATTAGCTATACCTAAATAACATCACAACTATGAGATGCCCATTCTTCCTTTACATTATCATGATTTTGCACTTTAATGTAGGAAATTGATATTCGCGCTCATTTTTTTGATGCAGGTGCTCTATTTTGTTCATGAAATTAAATTACTAGTAACTTCACGTTGAAAGTTAAGCGCCTGCATCAAAAAATGGAGCGCGGATATCAATTCCCTTAATGTAACTTTTTTTAAAATATCACTTATTAAATCAGACACTTGTGATGATAAAGAAGTAAGAAAATAATCGTTTAAAACTATCCAAATTATTTAATTGATTGTAAAAAGAATAGATCTCATTTCTATGAAGTTAAAATTTAATGAGTCGATATCATTAAAGCATAAAATGAAATAACACATCTGTCCCAGTGCTCATGCCCTCTCTTTTTTCATTTTTTGAGAAGGTGCCCGTGCTCGTATCATGCTTGTGATTTTATCACGCCAATATAGTTCCCCAGAATGACGGCTTGGTCCAACGACTCCAACCCAGTTTAGTGTTTATGTCCTGTTGTTGCCCACACCGTGATGCATGTTCTGATTTTTAAACTTTCTTACTCGGCCTAATTACCCTGCTACACTATATATCAAAAGGCACATGAGATAGAGGTGGGTGTAAAGAGGCCAAAACAGTCTTGTTGGATCTCCAGAACAACTTGTGCACTCAGGGTCGGCCCTAGGCACAGGTCCACCAGGCGACCGCTTAGGGCCTTCCGTTTTGGGCCAAAAAATTGGGCCCCGAAATTGTCGAATATATTAAATAGGAAACTGATTTTTGAGCTCCACTTTTTTTTTTTTAACTTCACGTTAAAAGTGGAGCACCATCAATAAAAAGTGAAGCGCGAATATCAAAATCTTATTTATATAATGTATGTGAAGAAATCTAGAAGTAGGCTATTGTTGTGGCATAATGGTTTTGTGCGCATGCAACGAGTGTAAGGTCGTGAGTTCGATTGCCAGCCTTCACTTTTTTAAACAACAGTGGCTTTTGTAGGTGAAGTCGTATGAAAAAATTGTTTCACTTTTTTAAACAACAGTGGCTTTTGTAGGTGAAGTCGTACAAAAAAATTGTTTCAATATGACAATTTAGAGCCTCAAACTCAGCACCTCAAGGTTCCAAAGAGGTGACACACAATTATGCCACTAAACCATAACACTTTTACTACATTTATTGGCCAACTATTTAATATACTAACATATTAGAGACCCCTTTTCAAATACCACTTAGGACCTTAAAACACTCAGAGCCGGGCCTGTATGCACTTGGATCTCTGGTGGAATTTGTAATCTATCCATTAGAATGTGCAGTGTGCACTAGGATCACCGTCCATAGAAACTCGTCAATTTCTCCAATTTTGCGCTAGGGAGGAATCGTAAAGTAAATTCCCGTTGGAGGAAAGGTCATAAAGATTCATTTCTTTTCCAAAAAAGAGGGCCACTTTTATAAGACACGATGAGGGACTCAAACAGCTACCGTTTATTTGGATGATGAGCACCTATTCACATAATAACGCTACTTTTTGCATGCACATACACACAAAAAAAAAAAAAAAAATTAGCCAAAAATTTCTCATATGTACATTTTTTAGCTCAAAGACAAAACACTTTTTGTAATCAAACATAATGACAAGTGTGCCTATGAAAATACCTAAACCTCAGGGTATTCAATGAAAGTGCCTGAAACCCTAAGTACCTTATATACAAAAGTGTTACTAAAATCATATAATAGGAAAGTGCACTTTAAAACCATATAAAAGTGTCTAAACTTGATTTGGCATTATGACTAAGAAACTCAAAAAGTTAAAGGACATTCACTGAAAACTACTTCATTTTGCTGGTGTCTTTTCCGTGAATGAAAACTATTTTTTTGTCCTTATGACTAATTTTCCAAAAAAAAACTGATAATGGATTCCATGAGAACCGAAATTTATTTAGGATGTATCCAGGCGAGAATAAAGTATTTTATGACTCATAATTAAAGTTTTCTATTGCATTTTTTTCTTCGCCAATTCATCCCAAATTCGTTTTTAAAACACAAACTTTAGTACTCCGAGGTAACGCGCAAATCTAGTTTCATAGCAAAATAATTATGTGTTACGGAAAAAATAGAATTTGAAAATGACCGCACAACAGTCTATAGAATCGGCTCTGAGCTAAAGCAAGCAATGCGGTTGCTTTAGGCCCCTAAAAAATGTAAATTTAAGGGTCTCTCGTATTTTAGTATCCTTAGGTATCTTGGAATGTTTGGTTATTGTTGTAGGTTATTTCTTATTGATGAATACTACTAGTATTTATTCTTGGAAGGGTAATTTACCTACTTGCATTTTGTTCATTAAGATTTCGAAAAGGGCTTCCTTTTGGTTTTCGTTTTAAGCCTCCAAAAAGTTAGGACCGACTCTGACAACAGAGGATGTAGAGCGGTTGATTCGGCCGTCCATTTTGATGCCAATGGCTTGGATTTAATTTCAGTTCCTATTAATCTGAGTCGTTCATTGCCGAAATGGACGGCTAGATCAGCCGCCTTACAGCCTTGTAGAGTAGCCTGTCCTACATGATCCCTGGTTCCGAAAAAAATAAGGCCCGACTTCCGGGAAATTTATGCACTTGATATTAGGTCGCACATAGATTTTACAGGGGATGCTTAAATTTTTTTTATAAAAAATCAAACGAATCCGATCATTTGTGTGATAGCTCTAAGTGGATCCCATACAAGGTGCTGTACACGAAATTTTGTAACCATAGCAGGGCTCCACGTACGTAATAATTTAGAGGGAGTGGGGTTGAGACATGAGTTTGAAGCACTGAATAATTTCTCCGTGCAAGCACACTTGTCGTTTTCTCTCAATGCCAGTCAACCTTTTGTGACCAGCTTTACCTTACCTGCCCCACACCACATATGATTGTTCCACATCTGATCGTACCCAGTAGTTACCTACACTACGCCATGTAGAGGGCATTTGGGAGTAGTTTGGAAATGAGTAAACTTTACATTTACCTACCCCTGAGGTATCTGACTAATAAATTGGCATCCCATACTTTTTCTGAAACTTCATTGACATCCCTTGTCCTCTTTTTTTTTTTTTTTGAACAACGAAAAAGGATTTTATTAATCTTTTGAAACATAAAGAACGTTACGAAGATTAAACAGATTTCTTGCACCAGTGATGCGTGCAAATTCATTAGAGCTAGGTGTCCATGGTTCGACATCCCTTATCCTCACCAGCGTTGCCCTTCACTCATCGTCATCGACCATGACGCTTGCAAGAAAAAATACTCTGGCATTTTTCAATATGAGTGTATATATAAAGTGAGCTACTGCATTCACCGATCTTCAAACAAAGTTGATTTTGCAACATCCGAACTAGTTCAATTCCATATTCGCCTATCATTGTGATTAATTTTGTTGGATAGGGTAGATTAGATAGCATGACAAAAAAAGAGAAAGATCGTATCACATTTCAATGAAAGAACAAAAGTTTATATGATGATTTATCAAAAGGAATCATTAATAGCTGTGATTATAAAAACAAGTGATTCATATTTTAGTATTTCATATTTCTAATGAAGTTCTGCAAATTGTATGCAGTGATTTTTTACGTTCTTGGAGCAGTGACTATCAATTTACGAAATGTTTTGGCAAACTTGTTTAGTTGACGATTTCGACCATATTTCTAATGAACTTCGTTCCGTTTGTGTCTTTTGGTCAAACCCGAGGGATTTTGTGAGGCTTTAATGAGAGAGAATCTATATTTAGTGAGAAATTTCAATTAGAGTTTTTTTTTTTGGGTTGTAATAATGCCAAAACTCTTTTTGTTAATGTTAAAACTCCGGTGCATAAAAAACTTATACATTGGATATGATACAAGCCTTTTATGCACTGAAATTTTGACACTAACCAAAACAGTTTTGGCATTGTCATTTCCTTTTTTTTTGTTAGAGAATTTAGATTTATTGTGGAGTTGATGAGTGTTTCTTTATGAGAGTTTTGTTTATTTGTCACTCTTGTAGCTTTTCAGAGCATTGTTTTTTCACATAGTGAAATCATCTCTTGTTTGTTTGCCCGTGTAGTAGATTTACAGCCGTAAGCTGAACTACATACATATTGGTCTCTCTTATTCATTTTGTTGGTGGTTTGGTTTCTCCAATTGTTTTTGTATCTATTTGGTGGTTTGGTTTCTCCGAATGTTTTTTAATCTATTTGGTCTGTTATTTTTCCTTTAAATTTGATGCTCGTCAACGATCGTCGGGCTGCGATTAGGTCTTTAAGGGCCCGTTGCACAACAAATTATATCAAAAAAGATGATGCAAATCTAAAAAAAAATTAAGAAAGACATACAAACCCACAAAACGAGAAAAGACTCAAAAAATTTACTAGTGATGGATTACATAAGAAAAATGGTTTTCACATTCCTCTTTTAATCATTCACACTCACTTTTTTGTTTTTATCCACATAAATGTACAATATTGTCCTTGAATGTGTGAAAAAGTGTATCGAGTAAATAACAAGATAATAACTTCAAGTGGATACAGACATGGACGGTGGCACAAAGAGACTAGTCACTTTGATTTTTCACAAGAATATTTGATAATTTACAACTAAATTTTGCTATTTTGATCCCACAAAAAATCTCTAAATTGCCCCAACTTGTTTTAAATGCATAAAAATTTCAAGCGTTTTCTTCTTTTCAAGAGTTAACAGTGCTAGAAATGAGACTATTATGTGTTATTTTTCAAATATAACAAATCTTTTGGGGCCAATTATGAGACAAAAATGAATTATTAGTGCATTTCAATCTTATAATTAACCTCTTAATTTAGTTATTTTTGCACTTGTGAAATATATTACATATGAATCTAATTTTTAACTCTACTAAACAAAATTCTTGGCTCCACCACTAGATATAGACAAAAAATGGAGTGTGGATGATTAAAATAATGTACTACTTTGGCAGTTAAAACAATACTCCCTCCGTCCCATTTTTATTGTCAATTTTTTAATTGTGTGTCATTTTTTAATTACTTATATATTTTTTATTTATAATATTTTTTATAATTTTAAAAATTTTATATTATAAAATTAATTGAGATTTATAATATTTTTTATAATTTTAAAAATTTTATATTATAAAATTAATTGAAATTTATAAAATAAGATTCATATTATATATTTTTTAAGATCTACATAAAAAAAATATAGGCAAAGATAAATAAAATAAAATAAAAAATAAATAATGAAATGGGACGCAGGGAGCATCGGAAAAGACACAATGGTCCTAGACGAGTCACGACAGTTCGGCTGATGAAAATGACCGAAGAGGACCCCCTTCTTTTGAATTTAACAAAATGACAACGAAAGGCCAAATACAGGGAAAAAATGCACATATAAAAGCTTCACGTTTCACCACTGTCTAGTGTACTCTCTCCCTCTGCTCCTCTGGCTCCTTCGTCTTTTTCTTTCCCTGTTTCCCACTCTCTCTCTCTCTAAAAAAAACCCAAACCAGAGGGAGACAACCACCCAAACCAAAAAATGCGACTCCCCGCACTCCTCCTCCTCCTCCTCTTCCTCCACCTTAATCTCCGCCGCTCAACCGCCGCGATACCACTCCGCATACCGGAGTACAGCGCCCTCCTCTCCCTGAAAACCGCCATCACCGACGACCCCCAGTACGCCCTCTCCACGTGGAACGCCTCCACCAGCTACTGCACGTGGTCCGGAGTCACGTGCGACCGCAACCGCCACGTGACGGCCCTCGACATCTCCGGTTACAACCTCTCGGGGACCCTCTCCTCCGGCGTCGGCCACCTCCGTTACCTCCTCAACCTCACCGCCGCCGCCAACCAGCTCTCCGGCCCCATCCCCCCCGAGATCTCCCTCATCTCCTCCCTCCGTTACCTCAACCTCTCCAACAATGTCTTCAACGGAACCTTCCCTCTTCAACTATCCCGCCTCAGATATTTACAGGCAAATATCTCATCTCATTACATAGTCACGCCATTTCTAATTTGACCCCAAAAAAAAGTAAAAAAGAAAAGAAGTTACACGTTAGGTTTTTGACGCGAAATTCGGTCTAATTTGTGCTTCGCGGACTGTTCTGTGAAAATCAATTTGTCTTTCTCTGTCTCTTTGATTGTTCTTTTGCGGATTGTGTTTCTATTGGTTTGCCCGATTTCTCTACAGTATGTGCTCACTTTCTGTGTATATGCATCCATTCTCCGTTCGCAAACTAAATAAAATATTGTAAGTGAGCTTGCTGCCATGATTCATTGAGATTCACACCTGCGTTTGAACAGAAGAGGAAAAAACAGTATTCCTAATTTGAAAAAACAATGAAAACTATGTACTCACACATTCCCCATTTTTTAACTTAATTTTGAGAGCGGTAACAATCTACTGATCTACTGAGATTCAGCTCTATACCTCTCCGATTTGTAGCTAGAAAACTTGACCCAAAAAGGAAAAAGTGTCTAAAATTCAGGATTCCTAGTTTAATTGCAAAGACAATGGAAATTCTGAACTCATAGATTCGTCATTTTTTAACTTAATTTTTGGTTCCTCATTTTTTACAGGTGCTGGACCTTTACAACAACAACATGAACGGAGACCTTCCGGTGTCCGTAACCCTAATGCCGAGCCTCCGCCACCTCCACCTCGGCGGAAACTACTTCAACGGCACCATCCCGGCGGAGTACGGCCGGTTTCCCACCCTCGAGTACTTAGCCCTCTCCGGAAACACCTTAATCGGCGTAGTTCCACCCGAACTCGGAAACATCTCGACCCTCCAACAACTCTACATCGGGTACTACAACACATTCTCCGGTGGCCTACCGCCGGAGATCGGGAACCTATCGAAGCTCATCCGGTTCGACGCCGCCAGCTGTGGACTCTCCGGCGAGGTTCCGCCGGAGATTTCCAAGCTCCAGAACCTGGACACGTTGTTCCTCCAAGTGAACACGTTTTCGGGTCCGTTAACTGTAGAGCTGGGGTACTTAAAGAGCTTGAAATCCATGGATCTTTCGAACAACATGTTCACAGGTGAGATGCCAGACTCTTTTTCTTACTTGAAAAACCTGACCCTTTTAAATCTGTTCCGTAACCAGCTCTACGGCTCGATACCGGAGTTCATCACCGGTTTACCGGAGCTACAGGTGTTGCAATTGTGGGAAAACAACTTCACTGGAATAATCCCTCAGGGGTTGGGAAGTAATGGGAAGTTACAGATTGTTGATCTGTCTTCTAACAAATTGACTGGGACCCTGCCTCCTAACTTATGTGCTGGTAATACTCTTGAAACCCTAATTGCATTGGGGAACTTCTTGTTTGGCCCGATACCAGAGTCGCTAGGACAGTGTCGGTCCTTGAGTCGAATTCGATTGGGAGAGAATTATCTGAACGGATCGATACCGAAAGGGCTGCTGAGCTTGCCTTTTCTGACTCAAGTTGAGTTTCAGGACAATCTTTTGTCTGGGGAATTTCCTCAGCATGATTCGGTGTCAGGTAGTTTAGGGCAGGTTAGTTTGTCGAATAATCAGCTCACCGGTCCTTTACCAGCAAGTATTGGGAACTTTTCTGGTGTCCAGAAGCTTTTGCTCAACGGGAACCAGTTTTCGGGTCCCATTCCTCCTGAGATTGGGAAGTTACAGCAGCTATCGAAAATGGATTTCAGCCATAACAGGTTTTCGGGTCTAATTGCACCAGAGATCAGCGAATGTGTGGTTTTGACTTATCTTGACCTTAGTCAGAACCAGCTCTCCGGTGAAATTCCGACTGCGATTACAGGTATGCAGGAACGGAGCTACGTTATGTACCTGGTGTTTTTCAAACTTCTGTTGCTCTTATACTTTGTAAGCATTTCACTGATTACCATAGAATGGCACCCCTAAATTTGGAATCAAATTCTTCTTCTAGCCTTGAGTTTTCCTGCAATGCATATTGGAGGTCCCAGCTATTTTACATACTATACAATGATATAATATTTATTGATTTTCTGTTATATTATCTGCAAATGCCGATTGTTTTTCCGGTTAGGGCATCTCCGGCCTTCACCCATATTTTTACTCAAGCTTGAGTAAAAAATTAAGTAAAAGCTGCATTTGATATGAAATAGTCCAACTGACCCAACTTTGAGCGTAAATTTGAAGGCTGTGTATAAATTTGAACAGAATAAAATGTCCTTGCTGAAGTTGGTTAAACATTTGCATTTCCATTGATTTGATTAAATTTGGGTAAAACTGAAGTTGGCATATGTTTGTGTATAAGTTCGAAAGATTTGTGAAACAATCTTACAAAGTATCCAGTCAGATAAATTGGTTTCATGATTTTCATCATAGTACATGTTTCTAATGCATATATAACCAATTATCTTCATTTTGGCGTAGTAATGCACCAAAATTAAACTTCATACCCCCATAAACAAACTTCTGCTTTGTCTCTGCAGGCATGCGGATTCTGAATTACTTGAATTTGTCAGGAAACCACTTAGTAGGGTCCATTCCGGGGGCCATAGCCACCATGCAAAGCTTGACTTCTGTTGATTTTTCCTACAACAATCTATCCGGGCTAGTCCCGGGCACTGGCCAGTTCAGTTACTTCAACTCCTCGTCTTTTCTTGGAAACCCTAACCTCTGTGGCCCATACTTGGGGCCTTGCAAAGATGGAATTGCAAGCGCCACTCCCCAAGGCCATGTCAAAGGCTCATTCTCGTCTTCCTTGAAGCTCTTGCTTGTTATGGCATTGCTTGTGTGTTCCATAGCTTTTGCAATTGCTGCCATTTTAAAAGCCCGGTCCTTGAAAAAGGCAAGCGAGGCTCATGCGTGGAAACTGACAGCTTTCCAACGTTTGGATTTCACTTGTGATGATGTATTGGATTCTATGAAGGAGGATAATATTATTGGGAAGGGTGGTGCTGGTATTGTTTACAAGGGGGTGATGCCAAATGGTGATGAGGTGGCAGTCAAAAGATTACCAGTGATGAGCCGCGGGTCGACCCACGACCATGGGTTCAATGCAGAAATACAGACTCTTGGGAGGATTCGACACCGTTATATTGTTAGGCTATTAGGATTTTGTTCGAATCATGAGACAAATCTTCTGGTTTATGAGTATATGCCTAATGGGAGCTTGGGTGAAGTGCTCCATGGGAAGAAGGGGGGGCATTTGGTTTGGGACACGAGGTATAAGATTGCAGTGGAGGCTGCAAAGGGTCTTTGCTATCTTCACCACGATTGTTCACCGTTGATTATTCATCGGGATGTGAAGTCTAACAACATATTGCTTGATTCCAATTTTGAAGCACATGTTGCCGATTTTGGGCTTGCCAAGTTCTTGCAGGATTCAGGCACTTCTGAGTGTATGTCTGCTATTGCTGGCTCGTATGGATATATAGCACCAGGTAAAATTCCAACCGTAAATTATTTGACAAGATATGAACTTCTGTGTTTCAGTTGATATATGCCCTTTCCTTGTTTAAGTCCTTTATTTGTAAAACATACGTGTCGTCTGCGTGAAACATCAAAAACGCTTTCACTTGACTCAAATCCTTTTTCTGTTTTTTTTTTCCCCAGAGAATTTGCATTATTTTGCATGCATTCTTCTTGTTTAGAGCCAGAATGGTAATGCTAAAGTCATCTTTTTAGCTAGTTACCGTCCCAAATTACCATTATAAATTGGCAAAGATTCAGGCTAGGTACGATTTTTTGGCAATGGATTTAACTAGCCATTGGAGTCGATAGTTCTAGATATGCAGCCACATTATGGGTTTGACTATGAGTTTGGCTACCCATAAGGGATGCTCTTATTGTGATCTAGTTTGACTTTGCTGTTTCAAGAAACATGACATGTGATCGTTGGTTGTCCGTTAAAGTGACATTTTTGTAACAATCAGTCTCTTTCTCTGGCTCTGGCATTAAATAACTATATTGGTAAAATGATTCTCATTGTTCTTGATTGTTCACCAAGTGATAGGCCTGTTGTTCATAAATGGGGCTTAGGTATGTAAGTGATTCCTAACTACTTAGGTGCTGTTTGGTTGGTATTTTAAAAGTACTACATGCTGCTGTTCAGATCAATAATCAAATCTACTTTTGCTTCCCCTAGTCAAAATAGGCATATTTGAAATGTTGTTCTACCTAATTTGAACTACTACACTAAAACAGTGCAAGTCGCCATTCTATGACTTTGACTAACCCATTTTCCATTTGTACCTTTTTTCTTTTTTGTCGCAGAGTATGCCTACACACTGAAGGTTGATGAAAAGAGTGATGTGTACAGTTTTGGCGTAGTTCTCTTAGAACTAGTATGCGGTAAAAAACCGGTTGGAGAATTTGGCGATGGAGTAGACATCGTACAATGGGTGAGGAAGATGACCGATGGGAAAAAGGAAGGAGTGCTAAAAGTCCTCGACCCAAGGCTTCCCACGGTTCCGCTTGAGGAGGTGATGCACCTATTCTATGTAGCAATGTTGTGTGTAGAAGAACAGGCCGTCGAACGCCCAAAAATGCGTGAAGTTGTTCAAATTCTAACAGAATTTCCAAAGTCGTCGAATAGCTTAACACAGGAAGACTCAATGGGCACAGGGTCCTCAACACCGCAAGCCTATGCTTTGGAGTCTCACACAGAAGCAACTAGAGATAATACCAAAGGACATCACCAGCCTCAATCTCCAGCACCTGATCTTCTTAGCATTTGAAACTTTTTGTATTGGCATAGGAGTGTTTGCTTTAGTTTTCTAGAATTGGGTTGGCTAAGGGTGTTTAAATTTCTTCTTTTCTTTCTTGGATAATTTCGTGGTTGTTTTTTTTTAAACTCCTTTAATTCAAGGAGGTTGTGACGTTTGCAGTTTTGTATGTACAGTTTGAATGCTGGGGCCTCCTTCATGACATAAATTGTCTTCACGTTATGCTATTTCTACTTCGTGTCTGCCTCCTCTCTGAATCATACAACTAACTTTGTCTTTTGTATCAGGAGTGGTGCTCTAGATTAACAAGCGCTCTAAGAATAAGAACGGACTTGCGGGCCTGTAGGCCAACTGTTCCTCAAAAGTAGGGTTGAGCTCGGCCCTAACCGTTGATTGTGTATAGCTCGATGAGTAGTATATACCCTTAAAAGAACAAGTTAGTCACACATCGGCAGTTGCATAACTAAACGAAATTTATTCTCGATTGTATTTTCAAAATTGCATTTGCCATTTATTTTTCCAAGACCAACATATTTCGATCTTTGATTTATTAACGTCCGATGAACTTAATTATTCGCTTGCTCATTGAGCTCTACAAAATAACTTTACAGATCAAACTTTTGAGTTTGGGATGAAAACCGTCTTGGAATCACAGCCTCTGTTGTGCCCCAGGTCCTCTAAGTAATACTCCTTTCGCAGTTTATGTAGAATTTATAGAATCACTTGTCTTGTGAAAACAAGGTGTACAATGTAAAATCGGTTTTGTTATTGTCAGCTCAGTGGGCTGAAGATAAACACACTAGAAGACAAGAAAAATACGTATTTTTTGTACTTTATAAACCATTTAATACATATTCACACACTTACTATTGTCAGCCCATTGGGTTGATTATAAAATTTCCCCTGTAAAATTTTTGATAGGATGTCAACCAATGCCTCGAAGCCTAAGAGGGCCGTCAACCAAAGCCCTGACACTAGCCAAGAAAACCAGATGTGCGACAGACCCAATTGGGTGGAATGGGAGATGCTGCCAAGCGGGGTGCTTGTGCTTGGCAGCGGTGCCGAGCGGCCGATCCAGCCATTCATCTCAGCAAAGACAGTTCGGATTTAATTCGAACGTACAAAAATCTAAACCGTCCGTTGCTTGAATTAATATTCGAGTCGTCGATTACCGAGATGAACGGTCGAATTGGCCCTTTTGCACCACTACCAAGCACCCCCACTTGGCCCCATTGGGTTGGCTTATGGATAAATGGATCAATAGAGGAGTAAATGATTGCCCCTTTATAGAAAGTAGATATTGGAGTGGACCGGAAGCAGAGAGTGCAGTGCCGTTCAAGTCCCGGCATTATGGGAGGGCTCAGAATGAGGGGTGAGTCTTCCTTGGCCTTCTGGCTCTTCCAACCTCTGGACTTGAATTCAATTCGATTCATTCGACTGGGGCACTGTGGAGTCCTAGCTTTCCTGTAACAGAAGCAAAGGAAATTTCTTCCTATCTCTTGGTTCGATGATGTGTCCAGACGAGCTTACACGCACCTTAACTAATCATTTTTTCAGTCCAGTCAAAGCCAAATCATCCACTCTGGCACTATGTAATGGACAAGAGAATACATTCTTGGGGTCTGACGCCAAGAATCGAATACTGATCAATTGTACAAGTTGTAAACCCATCAACCAACCAGACTAACTAACGCTTGGGGCCTCCCTCTCAGAACATTACCAGCCATAAATCTCTGTGGGGGCAAATCTAACGGTGGTTATGGGCCGATCAGTAGGTGGACCCCTCAATTTGATTTATCCTATACGCCATGCACTTCATCCACATGCTAGTAAGATGACAAGGTGTTAAAAAAAAAAGTGATTTGGTGTACGGGTTAGTTGAGATTTTTGAATCATCAAAATGGAGAATCTGTTACTTAAAATGTTCAAACAGCCCCCTTTGATACTTCTTGTCGACTGCTAATACAAAATGACATGTAAACTAACGTTCTGTTCACTAAAGTTCTTATTTTTAAGTACCTATTTTTTGCTGTACGAACAAATTATTCTCTCACTAGCGCATAATACATCACTTTTAATTCAAAAAATAAGATAGAGGATCTCGTGTTATGCACTTTTATGCTTATTGCTGTGACAAATAAAGATGTCAGTTTTGGTGTTTTCATCAAGACTTGGTGGTGAATTACGACTTCATTGTCATTTTTTATCATTAGCGGCTCAACGGCGGAGGCGTTTTGGCAAGCATTAGCAAGTGAGCTCAGTCGACCCCATTGACTTGCAAAATTTTCATGAACAAGTCTTGTTTCCAATTTAAAGTTTTTCAAACTAGTAGACCACGCGGTACTAAAGCGTTACATGACCAAGGATGATCTCAATTGGAATTATAACATTTCCCCCCTTTTCGTTCATCGCCAAACACATTTTTCCAATAATTAACTTCGAAAATTCTAGTTCCGTCCCCCGACACTCTGCATTTGGTACGTATTATCCAGCCGAAGAGAAGGCCTGTGGAATCTTATACTCCTCCTAGCTACTAGTTAATAGTAGGGGTGGCAAATTGAACCCAGACCCATTAACAAACCCAGACCCATCAACTAGAAAATAGACCTAACCCAACCCATTTATTAATTGGGTAAGAATGGGTTCAAACCCAGCTAACCCATTATTAGTTGGGTCATAATTGGGCATTAATTGGGTCAACTTAAATGACCCAATGGGCAATGAAGTAACCCACCAAATTCCATTTCTTAATTGGTCTCTTTTGCAATTGAAAAGTGGAGAAGTACGCCTCCCCTCCCCTCTCTCTCTCTCTCTGTGAACCCCCCCCCCCCCCCCCCCCCCCCCCTCTCTCTCTCTCTCTCTCTCTCTCTGTGAACCCCCACCACCCCCCCCCCCCCGCTCTCTCTCTCGCTCCCCCCAACTCCGAGGAGCATGGCATTCTCCCTCTCTTTTATTCAATTGTTTTGTGCTAAATCACACGCGTCCAAAAATATTGTGAATGATCCGAATTAAAAATCAATTGTGACCGGTAACAATTATTTTGACCAATCAAAATTGAAAACACATCTCATCCATTAATTGCGCGAATGGACCCGTGAAATTGTGCTCCGCCGTGAATAAATTTCTCTCATGGTAGTCCCGCAAAGGGTTTGGATTAAAAAATTGACTTATTTTTTTGTCCTTATTCAAATTTTTTTTGCATTTTTCTTGTTTTGTGTCATAGTTTTGTGACTTATTAATTTGTTTTGATGAGAGGAATCGGAAAAGTAAAAAAATTTGATCGAAACTTATAATTTTTTGAATAAAGACAAAAAAAAATCAATAAGACAAAAAAATTACTTATTCTCGTCTTTTTGAAAAAATTTATGAGTTTCGATCATAATTTTTTTTTACTTTTCTAATTTTTCGATCATAATTTTTAGTCTATATGTAATTGGGTTAATGGGCGGGTCGGGTTTGCTTTAAAATAAATGGGTCGGGTTGGGTATGGGTAATTAGGCTCATAGTTAATGGGTCTAAATGGGTCAATGACCCATTAAAGACCCAACCCACTAACAACTTATTCATTTTGACCCAAACCCGCCCGTTTGCCACCCCTAGTTAATAGTTATATTCTCTGTATTGGGTGTGGGTTGGTAGTCAGTAGTTGCTCTGTTCTTCCTTGTTAGGTAGACCGAGACCAAAGCTCAGGTAGAGTAGAGGCTGTCTTTGTAGCCTTTGGTGCTAGCTAGCTTTAGGTTTTGTTTTGTACATCATGATCCGTCTGGCTACGTAGCAGTACGTACAACAACACTTGCATGCCCATGCCAATTATTGTTTGAGATGCCAAGATGTTTAGGTAACCATTTTTGGTCAGAGAAAAAAAGTTTAGGTGCCAAGAGCATCTTTAACTGATTTTTCAAATTTTGACTTTTTTCTTTTTCCATAGTTTATACATCAACGAGATTGAAGGAGTTGGGGCACCAGTAAATAAGTCCATAGCCTTGAACCCCTCCCATGCCTATCGCGGTGCTCAAACTCCTGCCTCCATTGAGGAAGGCTTGGGATCACGCCAACTGGCTCATTGGCTAAAATTTTGACTTCAAAAGTCTGTTTTTCCTACTTCCTACAATAATTTGAAAGATGAATTTATATGGTGAACTCCAATTAATCCTTCAAGAAAATGGTTATTCTTAAAGGAAAAGACCAGGAAAGTAGTCGAAGATTTTTCATGTGCGTTGTGAAGTACTGGCATTACTAGGATACAATTGAGTTCTAGCTATACCTAGAGCTTGATTGTCTTCATATCGTCGATTTTGAGCAATAAAATCGTATTAGTTTGGCATTTGAAGAGTGCTACCGGTCTTTGAATTTGAAGGTAAGAAGCAAAATTTGAAGGGTGCGATGGTGTTTGAGACATGTTGGAGTATGCAAAAAGTATTAAAATTTTCAAATCTGTAGATTTTAAGTGCTTCAGGGACTGCTGAAAATGCTCTTAAGAGTTACTATAATTTATAAATAATTTACTACTCTTGGGTCCCCAATTATTCATGACCAAAAAAATGAAAAAAAAGATCTGCAATTATTTGTCTATTCCCTCTAAACGGTGCTCTATTTTAACGTGTTTTATTAACCTTGCATCTCTGCCAAAGACCAAAGTGGTATTTCATTCAAGGAGAACGTGAATCCAGGTAGCAAATCAAATGGCTTCGAATCCTAATTAGATTAAGTGGGAGAAATGGCAATGTCACCTTTGGCGCAAAGTTTGGCACCAAAAATGGCATTGTCATTTTTTTTACACCAATAAATGGCAATAGATGGACTTAGATGTTGTAAAAAAATAAAAATAAAAAACAAAACAAATGATAGTTGCTACGGGGTGAACTTGCTCTTATTCTCAAAGCCAACCCAACAATAAAGCTAAGGTAACGTTCACACTTCACCACTTGTGGAACGTTGAAAAGTTTTAATGTTATCGTCTAGTTCACCCCAAAAAAAAAAAGTAGGAAAAACAATTGGACTCCAAAGCATATAGTAGTACTAAATTATTGAGATAGCCATTGTTGTCGAATAACTTTACTTTTGCATGAATGCTCATGAGCACCAACAAAATGATAGAGGTAGATAATTAAAACAGGCGAGCTCCGTTTTTTCTGACATAAGGACTTTACTATCGAGAGGTAAATGGGTACTCCAATCTTGTCAAATACAAGAATTGTACATTGATTTTCTTGCGTATGAGTATTTTATTGTTAGTTCATTTTTTCGGTATGAATCCCTTATTGCGTAACTCGTAATTCTTTCAATAATTTTTTCCCCTCGCAATTCTTTGAATACTTGACATAAAAAAAAAAAAATTAAAGATTATCGAGGAAAAGGTGATCCAAACGAAGCAGGCGACAAGTTTCTTGGATTCCACCGGCCTCTGCCCAATAATAACCTATTTACACGTGAAGTTAATTTTCTTTTTTGTGATTAAAACTAGTCAGAGAGGGAAAGAAGACAATTGATTTGATTTCGTAAAAGCAAAAGGGAGATTGAGAAATGTGTTTGCCTTTTTATGCATGTTGGAAACTTTTGAAATTTCTATCCTGAGAAAAAGTGTCAGGGGGGGCGAGGATAAAGCTGTGAAAAGGAAATATGGTTAGAAGAGACTTTTTGCCACTAACTAGGTTCAATAATTTTGTTTTGCCATGTAGTGAAACATGGGCCATGGGATGAAAATGGAGGACTGAAAGTTGACTACGAAAGAAAAGAAGATAAACTCGGTCTCCATCATATCCTTCTACAGCCCACCGTCGGTGCCCTTGAGCAATTTTCCACCGACGTTCACGCGGGGACCCATTTTGAGTCCGCAATCCTGTAATCTAAATGACCTATGGGAAGGCTGGATCGAGCACCACACATATCGGATTGAGTTGATTTTTTATGGGCCTGACTCGTTTTTTTTTTTATTTTAAATTATTGAACGGCTCGAATTTTTCGTGCAGGATCCGGAGTGGGCCCCGCGTGACCGTCGGTGGCGGTAGCTTTTTCGCCATCATATCCCTGCTAAAAAAAAAAAATAATACCCAAAATGTAAGCCGAAAGGAAAAAATTAGAGCCCCTTCTTCAAAATTCGTCTTGAGGCCTCCGAAATGTTAGGGTCAGTGTGCTTAGACGATTAATTGGCTGTAATTATGTACAATCACACTTTTCGGCTAGTGGTTAGTTTATGCGGTGATAAGACATGGTTGGCGAGTTCACAACTGGCATCCATTGTTGGGATTATAAATGTGTACAACTGTATATTGGTTACGCAAAATTGTAATTCTGTAGTCTGTCATTTGACACCACGATGGCCCATATTTTGGCCCAATTCCCTTCATATGATTGCCTTGGGCCCATAGAATTCCTTTACCATAAGGACCTTATCTGAGCCCAACTCAAGATTATCTATCGTAGGCCCAACTCTGTAACTGAAAAGCTAAATCAATAATACGGTCCAGAGCCCCAAATTTGCAAAATAGTACTCCTATAAAAGAAGGAAATTGATTTTGGCACTCTAGTTTTTACCATTGGCACTCCACTTTGTATGTTAATTATGTGAGAAACAAAACTAAAAGTGCAGTGCCAAAATCATCTCCTAAAACGAAACACAAGGCATCGATGAGTCACTGACGTAAAAGTTAAAACAAGTTCAATGTGCTAAAAATGCAATTGCTTTTTGCGATGAGAATTGATTTTTTCACTCCATTTTTCTCTAACGGTACTCCCCTTCTATCCCAAAACAAATCACCTACTAGAGACACAAAGGGGAGCGCAGTTAGAGAAAATAAGAGTAATAAAATCACTCCCCTTTCTAATTTGGTAGAGTCAGGAAAATATATATATATATATATATATAAAGGAATAGTATTGGTTTTTTTTTTTTCCCAGTGATTCCGTTTCCTTTTTTTATTTCCATTTCATCTCCCCGAATTTAATTTTGTTCCCCCTCTTTTGAGCATTATTGTCCTTCCTATTGGATGAAATAGTATAAATTCTACCACAAAGTAATATCATGTTTATCAAAAAAAATGAATTGCATGGGTGAGATAAACATCATTTCCACAAGGGACCTGTAAAGGAAACAAGTTTCAAGATGTGGCTTACACTTTGGCCAATTTCGAACGAAAATGCCCTTGGGTTCGAAAATTGGTTGGTTGAATTTACTTCTTCTGGGTTTTGGGCTTTTTGGTAATTTCACACCAAAAAGTGGTGGCTAGAGACACTATTTAAGTTATTTACGAATTACTCTTTAACGGGTTTTCGTACTTTCAATGTTTTCAATGTTTTCCGTCTGCGTCCCAAATGAGAATAAGTTGTACACGGAGGGTCCGTGTATTACCAATTTCCCCCTTAACCAATAAAAACAAGCCAGCTCACCATTAGTGGGCCAACTAGCTTTATCCCTAACTAAACTGTGGTTGGGTATACGAAATGCACCAAACCCAAGTCTCCTTTACTTCTAGTAGGAGTATTATTTTTGCTTCTTTATTCAATTTTGTTTCCTCATGGTTTCGGGTCAAATTTTCATAGATTATTTATTCGTTCGTTAAGACAACAAGAATCGAAAATGTAAAAAATTGTGATTGAAATTCAAATTTTATTGAGTAAAGTCCAAAAAATGACTTTTTTGCCTATTCTCAGTGCGGCTTAAAGATATTTGGGACCCAAAGCGAAAATCCTAACATGAGGCTATCTATCTTTGCGTACACATCTATGGTCTAAATTTTACAAAATGTAAAGAAAAACTTAAGGGGTCGAGATTTCGAACCCAGCTTCTAAAACATCCAAAGAACCTAAACTGTCACACGACTAATAAGATATTACTCAAATACAATTGAAACTCCTTATATTTTTTTTGCTCGGCAAGAAACTCCTTATATTTAAAACTATAAACAATATTTTTTTAGGTCCGAAGCGTCTGCTTATTTTTTTGTTATTAAAAAAATATTAAATTTTTATCCTAATTTTTTACTTTTCCGTTTTCCTCGTCGAGACGAACTAATACCTTAAATTTTTTTTTATGCGAAACCAACACATGCAAAAAAATAGTATGAAGACAAAAAAAAAAAAAAAGGAAGCCATTTGGTTAAGTACATAAACATTCCAAAACATTACCCCATTTTTATTTCTGTTTCTGGAGAAGTAGTTTGCGGCAACGATGGTTTCCCCGTCTTTTTTTTTCTTTTTCTCTGGGGTGAATTTTTATGTACTTAACCAAATGGCTTCCTTTGTCTTTTTTTTTTTTTTTTGTCTTCGTACTATTTTTTTGTATTTGTTATTTATGTGTAAATTTTTTGTAAGGTATTAGTTTGTCTCGATAAGAAAAATCAGGAAAATAAAAAGTTAGAATCAAAACACAATATTTTTTTAATAACAAAAAAAAAAAATGAGAGCTAGCTTAAATAGGGAAGTCAAGGAAAACGTCGCTTCTGACTCCTAATTCTTAGGGCCTCAAAAAATACAGTTTATAGATTTTTTTTTTCTTTTTTTGCCATTCGTTAATTCTAATCTATTCGATCCTAAGGAATTTGAGAAGGGAGATGAGTGTTTATAGTTTTATATAATGAGTACCAATTGTCTTTGAGTAACATCTTATTAATCGTGTGACAGTTTAGATTCTTTGGATGTTTTAGGAGTTGGATTCGAAATTTTGGCCCCTTGAGTTTTTCTTAACATTTTGCAAATTTTAGTTCAAAGATGTGTATGTGGAGATAGATGACCCCATGTTAGAGCATCCGCACTAGTCTCTCTAAATTTTGGACCAAATTAGAAAAAGAAAAGCCACTTTATTACTTTAGCTATTCACTTTTAAAATATCTACTGCATCAAACTCTTTATTTTTCGCTCTCTACCCTTCAACTAAATATTCAAATCTTTTTTAAAATGGTTTCGTACATGTTTACAGAGCATTCCCAGTGGGTTTGTCAGCCACTTCACCGGTGGGTTTGTTGACACGAATACTGAAATTGTATTTTAATGGAGAGAAGAGTGAACAGTGCCTCTTTTCTTCTATCAAGGTACTGTAGCAAAATTAAAATTTTGTAAAGTAGCGATAAAGTTCACGAGCCTGGTGCAGAGAGGTTTTCAGTCTTTTGCTCTCTACTCTAGCGACAGAAGAAGAATGGAGAGTGAGATGTGGATGCTCTTAGGACTTCCATTTCAGGCCCCAAATATTTTTGAGCTGCACTGAGAATAGGCAAAAACACGTTTTTTTTGGCTTTATTCAATTAAATTTGAGTTTCAATAATAATTTTTTACATTTTCGATTTTTCTCGTATGGAGGAACCAGTAAATAATTTATGAAAATTTCACCCGAAATCAACAAATGAGGAAAGAAAATGAATAAAGAAGCAAAAAATAATAGTACCGTAGAAGTAAAGAAAACGTGGGCTGGCATTTCGTATACCCAACCATAGTTTGGTTAGGGATAAAGCTAGTTGGCCCACTAATAGATGAGCTGGCTTGCTTTTATTGGTTGAAGGAAACTTGATAATACATGGACCCTCCGTGCACAACTTATTCTCGTCCCAAATTTTATACACTATTTTGTCTCTTAGTGTTGTTGGGCTAGAGGACTTTGTGGTAAAATTGTATTCCCATACCACTTTTCCTACGGAAATCCCGGAAGGCTACTTGTCTCTCGAAATCAAACAGGTGCCATTTTGGAGCACGCAGCAAAACAGAGGCGTTAAGCTTGTGATCGCTGATCGGCGATCGGCGAGAAAGAGAGAGGACGCAGGGGAGAAGGCCGGCGACCAGCAAGAGAGAGAGAAAGGGAGGGAGAGTAGTGAGCAGTGGCCGGAGATGGCGATGGAGGGAAAGAGAGAGGTTGCAGAGATCTGAGGAGTAGAAAACCCCAATGTTGAACTCAAAGAGGGGGAAGGAAAGCAAGGAGCGGCTATGGTGGCGGAGATGCCAAAAAGGCTGCGAATTTCAACATCGTATTGGGTTTGTTGTGATTGAGGAGCTCTTGAAGCCGTTCTTTGGGAACATCGGTTTGGACTCCAAGGTAACGTAATTATTGCCTACGTAGAAGTATGTGTGTAGTTGTCAACTAGGTATTTGACGAAATGACTAGGAGGATTAGTTTAATTTACAGAAGAGGGTTTTATTTCTGATTGTGATCATGGGTTTGATTTGATTGGGCGTTTTTGTTTTTGTTGATATTTTGATGTGATTTATATTGGACTTATGATGGGTTTTGTGAGTCGAGTCCAAGAATGGCCAGTCTGGGTCCAGCTTCAATTGGGAATTCCGGAGGCTTATAAAACTTGAAGATGTGTGAATGTTTACCACTTAATCAGTACAATTTCCATTGCTTTGATGTATTGCTTTCATTTAGAGAAGAGGGCTTTTATCTGATTATGGTTAATAGGGCATATCTATCAAGTAGATGAAATTCATGGAAAGAGTAAGAGAGTGTCAAACCAGAAATTAAAAGGCCTGAAGAGATAATAGATACAAAAGAGAGTAAAATGGAAGTTGACCTAGAGAATAGAGTCCTTTCCGGTGCTTCAAGTCTACGGGGCATGAATGACGTGGCTGACGAGTTCTTTGATGTTCCTGAACCATGGGATGACAACCACGAGCATAAAAGGCTGCCCGATTTGAGTCCAAAATTGCATTATCCAGTACTTACTGCTCACCAAACTTGTCTCATGCATGTAAAACTAGCATAACCAACTTTAAAAACATGGATGCAGAGTCAATGGAGCCCATATGTAGATATAAGCAAGAATCAAGCATCTATTAATTTCTTTTCACTATATCTCTCTCAAGTCTCATCATTCTCATCATTTGATTCGGAGCCAAAAGGACCTCGATGAGATGTAAAGAATCTATTGTGTTTCACATAGATTTTAAGGAGAACCTGTCAACACATTATGTTATTTGTTGCATTTTGAACTCTATATTTTCTTTCATCTCTTTGAAAGGGGTTCACTTTTTGGGTTCATGTGTTGTCCCATTTATTATTTACATAGTTTTGCTAACTATAGCTGCAAATGTATCTAACATGGTACATTCCTGACTCCACACGAACACCTTGTTAGCGGCTTTGTTTCTTTTATATTTTTTCTTCAATACTTGCTTAAAATAGGTGTCAACTTCAGGTTGTACTGCTGACTTTCTGTAATCATTTGATGGTTAATGGTAGTGGTTCTGCCTAATGTGACCTATTAGTGTATTCAACTTCTAAAGTGAATTGAAGTAATTGAACTCTTGACCATCGACCTTTTGAATTTCTGATTGCTATTGTCTTTGAGAAGTTTCTATGCTGACACATTTTATCTCCTGTGGTTTTTGGCTGCATACCAACCTCGAATATCATCCGCAGCTGGTTTTGCAAAAAGTTGCATGGTCTTACTGGTGGGTGCTGTTAACACAACTAAAGCTATCTTAGTTGATACTTTAGTAAAATATGGAATTCTTTTGATTGTTTTGTTATTGATGCAGCTCAGAACAAGGGTTATGTGGACTTACATGAAGTGGCTTGGGAAGAAAATGTTTCTCGTTGCTATGGGGCCACTCTTGCAAAAGACCCAGGTTGTGATTTACCCTGCAATTGGACAACTGCCGATCCTTCAACATTTTTAATTCGAGGAGAAACTTATTTACAAGACCATCAAAATTAAGGTACTTTTCCAATTCCATTTGTACATTTGGAAAGAATAGAAATTTTATAAATCTATATTGGACATTCAAAGTGAAATATGGAAGGTTGATAGCATGTGGCATACATGGTAATTTTAATTTTTGGCCTATGTCTTGTGCTAAATTATATGACTTACAACTCATTTAGAAAGTGCTACTACTTCATATAGGCATATTCATCTGTAAACTGACCTTATTTGTAATGCATTTTTATTTGATTTTATCGTTTGTATTTCCCTGTCAAAAAAGTTTGGCAAAATGTTGTTGGGAGGAAATGGGAATGAACATTGGCGGCTCAAGTATTTCTTGTCAGGGTGGTCATTACGAAAACTTTTCAAAAACTACTGTAACTCAACTCAAACTGATTAGTCATTTTTTCTCTAATTTGAACTCAAAATTTATTTTTAAATTATTTGTGCTTTGTTTGGATTGGAATTTGAAAAATAGTAGGAGTAATAAGTGGAGAGAGATAAAGAAAGAAATGTTGAGAATAGGGGGAATTTAGGGGGAATTTTTTGAAAAATTCTTTTTAAGTTGCAAAGAGAACAAAGGTTACAAAGCATTGAAGATGCAAAAAAATTTATAGACAATAGAGGACATGCTCTTTTTTTTCCTGAATAAGTGGCCTCCTGATCATTTACACAATCAAATATGTACAAAATTCAGTAGTGGTTGACACTCTATTTAACCAACACATGGATGCGAATATAACAGAATGAAGTAGATAGTACCAATAAAACAAGGAAAAGTGGGGAATGCAAGTGGAGGGTTTTCAACATGGAAGCTAGAGAGTGTTCAAAAGTCGTGCCATCTGTTAAGAGTATGAAACATGCAATACTAGAGTTCTAAATTCAGGTTATTCAACTGACCAAGCTTCATGTGGCGCCGACGCCGCCTATGGGAATGAATAACTTGATATGTATTGCAATCAATCCAAAGAAGAAAATTAGTATTTTTTTCTTTTGATTTATGAAGCTTCTTCAATTTCTGAATGGAAGTTGAAACTCCTACCTTCTACATTAGGCAAAGAGGTTATTGGCAATGAAATTGATCATTTATGTTTGTCTGAGTATGTTTCACATGGTTTCTGAAGTCTCATAGGTGATATTGGTTTAAGTATTTATGATTGATTTATTAAGAGTATGAAACATGCGATACTAGAGTTCTAAATTCAGGTTATTCAACTGACCAACCTTCATGTGGCGCCGACGCCGCCTATGGGAATGAATAACTTGATATGCATTGCAATCAATCCAAAGAAGAAAATTAGTATTTTTTTTCTTTTGATTTATGAAGCTTCTTCAATTTCTGAATGGAAATTGACAATCCTACCTTCTACGTACATTAGGCAAAGAGGTCATTGGCAATGACATTGATCATTTTATGTTTGTCTGAGTATGTTTCACGTGGTTTCTGAAGTCTCATAGGTGATATTGGTTTCAGTATTTATCATCTTCAAAGTTGACTCGTATGATTGATTTATTGAGACGGATCCTTCTGGGTTAAGATACTTACGAAATGATGTACTCATAAATTTGCCTTCTGATAACATTACTTTTATGCTTTTCTATTCTGATTTAGAGATTATCTTTTTCTTTGACCAAGTTAAGGCGAAAGGGTCATTGATGCAAATGGTTGCCGGAGACTGGGTAAGATCTAACAAACATGAAGAAGATCTGGTCATGCCCCCAGCAAAGCCACCCCTCTGAAAGCTTCTAGATCCAGTAAGTTGTGAATAGGCTTTCTATTTTGTTCTTATCATATGTGTTGTGCTTGCATCATGATTAGCTTACAGAATAGGAAACAAAGCAGACTATAACAACATGATTCCTGACCAGTTTTTGGTTCTAACGTTTAAGTAAGATAGGAAATCATATCTCGTGTTGGCTGTTTGCTGTCGCAGGATCAATTTCACTAGATTACGTTGCGCATTCTTCATTGTTTTTTCCCTAATGCAGACAGGTATGTTAGCCGCTTAGGGCGAGTGATCCGACCAGATTAGATGTGAGACAATTGCCGATATTCTCATCCCCTAAAGATCATATGATTCAGTCCAATGGCCAATTAAGCAAGCCCTAAGTGATTTAAGTCCCCAGTAGAGGAGAGTTGATAATTTTATCATGCACTTTTTTTCCTGGTGAGGACTTATACTTTGTGGGTAGAGATTCTCACACTCCCTTTTTCTATAATCGCATTCCTTTTATCTCATCTTGCATGTGAGTAATTATAAGGATGCTGTTTTATGCTTTATCTTTTTTGTTTTATATGCATCCAGTGAAGTCCGAATTTGAACCCCCTCTTCAAATTTAATTGTTTACCAAAATGGATTATCTTTGAGAGAGCCTGCAAAAATCATAAGCCATTGTAGCCGTCCAGCACTCCCCCACATGCATGACCCCGTCTCGCTGGAGGTGAATAAACTGAACTAACCCTTGCACAATCACAAATAAGCCGTACCAAATATAGCAGGGGAACAAACACAATCACGAGACTCAAACCAAAGACTTTATGAGAACAAACCTCTTAAAACATCTTAAGTCACCAACTCTTTCAAATGCTTAAACTATTAGGAAAGGTGCCTAACAATGTATATCAAGGTATCCTACGCTTACCATTGGAGAATAAATTGATGTTTACGAGCTTATGGATCTCTCATTATTAATTTAAAGTTTGGCTATTGTAACGCAGTTTAGTGGAGAGTTCTTTCATTTTCACTATCTTCCTTTCTTCCCCGCTATCTGATTAGGGGAGCAGACTGTAGTGTCATGTTCTTATAATATTTTTATAATAATATGTACCTTTTTTGGACCAATGAAATAGGTGTTCGATTATATTACTTGAATTGATGGGTGTTCATAATATAAGGTTGAGTGTTCGAATGAATTGATTTATGAGCTAATATTTTGGGTGAGTGTTCGTTTAATTTGGATTGGGTGTTCATTTAAGGCTAGGTGTTCAAATAATGAACTAACCTACAGTAGTACAATTTTTTCAAGTATTTTATGAAAGGGAAAAAAATTTTGGGGTGGTCATGTGACCATCTCCCCTTCTATGTAGAGCCGCCAGTGCATACATTTGTTTTATGCCATTCCAGCAGTCACGACAATAAAGCTGATCGATCAGATCGTCGATTGGGCTGGGATTCTCATCGCCTTCATCCTGAGAGGGTTGTTGGATTTGACTTGGGTTTGAGAGAGAGAGAGAGAGAGAGAGAGAGAGAGAGAGAGAGAGAGAGAGAGAGAGAGAGAGAGAGAGAGAGAGAGAGAGAGTTTTGTGATTTATCTTGATAGATTTCTGTATAGATATTTGATTTTGGTCGATTGGAGTGATGTGGTATTTGGTTTTGAGGTGTTCATGGTTGTGTTCAATTATCGAAATCCCAATAATTTGGGAAACCAGTTAGAGAGTTGGAATAGTTGCTATACTGATTATATAAATAACTCTTGGTCTGCCAATCTAATTATTTTGTATAACCACACAGGAAAGAAATACGAAACATGACTCCGAAAAATTTTCTCAGTCATCTAACTACGTAGGCCAAATCATGGTTAGAACCATCGAATTAATTGGACTGTTGTCATTTTTATATTGTATGCCATGCATGATAATCTAATTGGTTACAGAGTCTGCTGTAAAACTAATTCGTTGGATTTCTTTTGAAAGACTCTCCGTGTGGTAAAAGTTTCTTAGTGTATGTCAATCATCCATGGAATTGTTTGTTGATTTCGTTGGTCAAGAACTGCACTCTAATAGAGCATAAGTTGTTGTCATACTTTTAACACGTTAGGGAAAGATTAGGAGACAGTTTTAGCCGGAGTTTTGAAGAGTTCTTTGAGTCCGCAGTCAGTTATAGTTGAAAGATGTTGGGTGGATGCTTGCCATTGTAATGATGTTTTACATTATACGACCAGATGTAATATCATAAGCCTAGCTGCCTTTCAGACATATTATGGTTTACAAACAAGGACAGGTGAACGGAAATATTGCCTGTTGAGCTGGTAAGCAAAGCAAGAACACGAGTTATACACTGAGGTCTTTGGTTGGACTCAGTTCAAACCAGATGAATGACTTAAAAGTTGCAGGTAGCAAGAAAGAAACTAATGTCAAGAATGCAAGCAAATCTAGAGAGAAAACCAAAAGAAAATTGACATATGTTACTAAGCTGTTCCTTGAAATCCTACTGGCTGTGTTTGGAGATTGGAAGGATTTTATGAGGGAAATCCCTTGTATTAATTTCATTATATCCTTCATTTTTTCCTTTACCCTCAAAAATATTTTCATGTCTATGTAGAATTGAAATCTTCTGTTGGCCAAAAAAAAAAAAAAGGAAGGTGAAATTACACGGACACCCCCTCATGTATTCGGTTTAAACAGACACCCCCTAACCTTTAAAAACGCCCATACACACCCCCTCATCTACTGAAAAGGAAAAAAAACCTCAACGCCGTTAACGGAATGAACGACATATCAAATATACCCTTGGTGAAATTACACGGACACCCCCTCATCTATCTGGTTTGGACATGGACACCCCCTAACCTTTAAAAACGCCCATACACACCCCCTCATCTACTGAAAATGAACAAAAACCTCAATGCCGTTAACGGAATGAACAAAATGTAAAATATACCCTTTGTTATGAAATGGAGCAACAAACATACGCTACACTTCACTCGATCAGAAATATCTCCCCACCCTACTCGATCATGGCTCCTCTGTCTCTCTTCTTTTCCCTCTTCAACTTGCATTGTAGATCATGGCTAACCCTAGATCGTGAAGAAAACTTAAGTTTCGAAGAACATCGGATCATGTAAACTGTAGAAAAGCTGTAGATCGTGGCCAATTCTAGATCGTGGCAAACCCTACTTTGGAAGGTATATTTTATATGTAAAAAAATCCTAGATTTTCTTATTAAATGGCACAAATGTAGATGTATATGTTCATATTATATGATATATGAATACATTAGGGTTTTTGTTTGGGAATAGTAGGGTTTTTTGAAAGGTGTTGTATAGTGGTGACTTTGATAACCTTTAAAAATTGGGGCTTTTGTTGTTTTCCATTTGCTTGTCATCCATTTTGTATTTGAAGTCCTCAAGGGGGGGTTTTTTCTCCACAACGGCAGTAGGAATCAACCCAGTTTTGGGTTTGGTTGGAGTTGTAGCTCTAACTGCAGCTATTAGATCTGTTGTTGGTGTGGCTATGGTGGCTACTATAGCTATTGTTGCCACCTTCCAGGGCTATCGTAGGAGAGAGAGAGAGTGAGTGAGAGAGGGAATCTCTGATATAGAGTGAGAGAAGGAATCTCTGATATAAAGTTAGAATGAGGAATGAGGTATGAAAGACAACAGGGTATATGTTACCATTAAAGGGCATTTTTGTCTAAAATTTAGCAAAAGTACTGACATGTGCCTTGCAACAAACGGTACTCAAACGAAGGGTGCTCCTTGGGTAATGGTAGAAGATGATGGGGTGTGTATGGGCGTTTTTAAAGGTTAGGGGGTGTTCGTGTAATTTTACCAAAAAGGAAAAAAAGGAAATTTTCTTTGAGTATTATCTTCGGTCGCTGTCAATAGTGAATGCAGAATTTATAGAGTGTAGCTTAAAGAAGAGTTTCAATTACAGAAGTTTTCGGCATTTGGGTTATTGTTGTGTCTGATTTAGTCAAGGCCAGTGTTCTTTGTTCTATCAGGTTCCCCTTGTGACTAACGTCAATTATTCTTATTTCTAGGTTTGAGGGAGAAAGGACATGCCCTTTGTGCAGGACCTTGGTTAGACCTTCGGATCTTCATTCATTCAGGGACGGATCAACAAGTTTGTTCTTCCAATTGTTCTGAAATTCTGTGCTGTCGCGAAGCATGTATCTTCTTCCCCATCAAACTGTTATTTTCCCAACATTTTCATCTCTTTGCATAGTCTTAGTTTTGACTTATTACATTGTCTCATTATTGAGCTGCCCTTAAAAATTGTTGGTTCGAAGGTATCACCAGAATTAGCAGATGGATTGACAATATGTTCTTATGTTATATTCTTGGAAATTAATGTACATTTGGCCTCGGGGTGAGTTGATTTTCATGAAGGTGATCATCACTATTGCTTTACCTTAGTGCTATGATTGAATATATCAGGCTATGTAGCACCGATACTTCAAAAGGGCGCTATGTCCATGTATTAGAGTCGGGGACACAACAGGGAGTCGGGGACACACGAGGACATGTATTGGACACACCACATGATGTGTCCAATAATTTTTATTATTTTTTAATAGGGGACACACTGGGGACCATTGAATACGCTAGCAGATTCTTCAGTGGAGTCGGGTGGAAATCATTTGTTCATGCACACAAGTTATCAACCTACCACACATTAGTACTCAATACCTAACGTACATGTAGATTTACATACCATGGTATTTGATGCGAACAACTGCGAACGCATCTACTCTTGGTATTGATATCATCATGCAAGGACTGTAAACTTCTACCTAATGAATGCATGTATAAAAACTGATCAACCTTCATTTCGCAGCAACCATCACCATATTTCGATCCTCAAAACATCGCTTCGAACTTTTTTACTGAGCACGCGATTCATGTGGAGCATGTAGCACGACACTAGGAGAGTAATATGTTCAAAGCGAGGGAGACGGTTTGGGCAATATACTACTCCTTGTCTTGATAAAAGGGCCTCAATTTTGGAAGATTCAAAAAGCGTTTCACTGATGACTGGGCTTCATGTTTGGTTTTTTTGATCCGCTCCGGGCTTCATGTTCAACACAAAAGTTTCTCAAACGCCAGTTTGAGTTTTTCGGATGGGCATGCTTGGCCTTGGGTCACTTCAATGATCGCTACTATTCCTATTTTGAAACTTATTGAGAACATCTATCTTTATCTACACTATGAGAGTATGTTCTCCCCGCCAGAGGTGGAAACCATGGTGTGTCCACTACCGTCTGTGAACCCCATAAGATTTTTTTTGTTCTAATCTGAACAGTTCATCTTATAGGGTACATAGAGTAGTATATCTATAAAAAAAATCAGCTCGATTGGATATAGATAGATATATCAAAACTAAAATTTTGGTTTACAGAATGGACGATCATAGATTTTGAAGTTAAATTATCCATGACTGTCCATTTCCTAAATCGAAAGTAGATTTTTAATATACCTATTGACATCAGATAAATATCATTTATTGCGTGGATATACTATTCTGCGGATCCTACAACATAGACGATTCAGATTATAACAAAAGATACCTTGTGGGGCCCGTAACAGGCCGTGGTGGAAAACCCTAGTTTTCCTCCACGGGTGGAAAGAATTTTAATTCCTACACTAAATAGTATTGCTGGATGACATTTTGTGAGAAGCAACAAGTGTCCCTTAATTTTGTACGCTTTTTCATTTTATAAGCTCTCGAAAATTCCTAAAGGTGTCTACTTCTTTTTTAATTTCATTTAGGACATGTTAAAATGAGAGGAGGCAGAGGACGGGGATAGATATTGACGAAGAGAGAGAGAGAGAGAGAAGGGGAGAGACAGATTGAAAATACGAACATGTGCATGTGCATTGACAGTTATTAAATCGGGGCAATAGTGTAAAATTGCACTCACAGAACCTACGTACATTGCGTTGCAGTTATATATATAGGATAAAGATTCCCCAAGCCATGAACTAAAAAAATTGGAACCGGCTGGCCCGGGCTGGGCATTATCCATTATTTTTTAGGTGTTGCCATGTGACTTTCAAATGTGATGATAGGTGGATGGGTGGTATAGTTGAATTTCATTTGTTTATCTATTTTTTTTCAGAATGATGATGTGTTCGACCAATCATTGAAGTTAGGTGGATCTGCGATCATGCTTTCATGTTACTCCCTTGGGATTTTAATTTTTAATCAAATCTCACAGTTTGATTACCTAGGTTTGTATAGATATTTAGTCACAGTATATATATATATATATATATATATATATATATATATATATATATATATATATATGAGTTAGGTTCCGGTGAGGGATCTCTCATTTTTTAAAATGAGGGACTTTCATTTCCGATTGAATTTCGATGATCCGAGCCGCTCAAAGTGATCAGAACGTGATTTTAAGGGTCCCCGCGAGAAATCAGCAAAAAAAATGACCGGGAAGGGCTTCATCCGAGCAGTTTTCATTGAACGGTTCAAAAAAAACTGCTCGGATGACGCCCTTCCCGGTTATTTTTTTTGCTGATTTCTCACAGAGACCGTTAAAATTACATTCTGCACACATTGAACGGTTCGGATTTTCAAAATTTGATCGGGAAATGAAAGTCCCTCATTTTAAAAAAATGAGGGATCCCTCACTTGAAAATTCCTCTATATATATATATATATATATATATATATATATATATATTTCACCCATTAGAATTTTCATTTTTGTTTCTGGGTTCTGGGTGTTGTAGATTTGTGTAAAAATTGTAAACCTTCATGGTATTGAGGCTGGAAGTGTAAAACTAAATATAGACTATTGGAGTTTACAATGAAATATAAGAGCCGAACAATAAAGGTTTTTTTTTAAAAAAATTCAAGACTGCATAAGAAAGATAATCCGTATAAAAAACAAAGCTAATTGCTTACCAGAAAAAATAAACAAAGAAAAAAGAGAGGGTTTTTTTTTATCAACGGAATTTTTCATTCGTCAAAGGTTCGATATTTACACAAGGATTCTGTCCGAATTATATATAGAGATAAGAAACAAAGATCCAACATCGTACGAAGGATAACACAACTAGGATAATCGAAGGGCAGCAAATTGTGACTTCTTCCTTACTTTTTTTGTAATATAGGAGTAGTTCCGATCGATGAAAAGGAAAAGGGAAAAAGAAAAAAAAGAGAAAAAAAACTGCAGGAGTTCTTTTTAGAAGCTCTTAAAAAAGAAGAAGAAAAGCAATGTGCCTTTTCGATATAATTATCTAGGTACCTTTTCCATGTTTCTGGAAGAGTACAAGACTATAAGCAGCCCAAAGGATCAATTTTGGGTTCAACTAATTAACTTTGCCATTTCCTCGTATTTTAAGATAATAATTCATTCTTTTTATGAGCAAGCTATTTTCATGCTTCACTTTTGTTAAGGGTATCTCCAATGATGTATCCAAAAATAGATAATAAAAACTTGTCGTATCATATTTTGGTTGTTCATTTAAGGGGGTAGCAAAAGGAATTAAACATTGGTCTCCGAAAATTACGTTATTCCGTGAGATGCCATTTACAACAAATTATTCTCACTACAGGACCACGTGTGCGGTGTAGCTCTCTCTTTCTCTCCTCAAGTTTTATTTTTTAAAGCGCATCCCCCCCCCTCTCTCTCTTCAAGTTTGGAGAGCGAGAAATAACATTTTCACCTCATAGAAAAGATTTATTGTTTATAATTGGTGTCTTAATTTGTTTCTTTTTTACCAAATAAGTCTTCAAAGTCAAAGAAGTAGTAGAAAATTACGTTTGAAGAATTTCTTAAAATACAATCAGAAGCGACGCTTCAACTTACTGTGTCACCGATGTTAAATTGAGGGAAAAGTCTACAATACACACCCCTTAAAAGGTTATACCATATGTATTTCTATTATGATTCATTCATAATATTTTAGCGTGCTTCATAACTTTTATTCTAGAATTTATAACATTTCAGTAGTACAATTCGTAACATTTTCATTATGATTCATAACATTTTGGTGTATCTCATAACCTTTATGCAAATCGTAACTTTTTAGCAATATGATTCGTAACATTTTCTCTATAATTCATAACATTTTGGGAGTGCATATGATATAAAAAAAAATAAGAGGTGTGTATTGTAGTCTTTCCCTTTCACTACCTTCCTTAAAAATGCTCTTATTTGATCGGGTCATTTAAAAATACCATTACAAGTACAATTTCGGAGGTTCCAAAAAAGAGTTTAATTCCACAATACTCTTAAACTCACGGGAAGACATATGATAAATTCTATGTCAAATCAAGTTTGAATTTAGATCATCTTTGTTTTTTCCTGAATGTTGGTTAAAATTCATCCATATATTTTTACTTTTTAATTCCTCTCTACGAACAAGTAAATAATTCAAAAAAATCAACGTAAAACTAAAAAGCTTCGCAAAAACAAAACACAGTAAAATGAAAATAAACAAATTAGGTCAACCCTATTCGGATTATTTTTTCCAGAAAATTGTTTAATTTTTAATAGTTAAAAAAAGGCTGGCCAATCAGGCATCTTCGCTGGCAGCCGGCTGAAACAACGGTTACAACCTCCCCAATTCGAGTAATTATCCAGTGCCCCAGGAGCACCATAAGTGGTGCACCAAACTCTTTTCTACCACATATGTTTGCGAGCGCTCCAAATACGTGTGGTGGAGACCACACAAATATGCATGGGTAAAGAGTTTAGAATATCACGTGGTCGTGATCCAGGAGCATTAGATAATTTCCCCCACCCACCTCTCAGACCTATTTCCCACCCTCCGTCCTATTTAAACACAGGCCAAGAACATTTCTCGAGCCCCATCGGCATTTGAATCCCGGCGGCGTCTTCATAAACGCCACCACAATCTCTCTCTCTCTCTCTCTCTCTACATTTCAATCCATCCTCGCTTAACCGAAAATGAGGGAGTGCATTTCGATCCACATCGGTCAGGCTGGTATCCAGGTCGGCAACGCCTGCTGGGAGCTTTACTGCCTCGAGCATGGCATTCAGGTATATACATATTCTTCTCTCTGTTTCTCCCATGAATCTTTATATATCACTATGTGATTGAGTTTTATACGTACGTATGCTTTGCCTTCTTGTCAGTTCTAAGACGGTTTGATGAATCGCGTAGTGTATTTTTCATTCTAGATTATAGGAGTCAAATCCTCAATGATTACATTTTGATCCTGATATATATACGCATGTATAGATCAAGATGTCGTTGGGATCCAATTTACATTCTGGATCTGCGAGAAGTTTCGAAACGATTTCATTTTGGGCGTTCTTGTTTGGATTTGAGTGAACGGGCTATTGTTTCCTCGATCTGATATATCTGATATAGGATCTGGTCCAACTGAAATGCATAGATCTTGCTGTGATTTATATCTTCGAATCCACGTATCACTTTTTTAGATGTAATGATTTTGCTTTGGATCCCGGTGATCCGTGCGTTTTAGGCCTCAGGATGATTGCTAGTGGTTAATTAATTGCGATGTGCATTACATCATCTATAACTCTCCGGATTGATGTTTAGGGATAGGAAATCATCATGTCCATGCATTCTGCTACATTCCCCCACAGTCGTGCCATACTTGGATGTTGTACCATGAGAATATAAATCGTTAGTATTCTTTTGTATTCCGATTGCCTTCATTTGTCTACCTTATGTCCAACGTGTATAGATCTAGGCCTTTGCTGATTTATTACATTCGTGGTTGTTATTGAGGGCAATTGGCAACTGCATTTTCTACATATTACTCATTGCCTGCATATGTGATTCAACCGATGATCAGATTTCTCATGTTAATCTCTACTTGTTAGGGTTTGCAAAGTATATTCTAAATTCAAGTACCACGTAATGTCTAATTCTGGCATAAGTCGGTTGTAAGAACTAAGAAATTTTGTCAATGAATAAATGTTGCTTAAGTCCGTACCCTGTATGCTCATTATTGGCTGAGTATATGTTTGGAACTGTAACTGTATACATGTAACGTTTTTGGGGTGGACTAGAGTGGCAAGGAAGTTATTTGTTTCTGCAATTGGTGAATACTGCTGGACAGATACTCTACTTGTTTTACATCACAAAACAACTTCTTTTCTGGATTGTCTCAAGTCTGGTCCTAATTTTTTATTTTCTTTTTCTCCATGGTAGCCTGATGGCCAGATGCCAAGTGACAAGACCGTTGGGGGAGGTGATGATGCTTTCAACACCTTTTTCAGCGAAACTGGTGCTGGGAAGCATGTTCCCCGTGCGATCTTCTTAGATCTTGAGCCCACAGTCATTGATGAGGTGAGGACTGGAACATACCGCCAACTCTTCCACCCAGAGCAGCTCATCAGTGGCAAGGAAGACGCAGCTAACAACTTTGCGCGTGGACATTATACCAGTATATTGTTTTGCTCCTTTTAAATTCTGTTTTGGTTCTTCTAATTCACATTTCAGCAGTAATATTCTGATTGCATTTGTATTTTCACACTGAGCAGTTGGGAAAGAGATAGTTGATCTTTGCCTCGATCGCATCAGAAAGCTTGCAGACAATTGCACTGGTCTCCAAGGTTTCCTGGTCTTTAACGCCGTTGGTGGAGGCACTGGTTCTGGTCTTGGTTCGCTTCTGCTGGAACGGCTCTCAGTTGACTATGGAAAGAAATCCAAGCTTGGATTCACTGTCTATCCCTCACCACAGGTGTCAACGTCTGTTGTTGAGCCATACAACAGTGTCCTCTCTACCCACTCGCTTCTGGAGCACACTGATGTTTCTGTGTTGCTTGATAACGAGGCTATCTATGACATTTGCAGGCGCTCCCTTGACATTGAGCGTCCCACCTACACCAATCTTAACCGTTTGGTTTCTCAGGTACTGCCATTGGTTCTTGTTGGGTTCTTCTTGCTAGGGGGTTAAACGAGTTTGGATTGTCTGAACCTATCTTTTCCATTATTTTCTTAGAGTCTTTACTGACATTTTTTAAGCTTTTGTCAATTATTATTATTTTTTTCAAATGAGAGGTCGGAATAGTAAAACATATGGACGTGAATTCATCCTTTCAAACTTGTCTTTCTCATATTCGTCTTCTTTTAATGCATGATGCAGGTGATTTCATCCTTGACTGCCTCTTTGAGGTTTGATGGTGCTTTGAACGTCGATGTGACCGAGTTCCAAACCAACCTGGTGCCATACCCCAGAATTCACTTCATGCTTTCCTCTTATGCCCCGGTCATCTCAGCCGAGAAAGCCTATCACGAGCAGCTTTCAGTGGCAGAAATCACCAACAGTGCATTCGAGCCTTCCTCCATGATGGCCAAGTGCGACCCCCGCCACGGCAAGTACATGGCTTGCTGTTTGATGTACAGAGGAGATGTGGTCCCCAAGGATGTGAACGCTGCCGTTGCCACCATCAAGACCAAGCGCACCATCCAGTTCGTTGACTGGTGCCCCACTGGATTCAAGTGTGGAATCAACTACCAGCCTCCGACTGTGGTTCCGGGTGGCGATCTGGCCAAGGTGCAGAGGGCCGTTTGCATGATTTCTAACTCGACAAGTGTGGCTGAGGTGTTTTCAAGAATTGATCACAAGTTTGATCTGATGTATGCCAAGAGGGCTTTTGTGCACTGGTATGTGGGTGAGGGAATGGAGGAGGGTGAGTTTTCTGAAGCGCGTGAGGATCTTGCGGCTCTTGAGAAGGATTATGAGGAGGTGGGTGCTGAGTCTGCTGAGGGCGATGATGGAGACGAGGGAGATGAGTACTGAGGTGACTTGGTTTGGTTGTTTGTACTCTTTGGCATTAGCGTCTTATGTTTTTCCATGTGGTTGTGTCCTTGTTACTGTTTGTGTTTGCGTTGTTTGTGATTTCATTCGGGTTGGAAGCAGCTTTTAAGGTGGCTTTTGGGTATGTTTTCATGTTCTTGGGACAGACCTTTTTTATCATATGAATGTGGCTTCGGTTTGAAAACTTTATGTGCTGGGTTGTTTGTGCTCTTTGGTGTTCGCGTGTTATGAATGTGGCTTCTTTATTGGTTGATCTTCTGTTTTATTTCCTGCGTGTGTGGTTTAGTTGGTGGTTGCAAATTTTCTCCTCGGGAAAACTTAGCTATCAAGTTAATCTTTTCCCATAGGGCAGAGACTTTTGCTGTATTGCTGTCTAGTATTTTAGCAGATGTATTGCTTCTCTTTTTTCCTGGTCATGGAGTATTTGTTTACCCTTGTAGATTTTGATCTGACTGTATTACTCCGCAAGTGTTTGGAAGGTTATGACATCTTTGGAGTTATTTTCTTACTTATTTCATTTTATGTATTGTCCATTCTAGGTTTTAATCATCATGTTTTTTCTCTGGTTTAGTCTGAAATTATTCAGCATTTTGTGATGTTCTCTTGCCTTATTTCATCCTGGCATAACATCTGTGCTTGATTCCGTTGTAATTTCCCAGACTGGAAGTCTGGAAAAGCAGAATCAGACAGCAAAAGTTAGTTTTCAGGGGGGAAATGGACTTGAATTTGCTATATTTACTTAATTCTTCGGGGGAATTTGTAACGCACTCGTTCAAGATATTGACACTTGAAGCTGATAAAAAGAAGAAGAAGAAGACATTGACACTTGAATGACGATAAGAATGGCCTATACCTATCCTGCATTTTCAGCTGGACATGTATTTGTTAAGTGTTCGAGTTTACTGCTAATTTGTGCACGAACCCCTATTGTATGCGCATGAATCCCTATCGTATGCATATATTCCTTTTAAGTTACATGTAACATTTTATTTCACGAATGTTAAAGAGTATTCAAAGAATGTGAAACAAAGCCATCCTAGCATCATTACACATGAAAAATCAATCAATTGGGCAACTAGATGCATTCTAACTGGTACCAGGAGACGTTATTCATTGGGACTCTACATTGTTACTATATTGCTTCTACGCCTTGTTATACATTTGCATATGGATCAAATACAAATGGATGCCTCTTTGGAGAAACGGGGAAAGTGGCACATGACTAAAATTTATAAGCCAGGTAATCAAAATGTTGAACACAGTCAACGTGGAAAAAGTCAACAAGACAAGTATTTTACCACGTGTCTTCTTAGATTAAGGGTCAGGAATACATTTGAAATAAAGAGACAAGGGCCGAAGATATAAATTTTACTATTGATTAAAGGCAATGTTGCATAAGTTTTTGCCGGGCTAAGCAAATAGCCGAGTACAAAGATAACATTACGAAGAAAGAAAAGTTATCGATTCAAGAAAGAAGATATTGGTGTGAAGGGCTCCCCTCCATCTTTGCCTGATCCCCGATTAAGAGTTAGAAATACTCGTCTATTCAAGTTCAATAGATTCCACAGAAGGGCCCCCTAAAGTCCTCCTGAACGCTCAGGCCTCTATTTGAGCCGATGATCACACCCAAAACAGTGAAGCTCTAGCCACTCAGAAGGCTCTACACCGTGAGAGGAATTACCAAGGGCTCTAATGGAAGAACTCAAGTTAGGAGCTATGAATAAGTTTTACGGAATTTAATCTTGGACTTTCAAAAGTGTTTTGGACGATTTGGATTAAAAATAAACTATTACCGGTCAGAGATATTTATTATCGATCAATGTTTAAAAACATATCATAACTATTTATTATCGAGACGGACGGTTGATATTGCATAATAACTTATTTCTTGGAAGTCTATAAAAAAATTTGAAATTCCTCACACTCTCTGTGGGCTCTGGAGTCTGGACACCTGAGCACTTTCCGAGGTCCTTATTTTTCCTTTTGGCGCCTTTTTACATGTCTACACACACTCTCTTTCTCTCTCTCTAGGGCAATGTACTACTACCTGTTTTGCTCTTCCGAAAAAATATCTTGCTCCTTTGGGATAGAGAAGCAAAGGAAGACATAATCAAATCATTGTTAAGCCATGGAAAAGAAGAAGAAGAAGAAGGATTGCAAGCTTCCTTCCATTACCTCTCGAGAGGCTAATGAGTCAAACCAGCCCTTGGTAACGATCCCTGCTATTTCCCCCCCTTAAAAGTAGGTTTGTTTGAAATTTTCCTATTCCTAGTTATTGGTTTTTGCCAAACCCTATTAAAGTTTCCTTTTATTTTCCACTTGGGATTGAATTTGTCTTTAGTTTTCCTATTTACTTGGGGTTTTGATCAGTATGTCATCTTATTAGGTGCCCTATTCAATCGTTCTTTTTCGGTTCTGTATGTCCAGTTACTAATGCTTAAATCATACCATAAGCTGGAGCACAATGCAAAAATCTTGTAGAACAACTCAGGAAGTTTGCATTGAACAGATTCTATTGATCTTATTCTGGATTTTTTTTTCCCAAGTTGCACAAAATATATGAAATTTGTTCAAGGGGTTGCATTTCATTGTGTTATTAGAGATGAGGAAAAGTGTATAGGGTGTTAATGAACCCTTACACATATACCTTTATTTATATTACTCTGGAGAGTTACACATACATAAGATAGACGATGTGGGACAAACCCACTTTCTCTAATAAACACTTCTAACACTCCTCCTCAAGCTGGAGAATAGATATCACAAATTCCCAGCTTGTTACATAAAAATTCTAAACAAGGTTTAAACAGTGATTTGGTAAAAACATCTGCTATCTGAACACTTGTGGACACAAAAGGCATAGCCAACACACCAGCATCAACCTTCTCTCGAACGATATGACAATCTACCTCAATATGTTTGGTTCTCTCATGAAACACAGGGTTCGAAGCGATATGTATTGCCGCCTGATTGTCACAATACATAGAAATGGGTAACTGCACCCGAAATCCCAGCTCCTCAAGAAATGATTGCAACCAAACAACTTCACATGTAGTATGAGCCATGGCACGATACTCTGCTTCTGCACTAGACCTTGCAATAACAGTCTGTTTCTTACTTTTCCAGGTAACTAAGTTGCCACCAACAAATGTACAGTAACCAGTTGTTGAACGTATATCAGAAGGTGATCCTGCCCAATCTGTATCAGTAAATGCCTCAACACGCAAATGACCATTGGAACGGTAAAATAAACCACGTCCAGGATGAGCCTTAAGATACTTCACAATACGAATACAAGCTTCCCAATGTGGAAGACGAGGAGCAGACATAAACTGACTCACCATACTAAAAGCAAATGAGATATCAGGACGTGTATTGGTAAGATAATTTAACTTACCAACCAAGCGACGATATTGGTCTGGATGAGGAAATTCCTCCCCCTGATCAACGCAAAGTTTGACATTAGGATCCATTGGAGTCTCCACAGGTTGGCTCCCAGCAAACCTGTCTCCTCTAGAATATCCAACACATATTTCCTCTGGGACAAACTAATCCCATCCTTTGACCTTGCTACCTCAATACCCAAGAAATATCGTAGCTTACCCAAGTCTTTAGTGTGAAACTGACTATGTAAGAACTGTTTCAACTCACCAATCCCTTTCTGATCATCTCCAGTAATAATAATGTCATCTACATAAACAATGAGCAATACTTTCCCTCGAGCCGACATAAGGGAAAACACAGAATGATCTGATTGACTTCGATGCATGCCAAATCTCAAAATAGCCTCACTAAACTTGCCAAACCACGCTCGAAGAGATTGCTTAAGTCCATAAAGTGCCTTGCGAAGACGACATACCTTATGATGCTCCCCCTGAGCAACAAACCTAGGTGGTTACTCCATATAGACTTCCTCCTGGAGATCGCTATGGAGAAAGGCATTTTTGACATCAAGCTGATACAATGGCCAGCCAAGAGTGGCAGCAAGAGAAATAAGAATTCGCACAGAGCCAAGCTTGGCAACAGGAGAGAACGTTTCGGAATAATCAACACCATAAGTTTGGGTGTAGCCTTTAGCAACCAGGCGAGCTTTGTGACGCTCAATAGTGCCATCAGGTAGATACTTGACAGTATAGACCTAACGATAGCCAACAGTAGATTTTCCAGCAGGAAGAGTAACCAACTCCCATGTGCCATTAGTATGAAGAGCAGACATTTCATCCGCCATAGCTGTCCGCCACTCAGACCGAGATAATGCCTCCTGAACAGTTTTAGGAACAAAAACGGAGGAAACAATAGTAGTGAAAGCACGAAGGGATGGAGAGAGATGAGTATAAGAGAGAAACCGAGAAATAGGATGAGAAGTGCTAAAGAGATTAGAAAAACCATATTTTGCCGGGGGACGACGATTCTCACGAGTCGGATATCGAGGAGCAGGTGGATCCGGCGACGGGGGAGAAGATGGAGACGTGGGCACTGAGAGTTCTCCAGACTGGAATGGTTCTGTAGGCGGAGGTGGTGCCTGAGGCAGTGGCGGTGCCTGAGGTGGTGGCGGTGTTGATGCTGGGAAACGACGAACATATATCTGCAAAGGTTGGGGTGAAACAGTGCCAATAGGAACAGCCATAGGTAACACAGACTCGAGTGTAAGAAGATCATTGATAGCAACAGGGTCCGAATAATATGGCAATGACTCATTGAACGTGACATCAGCACAGACAAAGTGACGACGTAAAGTAGGAGAGTAACATCGATAGCCTTTCTGGGTGTGTGAGTATCCCAGAAAGATACACCTAAAAGACCGAGGATCAAGTTTACTCCTATCAGGATCAAGAGCATGAACATAACTGGTGCACCCAAAAACTCGAAGGGGTAAAGAGTGGAGAGGCCGACCGGGAAACAAGACCGTATAAGGAACCTGACCACCTAAGACCGTAGAGGGCATACGGTTGATTAGATAACATGCAGTGAGAACGGCGTCACTCCAATACGACTTAGGAACTTACATTTGAAATAATAAGGCACGCATAACCTCAGACAAGTGCCGAATCTTGCGCTCAGCAACTCCATTTTGTTGTGGAGTCCGAGAGCACGACGATTGGTGAATAATGCCATGATCATCGAAAAAATGAGAAAGAAGATGGTGAAAATATTCACGGGCATTATCGGAACGAAATATCTTAACACAAGTATCAAACTGATTTTTGACTTCCATGTAAAAAGTTTTAAAAACAGATTTCAATTCAGACCGCTCTTTCATTAGATAAAGATATGTAAGACGAGAAAAGTCATCCACAAAAATAACATAATACTGAAGACCAGAAACACTAGGCACATGAATAGGCCCCCAAATGTCTGAATGAACTACCTGAAAAGGACGCGACGCACGACGCTCAACCCTAGGTAAAAAAGTGACTCTACGGTGTTTACTAAACTCACAGACCTCACAAACCAACTTATTAATGGAACGACAGGAGGGCACAAGGTGCTTCAAACTCTGAAGAGATGGATGACCAAGACGACAGTGCTGTTGATATGGAGACTCTGATGTCTGAAGAGCTACAGGCTGAGAAACAGTCAAGTAATATAAGCCACCTCGCTCAATGCCCCCACCAATCTTCCTCCCCGTCTTGAGATCCTGAAAAACACAGCCATGAGGAAGAAATGTGACGGAACAATTTAAAGATTTTGTAAGACAGCTCACAGACATAAGATTAAACGGGAAACGAGGAACATGTAATACAAATGATAAAGTAAAAGAGGAAGTGACAGGAACTGAACCGAAGCCAGTAACAACAGTGGTAGAGCCATTGGCTAAGGTGACATGAGATGTTTTACCAACCGGTTGGTGATCAAAGAAAGCAGATGTACCAGTCATATGATCTGTGGCTCCTGAGTCAATAACCCAAGGAGAGGAAGAAGAGGAGACAACACAAGCAACGGATGAACCGGTCTGAGCGAGCGTAGCAGTAGAAGATCCTGTCGCAACCTGAAATGACAAAAAACTTTGGTACTCCTCGACTGAAATAGCCACATCGGCAGAGGATTGAGTAAACTGTTCAGTATCCTGAGAGATAGTAGCCTGATAAGCTTGGAGAAAGCCGTGAAGATTATAACAGAACTCCACCGTATGATTTGTTCCCCAACAATGAGTGCAAAATCTTGAATCACGGCCGCGACCGCGGCCACCTCCCTCTGATATGCGACCCCCACGATTATCAAAACCAGAGTCACGGCCACCAAAGCCACGACCACGACCAAAACTACTGCCTCCAGAATCACGACCACGACCTCCAAACCCAGAATCACGGCCGCCAAAGCCAGGACCACTCACCCCATATTCGCGGCCACGACTACTAAATCCAGAATCACGACTGCGATCGCGACCATGGCTGACAGACAAAGCAGAGCTGTCAGAAATAGCGGAAGACAAAGCAGAACGGCCAGAAGTCGGTGCCGAAATAGACGATGACTGTCGGAGACGACTGAATACCTCGCTGAGTGGAGGTAAGTCACGATTTTTCAAAATCTGATTACCCACAGGGCCAAAAGTGGATGATGCACCAGATAAAAAACGAGTAACCCTCATACGTTCACGCTGGCGTCGTATAACCTGAATATCAGCAGTAAGTGGCTCACAAATATCCAATTCATTACAAATGCGCCGAAACTTAGCATAATAATCCTCAAAAGAATCATCACCCTGAGATATATTAAAGAAAGACTGATGAAGATCATATGCGCGACGGAGATTGTCGACACCTGAATACAACTCCTGTGCCTGTGTCCACACCTCTCTAGCTGTATCACAGAACATCAGCGTACTAGCAACCTGTTCCGTCATACTATTCCATAATTCTGAAAGACCACGGGCATCAACAGCTTTCCAGGCCCTATATGTAGGTTCAGTAGTAGCGGGAGGCTCATCAGTAAAAAAAGAGTCCTCAGACTGACCCATATAATACACCTCAACAGCTTTAGCCCAAAGAACATAATTGCCCCCATTTAATGGTGTGGAGGTAATACGGCGCCTCTCGCGAGACCAAGAACCACTTGATATGCTACCAACAAGAGTAGAATTTCGGCTAGAAACAGTACCAGAATCAGAATCTTTCTTCTCAGACATTCTACCTAACAATGGAGGGGTAACAACCAATAACCGGTATGCAACCAAAGCAAAATACCAATAACTATTGATCAACAAAATCAACTAATATACTAACATCGAACCAGTCACCAGGCTGGATAGATACCCAATATCAGCAACTCCAACATAACATATTCTTCACAACCACTAGTCCACCACATGACAGAGATACTTGACAGGAACAGTATAGAAAATAGTTACCAGAATGAGAGAAATATCAACGGAAATTGCAAAGACGAGAAAACAGGGCCTGGTGATGCATGCCAGTGCATGAAGATGGTCGCCGAAACAGGGATGAACAGTAACTGTAAAGGCGATGAACAGTAACTCGTGAACAGTATCCGTGAACAGTAATTGGTGAACAGTACTCTATGAACAGTAATCACAGTGAACCGTATCGTGAACAGTCATGATGAACAGTAATCATGAACAGTGAACTAGGATTAGGGTTAGGGTTAGGGTTAAGGTAGAGGCTAGGGTATGGTTTAGGATTAAGGTTAAGATGGTGGTGGTTTAGGATTAGGGTTAAGGTTAGGCTTTGATACCATGTTATTAGAGATGAGGAAAAGTGTATAGGGTGTTAATGAACCCTCACACATATACCTTTATTTATATTACTCTGGAGAGTTATACATACATAAGATAGACGATGTGGGACAAACCCACTTTCTCTAATAAACACTTCTAACAGAAATGATGCAGTTCTTTCAAATTTTCAGTCTTTGTCAATTATTTTTTGTGCATTGTGGCTACTGTTTATTTTCAGATGATGATATTTTTTAATAACATTTCCACTGGTAACCAATAATTTGCAATTGCAGCAAGTGCCCATGGGAGTGGTTAAGAAGCTAAACTACTGTTTAGTCCTCAATAATGTTGTGACTGTACAATTCTTTGAGGCATGGTTAAGTAGTAAACCAATACTCTATAGTTTTGGTTGTGATGCTTGTACTGAATTACCTTCCGTGGCACAGTTGTCTTTCCTTGTATGTAACTTGAACGGAACACTGAATCAGTTATTACTGCTTATATTTGCTTGACGATTTTAACCATGACCAGAGGAAGGAAGATCAAAACCAATCTAGTGTCGGACAAGCTGCTGAAAAGTATCGCACAATTAGTATCCCGTTGCATGACAATGTGCCGTATTTGAATCACCAGTTCCAACCGGTTTTTCATTGGCCGTATACAACCCTGTATGCAATGGAATTACAATCTCCATTAGTCCAATCACCCTCACCTGCTGCCCATCAGGTCCAACACGGCCAACCACTCTTGCATCTAGCCCAACAAACAATGCCTGTTTGGCCTGATAACACATTAAGTGGTGTCAATGCACATGTTTCTTATCAGCCATTTGCCATGACTGGAGGAGGTGTTCCAGCAAGTAATCATGCCCCGATTCCAAGCTATTGTTACCATTTTGGTTACCCATTTCCAGGCTTCCCAGGTAATTGGATGGGTTTTTACGAAATTCTTGATTGAAAAATCTCATTTCTTAGTGTGGTAAAATGCATGAGCAGCTGCAGGAGATGTCGTATCTTGATCCTATGAAGTTGTAGTTGACTTTGTGTATCTCTGATCTTCCATGGCAGTACAAATTAAAAAATGATCACAATGTTCCTAGAATTTCATGTTTAGGTTGACATCTTCACAAACCTTGGAAATTCATAACTATTAGGTATGTTATTTAAACTCTTGGAATTTTATACTAAAAAGTATTAAGTATCAGTGTCACACACTCAGCACTTGAGTAACGGTACGTGATACGTGTCCGACATTCTAGTGGACATTCACCCAGGAAACATATTCAATAATCCAAGTATGCCATACTACTGTGGATAAAACTATTATAATTATGCATGCAATGTTCTCTGACACCTTGTAAAAATCATTCTCCTTATAGATTGGAGCTTATGCGACTAAGATGAATCCCAAACTGAACACATACCTGCTACCATTTTACTAAATAAGTGAATATTTTGCTAGGTCTCTGAGTGTGTCCTTCGAATGCGAATGAGATGAACTGGAAAGTAAACACATACCTGCACCTTAGAGCATGTGACCTGGGAGTTTATAGGTGTACTTGATAGTTGCCTAATTTACCTCAAATCCGGAATAACATTGTGGTTTTATTTTCTTGTTAATAGGTCCTTGGGATCCCGCATCTTGGTGGGGTCAACCGGGACCATCACTGCCTCCTTGCACCAACTCTTCCCCGGGGCCAGGAGCATTTGCCTATGTATCTTCAGTGCCACCACCAATGCCTAGTAGCTTAGCCACCTCCAGTGAAAATTTTCAGAGAGGAATCATTAAGCTGCCAACAAAACTTTCCCTGAAGCACCAACAACTGTGGGGAGCTCAAGTATGGATATCCTTATTCTCTTCTCACTTGTAACTTTTGTTTCATCTATTTTCATATATGTACTGTTAATTATACAACAGAGGAAATAACAATAGGATTTTGCACTGTTGACATGCAGTCAGCAGAGAATGTTCAGCTATGGGCTGTGGTTGGTCAGCTGCAAACTGAATTGGCTGATTGCAAGAGCCGACTAATGAAGCTTGAGTCAGAGGTTCTCTCTCTGAAACCTAAAGTAGAAGAGCCCACTTGTCATGGTACTGGAACTTCGATAGCTGGGAAATCATCAAAGAGAGGGAGACCAGAGAAACAAACATCTTCTGTTGATGCGTCACCAAGTCCACTTGATTCTCACCTTCATGCTCGTGGTGGAAAGCCTAAACTAAGTAATGTCCAATCTGAGACTGAAAATCAACATTTCAGAAAGAACCATATAATCAAAGTTGAAGGGAAGGAAAATTCATGTCATTCTACTGGAGACATGGAAAATTTGTTTTATAATCATATTAGTGGCATTGAGTTTTCTGAAAGCAATCCTTTGTTTCATAGTCAAATTGAGAATGATGTTCGAGGGGCCGGCCTTTCTTCCACTGAATCAAAAGCTTGTGATGGCAAGAATGGTGCTTTATCAATCTACTGGGTGGCACCAATGACAAAAAGTTTGAGTGTAATTCAAACACACAATCTGAAGTTTGTGGAAGAGAGCTGATTAACGTCAAGTCTGAACCATATGACGATGATTGTAATGGTGTAGGAGGGAATTCTGTCGTCAAATGGAGTTTTGGAAATGATGATTCCGCTGCTATAGGAGTCCGAAATGCCGCAGTAGAGTCTGGCAAAGATGAAGACGATGATGAAGGGATGGATGATGGTGAGAGCTCTAGTGCTGAAGATATTGCATGAAAAGTTTGGTTACCAATTTTAGCCTAAGGGGTTTGCATCAGTTAAGTAGCCTGTGACAGGATTTCCTCTGTTTCTTTGCATCTGTTTTTTGTCACATATGTTTTGCCTTTTCAATTCCCGGATGAAGAGATGGACGATTACAATGATATGTATTCCTTGCTCAGTTGGGTTCTCATCGGGTATAGACAGAAGAGTTAACCCAAAATTTTGATAGGAGCAGGATTTCTTATTCTCTTCTCATTTTGATCCTGTCAACAAAATACAACAGGTGATGATATGCCCCTATCAACAACAAACATCCATTTCAAGGTACTGAGTATCTGTTTTGTTTCCATTTTTCTCATGTAGTGTATCTACAATTTCCCTTTTGTGCAGCATAACCTTCTTGCGAGTCTAACCACTCTTAAGTTGCAGGGCAATTCCACTGCTGTGTAAGCAAGATATATATGAAGAGATTAAGCTAATGTATTGGAAAAACTTGCAAGGGTAAGTTTGCGGAAAAATGTATGACATTGTTCAAAACATGCCAAAACAGAAAAGACCAAAGGTGTCCAAATGTTTGGACACACCTCTGTATTACCAAAATTTTGGATAATTTGTACACTATAGGCATACAAAATTGTACAAAATATTTTCGCGTACAATTTACGTTTCACTACACAAAGTTTTGCGACGTCTACTCTGTTCTATATCATTCATCCAACACAGTGGAAAGGAGTGTTCATTTTTTTTTGATTTAGTCGTTCTTCGAGTGTTTGGAGCAAACTAATTAGTACTGTACTTTTTTTTGTTTATTTTCCCCAGCATATGAAAAAATAGTTGACGGGGATATGCTTATAAGCTGGTTGAGGTTTTTTTTGAGTATCTAAGAAACACAATTACGCATACAATCACATGAATTGGGTGCCGATGAGAATGCCTTGATTCTGAATTTAGTTCAAAATTGTGAATAACAAATAGAATGATTTGATCAAGTACTTATCAAGGTAACTAAAATTGCGACTACTTGATCAAACACATACCGTGGTTTAATTGAGTTGCTTTTTTGAAATGCAAGCTAAAATATCAAGGTCCACAATTAAACATATATGATCATCAATTTACATTCATTATGAACCATAGACAATATGGGTCCATATTTTGGGTAAAAAAAGGGGCATTTGTCTTCTTTCTTAAATAGAAAAAAAAAAAACTTACAAATACCTTCTCTCGACAAAATGTTGAGCATGTAATTCTCAAATTCAAAATATCCATGGATACCCTTATTATCAAATTAAAGATTGCATCTTCAAATTCAGTCAACAAATACACAGTAAAAAAGCATTTAACCTACTTATTAAATTTTTCGAACAAAATTTAAACAACAAAAGTGATAAAAGTTGCAATTTTTAATATACTCATATTTTGTGTAATTATTTTTAATCTATTCATATTTTGTATAAAAAAAATTTATACTATATTTTGCGATGCCTCGCCACAGAAGATCGGCCGAAATCACATTCACTTGCCAAATAACAAAAGATAAATTTGATTGGCCCTTATTGATAACTCATAAAATTATATTCACTTGCCAAATATCTTAGGTCTACCTTCAGATAAACGACTCCAATATAATTTGTATAAATAACCAGTAAAAAAAAAACCCTACAGGACGTTGCGGAAAAACCTCTTTCGCACGGTAGATTCGTGTGAAGGGTTTTGATTGGCAAAGGAAGAGAGAGAGAGAGAGAGAGAGAGGGGGACAGAAAATTTAATTGGCCAAAAAGATTAGAGGAGAGAGAGAGAGAGAGAGAGTCGTAAATCGTTTAGAAGTCGGGGGGAGAGAGCGGTGACGTAAATTATGGCGACGGCGATTGCAAGATCTGTACTCAGGACGACCCTACGCGGTGGTGGCCCACGGGCTCCTGCTTCCAAGAGAACCTTTTCTTCCTCTGCCCACCACGACGACGCCTGTATACTCTCTCTCTCTAGACCTATCTGTGGATGTAGTCGCTCATAAGGCATTTTTATGTTAACGATCCGATTCAACTGCTCATCTTGTCTTTGTGAGTTAAAATCACTTTTGACTCGTAGAACCATGACTCTAGGGGGCTTTGATTTCCTTCGCTCTAAATCTGTGATTGTGTATTTGCGATGAATGAAATGTTGATGCGATTTGATTATCTAAGCATTGCAAATGTAAAAGACATCAATCGCTATACATGGGGATTATAAGATATAATGTTGTCCAGAATAAATAAGGATCAAATGTCGATATACTTATATGAAAGCGCAAGCGCACCAGTTATGTGAGGAAACTAACCCTACAATTTACCCACTTTTTGTTGGGATAGCTTGGGGCTAGTTTATGTGAACTTCGATTAATCCCCAGCGGTCCAATCCCACCATCCACCAGGGGCAGCGGGGCTAATCCCAAAAGGACTGGCCCCGTCAGGATTGATAGCACCTGGGGCTGGGAGGTTCTGAACCTGAGAAGTTTGAGGGAGCACAACCCTAAGTCCCAAGCCTTGACCACGAGGCCAACCATTTGGGGTTACTGACCCTACAATGAACTTCCTGTGGAGCTTCTATGTGTTCGGAACTGAAAATGTCACTCCTTTCTACTTGGACCACTTATATTGATTATAGCCTTCAACCTTTCTTAGTATCTTTTCTGATGTAGGGCATGCAGAGCCTAAAAATCCATGGTTGTCGATAGTACGTATAGAGGTGTACCCATTTTTGTTAGGATTTGGCTACTTGCATCTATGCATGTCCATGTATATCAATTAGTGACTATTGTGTTTATCCTGTACATGATGTGTTTTATACCTGATTGTACTCGAATTGTTCTTTGTAATCTATGCAACATGTCATATGCAAATGCATCCATTGATATGTGACAACACTTGATATATCTGCGTTACATTCTCATTCCCTTGATTATGTCTTTGTTTGGTTCTAGACTTCTAGTTAATTAAATCTCCCCTAAATGTGTCAAGCACAACTTATAAATTTGTTCTATCTTATGTTGATTGGTTCTTTTGATTAATTTTATTCAATCACTTCACTTCCAGAGGTGGAAAAAAAAAGGCTCTATTAAGCTCATGTGGAATTTTGGGTCCATTTGTAGAATGGTACTTTGATGTCTAAATTGTTTTCTTCGCAGATGAAACGGCAAAATGGGAGAAGATAACATATGCTGGCATTTTCACTTGCACTACTTTGGCAATCTTTATCCTTTCAAAGGGCCATGCTCATCATGAAGAACCTCCTGTAAGCTTTTTTTAGGCCCATCTCAATATCTCCAATTGGTCCACGCGCCCTTGAATAACTAGGGTTCTGTTTCTATTTGCAATATCATTGTTCATCAGATGAACACTTCGAAGTGGATACTGATTATTTTATTGGCTTTCTGACCTTTATGGATTTACGTCTTGTGTGCGAGCGCCGACATGTGTATCGCGTGTGTACTTCATCTTATGAATATCCTATTTCCTTACGAGGCATTTCTGTGAATACAGGCATACCCATATATGCACATTCGCAACAAGGAGTTCCCCTGGGGTATGTTCGCTATACCTTTGTGAAGACTTGAATTTAATGGGCATTTGATTTATTTTGTACTGGTATTTTCATCTATTGATTTTATCCTTTTTCGTGTCGTTCAATATCTGCTCTAGCCATATTTGTTTGGCATTTCAGAGATTACTTTTTAAGTATGAGAATATTGAAGTACTCTTTTGATTTGATTTGATTGTGTATTTGTATTCCTGCATTTGACATAGAATGTGGAAATATAGTTGGTTGACTTGTCTTTTGTTGGATAGATTTCATGGAATAGTGATATACCATGGAGGACAATGATTAAACTTAAGTGTCAGCTTCAATGACATTGAAAACACATTATACAATGGTTTCTATTCATATTAACGAGACATGGTTTAACTCTATTGGATAATGATCTATAGTTTTAGGTTAAAACCACCAAGTTTTAGCCCTGTTGATTGGTTATAGAAACTAGAGGCTGGGGCACATGCGATGAGTGCGCAAGTCAAATTTTGCAAATTTTGTCAAAATTCGATCAAACAAACAATAAGCGGGAAGTTATTGATCATATTCTATCAACATTCGACTTGCACATGCATTGCGTGTGCCCTGGCCTCTAGCGTTTTTCTAAGGTTGAAAATTTTAATTTTATGAAGATTTGCTAGTACATGGAAGTTTATCTCCTAATCATGAGCCTTGATTGTTTGGAAAACAAAATCTACAATACAACAGAAGATAATTTGGAGAAGGAAATGATCCCTCTTGAAGTTATCTACGTTTTTTTTTTGTTCAGTTGATTAGTCTTGAATATGGAGAGAGAAATTGGAACACAGAAGTTTTTTTTATGCCTTTTTCCTTTTTTGCAGCAATTTTATTTATTTATTTATGCCTTTTGGGTTATACCCAAACAAAACTGTTGAGGATAAAGATTAAGGGGGGTGCATGAAATGAAATAGATAAAGTAAAGAATAAGACAAAAAGTGGATCACCTCTCAAAGAGAACCTGTAAAAAGCTCCGAAGAAGAGAAAGGGTAGCATGAGCCTTGAAGTTTCTTTTGTTCTCCTTAGTCTCGATTTCCGAAACCTAAAGCCATTGTAAGAACTCCTAAGAAGAGTCAGAGGATGAAAGTGATTGATCAAGTCTGAAAGTACACTTATCTTGTGATTGATCAAGTCTGAAAAGTATACATATAGTATAACGTGTTTTGGAGCTTGTCCCACATTGGTTTAAATATAACCTCCAAACCTAGTATATGAGCCAAGGTGGCCTCTCCACTCATTGCCAATTGGTTTTGAGTTGGATGCTTTAACGTGTATATATACATTTGCATAGAAAATCGAGGAGCATTGTACTATAAAAAAAGAGTGAGAAAGCCATTGTAATACCTGTGCATAGCAGAGGAGCCGCAGGTCCGGTTTTTTTTCTCTGGAAATTGAAACGGAAGGGGAACGAGAGGGAGTAAGGCTGTTGGAGTGAAGTATTGGTCGATATGACCCCCAAGCAGTTACTACATGGAAAGCTCCGTAAAAGGGTTATTGGGGGGTAAAAGTGGAAAACACTTTTGTGACAGGCCTTCCAAGATGGGAGACACCAAACTGGGGCTCTCCATTTATATAGATTAGAATAGGTATCTAGGCTACTAGTAAGTGTACAAACTTATGAAGGAAACCTTATTTGTGGTACCATTTTGTCATAAATGGTTGCCATCCGGTGTGTTCTATTTGCAATTTTGAACAATGACTAATAAAGTAGCTAATAAAATGTCCTTCCATTTTGGGGGACGACATGGCCTATTATTTTGAGAGGGTCAGATGGTGACATGTGGTTTTGTGTATCTATTAAGACTTATGCATGTACAAACATTTGTGGTCTTGAAGGATGAGAACCTATGTAGCAGTGACATAGACATAGATACGGACACAACAAACTCTGAAACGTAAATTTTTGAAGTTTGGAGGACAGAATGAGTTGGGTACACGTTGAATAAATGTTCATATATACCACTATCGTAATAAAACATAAAAAAGTGATGCTCTAATTGTAAATATGAAACACCGTGTATATGTTAAATCATTTTTATCATAACATCATATACAAAAGTATTTCAACAAAATCATTTCATCATTGATGATTGATGTATCTTATTATCAGTAAAACATCACCAGTGACACAAAAAATGAAGACTTTCCTAAATTCAAGTAGAGTTTACTAATTTTGTTAACACCCCCAACTTGTTTTGCAAGTGTCCCAAGGGTGTCCAGATAATTTTTTAGAGTTTCCAAATGAAAAAAGGTGAGAAAATATAAAACGCCTTGAACTTTAGGGTTGGATGCGTGGCAGGAGAGTGTCGGTGTCCGACACCGGTGCGTGACCTCCGACAAAGTGTTTGTACTACATCAATGAGAACTAATGGGGGATGATGTGATCCAAGCTAACTGAACAACATGACCAATCTGGCAACTTGATGACAATGATGTTATCACTGTTTGGTTTGTGATTTATATCTTGGTGATACATACTTAAGCTCAAACAGCTGGATAGGGGATACCGAGTCAGCCTTGTGTGTCTGGAGCATTATTGTAGAGTGTGATTAAGTGGAAAGTACGTTGCATTCACAGGCTTGCAGCAGATAGAGTTGTGAGGTTTTCAATGCCTGCTGATTCATCCCTATTCCCTGCTCAACTTGAACATTTTCTTTGAGAAACAAATAAGCTTGTCTTTATAAGGTTTTGCTTTGAGTCAGTTTGAAGTAGGTATAGGCATGGTTAAGGCGTTGCGATTTATAGCTGGGTACGGGGTATATAGTTAAGGAATAATGGCCTCTATTTCCCACCAGGTCTTTTTGTTAGAATTTCCTTAAATACTTTTCTATTTATTAAGGTACCATCGTAGATCTATATGTTGAAGCTTATTTTCTTGGTTCAAACAGTTCAAGTCTAGAATTTAGATCTTTAACTATGATGTGGGAATGTATAATATGTCCTATATGTGCCATGCATCTGAGGTGGAATTTGATGGGTTCTTCATAGTAAGGTACTTGAACCTACTTAGCAGTGTTCTAAAAAGCAGCCACCTAGGCTGATTAGTCCCACCTAGGCGCTAGGCGGTGGTCTGACGCCTAGATTAGACAGCCGACTAGTCAGGTGCCTAGCGATTTTTAGAACATTGCTACTTAGTTTTATTATTTTATACTCCTTTGCTCTTTTAGTGGGGCTAGTTGTGTGATCAATGTTGTAGGTGACATTAATTCTAGTCATTTTTCCATTTGCCGTACGGGATGATGACCTGGTGTCATTATGAGAAATAGAAGTATGGTTGTTGTCAGAATGCAGCTACTTAGGAAACCATTAGGTTTGGTTGTAGTAACCTGGCCTTAGAATTTCTCAGATATATAGTTCTAATAAACTAATGGTAAACTAGAAGAAGAGCTCTGTAAAGAGATTGGAGCTTTAGCAAGCCAAATCATTAAAAAAATTAGTCATGAAGCTTCTAGAATTGTGTTCTACATGTATTATTAGACTGATAATGTTCTATTTACTGAAAGCTCATCTCTTGAGATAAGTGTATCTGAAGATTGCAATCTATACAAGCCCATCCCCACGTTCTACGTATCAAAAGTATCTACACTATGTCAGCTTGGTTTGTCTGGAGTTGTACTATAAAGAGCAACTAAGTTTCTACTTTTGGGAAAGTATGCGTAGCCGTCCGTAGATGGATATTAGGTTTGGGATTCCTCATTCATGCCTTCTTGACTCGATCGATTTTTTTTGTTTTCGTCGTAATAAACTTGACAATGACTTTATAACGTTTAGCCTGAGTATAGGCATGGTTAAGACTTTGTCATTTATAGCTGGGTACGGCCTATGTTGTACGAGTGCTCCAAAAATGTTGTTTTCCGCTGGGTATGGGAAAATACGTACTAGGCATGCCAAAAAGAAATATCAGCTACATTTGAATGTTTGGGTACAGCATCATACAGGATGAGTACTTCTGTGGGTACAGGAATGCTATCCCTGTTGTGTATTTGATTTACTTGATGCTAGATATGTGTGCCTAATGCTTTGTTCTTCTCTTTTTCCCCAAACCTATGGTCTTGTGTCCTTCTGTTCTTACTTTTTTTAATACATATGAAGTAACTAATTTAACTCCCGCACCAAAAAGAGAGAGAAGAGTATAGAAAGTTTAAGTGGAGGAGGTGGGACACCACCCTTGAATGAAGAAGATCATGTTCCTCTTTTGGAGTTACGTTTTCTTTAGTTCAAGATGATTACTTTTGGAAATTGTTCCGAAGTTCTGCTTTCATTTTGTTTTGGGTATATGTGTCCTTATTAATTCATATAATCCAGCATAAATAGTTGTATTTCTGTATAAAAATACAGGCACAACCCGACTGTACATGTAAGCTGTGATGCATTTTTTGAGGTTTTGGTGTATCGCCATATCTGTAGTGGATATTTGTGCTTTATATGGTACGGTGTATCTATTGATTCTACTTAATTAATTACACCCGCTATTTCCTATGTACCCCCAACCTACTCCAAGCTTTCTTTTCGTTGGAATTTCTTAAATTAGTTGTTGCTCGTCTTTGTTAAATTACCTTCGGAAAACTAAATACTGAAGGTCATTTTCATCGTTCCAACAACTATCTACTGGAATCTCTAACTCGTAACGTCGGAATGCATATTATAATATCACCTTCCATAAATGTTGAGGGTACTTGGGACCTGCTAGGTTTTATATTCATTTGCTCTGTCAGTGGTCCTAGTTGTGCCGCTAAAGGTTTTCATTTTCTAACTTGTGAACTGTAAGGTTTCAGTTTCATGTTGTTCTATTGGTGTTGGCCATTAGGGACGATGACCTTGTGTCACCAAAGGAAATTGTAGTTGTCGGAAGAGAGCTGTTTAATAAAACAAAAGCTCCTGCTGCAGTAACTCATACTACTGAGCAAAAAGCAAGAGTTACGGAACCCTATAATTTGTAATTGTTATCGTAGTGGAAAACTAGTCGTGAAGTGGAAAAAGGTTTTTTCTACTGAAACATTGTATGTGAGGTTTCAACTGCATATTTACTTGCTGGATTGAGTGACGCCATTCATACATTACCTTTTACTTTGTATTACTGTATTCTTCTAATTAATGTTGTAAATTGACACTCTTCTTTCTTGCATCTCCTATGAAATGCACAGGTCCTGATGGTCTTTTTGAGGGGAAGAAGCATCATTGATCCTTAAAGGCAGGCAATACCGTGGATATCTATCTGTCTTGGAATAATTGTTGTTCAGTTCTATCCGGTTTGTGTCATCTAGAATTTTACTCTTTGAGGCGAAGATCTCTATGAATTCGGTGTTAGGAGTTCACATTACAGAATCCGGGATTCGGGCTGAATGTTGAAGTTTGTTCGTCTCTTGTGTTTCCTCTTCTGACTCGTTTTTCATACCCTGTTTGCTGCAAATAAGGACTTATGAATTGGATGTCCTCCGGATAATTCTAAATTTTTAGTTTGGTCACTGTATGTGCAATTGGTCTCACGGAGAGACAGTGCTCTCTCTCTCTCTCTCTCTCTCTCTCTCTCTCTCTGCATACAGTTGGTTTATCTCTTGAAGTTCATAACAGCAAATCAGTCACCTGGATTTCCCATAACTGATTTACACAAGTCGTCCCTAGGACCTCCTATTTCCAAACTCCTGCTGGTATGATCAAGTTAAGAAAAACTGAAATGTTACTCTCTCTGCAGAAACTTTAGTAGCGGAAAATCTGTTGCCTCAATCTCGGTGAGAGAATTCTAGGGACTTTGGCTGCTTCCGGGATCCAATTGTGCACCTGATGGATCTCAGCTCTAATTTGATTGCGCCACATTTGCAACATAAGAAGAAAGACTGAATATTTTATAAAAATATGATCCTATCATCCTATGTACAGAAATGAGAAAACTCATCCATAAGGATGTGATAGTATTTCTTTATTCAGAATTGAGAATTATATTCGTATACAATGCTTCCCAACTTAAACTGTCTGTCAAGACTCATGCAGAAAGCAACGTAGAGCCACAAAGGTTACAACATAGGGCCGCATAGCAGAGAGCAACAAAGGTCACACATGACACTTATATTATTTAATCAAAGGAAACGACCATCTCAAATTATTTTAGCAGTTGCTACGAGGCATCACTCAGCGGCTGCAGCATCATTGTTGTTGTTGTTCCCTTCCCTTTTGTCTCCCGCGAAACTTCCAGGATCCGTGCGAGCATCTGTCTCTTCATGCCGGATTGAAGAATCAGAGGAATCGACTGGATCATGCGTAGTGCTGTTAGCGTCTTCATTCTCTTTTAAAGAAGCCTCTTTCTCATCTTGGGGCTCTGAAGAGTGAGAAGAACTATCAGTTGACTCATTTTGGTTCCCATCTGCATTTTCACTTGTGTTGGAGGATGTATCCTTTTCTACAGCTTCCGCCCCAGGATTAGTATTAGACTCAATTTGGTTCCCATCTGCATTTTCAGTTCCGTTGGTAGTTGTATCCTTTTCTCCTGCTTCCGTCCCAGGATTAGAATTAGACTCACCTTGGTTCGCATATGCATTTTCACTTCTGTTTGAGGTTGTATCCTTTTCTTCGGCTTCTGTCACAGGATTAGCATTAGACTCACCCTGGTTCCCATATGCATTTTCACTTTCGTTGGAGGTTGTATCCTTTTCTCCGGCTTCCGTCCCAGGATTAGCATTAGACTCACCCTGGTTCCCAGATGCATTTTCACTTCCGTAGGAGGTTGTATTCTTTTCTCCGGCGTCCGTCCCAGGATTAGCATTAGATTCACCCTGGTTCCCATATGCATTTTCGCTTCTGTTGGAGGTTGTATCCTTTTCTCCGGCTTCCGTCCCAGGATTAGCATTAGATTCACTTTGGTTCCCATATGCATTTTCACCTCCGTTGGAGGTTGTATCCTTTTCTCCGGCTTCCATCCCAGGATTAGCACTCTGATTCCCATATGCATTTTCACTTTCTTTGGAGGTTGCATCCTTTCCTTCAGCTTCAGCTTCCGCTCCATGGTTCGTGTTAGACTCCATGTTCTGAACTACATTTTCATTCTCATTTGTGATTAAAGATACAAAATCGTTCTTTGCCCTTGCAGCTGTGTTATTGCTATCATTCTGCTTGTCTGAAATGGCAGAGTCAATGTTATTTGAAGAATTTGAGGGTACTCCATTTGAGTCTGCGTATGAGTTTTCGCCCGCATTATCAGTTGTGGAAAGAGTCGAATAGGGATTAGATATTTTCTCGTTGGAAACTGCTTCCTTTTGTTCATGTTCCTCTTTCAGACCACTCTGCGAGTTGTCATCTTTAGAAACTGCATTTTCCTCCGGTTCATTTTGGTTTTGAGCTACATAAGATGTAGAGCCATTGTTCTTCTGCTCGTTTCCATTAGATTCCATCATTTCCGCAGTTGTGGGGTTGGAACTATCCACTTCTCTCTGCTCTTTCGTCACTTCACCAGCATCCTCTTTGCTCTCTCGTTTCACTTCGTCTAGTTCTTTTTCTTCGTTCTCCTCCACACCTCCGCTCTTCTTGTTTAGTTCACTCTCCCCTCCAACTTGTGTTTCCTTTTGCTCTTCTCTCTCTTCCGCTTTGATTTCCTCCTGTCCACCTTCATTTTCTCCGCTTTGCTTCTGTTCGTTCTCTTCTCTTTCCTTCACTTCACCTCTGTCATTTTTATTCTCATCACTTTCTTTCTGGACATCGTCGCCACCCTCCTCTTTGCTTTCCATCTTGGCATTTTCTTCGCTCTCCTCTGCTTTTCCTTCATTCTTGTTGGTCTCTTCTGTCTCGTTTTCCCTACCCGGAAGTTTACTCCCATCCCCACCTTCCACACCGAATTTCTCTTGAGAGCGATCGAGCATCGCATCATCTCCCCCTTGTTTTCCTTCACCCTCACCCTCTTCAGGCTTGATGTCTTCAAGGACCTGCTGACTTTCTTGTTGTTCGTCCTCCTTTTGCTTCTGATCCTCAATCGTTGTTTTCTCCACTCGAGTATCGAGGTCTTTCCTTCCTAACTTTATAATTTCTTCAGATGAGTGCTGGACTGGGTAAACAAGCCATACGCAAATGCCAATCAGCGCAAGTATCTGCAAAGCATGCTTTACCTTGAAACCTTTGGATCTGAAGTTCCTACGAGGTGACATCTCGAATGCCATGGATTTCTCTAGCTTTGAACTTATGTTCAAGCAAGGCACACCTGCATAGAAAATTTAACCTCTATTAACTCTTCAACTTCTTTATCAGAAGAGATCGACACAATCATCCTAAAAAGATGTCTCATTTTGTGAGAAATAAAAATCGCAAAGATGCTCATTGCTAACTCATCAGCAGAATTCAAGATCCTCTCCAGATGTTCCTTGCAAAAGGCTAGAAACTAAAATTACCCAAGAAAACCAAACCCAAAGTAGAACCTGTGCTGATCAAAAGATAGCACCCACAAAAGCCCAAATTCTGCCACACAATTTAGTTTTGTCCTAAGCTGTCACATGTGGTAATTAAGGACCTTCTCTTCCTGCTAGGTGATACCAGATGAACTTCGAAATAAAAAGAGTTTTTATCTAGATTATATTGACTCGTTCGTATACAGGGGATTCAAGGTGATTCAGGTGAATATCTATCTAGGTGTGGAACCCTCAAACCACCAACCGAGGGATACACAGCCTTGGCTAAATCAAAATTTTCAGTGTTTGAAACTATTCAGAGAGAAAAATTGATGCAGGTTAAGAAAACAATTAAAACAAAATAGACATATAATTACAGTGCCAAGTATCTAATAGGACGTCAGACGCCTAACACATTATATATGTAAGTGAGGTCAAGTAATCCACCAAATTGCCAAAAATCCTTAGAGCTACAACTTTAATTAGTTTGTATGTATTTGGAGCAATCCCTACTGTTTCTCCTGCTAACATTGTCGGGAGTCTAATTTGCCCCCGGTTTTCCCATGTATGTGTAGGCCCAATCAGCTGGGGTCCGGGGAGAGTACCCACCACAATCCATGGATCCAATATAGATTGAATGATCTATATCTACTTGAAAGACTAGACTTTGTAAGTGGTGAGTCATGTAATTGTATATATTAAAGTCAACTCTTTTTCTGTTTATCCGATTTGGGACTAAATATTTTGGGAAAATGACGGCCAAGGATATGTTTTGATAATTAATACCCACTAAGGACATTTTCAGCATTAACAATTGTTTTTAGCATGTCCTTGAAGGGTATTAATTATCAAAACACGTCCTGGACCGTCATTTTCCCAAATATTTTACACATGTTTCGAACAAACACCCAAACCCTTATTCAGTGTCAAATTCCCCTTGAATTTTTTTCAAGAGACTACATAAGACAGGTAAAAATACCAATAAGTAGAAAGCTGCTAAATAGTTAGCTACAACTTTGGTTGTTTACTTTGAAGGCTAGTATTTTATTGCCTTCATTGGTGAAAAGGTAGTAGTGGTGAATTTTTTTGGGTTGTCAAGCTGTATACTTCTATAATTGTGTTAGACGATTAGTTTAGCTTTGTCCAAATTCTTTGTAATGATCTCCGTTTTGTAAGTGCCGCTGGACGTTTACTAATACAATCTTCCCACTTTTGACACACATAAACAAGTGAATTTTTTTTCAAATCTTTTTATTTAGTCGGCGACTTGCCATCTTCATTTTTTCCCTTTCTATTTTTTGAACAATTCTGTGGGTACCAACCAAGCATGCACCGATGGTGCACAGATAGGCGTGCAGGGTCCACTTTCGAGTTCCGAACAAATGATACAAACAGTTCATTATTTTTGAAATTATATTGAGTGGCAAAATGGAAATTCAGCTCAATCGGATAACTGCAAGTGCTTGATCCAATGAACCAATTTTCCAAATTAATGAACGGTTCGATCTTTTCTATAGTACCTGAAAGTGGGCCATGTGCGTCAATCTATGCACCATTGGTGCATGCTTGTCGGTACTAATATAAACGGACTGCTATTGTTTCTTGAGTTCAAGTTATTTTAATGTAAGTTTAAGTGGTATGTTGAGATTCTGCGAGTAGGAACACTAGAAAAGGTCATTATATTTTTCGAAACTCTCTCATGCATTCTTTTTCTATTGCACCCATTTTCATTTTTTAATTATTTGCGATGGATGAAAATTTTCTTTGCCAAGTAAAAAAAACCCCAGAAACAATAGAATTAGCAATAACGTACAAAGAAGTTCTCTGAGGTCTTAGGATTTAGCTCCAATTATGTCTCTTACTACTTTGTGATGGCAAGTAGCTCGTAAATTGCTTTTCCCACCCCCCGACACCACACCCGTTCCGGTCCCATACCCTTTTTCCGCTTTTACCCTCCCTCAGCCCTTTTAATTACCTCCCTCCGCCATTTTAATTGGCCTGGGCTCTGCTGCGCACAGTAGCCCCTAAACGGCAACGTTTGGGTTAAAAAAAATCCTCACCATCAATTTGCAATCCTATAGAGCAGAAACGTAATTATGAGAGCCCTAGAGACAAAATTTGATTATGTCTCTTTAGAATAATATGATCAAAATAAAAGATTCCACACCCGTTCAAACGCATTAAATTGAAGTACTTAATTTTTTAACCATATTTTTAATATATAAACGGTCTTAAAAAAATTAATTGCTCAAATTTTCACTCCGTTTGAATCGGTGCAAAGATCTTGTTATTCTGATTATATTGACAAGATCTTTGTACCAATTCAAACGGAGTGAAAATTTAAGCACTTAATTTTTCGAGACTGTTTATATATATTAAAAAATATGGTTAAAAAATTAAGTGCTTCAATTTTTAATGCGTTTGAACTGGTGTAAAGATTTTTTTATTCTGATCATATTATTTTAATTTATTTCTTTATTTAATTACTCATATCTTTTTAAGGCCTTTCAACAAAACACCCTAAGACTTATTATTTGTTCCAAGACTCTCTTAGGATGTCCATTGAAAGGCCTTTGAGCCAAAAATTTATTACGACCATTTAAGATGAAATGATCAGAAAAATAACAACTTTGCACCGGTTCAAACGGATTGAAAATTGAAAGACTTATTTTTGTAACTATATTTTTTAATCTATAAAGGAGAAAAAAAGGAGAAAAAAAATAGTCGGATAAACATGATCAATTGAAACACTTTTTTTCTCTCTCTCAATTACTTTACAAAATCTAGAATTAGACTTGAACCTATTATGTAAGAAAGGAAGAACAAATTTTTTAAATGTAAGAAATAATAGTTTGATTAGTAACATGGATTGAAAATTGAAATACTTATTTTTTACACCGTTTATATATTAAAAAATAGTTAAAAAAATAAGTGTATTAAAAAATTTACTACGACCATTTAGGATGAAATGTTTGGAAAAATAACATTTTTGTACCGGTTCAAACGGATTGAAAATTGAAACATTTATTTTTTAAACTATATTTTTTAATATATATACATATATAAGAAAAAAAGGAAAAAAAACAGTCGGAAGGAAAGAACGGGAGGGTGTTAATAGAGAAAAAAAGGAAAGAAGAAAAGAAGAATAAAAATTGGACAAAAGAAGTTTTGGGGGGGGGGGGGGGGGGGGGGGGGG